>JAYRBT010000082.1:102980059-103037913 GCA_036023395.1 Myiotriccus ornatus
GCCATCAGCGCGCTTGTAGCAAGCGTGGGTAGAGCCCTTCTCAAATCTTTGTTCGCGAAGCCCAGCCATGATGATGACTTCCCTCAAGGAGGAATGATTTGCTGGGAAGGAAGATGAGTAGCAACCTGGATGCATGAGGTGGGTGGACCTTTGGGATGCATTTGTTTCTAGTTTCATTCTGCTCTGACCATGCTCTCCTCAGGCCCCAAAACACACAGAAACAAAGTGTATAAAGCAAACTAATGAGTAAAAGGAATCTGTCACTGCACCCACAAAAAGCCAAAAATTTTTGAATTTTCTTGTAGATACCAAAGGGATTTTACAATCACGCTAGGAAGCAGCATTTTGCACAAGCTCATCATGAGCCCAGAGGAACTGACTATATGACTACATGACTATTCACACTGCAACGTTTAAGATTTTATGTTGCCTTTTATCAATGCTGTAATGCAGAGCACGCACTTGGTTTCTTGGACCATAACTTCATCAGACAACATTTCGCTGTTGCTCTCAAAACCCTGCTACAGAGACAATTACCGTAGGAACTGCAGTTCAGGTCAAATAACTGTAACCAAAGCAAACTGCACTCCCAGCACGGTGTCTGGCTGCAAGACCACACTTTGATCCATGGCAAATTTCATGGACATATATGAATAGGTAGTAATTAAAAGAGACCACTAACTTTACAATGGCCTTCAGTTTCGTGCCATTTGAAGGGCAAATGTACTCACAGAGAGGCACTGAAGTGCAAGGAGAACTTACCCTACAAGACATGGAGCTGGGGGCAGCCACCATTTAATGTGGATGAATAGCTACAGGATCATATTAACTTGGAGAGCACGTCATGCGTGGTCCCCTAAACGCTTAGAGCAAACCAGCACCTGCTGCCACCGCTGCCTTGTGTGAGGCAGGACACTGCACTACCATCACCAGGAATTATAACAAATTAAATACATTTCTGGCCTCTGGGTTCATATCTGATGTACAACCATTCACTGCATTGGCTTGTTAGTCTAGACTGAGGCACTTGAAACCCTTTAATAAAAAGAATTTGGAAAAAAATATAGTCATATTCCTGAAATCAGTATCATTTGACTTTGCTCAGGTTTACAGTGTGTTGGGCTTACACTGCTTGATGAGACTTTATATTGTATTCCTTACAATATATCCTTGCCTTACTGCCCTCAACAACTTTATTAGTAAAAATTTGTTTCTGTTTCAGCCCTTCTGAAGTCCAATGACATCATTTGAATGCTACAATATGCTGGCAAATTGTGCATAAGAAATTCTACACTGATCCAAGTCCAGGACTGTCAGTCTTCCTTTCAAATAATGTTGGTATCGGAGACAACGCTGCAGATCACAGATGTAAAAACAGTTAAAAGCTATACCCCAACTTCAGTAACAGTGTTCCCAAATTACTTCCAAAAAAGGCTCTTCTGCCAAAATGTTTCTGCAACTCCAGCCTTCAAAACTTACTTAGACTGCTGTGCCAGACAGTGTTATTATAATTGGAAACATTTGGGAACTGTGTGCTTCACAAATCCTTCAGAGGCCAGAGGCACCCCATAGCAGCAAGGGATGCTCAGAGTGCCTGCACCCCAGATCCAGCAGCAGCATCCTTCCATAGGCTTTTAGCATCCAATGGTAGATGGAGAGGTCTGCCCTAAAGCAGTATTATTTTATGGAAAGCCAGTTCTACTGAATCTTTAATACACTGTAATAGGGGCTGATAAATGCAACCCATGAGGTCACTTGAACATCTGCTTTAAACAGCAGAAGAAAGATTACTGTGTGTATCTTGGACCTTTCTCCAGTGTCAGTCCCTAGTGCATATTAATTTTGGGCAAAATGGATGAGAAACGGGATTACACAGATACATCATATTCCATTTTAATGGGGATTTGGTCTCGTTCTGCAAGATCTAGGGGTAAAAGTCCTAACCCTGTTGAATTGAAGTCAAGATGACATGAACAGAATTATCTGAAAATGATGGACCCTCTTCATTCCTCTTTACTTTTTCCTTTAAAGGAAGAGAAATTTATTTTTTCTAAATTTCACACAAAAGCTTCTCACCTCAGAAGGATTTTTGCATCAAGTACTGTAATACATTTGGTTTAAAACAATTAAACAAAAGAAACACATCTATTACAGGTTTTCAAGTCTCTGCCTCGGAGTGAGAAGAATAGTCTTCCCTAAAGAAACTAGTTTCAGACTCTTCATGAAGCATGACTTGTCAATTTAAGGACAAGTGCTCACAGTCTTGCATCTCTGATCTCCCCAACCACCATCAGCTGCAAGAGCCCACAGGCTCTTCCCTCAGCACCTCTCCTAATTTTAGGCCAGTCAGAGAAACTGGTCCCTTATTTATCTCATACGTGTACAGAATTAAAACCAGAAGCATCAGCCAGCTGAGGAGTGCAGTTTCAAAGCAGTCTCCAATTCCTATGTTCCTGCGCCATGCTAACAGAAACAGGAACTCAGCTTCCTTCTGTAAACTTTGACTCTCTCAGCAAAACAACCCATTGCAGAAATTTGGAGCAAGAACTGCAGAGGGAACAGAGTGGCTTTTGTCAAGGTCCCTAAACCTTCACGGCAAGGTTCACCAACATGCTGAGGTCACCACTTCACAGTATTTTGAGCCAGAGAGAATGCGCCCCGGCTTGTCAGCTGCTCTAATGCAAACTTTAAACCACCTGTGGAGGTAGATTTGTACTAACATGTTGCACTACCAACAGAAGTGGATGAGAAGTAAAAACAGTGCCAAGCTGGGGTGTACCAACTATTGCCAGCTACCTTGTGAGAATGCAAACTTCTGTGAGAACTACGAGGAAGAATTCTTATATGCCATGCCAAGATATGCCAGAGCTTGTTTGTAAAAGTTCTAGATCAAAGAGTTGGTGCTGAATTACAATAATTAAATCATGCTAAGAACACAACTTAGAAAATGCAGGGGTAATACATATTATCAAAATAAATTTGAATTACTCTTGACTTGATTTTCTCCATTTGCTTTTCAGTTTCCCCTGAGGCATACAGAATAATCTCACACAACAGAATAAAACAAAAGAAAAAAAATGAAATCAAATTAACTGGAATAACAGTCACAGACAATTATTACTTTAAACTCACTATTCAAAAATACTACTTTTCCCCCTCTCTTTATTCTGTCTCAAAGTAAATATAAAAGCATGTAAGGCTTCTTTTTTGGGTTTTGGTTTTTTTTGGAGGATACTTTTAAAAGCACTCAAAGTACTCTGTGGTGTTCTAGAGCAAAGAGCCAAAATTAGAGTCACTGTAAAAACAGAGTAGAAATTACGTAATATTCAGTTTTTCCTCCCTTGTTTAGCTCTTTTATAAACGTTTCAGAAAGGAAAGCCAATTGAAAAACAAACAAACAAAAAAAAAAAGGAAAAAAAAAAGAAAAGGAAAAAACTTACTTGTGTCAGACTGAGATTTCAGCATGCCTTCAATGTCTGTGGTGATTTTGGAGACCTGAGTATGAAACTGTTGGACAGAATTTTTGAGGCCAGAAATATCTGTGGAATGAGATGCTATAGTTCCATTCATTTCACGGATGCAGTTCCATAAGCTGCTCACGTGCTTATTCAGACCTTCTTTTATCCTCTGCAAGCTATCTGAGACAGAGTCCAGCTTGCCACAGACTTTTTCAACATGTGAGACTCTGCTCTCCACGTCCGAAACACCCTCCTGGATACCTTGTGTCTTTTCTTTGCACTTGCTAAGATCATTCAGGACATGGTCATTCAATTGTTCTAGTCTCTCTCTCACTTCACCACAGCAATTCTCACTGGGATGAGCCGTTTGGTTTGCAAATGTCCTCTGCATTTGATCAATTTTTCGGAAGACACCTCGCTGTGTTTTTCTACACGTAGAATTGACACCCAGAAGCTGCTCCTTGCAGCTACTCAAGCCATCTTGAAGATTTTTCATATCTTTATCAACGACATTTAGATTATACCTGAACACACGTATGTCTCTTTGCATTTTCTGGATGTCACGTTGGTTACCCTTAATTAAGTTGAGTTTCTCATTAAGAGAGCCATTTAGAGACTGCAGAAGGACAGTGTTATTCTCTGTTTTCAAAAGAAAGTGATTGTACTTGTTGTTACAGTTTTCTAGCTGTTTCTGAAGGTCCTCTGTACCTTGGGGTGCAGACTGACATTTCTGTCCACAGAGTTGTTCAAGCGACAGTAGTTTGTTCTTCAGGAAATCAATCTCTGCTGTAAATTCCTCATTTGCAAATCCTGCATCACTGGGCAAGATGGGCCCAGGGTTCATAAACATTCCATCCGGGTCCGTGGTATTAGCAATCTCTAAAATAGTGCCGCCCAGCCTAACCTCCAGTGCCCGCAGCTTTTGGTCAAACAAGTCTCTCAATTCATCTACCTCAGCAGCTATAGCACCACGGAGGGTTTCCTCAACGTAAAAGCAATGCTCTTCAGCATTTCGCTCTGTAATATTCATCCTTGCATCAAGCTCCTCCAGCCTCTCGCCAAACATGTCTTCTAGATCTGGAGTTGACAATCGAATGATTTCATTATCTATTCTGACATTCAAGATCCTATGCGCTTCCACAACTCTGTCAATCTTCTTATCTAAATCTTTTATCTTTTGGTCAAAGTCATTTCTCTCACCCTTGCTGCAACAACTGGAGTCGTTTGATGGAATCTGAGTTTGGAGAGTATTTATTTCTTTCTTCAAATCATTCTCTTTTCCTTTTGTAACATCAATTATCCCTACACAGTTATTTTCATTGTCATCACACTGCTGTTGAATATCCTGTAGTTTGCATTCACAGGAGTTCTTCAGATCTGACATTCTCTTTTCAAATCCTTCCATTATTTCTTGTCTGAGGGACTCAAATTTTGAATCTATATACTCCTGATAAATATTGTTCCTGGGCATTGTTATTGTAGGTCCTTGTGCTGCCTCCTGCAGTTGTTTTAATTGTCCTTCATAGCCTTTTACTTTTCCATTCAGTTCCTCCAGCTCATCATTCCTCAACTTCAAGGCTTCTTTGACCTCAGCTAGCTCAGATTTTATATCTTCCATTTCAAAATCAATAAAAGGGTCTTTTTGATCTTTATTGTTGTGGAGTCCAGGCAGATGAATGGCATCTGTTTCACCACCAACCGCACTGTCAGGCTCTGGGCGGTCGTAAAGGTTGTTCAGCCAAGTGACCAACATCTTACTAGCATCTTCTTGTACAGTCAACTTTAGGTTTTCATTCACACCTGCCACAGAGGACTGAAGTTCAATCACAGATCGTGTAAGTCTAAACAATTCATCCTCAAGAAACTGAATTCTCTTCTCATATGCTGGAGCCTCTGGCACTTCTGTTGGTTCTGCATCTGTTTCACAGAAATAACAGACAAACTCTGGATGTAAATATTCCCAGTGTTACCTGTTTTAATCAGCTGTGGTTAATTCCACTTTTCTTTAAAACCAAATAATGATTTAATTTGCAGAATGTTTGTTGCCTTTTCTGTTCTCATTTTCAAAAGTTTATAATTAACACATTATCAAAAACCCTCCAAACTGAAAAGTTCTAGCACACTGATCAACTCCTGTCAAAATACAAGAGCACTAAATAAACTGGCAAGCAGAATCGCCCTTCTTGTTCAGCAATGAATCTAAGCTATAGTACATATAACAAACCATTACAGATCCATACACATCACAACACAATCACTTTGCAACTACTGCATCTCCTAGAACAATCATTTGCCCTCTGATAACAATAATTTGCTCCTGAATTCCCACTGAACACTTCAGAGGCACTCAGCCATTTATTTGCATGAAGTGGATTTGTGCTCCAGTATTTTACTGAACTGAGGTCCAAATATACATCCCACACATGAGATGGGGTTCTGCAAGGTACTCCAGTTACCACACTTGTTTCATCTGCAATTCTGGATGTTCAGTTTCAAGCAAAATGTGTGACAACTGCAGAAAATCCAGAACAATAACAACAAAATATTATCAGAAGGATAAACTTCAGGAAAAGTCAAAGTAATTTTTTTATTTAGTCTAGGAGAGAGGAGAATGATACAGATATCATCATGTTTTATTATCATCTTTTGGAAATAATATTCTAGTTGGGCTAACAAAATATTTTAAAAGGCTCTTTTTAAAGCAGGTATATAGTCTATAGGACCAGTTTGAAACCATGTTTTAAGACATTCAATGCATTCTACTACACAGAAAACACATGTGAAAATCTGACTAAGCGCTATATGTGACACTAATCTCCAATTATGTTGGAAAAAGCCCTTCAGAAGGAAACATCTGTTTATCATTTTTTGTTAATGGAGAAAAGGCATAATACAGCATTCCTTCTTGCCCTTTCAGAAGACAGTATCTTACACAAACAAATGTCATTCATTCTTTAAAATACTCTTTGAGAAGCTGAGGCTTATCCTCATTTATTCCCTTATTCCTTACTATTAAGGCAGGTAATCTAACATAAAATCTGTAAAATCTGCACAGCCTTGAACAAAACACTTTGAAACTGCTAGGGACCATTATGTATAATAAAAATTAGTACCTGTTGTGGGTTTTTTTTTGTTTTAATAATAGTTGTTCTCAATTTTTTTTTTTAATTATTTTTTTCCTGAACATTGGAGAAATCACAGAAAAAAAACAAACTGTAAATTCTCACAAAAACTCCAATCTTAAAACAAAGATTTTCTGGAACCGTGAGTAGTCAGCTGGCATTTCCAGCCTGCATTCTACAGCCCAACCCCCTGTTACTCTTCAGGAAATTCTCAGTATCAAGACTGCTATTGCCTGCCTATTATTGTCCCACCACACAGTGTCTTCCATATGGCATTTGTACCTGCCAGTAGTTGATTTTAACAGAAGCCATAACGGTTCCTATCCTTAAGAGACAAAACAAGAAACCAGACATGATCATGCCTACCAAAATTCAACCCAAAACTTACCTACGCCTTTCTTCGCAACAGCTTTCGCTGGTGTTGTGGGACGACGAGCAGTGTTTGGCTTTTCTGCTGGTCCTTCCCTGCAGTCTTCCCCCTTGTACCCAGGACAACATCTCCATTCTAGCTCTGTCACTGTCTTATATGCAACTGTGTACCGAGGTCTGAAACTCGTTCGGTATCTGCCAAAACAGAAGGCACTTTAAACAACCTGTAATCTAACCTGCTATTTGGATTAAAGTAAAAATTAAAACAGGTTTTGTTCCTTTTTTTTTTCCCCAATCGAAATCAAACACTTTCATCTACAATTCATTTTCTGCTTCAAACATCAAACGAACAAATGTTTCTGTCTAGATTTTCAAGTTACCTGCGCTCAACACAGTCACGTCAGGAAAAACAAATATTGCCATGGAATAAGGGCTTTCACGTATGAGCAGAGGGATAAAATGCTGTGGCAAGTGAAGATTCAACTTCTCAGACACCACTGAGAGTAACAGTGGCCATCAATGTATTACTCTATAAATACGAAACCTTTTTCCTCTAATAACTGCTTTTCATTGCAAACCCACCCAAGGGGCTCTTCTGGACTTCAAAAAATGTTTCTGCCTGCTTCGCCCCACTTGTCTTTCCACAGTCTTCACTTAAACCCTTCATCAGGATCCATAGGTACAGAGCAGTCAAGGCTGGAAGGGATATTCCAGAGAAGGACAAATCGTTGAAAGCATGAGTCAGATAAAGACATGAAAGAAGGAGTCAGATGAAATACTAAACCAACAAAGAAATCAACTCTTTCCTATTTCATTAGTTAAGTTGAAAAGGGTCTGGCGGACAAACCTGTGCACACATTATGTACATACAACCTTGAGCTTCCCTGATTAATCACTCGTAAGTTAATAAATGACAAAGTGATTCTGGTTGTGCACCTTTTTCTAACTATAGACCTCTTCCATAACTTCCCTTCATACACATGCCTCATGTTCACCTGTGGTCAGACACTGTGGTATCCCATCAGACTATAAGCAGAGGCTCTGCTATTTCATAAAAACTAAATCAGTTTAAGGTACAGCTCATTTCAGGCTGAGAGAAGAGGAAAATGAGGAAAACAGGGACTTGCTGCCTGAGCTCTATAAAACAGTATTTTTGGAACACAGAGAAATAAAAAGTCCCAATTTCTCACATGAATTAGTTTCTTGGAGTAAAACTAGCATCATGCTACTAATCTCTCTACAGTATTTTCAGATCTTTTTTTCCTTAAGATTATTTCAGATTATAACAACAGGTTGCATTGACTTAATGTATGACAGACTCACTTCACAGCTGAGATGTCTCTAAAATACTGGCAGAATAAATAGAGAACAGCAGCAAAGGACTCTACAGGAGCTCTGCTATTTCACAAATAGCCTGGCTGGGCTCATAGGGAGTGTCTCTTGGGACAGAGAGAGAATACTGTACAGAACAGGCATTAAAAGCAGCCATGCTATTACACAAAAATCACAAAATATTTCATTAAATACTGTGTTGTATTAATTTGCACAACTCCTCATTGGTTAAAAAAAAAAACAGTATTCAGCTATCAAATGGAAAGAGTTAAATTCTCACGCTGACTGTGAAACAGTTTCTATTCAAAGTCACAGAGTGAGACTTAGTTTAATTGTTACCCTTCAAAACTTCTCTTGCCATGAGTGCACATAATTGCTGAAATAATTCCATATTTTTCTTTATTCAGCATATTTCACTTCCAGATACATAATTTTAATATAATGTCCCACATCTGACAGATATTTGCCATCCCGTTTTGGTAAGCTGATTAACAAATTTGCGGCAGGGTGGTTAAAATGTTTACTACTAATTATGATTTTTTTTCTTTTCCAACCATACCTTTCCCAATTCTGCCAAAATACATTCTAATTTTTGCATATACTCAGTGTTGTTTTGCGTTATTACTCTGTCTATGACTTCTTATTTAATGGGAGAAAGTTACTTTCTGGGCCAAGAGTATCTTGTTCCAATAAGCCTCTTGATTACATAGGAAGGCAGGGACAGGCTATGCTGTATCTCTTGTTTATTAGGTGCTCATAACTACAGTGGTTTGCTGTGGCTGTCAGCTTTCCAGACTCTGACTCGGAGCATGTAAACTCAGAGTGGGTTTCTAATCCTTTTTTACCTTCGCAACACCATATATGAAACAGTTGTAGACTGCACTCCAGCTCATCATTTCTTCTACGATTTTCACTGAAACATCTGCTGAATCCTGCTTACAAATATAAAGTACAGACATCCCCAAGGTCAAGTGCTTTAAAAATTAAATAGAGGAGTGCAACATAGAGGGCAACACTGGGAAGAACAATATCCCGGCCACCCAGGAACTTCCTTTTCCTTCTCTCTTATCTAAAGTATTAAACCACATCATGTCTAGATAATTTGGGTTTGAATCCTTTCCTTCCAACTAGCTGCCAGAGTCAGGAGCAACAGGATTAGCTAGACACTTCAGTGTTTTGAAGTGGTTTTGAGAGTCATTACAACCTCTCTCACAACTACCACATTACTGAAATGCAAACTTTGAACTTCCAGATCAGTGTTCACATGCCGGAAATGGTTGTACATACTTTTCTCTGATTTCCATAAAGCACTTAACGGCTCCAAACTTCGTGTGTGTTCCTCTCTATACTTTCAGGGCCAACCCCCCTCCTGAAAATTACAGTATTTTGATTATTTTCAAACACCTCTCTTTTTTCCTAACAAAGTTTTAAGAATATAGCTGAAAGTAATTTTATAAAAGGAATAAGAACTAGTTTTATGCAAATTGTGCGCTTCTTTGCTCTAAATAAAGAATGAGGATTTTCTATCATATTTTTTACAAGTTTCTCTTTCTATACCTTGTCTGTAGTCATACTCATCAAAGTAGACACTTTAAGATGACTTCAACATTCAGACAAATCATACGACACAAAAGAAGAATATAAACAAATAAAAAGAAATCAAGCTTAATATTTTTCATGTGCAAATTTTTATAACTCCACCTTAAAAATAAAAAATAAGCTTGTTTGATATTCTTACTTTTTTTTTGTTTCATAGTTTCATGATCCTAAGAGGCATAAAATCCTTCAATATGATTTAATAAATTATTTGAAATGCAGAAGAATTCTCACATTCTAAATTATAAAATATAAACACTGTGCATCTACAACTTTTAAAATGTCATAGCAGTCCATTTCTTACAAATTTTTGCCACTTTGAAAACTTAAGCAAATACGCAAATCAGATCTGTTTTGATTTCAGATATGGCACATCAAATACAGACTAACCTGAATCCTAAACCACAATTCTCCTAGAGGAACAAATAAGCTAGATTCAGAATATTTCAAAATCTGGATCTGGAACAGTTTTCATATTTCACATTTTGATCTGTGGTAACAAGATAGCTATACTCATGGATGTCTCAGAAATTAAAAGTCATTTACTAGATTTACTTACCAAGAACTATTCCTTCTCTATTCTGCCAGTCCAGCTGAATGAATCACAGAGCTACTCCCATTTCCTCCAGGAAGGCTAGTTGTGTAAGGCTGGGAAACAGGAACTTACACTGACACTTTTCTAATTTAAATTCAGTCAAATAAAAATTTCTTTAAAACCCCAGCTTCATGGATGCAGCTTCTCTACTAATGATGTACTTCATGCAGAGTTGTTGTGCAAGTTGCCCACACAAGGAATGGTGCCACTGTGCCAGCACTGTCCAGCTGCACTGATAAATGACAGTCACCAGCAGGCATCCAGCCTGGGAGAGATTCGCAATCATACATTAAGTTTTTTAAAGCCAGAACTTCGCTTGCTCAATGAATTTCAGTGGAGGAGCTGGACACTTCCAGGATTTTGGCAGGATATAACAGTCCAACAGCATCGAACACAATGTATTATTGGTTATGATTCTAACAAAACAAACCATAACTTCCTGCGAGGGACCACATCCTGAGAACAATTTGTGATTCTATGTATGTGAAGGACATAGGACTGGGAGCTACCAGAATATACAAATCAGACATGGCTTTATTTCTGCAGTATTCTGAACCCAATTGCTCACATACAGTCACAGCAAATGCATAACATACAATCACAAACCTATAAAACATAAGAAATGCACTCCGTGTAGCCAGGGATACAAAATGTTGGTTCTCTATGAAGCCGGCTAGAGTTACATGGTTAGAATGTATCATCAATTTTCATATCGTTTATCTGGTAGGTGTGAATCTTTACAGAGTTATCTAGTGAGGCAATTGGGTCAAAAGGCTTCACAAAAAATTCAGAAGTCTCTCAAAGAATTGAGGCTCTGTTTTAATGCCTCTAAATGCTGTAACGCAATTAAAAAGCAGTAAAACATCAAATCTCCCTACACTTGACTTGGATTTCTGCTATTCATGTAAGTGTTACTAAACACAATTATTTTTACAAGAATCTTAAAGATATTTTAAAAAATAGTAAGTTCTTACGTGGTTAAAAGTTACATACAATACACTAGCACTTACTGTGCCTAGTCACCCCATCCTCCTATGGACCTTCAGTCCAAGATGATGGTCATATCCCCTTGATGAATTGAGCTAAATACTGTAACTGAAGCAATTCTTTCAACAGTCTCTAATCTTTCCTAGCAACAGAGAAAATAAGAACAGCTGGTTTTTAGGAGTCTTGCCACAACAGGCTTATAACTACCAACGCCTACTACCTTCACCATGAATTCAACATGCTGATCAAATGAGAAAACACATTCAGAATGCTAATGCAAATCTTCACTTTTAATATCTAAGTGTTTTGCAGCTGAAATAAAGTTGTACAGGGTGACAACAGCATTCAAATATTCCTCCTCTTTGAAAGAGAAGTACATCCTTAGGAAAATGCTTAATGAAAAATTCATGTTTGCTGTAAATGCTAGACATTTTGACTAGGGAATAAGCTATAATATTCTTATGGTGCTAAACCACAGAAGGAAACAGTTAACACTGATATTTGGAATGTCACCTAATAGCGATAAAACAAACCAGAAACATTTGGATAAAACTGGTGGGAACACATGTGGCTCAGTTCTGGAACTAGATATTAACACTCAGCCTTTTGGGAAATGCAGTGAGATAAGTGCCACTACAGCCTCACTGTGAGGAAGAGACCGCTGAATCAGCATATGTTTCTACATAAGCAGCATATAAAATGTTTATTCTCAGCACAAAGCTTTAAGGTTGGTCCAAAATTCTGAAGTGATTGGAACAAGTCCCATACTTCAGCAGCCTGAAAATTGCTGTCTTATTGAATATAAGATAACAGATCTTCACTCTTACATGCTTTTATTGAATGTAGATCCATTCTTTGTAAGTTATATAGTCTACTAGTTATTTTTATCCAGTTATACAGTCCCAGTCATCTAAATTTCCAATATAGATTGCATTGTGAGTGCTGAAGTAGCACACAGTCACTCTCAAAAATATACCTAGATGAAATTAAATGCAAACATACTTCGACCAAACATTTTTTATTTTCTAGGTTTATACTACACAAATACTAAACTAGAACCAGCTGATCCCGAGTTTGCTGTTTCCCAAGACTGCAGGCCTAATTGTAACCCCTACAAATGGTGCCAGAAATCCTATTTCCAATGAAATCGTGGGAGACTTCAGTGGTTGTCTGTAACAGCGAGTTTCAGCACTCCTGGATTTCAGGGGCCTCCTGTGTAGGTATGGACAGGCACTAGTCATCTGTATTTCCACAATGGCCAATAGAAACAGTAAATACAGCCAGTACAGTCAAACCAAGGCTGAATCTCACCCTAAAGTCATTATTTATACCTGATTACCTGCAGAGCATGCTGGACACCACTGACTTGCATTCGAGTCACCATCACTGCATGTCTAAGTTCCCATGCGCACATTCATCCCTCCGTATAAAGGGTAGACAACTGAATTCAGGGGGAGTCAAACTCCACCTCTGGATTTTGTTCTTTTATAACCTTACTACTGCACAGCAGCACTGGCAGCCAGCTTGTGTTCCAGCCCACAGATGAGCTTAATTTGAGAAAAATGTGTCTTCACTAAGAGTTTATCCTAAGGCATTTATATAGCAAGCAGTGAAAAGATGTTTTGACCTATAGAAGTCTAGGTGTTAAGTGTAAGACAGCAAGGCCATAATAAATTCCAATTATACAACGCTGCAAAATCAATTTACAAAAAATCCTACTGCACCCCAAAATAATTTTCTATTTTGATCTGGCCTTAGAGAAACTAAACTGCTTCTTACAGAGAGACTTAAGAAAATATTTACACTGCTATTCTTCTTTTAGCTGGCTTTCCCACCCCCCCCCCCCCAAAATTTACATGAACTAGGTCAGTAAATGTCTTTGCAGGCACTGTGGTCTGAGGAATTACTTTTTCTTGAAAAAAATGCCACTGACCTTACCCAGTAGCCCAGTCACAGACACCTTAATTGAAGATCCCAAAAAGCCATGGCCAGGTCTACAGATAACATAATAATCAGGACCTAATATTTGTTACAAAAAGCAACCACAGAGGATTCAAATTTTTTTTGTGCTGGGAAAAACACAATTTTGAGGCACCTCTCTGGAAAACATAAAGTTGTGACGAGTACCATTAGCACATATGACCAAGGAGGCTCAGCTTCTCTGGGCTCACAAGGGAGCTTTTAATAAAGTTTTCACTAATGCATAGCATGGCCAACATTTGTACCAGATCTATTCTGAGCTAAATCTTGAATAAAAAACTGCTGCTGGCTGAGAGCATTAACAGGGACTGAAGCTCAAGGCAAGCAAGATAATAAGTCAAAGCACTATGCATCACAGAAACACAACTGCCTGCTGTGTACACAACCAAGAAATCACCCATCCAGGTCACTGCAATGACTGTTTTAGTATCTGATTATAAAAGCACGGTAATTTTACTAAATGTTGCATAAAACAGGAATGAGCATTAGAGACTAAGTGCTTTTTTCCAGTGCTTATTTTTATTTGCTGTCTTCACGCTACCTGAAAAGCATGATGGGAGAAACTGCTACTGGGTAGAGACCTGGCACAGGTGATTGTATTACTCCCTCCTCCTAGGAAGGAAAAAACTGCTTTTCCTACATCTAAATAAAACTGTTTTCTCACCTATTGGTGCCACTGAAGGAGAAGGAGCAGATGATCATGATGCCCAAATCAGCTCATTACAGGCCGGTCTCTCGCAAACAGTTCTCTTTAATGATGATGAACATTATTTCAGTGAATCTGAGAGAATCCTGAATTTTACTTCAGAGTTTGGGTGTTTTTTCAATAAGAGAGTCAAAAGATTACAGGAAGTGTTAGAAGACAAAAACTTTCAACTATTCTCAGGCAACACCACATGGTTTCATTTGTAGCTCCTTTCAAAGCCTCCAGAAGTGCCATTGTTTATTACTTACACAGAGAATTTCATGCCACTCAGCTAGAATTCTTCTATCAAAAAAAAAAGATGAGATTCAAATTTTCTCTACTGGGAGAGAAACATTTCTTCCTGGGAAGAAAGAGCCAAAGGACTGCACGCTCTGACACATGACTTCATGTCTCATACTAGTTATTTCTTCTTGTTGTATATGCATCTTCATACAGACACACACACACATACAAATATCTATCTGTCTAACTCTCTCTCAGCCGCCAAAGATTTTATTTTCAAAGAGCTGACCACTAAAGTCCAGTAGGAAATGCTTAGAAGTTTGAAATGTTAATACTCCTAATGTTCATAAATTACCACTCAGCAGGTATCCTCTTCTTAGAAGCAGCAAAACTAAGACATAGGATGCATTTAAGTAACTTGCAGCCATGGACAGCCTGTGGCAAAGCTCAAAGCAGAGCTTCAATTCTTGGGATTTACAATCTTGAATTATCTTATATGGTTGCTTCCTTCCATCTTGTCACAAGATGTACCTATGCCAGTCAGACAGGTGGTGACAGACCAACAGCAAGGTATTAAAATCCAACTTAAATGGAATGGGATAGGAAAACCCTGAAAATACAGTCCTTTCAAAAGGATTTCAGGAAAGCTTTGTAGAGCAGCCATGTGATGTAGTCTAACAGGGATGGAACAGGAGCAATTTTGCAACAGAATATATGTTAACAGCATACTCACGTGCCTCTTCCAGCAGCAAGGACTGAGTTTCTCACCTTACACCAGTGAAAAGATCAAGTGAGGATGCAGAACACTGCTACTAATAAAGCTGCCTGAGAAACTGAGCTCCAATAGTATCTCTCCCGCTTCTCTGCCCATGAAATAAGCTGATTCCTAGGATGCTCTAGAATTAGCTATTGCTGACAGATTATTTAAAAACACACACAGGTAGAACAGATAACCAATACTTTCATGAACGCCAAGAGCTAACTGGGGGATTAGCTGGGACTCCAACTTTCAGAATAAAATGGAGCATTGTTTTGAGAGCTGTTACTTTCCAAGACACCAAGCCAAAAGTGAACCAGAAGGGAAAGGAAAGATGAGATGTGAATGCAAACCCGAAGTCAGATGAGAGCAATAATCCACAATGTGTAAAAGTGGCACTGCCCACTTTCTAATGGTGCAGCATGTTCCTTGGTTATTTGGGTGATTTATGATAAAATATGCTTTAAATAGGTCAGCAACTCCCTAAAAGAGAAAATTTGTTGTTTTGGCAACAGTTTGGTGCTTAACAGAAGAGGCCCCAGACCTCCAGGTCACGCATTTCTCAAACCTGAAAAGCTTAAAATTCTAAGTATTTACACTAATGGGAAGTGAGGAGCAGTGTGTGATTTTTTTAAAAACTGTTGCAACAAACTCAGATGATGTGTGAAATTAAAATTCCCTGCCCAGTTCACAGAGAAGAAAGACTGTTGCATTCAGTGTGTGGAGGCAGAGATGCACAATTTCAGGCTCGGGGAGACAGCCAGGAAAGCTTACCACACCCAGCAGGCCCTCAAAGATTTTCAAACAAGCACTCCAGGAGACTGAAGTTTTTTAAGTTTCCTTACTGTTTTCAATGCACAACCCCTTAGGCTAACCTCCCTATGTAGTCAGCTAGCTGGAGCCTGTACAAAGAAACTCTGCTTCATACAAAATACAAGCAGTTGGGAAAAAAAAAAAATCCTGAAGACTTTTATAGATACTTGGAGGAGAAACATTAAACAGCTCTCACTTTCCCTTCAAGATTTTGTGGATCCTTAAAGTTATTCTTACGAGATATGTATTGCTGGAGGCTGGTGGAAGGCACAGGCTCTGATCTGTGCTGACTTGTGTGTCTGAGTTTTTGAGCCTGCCTGGTGCTGAGCATTCTGACACTGGTCTGTATGCTTAATTTCTAGCAACTGAACAGTCTCAGTGAAAACTACATTGGGATCGTTGAAGTGTTGAAAACGAGATGTGGATTTCCTACATGTTCCTAGACTGGGGCTGATGTGCTCCACCCAGCTTGCTCTGGGGTTGCCAGATTGATGAAGCCATTTAACATAAACTGGAAGTCTCATATGCTGTTCCTCAGTAATACATTTCCGCTTTTACTTAGTATTACTTTGTTAACTAACACTGAGTGCTGCTTATTAAAATCTGTGTTTTACTCATAAGGAGTCATCTATCCTGACACTTATGAATGCAGAAAACTACTAGTCATATTCTCTAAAGTTATTTCAATCTTTTGCTTTAAATCTTCTTCTGGGCAATGAACAAAACCGTGATTAGCTTGGCAGTGGGCCTATTTACGCTCATTTAAAAGTATTAAACAACAAGAAGTTGGAAAATATTGCTCAAGGAGAGATTTGGAGAGGCTTGCCAATTCAGCTATTGATTCATTCATCATTTTCTAAGTATGTGAAACAAAATGAAATAATGGGTTTTCTTATTAAAGATTTATTAGTGTTATGATGAGAAGCTTACACTAAACCATGAAATTCCCCTCTCACAAGCTAAGGACAGATGACCAGAGCCCACAAATATCTTTACTCACATGAGCACAATTAATGGGGGTTGGTACACGAATTAGAAGATCTGATAAAACATCCCTTCTTCCAAGTCTCCAAGCAACCTTATCTAACCTTGAAGCTGACTCTCCTGTTAGCTGGGAGCCATGGGGTGGGGTTACATGCCCTCCAGAGGTTCTTACCAATCTGAATTTCTTTCTATTTGATTTACCGGGCAGTCCTATTGCAGTTCTGTAGCGAAGACAGAAACCCAGAAAACATCTCTCTGCTCCAGCCACTTCAAACTTTAAAATCAAAACCTTAGTAGTGAGAGCAGCTTTTCCCAAAATTCCTGGGCCATAAACCGGAGCACCTACGGTACAGCCAGGTGACCCAACATACTCTACAGAACACGAGGCAAAACAAACAACTGGTATGACAATACCCTACTCTGAAGTAGCTACACTGACCAGAACAAGTCAAAACCCTTAAAAGTGTGTAGGATCTAACCACAATGGCAATACGTTTTTTTATTTAGAATCAGACAATGCTATTAGTTATAAATTGCTAATAATGCTAATGAAGTTACCAAACCATTCATAAGAAAGCTAGGAAAGGCAATTCACAACAAAAGAAGAAGGGAGGGGTCAGTAATTTATGAAGTAATATTAAATTTCAAAACATACAAGTTCTTTTTAGTGGGTAAAAAATTAATATTTTGTGAAAGTACCTTTTGTGTAAGTACCATTAATATTTTGAGTAAGTACCTTTCAGCCCACTGACCTAATAACAGTGTTCCTCCTTCCTTTGCTACTCACAGTTTTAAGAAAAATAAATCAGGAGCCCCCCATACTTCAAAGGGAACATACTTCAAAGAGCCTTTCTGCTCTTTCTACTCCCTCTCCTCCTATCTCTTAAGCAGCCACACTTCAACTCGCATTTATCCTTGACACCTTAATGAGCCAAAGCATTCACCAACTTTTGAGCAAGGAAATGCACTATCAAGCCCAAGTATCTACAGAACACTTAAACAATGAAGTGTAATAATTTCCTGAATTTTTTTAACAGTTCAGGAAATACACCCCCTAGCCAAAGAGAATTTATAGTTAACACTTCTAGAAGTATAGTCATCCCAACAGGGGATTTTGTTGTTTTTTGTTTTTTTTTTCTCAAGACAAATTATATTTTAATGGGCCTAAAGGGTAGATAAAAAGGGTTCATACATGCATATGATTTTTAGGCTTAATCACCAGAGCTTTGTATTTCAAAAAAAAAAAAAAAAAAAAAAAAAAATTAAAAGGACAATCAGTGCTGACTGTAATCCAAATTTGAATACACACTCTCTTGTATGTGAAGAACACATGAAGTTTGGGAGTACACTGTATTTTTAAGGTAGTGAAATGCTCCCATATAAAATGCAATATAAGTAATTGCTATGCACAACCTAGACTGTACCTAAACACTAGAAAGGCTCTTTAAACCTAGTCTTCAACTAACATAAATCAACAGTAAATCCACTGACTGATTAAAAAATAGACCTAACAGTACTTAAGCACTAATGAAACCCCTAGATCTACGATACAGTTAAGGAACTCTTTGTTTGATTTGGATCTCACTGTCCCCACTGTCTGCAGCTGAATGAGCTCTTAGACAAACCCTGGGTATCAGGAGGGGACTGCACAGGGACTGTACTTTATTACCATGAATATCTGCTATTTAGTTCATTTTAAGTTCTCTGTGCAAGTGTATAAAGGAAGGAAAGAATAATTTCCGAAAAGTCCTCACAGTTATTTCTTTGTTGCTTTTATAGTTTTATAGCTCTTTCCTCTCCTATTCATGTCAGCATTAGCTAATAAACATATATAAACACATTTTGGTATTCAGACCACCATTCCTTCTGAATTAAACAATTCTTTTCACAGGACAGAAGTTAGGGATTTGCAGGATTTGAGGCATGTCTTTCAAATGTTTTGGATTAGCTCCTTTCCTACTCTGGCACTAAGAGAAGGTGTATATGCAGCAGACAGAAAAATAAAAGTCAAAAAGTTCAAAAGTTTAGAACACAATAAAATTTCAAGATTTTGATATTTCACCATCTTTCAGTGTTCATCAGCTGGTGCTATGTAAGGTGCTTAAAATATTTTATGTTAAGAATAAGGAATTGTTTTGCAGTTGCCATTACAGTTATGAAGAAAATAATAATGATGTTCACCAAAGAAAGTCAAATTGAGGAAACAAAGTCTTATGATAAGAATCTAATCCCATTCTCAAAAGAACAAAAAAACCCCAGAAGACTGGACACAGCTGGTAACACCAAACGCCTGTTGGGCCCCATATTCTCTCTCTGACAGCAGCCAGCTCCAGATGTTCAGAAGCACAAGGACAGACAATGCCATTTCACAGAACCACAGAGAAATCTGAAAGGGATGAGACTTCTAGAGGTCATGCAGTCCAGCCCCCTGTTCAAGATGGGCTTCCCCTTCTTACTCCTGCCAAAGACCTCACACACACAAACATTTTCAGTTCAGGAATCGCCCAAGCTAGAAGCAATGCCTTTGCACTTTCTTCATTATCTACAAGCAAATAGTCCATGAAAGTCCTAATTTACTGCCTCTGAAATTCCTTATCTCAGTGCTTGGTGATTTATATGTTTAAAAAGCTCAGTTTCAACCACTCCTCACTCCTCCGTAGCTCCACTACAGAGACTTCTCAGGATAGAGGGCACACCCCATTACACAGTCCATAAACTCAGTCACAAGTCCAAAATGGCCAGTTCAACACTCCGAAGAGAAACGGGATATTACACAAGAGAGTGTTACTCAGCTGTCTGCTGTCTTTATTTTTTCCTCTCAAATTCTAGTGTTTATGTTCTCCAACAGAGAAAAGCTGTTTTTTTTTAACGAAAATAGCAACCCAAACAGACAGAAAGCAGCGCATTTGAATGCCAAACACCCAGCACCTATTGTCATGGGTCCCAGGGTGGCAATGTCATCAGTGTCCACAGTCTTATTTCAGTAGTACCCAGGATGTAGCAGTATCAGTTTCACTCTCATTGTTTCATGTCAAAATAAAAACTAGTTACTGAAGTTTTACTGTAAAACAATCCTCATCATCACCTCAGCCCAAGTCTGAGCCTACGAAAATCTGTGGGAGTCCTTTCACTGACTTTCTGGGAGAGGTGAAATGGTTTCACAAGGTGCACATCACCAAGAGCTTTCAATCAGAAACGTGCAAATCTTACTGCTTCTCAAGTGGGAAACTGAGGAAAGGGGACTTGCCTGAGATTAGCCAGCAGGTGAGATACATCTGTTCCCTGTACGGTACCTGCAGGCTCACACAGTCTTGCAGCTCAGTGTGCTGTAGGTGGCCATTCTGCAGACTAGCACGTGGTCACACTCATGAAGCTTAAAGTCAAACAAGCAACTTTATATAACCCCCCGTAAAAATCTCTGCACTGGCAGCTCCCCTTGCTGGGCAACGGACGGGGATACACAGACTGTAAAGCGGCTGGCTCACGTTCCTGGCTCTCTCTTGATCCAGCAACACAGAGCAACTATAAAACCGCTTTTGAACGTGGCTGTACCCTGGCATCTCTGAGCCAGGGTGCGTAGGCGCGCTCCCAGCAGCACATAGGTGCGCTCCCGGCAGATCCTGGCGTTCCCGCCGTCCACGGGAACCCGCCCGCGTGCTTTTCGCCCGCCTGCACGCCCCACCGCGCCGACGAGGTGTGCCAGCGCAGCTCCCTCTCGGCGGGCTGGCTGCACAGACCAGCAACTCAATCTGGCTCCAATTAGCTCCGGCCGCCTGATGTTTGCAATGAGAGAGCGCTTTGTTTGGGGCGTGCTGGGGACCAGGGGCTGTCCGCGCCCTCCGGCCCCGGCCCTGCGCTTTTGGGATGCCGGGAACCACCCGAGCGCCGCCGCAGCAGCCACCTCCGCGCCGGGGCTTGGCAGCGGGTGGCCAAGCGCTTGCCCTCCCGAGGTCGCCTCCTCGGCTACTTACACCGGGGTCGGCTGGCAGGGGAACTGGTTCCAGGCGCACTTGTACTGGGCCTGGACGTAGCTCTCCGTCCCGTCCAGCACCGAGCAGCTCACGTTCTTGTTCACTATGTAGGCGCACCAGTTCCTGGAGGGTGGAAAGACAGCGCCCGTCAGGGAGCCCGCACGCCGCCCCAGCTCCCCTGCCCCGGCTCGCCCCGGCTCGCCCCGCCGCCGGCAGCGCCTCCCGCTCCGGGCGGGCGGTACTCACTTGCTGCGGGAGCCCGGCCGGGAGTACGGCAGGTGCGGGGTGCCGTGGCTCAGCCCGGCGCCCAGGGCGAGGACGAGCGGCAGCGCCCATCCCCAGGGCACGGCGGGGCCCGGGCACAGCTCCATGGGGCAGCGGGCGAGCAGGGTGAGCCGGTGCCTCTCGGAGGGCTCCCTCCGTCCGTCTGTCCCTCCGTCCGTCCCGCCCGCCCTCGCCCGCTCCCAGCTCCCTCACTGACGCAAATCCCCCCACCCCGTTTCCGCCCTCCACGGCGGCTCCGCACACCCCTCCGGCCGAGGCGCCGCTCCCCTCCACTCGCCCGGCCGGCCCCGGCCCTCGCCGCGCTCCAGCCCCCCGGCCGAGCATCAGCGGGAGCCGCCGGACACGCGTGGGGCCCGCCGCCGTCAGCGGGTCCCCTCGGGGCAGCCCCCGCTCCCAGACCCCTGCCCGAGCCGACCGGCGGCCGCTCCCGAGCCGGCTGTTCCCACTGGATGGGAGGAAAGGGCCGGGCCCCTGAGGAAGAGCTCCCCCTCTCCCGGTGACCCGGAGTCCTGGGACAGAGGGCAGCCCCAAGAACCGGAGGCAAGAAGGGCACTGCGTTCTCCTTTAGGTGGGGCCAGTGCAAGCGCGATGGGCTCCAGGTGTGCTGGTGGTGCTCCCGGTGTGCGTGAGGGAGGCTGAGGAGGGCTTGCTGCCCTGTGGTCCTGCTTGACACCAGTGCAATGGCATGGCATGGCCCGATGGCTCATTCCGGCCCACTGACATAGGAAGGGTGCTGGTGGCTACCTTTGCGAGCGATAAACAATAAGCCTTTATTTGTAAGGAGGGGTGTTCAATGGGTGGAGAGAGCCATGGGCATTCAGATTGACCTGGCTGTTAAAATCCAACTCAAGCACCTTGACTGACTGGCCTACGCAGGTGAGGTCATCCACAATGGGTCCCACCACTGTCAGGACTACACAGAGGGCTCCTCTCTCCTCCTCAGCTCCTGGTCTTTTGCAGGTTGGATCTTTGGATTAAGGTGAAACTGAACAAAGCATCAAGGCTGGGCCAGGGCAGGCTGCTCCCACCAGAGGGAAGGAGGGGAATGGAGACAACGATGCTTGGGTGGAGAAGAGTTTGGGAGGGAGTTTTGGGAGCAGTGCCTGCTGCTGATGATGCTGAGCCTGACCAGCCCTAACCCCGTCCACATGTTTCCAGGCCTCCCATGGCCACAGCAGCTGCTCAGGGTTTTCTAGGTCTCAGAGGCAGGCAAAGCCAGCAGCAGGGCTGGGCCCTGTCTTTTGCTGTAGGCAGCAGCCTGCTGTCCTCATCATTTGCCCTCACCTGCTGAAACATGAAGGTTTCATCTGCCAGTCTTACAGTCGGTCTCACCTGACAACTTCACTTGGCCTCTAAGTCTGCAGGGAAATAACCTTTCAATGTTGAAGTCAAAATTATGCATTCAGACTGTTTTTTAGAAATTGTTTCAGTGGAAATATACACGAAAGCTTCCTGTCACCCAGAGAAATGTGAGCCATTACAGATGCATGGGAACACTTCATTGGCAATAAATAGCAATGGGAAAAGATGAGATTATGACTTGCTTCAGTCTGTCCCATTTCACTTGAAACCCTTCTAATGCTCTGAAGCTGCTTTGAAGAGGAGAGCACCTCACTGTTTTAAGAAACTGTACTTCAGACAAGGGTTAAACAATTTGCTGTGCCACTGTTTAGATTTGCAGAAGCATATCATTCATATTTGTGCTGGTGGAAATTATCTGGAGTTTCCCCAGCCTAAAGAAAAAAAGACTAGAGTTCAGTACCTAAAAAACAATGAAGAAGGCTTTTTTTTTTAACTTTTTCCTCCCTCCTCATTCAGTCAAGGAACTCATGAATTTGGTCCTTTTCCAAGTGACGAGCAACATGGAAGAGCTGTACGTTGTCCCACAAAGGGAAAGTCATTAAATAATTAAAGACTGAGGTCATGCCTGTCTTGAGAATGACTGCATAGTACAAAAATTAATAGGCTGATTTAAACAAAATGAGCATGAAGCAACAGTATATTTCCATATGCAAAACACTGAGCTTATATTTTGGTGAAGGAAGATAAAGCAGATGTTACCTGTTTTGCCATGAGGGCACCCTATTAACCTGTGAACCACAGACTCAACTGTGTGACTGAACATAACATGGGACACCATTAGAAGTAGAGTTGGTACAGCCTTTGCTTACCCCATGGATATGACAGATAATGAATCAGAAGTTTCCTATAACTTCAGGACTCTGTGAATGTTCACTCAATAACTGTGCAAGAAAGTCACTCTTCTGATTTCTGATATGTAGTCATCCCCTTACTGTCTGGATCAACTACTTTGTAAATATTATTAAACAGAACTTTGGTAGCATTTGCTGCCATTCCTTTAAAAAGTTATGTAAGACTTCTACTGCAAAGCACATTGCATTTTTGAGTTTGTTTCATTTAAAATAAGCCATAACACTGAAAAACAAAATCCTGCAGGACTGTTCTCTTCTTCTTGCTTAAACCAGAGCTCTTTGGGAACCTGAATACAAGTGCTGCTTCAGGGAGTGAAGTTTTATGTGTGGCTGCACGATGGCTCAGTAAGGAGTAGCAGCAGAGGATGACTTGTGGTGGAATTATTGAGCTGAATAGAAATGGATGAATTTGGGCAGATGCACAGAGCTCAACTCCTCTGATATTCACACTGGGCCTATGATATCAGCTGATTCAACTGCAACCAGCACAGAAATTGGACTTTGTCAGGAGAATCTTCAGCTCAGGTGCATGCTGAAGATGTGGCCCAAGCTCTGCACATGGCTGCATTTTTTCTGTGGGTGTAACTAGTTTTATTTCAGAGCATAAGTATGAGGGTTAATCGTGTTCTCAAGAAGACAGAAATGCTCACACTTTGTGTCTCTGTGCTATGTCCTCTCATCTCTAAAATTCACAGAAATCCCAAGACAGATGATCCTTTCAGTACATGGAAAGCATCCCTCCACCCCTCCCTACAAATGGAACATGTAGTCTGTGAGCGCACTGAGGGGATCTTCGATGACTGGCAAGCTCAGTACGTGCATCCCTGGGAGAAGGAGATCCCAGATGTGACTCCATAAATTCTTTTAAATGTTTTAAAGTTGTTGTTTCTTTACTAAGCAGCCTGTCTGTGTTCCTGGCACCAAGATCAACTGCACTTCCATACTTCATAACAGGATAATGATGGGGAAACGATTAGGGCCACGTGCAAGGGCCTGCAAGAGAGACAGAAGTGCACAGAGCAGGTAGGCAGAATAAATAGCAAAAACATTATCAGAGTATTTACTGCAGAACCCCCAAGAGAGAAATGTGTCTGTAGTGGTGGGGTGCATGGAGCAGGAATGGTGCTCTCCTTGCGGTTTACCTCTCTTATCTATCAGCTTTTTTTCTGTAGATTTCAGCAATAAATTTCTTTGTGAATTCTGAGTTCCTTTTCTACAGTTCCCCCACCTCAAAAAATTGCCAAAATAACTTGTGGTTTTCAGAGAGGTATTTGTACTCCCTTGATACTTCTCTGTAATAAAAAAAAGTCTCTCATCTAGAAATATTGTCTGTGGCACAGAAGGTCTTTCAGGTACTTCTCCCCAATGTGGCTTTACATCTGGTTCTGTATTAACTCCATCCATTGGTCAAAGCAGGTCACAGTGTCCCTCTGGAAAGATGAAACTGGTATTAGAGAGCAAATAAAAGTTTGAAAGGAGGCTGTAGGAAACTCCAAGGTAACAGAGGAAAGCTTGGATTGAGGTGTATCATGCATGCTGCTTTGGATATACTAGGAAAAGCACTCCACGGGGAAAGAGGGGTTTTGAATACTGTTTCGCAGAGACGATCTATTCACTGATACATGTATCAGTGACAGATACATGATACATGTACTGTCACACTCACTTGGCCTGGTGCATACGTCACTACGTGGTAATCTTAACATTACCATAAACATTTCTAATTTGAGTCTAGTATTGGAGTTCTCCAACTTTTCCCCTTTCAGATCTGACTGTAAGCATTGTTTGCAACATCTTTTAAAAAGTTATTCCTCATTGCAAGAGGCAGGTTTCAGTTTTTAAATTTCTATGTGTAATCACCCCAAAAAAGCCAGACACATATTTATCTGTGAAGGTTTAATGAAAATTAATTACTGAATGAAAAGTAAATAACAGATGCTAATAAAATTACTCTTTATAAACACGTTAACTTAGAGCAAAAAATCCAAGCTCTACTCAGGGATGAATAAATAAACAAACAAAAGGAGGGAGTATTTGCCTATCTAGGTGACAGTGGTGTTGGGGATGTTTCAGTGCATGGGCAGAAAATCTGGAAACTCCAGCCTTTCTTCCTTGATGTTCCTCCATTTTTGTGGAAAAACATTTGTGCTGTTTATTTATTTAAACAGAAAAACAAATCAGTGTATTGCAAAGAGCCCAAGCATTGCCTAGTTGTGGTATGTGTTAGGTGTTTGTATTGAAACTGATGCTCTTTATTGTCATACTCATGGGTTTGATTAGAGAACAAAATAAACAAAGGCCAGTCCTTGGGAGCAGCTGTCTCAGCACACCATTACTATCTGTTCAAGACCTCAAGGCAGGACAGCAGAGATCAATATACATTATTCTCCACCAGAAAGAATGATCTGACTGAGTGCTGGAGCATCATAAACCAAAAGTATGCCACCCTTGTGGAACATCCTGTCTACTTTGTACTGAAGAGTTGGGACAGCTAATGAAATAATGTGATTAAGGTCTATATTGCTTATATACAAAAGTTAAGTGCTCTAATATTACTTACTATACAGTGTGAGAGACTGATGTATATCCACTGTTACCATGGTTTTCCAACCACAGAAGTCTGGACATCACAGTTTAGGATGACAATCAGACGAAAACATTTTATTACCCCTCAGGATCTTTCAGTGAAGAGCCCGAGCTGGCTGAAACATGCGCTAAGGTGGAAGAAGCTAAAGAGCACTGGAAAGAGAATCAGAGGAGATCAGCATTTCTTGGCAGATGGGATGGGGATGGGAGGGTAGAGGAGATATGGGGAAGAGGTTTCTTTTGTGTCTGCTCTTCTGTGTTTTGGTGAAATTGCCAAGTGACCTCAAAGGAGAGGGTGCATAATGCTCTTCTGTTCTTTCCACAGCTACTACTGCTCTAACCTGCATATTCAGTAGGACAAAGATGGTTCACACAAAGCTATAGTTGCTACCTGTGCACAGACCCTTCAGAAACCTGCAGGCAAATTGCTGGAACATACTTAAGAGACTGAGTCTGAAACTGTATGCATTGTTTGCCCTTGCTGTAAAGGGTTTATTCAAATGTGGCTTGTTATGAAAAGAAGAATTGTCATATTGTTTTGATATCTCACCTCTGATGGTAGTGCAGTATTTCAGAATAAAGAATAAAACTGAGGGCATTAATTAGCATGCAGTTCTTACCTGCAATATGGGGCAGCTTCCAGAGCTTCACAGCATGCAGCACCCTTGTCAACGTGCTGCTGTCTGATTGAACATGACAGATTTCAGCTTTCACAATTTTTTAGAGATGAGCTGGGAAGGAGAGCAAGGGAGTGGCACATGACTTTACAGTGTTTGGGACAAAGTTGTCAGCAGATTTTTAAACAATGACATTGTTTCTGATAGAAAATGATTCTGAAGCTGTAATTCCTTGTTCATCAGTTCATCCAGTCTCTGCCTGAAGTTCCTGGTGTTTTAAATAAGCAAGAAAGTTACGTGAGTTTAACTACAACAGGTGCAAATTTCTATAATCACAATCTAGGTGTAATAGTTGTTGGTTTATTTCAAGGAACTGATTATGAATGCATTAAGTCCACTTAAAATTAAAATAATAATCTCTTCCTGAAAACGAGAGCCAGACATTCTTTATGTTGGTAAGACCTAATACTGTAATTCACAACATCTGTCTTGCTTCCTTGGAAAAAATAACTCCTACCCTAATTATTTCCCAAGGAACAAACTGACGGTTAATTTCAAGGAGGCCTTCTCTATATTTCTTCTGATCCTTATCTATTTTGCATTTAAAAGCAAAGTTAAATTTAACTTCTATTCAACTTGCACATTGTAAAGAAGACTTAGAAATCGTTAAAAAAATAAAAGACATTCTTAAAGAAAATCTGTGTTTTAAGGTGAGCTAACCAAACATGAAAATGCCAGGAATATTTGAAATAAGACCTCATTAGGTAAAGACCATGGCCACAACTGTTTCATGACTCTCTGCAGTCACACCCACCATGTTTTTAAAAGAAGATTTGTGTAGGCTAGTTTTTCTAATTCAGCCATTTGGACAGTGAATAAATTTCTTCAGCTTCTCTATTTTCTCCCTGGTTTTTCTCTGGTAGAAGGTGCTGCTCATTATTTGTCCTGTAAATTCTAATTAAGGTTACAGCAACTTGAAGGTGGAAAAACTCAGATAAAAGACAGGAACAAACACAAAGTCCCATTTCTCATCTGCCTTCTCCAACCTTACATTTTCACTGGATCATGGTGTACGTGTCTCTCACTAATCTCAAAGACTACAACTCAAAATGTATGACTGTAGCTTGTGGTGAACAAAGCTAAAAGACAGCTCCAGGCCCTGCTGCCTGCAGCCAGCGAGGTTGCTCACTAGAAATGGAGAAGTATGGGATGAAAGCGGGGAGGAGAGTCCCTTGTAGCAGGTTACACCCTTCTCCAAGGCAGTTTTCTCCCCCTGCTCAGTCCCCAGAGGTCCTTTGGTGTGGAAGGACATTAACAACCTCTTACAAATACAGGATGAGGTTATAATACTTTTATGTGCGCAAGGCTACTAAAGCAGCAAGATTTCCTATACAGTAGTAAGGCTATCACAATCCAGTTCATGGAAATGAACACGTAGCTTCTACCCTAAAGAGTTTACAGTCAAATCAGACTCGGGCAGCAAATAATATTCCTCCTGTTTCTGAGTACACCTCTAAACATCAGTACTGTAATATGACAAATTATTTTGTGCTGCAATGTGAAATGCAAAGGAAACTATTTGATCTTTTCTTGCAGTTGCTTTTGATTTTCTGTTTATTATTCAAGAGTTTCCAAGGAGGTGACGATTTTAAAAAATGAGCAGTTAAACAAAAGAAGGAAAAAGATGAAGTAAAATGTAAGTCTGCATGAGAGTGTGACTGCTAAGACCACACAGATATAAGATCACACAGAGATAAGACACAAAAAGGCATTGGAGGCAAAGTGTGGAAAGAGGAGGTGGTAAGGTGAAGGTGTAAGGGTGGGCAGCATCTTACTCCGATCATATGCTCAAATCCCATGAAACATTGTTATTCACATATTTGCCTTATTTTATTGCGCTTTGTTTTACTTCATGTACTCTAAAATGAATTTCTGTTAGCTGGGTCTGAGGGGAAAGTGTTCATTCCTCCTCAGGCCTCCAGTATGTTGTGGAAAGTCTGGCTGTAAGTGTTCCACTATTGAACCCTAAATACCTTCTGAAGGGATGTGTGGTTGCAAAAACAAATACAGTAAGAAGCAGATTAAAATTGGGGGAAAAAAGGAAGTTCAAATCTTGTTTTGTTCACAGAGTTCACTGAGTAATTATCTGTGTTTATTCTACAGATTTTTCCAAGAAATTATTCTTGATAAATGTTTTGCATTGTATCCTAATTGTGAGTCTAACTGTGTGCTAATCCAACTGCACAAGCCACGTGTGTTGAATTTCTCAGGGCTGCAGATAAATAACCTGGTGATAGCAGTGCTCTGGCTTGGTCTGTTAAGCAACTGAATGAGCCAAGGGCAACATCCTTAAAGCAGGTAAGTACTTCTCTCCCACCGATGCTGATGGGAATGAACAGCCCTCATCCCTATGAAAACTAGAGATTAAGCACCCAAGATTTGTTTCAATCAAACCTCTGCTGGATAACATCACTGGATACTGTTTGTGTGCACTGTGTGCCTCATTCTGTCACCTTCTCTTTGAAAGGCTCAGGCAAGAATCAACAGTTTAATTAAAAACACAAAATGTTCTTTTGTTCAGACATGCTGGTTTAAAGTAATTCCATGACTTGGGCAGCAAAGTCTATGGAATATGGGGAAGTACAGAAATGTTTTACACAGATGATGGTTTTGTTGATTTTTTTTTCCAGGGACAGGTGGGTGGGTAGCTTTAAATACATGTCCTAACAAGCAATGGCCATGTAGTTAAATGCAATGGGTAGATAGAGAGGAATAATTGAATATATATTTAAATTTTCTCACTATGGACCTTTCCATTCTGCATCACAATATCATTTAGCTAAGTATTTATGTATATTGATAAATATTTAGATTTTAGAACATCTCAGAGATTTCAGCAGTATCCTTAAGTTATCTATGAGATGAGTCCAAATCAGTCTTGAATTTCCTTTTTCCCACCTGAGATCAAAACCTCCTGATGACACAATTTCCTCCGATTCTTTCAGACTCGTATTACACTTCGGCATCCTTCCTGCTGCAGGCTGTGCAGACGAGTGTTCTTGGTCAGCCACGGACTTGTATGCTCTTTAATTTGTCTTTCATTGTTAAAAGGAAATATCCATTGCCAAAAAGGGTGTGTTTTTATATCGTCTTGGAAGAGCAATGGCTGCAGGGATGATGGTTGAGGGAGAAGAAGTTAAAGACGAACATTGTCAGTGTGTTTCCTGGGTGGGGGATTGCGAACTGGTGGATCAAATGACAGTAATGCTTCCACTGCATAAGACTGTATGCAGTAGTGGTAAAATGAACTCATGATTTCAGAATTTACTTAAGAGAACATAAGATATGAAGAATTTATGTATAGCGCATGTGTTCAAGAATGAACTCAGTCATGGACTCAGTTCAGGGCATCTGGCATTATTTACAGCATTTGCTTTTACTGTTAGGAGCACAGAATTACAGGCTTGTAGAATGTTATTTAAAATACTTTTTTATGACAGTTAAAATTAAACCTAAACTTTAGGATGAACTCTGTCAGGAATTGTTAATACTCTCTGCTCCTGTTGGTGTTAGACTTTTCTTTTTATTCCCTTTGGCCGTTTACAGAGCAGCAAAATGGGATCACTACTGCTCTAGGATAAAAAATGATTAAGGAAGGAATCCTGTTGTTTTATAGGTACCTGTCAGTGATGCTAGAGAATATGAACAAAATCAGAGCTCTGTTGTCTTCAACACCAAGCTTTGTGCCAAGTCATGGTCTCTACAGGGAGTTTTGCCACTGTGGTTATACCACCCATGTTAAAGTCAGAAAAAGTTCTATAGATACAGCATGGTTATTGTGCATACACTGGGATAGCCTGTGTCAGTTTGGAAAATGGTTAAAGTGTGCCAGATGAAATTCGCTGTATTCCAATAATATAAGTGCTGTAGGTCGTCTCAGGTTGGGATGGAGGGGGAGGGAGTGGGAAGGAAGCAGAGGTGGAGGAGAAGGGAGTTTTGGTCTTTTCTTTTGCACTGTGTTGCTCATTCTGGAAGAAATTAAAAGCTTATATTTGTCATTGCTGTTTAGAAATACATGGGCTACCGTTTTGCTCCTTTCAAATTTAATTTTGTAGAAAGAGGACAGTCTTTGCTGTGAGACTCTGCCTTACTTCATGCCAGTCTACACATTCAGTTTGAACAGTTTTCCAAGATTACCAACAATAGGCCACTTGAAGGCAAACATTCAATTAGTAAGTCACACCAGTTCATTCCTAATGTTTCCCTGAAGTTTGTCATTGATAGAGAAATAACATCACAGAGGCTGTAACTGTAGACATATTTTTATATTGCCCAAGGGGAAAATAAATTGCCTGAAGCACAGTAGGACATTTCCTAATTGGACGTCAAGGAAATCACTGCAAATTATTACGCTGTAATTTCACTGCAAATAGCACAAGGCAGAAGATTAACACAAATTATGGAGACAGTTCTCTTTCACAGAAGACATCAGTACCCAGAGCAGAAACAGTAAGCCAAATGTCTAGAAACATCAACTGTGTATAATTGAAGAGATTTAGATAACTCACAAAGAGCCACATCACTGAGTGCATTCTGAGACAGCCAAAACTTTACTGCCTCATGCATGAGTTGTCCTTTTTGCCTTGAAAAAATGGGAATGCTCCCAAGACCTTTATTCCTAGAGAGGTCTGTTCAGTTCAATGGACTTTACAAGTTACAGCAGTGAAATACTTATGGAGGAGGAATGACTTATCATTGTTAGATTATGGGTTGGATTTTGTTACATCAGTCTTCTCTTTAAAAATTGAGGCAGAAAAATAACTTCTGTTACTACTGTGCTTCTTTGGACTTTACTTTTTTTTTTTTTTTAAGTATTGCAGCATCTCATACATTTTGCTTTTTCATTTAAGTTCCAGTTCCTGGAATTCCAGCTTGATCTGAGTACTTCAGATTGTACTGCAAGAAAAAGTTAGTTCTGGCATTCCATTGCAGAGAGTAATCTGAAAACTTGACTCAAAACCATCCTACAGACTCAGAAACAAAAAGGAAAGTACAAAGAATTGTATAATTTTTTAAATCTCCTGACTTTTAAACCAGTCTCCTAATTTTATTTTTTTAATTGCTACAGTTTTGCAGTAACTTACTGTTTTTATCCATCTGTTTCTGACTTTCAGCAGGCCTCTGGAGTTGCTGTTCTGGGGTTGGCAACACAGATTGCCTTAAAGCACTATTTGCTATGTGGAATATTAAAAGTCAACAATGACTTTAATTAACTTCTTTATCCAAGTATGGAATCAGAGTCCTTCACTCTTCTATCTCGTGGTTCAGCCTTCCTTTACAATTCCTTTATTCCATTTACCTTTCTGGGGTACAGGTCAGGTATCTGCATTGAGTTACTAGTGGGAAACTTACATAATGGGTAGTTACTGTAATTTACAGTAAAAGACACTTACCTCTCTTTCCCCTTAATCCAGTCTGTGGTAACTGGGTATCTACATTTCAGCTGCCCCCTAAACCTACAGACAGCATTTCATGCCTGACTCATTTCTTGGTGACCTGCAAAACTCTTCTGAGACGCATTAAGAGCTGATAATTTTTTCCAGGCTTTAAGTGATTTAGAGGTGAGGAGCTCAGCTTAAAATTTAAGCATAGATCCAATCCTTTGCATGGATATACTCTTTTGTTTTCAGGCAGTTAACAAAAAAAAAAAAAAAAAAAAGAGAAGAAAAAAAAGAGAAAGGGAAAAAAAGGCAGAAGTCCACAGCCAAACATTGCAACATAGGTTGGACACACATCCAGGGGTGGGACCAAAACAATCCTTTTCTACAGACTGTCTCTAGGGTCTGGCCCTGTTTTTCAGTTGGCAAAAAATGGTTGCAAAAGATTTTACACTGACAACAAAACCTCACTGCTGTTAAGGACAAGGTTGGCTTGGGACTTTTGGAGGTGAGGGGCCTCTGCAGGTTCCATGCTCTGTGTGAATCGTGCACGGGCTGTGAAAGTGAGCACGGGCAGTAAGTACAAAGTTGCTCAGTGCGGTTGCAGCTGGTGCTGTAGCCGAGATTGTTGATGATGCACAACATATCCATTTGTGGTTCTTAGACTGCTAGCAGGCTGGTCTGCAGGGTACCAAGAAAAAGTGGACAGTTGGTGTGAAACTAGGCAAAATGCCAAAAAATACCTCATTTTTATTTGCTCATCCTACCAGACAGTGCATTTGATTGCACCATATGGGGGATCAATTTGTGCAGAGTACATCTTGGCTGGTAGAACCCTGTGAGACATTTCAGATGGGAAGCCTGAATTCTGGCCCCTGTGTCTGTGCTTTAAGATGTTACCATCGGATGTGGCTGCATGGACCTGCTGCTGCTGCTGAAAACACAGGCTTCAGGAACATTCAAAATTGTGCACATGTAAATAAAAAATTACTTCTACCTCTGTTCAAAACCCTGGAGAACTGCATCCAGCTCTGGGGTGCCCAGCACAGGAAGGACATTGTCCTATTGGAGCAAGTCCAGAGAAGGGCCACCAAGATGTTAGAAGGATGTAGCACCTCTCCTGTGAGAAAAGGCTAAAAGAAGTGGAATTAATCAACCTGGAGAAGAGAAAGCTTCTGTGTGACCCACTTGCGTTCTTCCAGTACCTGCAGGGAGCCTACAAGAAAGATGGAAAGAGACTTTTTACAAGAGCATGGAGTGACAGGAGAAGGGGAAATGGCTTCAAACTAAAGAAGAGTAGGTTTCGACTAGGTATTATGAAAAAATTCTTTACCGTGAGGGTGGTGAGGCACTGGAACAGATTGCCCAGAGAAGTTGTGGATACCCTGTCTCTGGAAGTCTTCAAGGCCAGGTTGGATTGATCTTTGAGCCACCTGGTCCAGTGGAAGGTGTCCCTATCCACAGCAGGGGAGTTGGAATTGGATGATCTTTAAGGTGCCTTCCAACCCAAACCATTCTATGATTTATCCTGTGTAGCAGAGGACCAGACTGTTGAAAAAGACAGGACCCATCTGCATCTGCTCTCTAGTAATTATTGGAGCCTTGGTTCTTTTTCTGATATTTTAAACAAAGAAAAAGGGAGAAAGCATTTGGTTATTAAATTTTAGTTTGACTGCAGGTTGCCTACAGGAATGAGTCCTATTTAATCATCTTTATTTTCCATCGTGGAGGAATTTATACCAGACTTAACCTGAAGTTTAGGAAAGAAAAAAAGAAAACAAACAAAAACTGTGTGAAGTGACATCCGGCACTGCATCTTCAAAGCCTTTCAGATCCTATGGCAGAGATAATCTGATGCTTCTTTTTTTCATCCTAAGGATTCTGGTTTTCCTTTCTCTTATGAGGGGAAATTTATGTTTACCACTCACAATCTTTACTAAATATGTATATGCAGAGGATTAGGAAACAATTCTTTTTTAAAAGGCAAGCTGACAAAGGAAATTATGCAGATGAAAGCTCTAGGTGTTATGGATTCTGAGATGGCATTATTTATTTTTAACCTAAATGAATTTTAACAGGATTTGACAACTTCCGTATCTCTCTGTGTTGTTGCTTTGTCAAAGTGTTCCAAGAGCAATAATGGGCATTGCCTAAAACCTGAGGAATGTTCTAACAAATTTCCTTCTTTACCAGGAATCAGAAGAACTTCTGGAAGGAGTGAAGGGAGAGATACAGTCAGAATCCATGCAAAATATGGCAAATACATTGCAAAGACAGAGCAGACTTAAAAGTGATAGCTGTGATTTTGAAATTCAGAAACATTCTGAAACCTGAGAACAAAAGAATGAGGTAACAATTAATAATTCTCAATTATGAGGTAACAATTTTTTGATTCACAAAGTTCTAACTGTATTGTAAATGTACTGCAAAATTGCATTTTGATGCAGAACACTGAACTACTTTGTGGTTTGTCAGCTCTGGAAGAAGAGCCCAAATTTCTTTCCAGTTCTTGCCCCACACCTGAAGAAGGCATATTTTTTGTTATTGTTTTTATATACAATCTCTGCACACGCAGGAGAGATTTTCAGCAAAGGAAAGGCTCACATTTGAAGTGGCGGTGTGGAAAATGTTCCATATCATCAGGTCCTTCACACATTACACAGATGTGTCAGCATGTCTTTATAAGGATCTGGAACAGTCAGTCTTGGCAACAGAGCTAGCCAGCAAACTCTTTGACCCCAGATTCCTCTATTTTGATAATGCTGTCATGTATTCAACACTGGGTCACTGTTACCCTCTTACATACAGGAAACTTTCATAAGAGAAACTGAGTAACTCTTATTCAAGAGAAATCTAGTTTGAAGTGATAAGCTGGAATCTGAATAAACCATGCTAATTCCAGATAATTCTATTTGCCAAAATCCTAACAAAAGCACCCATATGCAGCTCTTTCTCCAAGCCTGGCAGAGACCCCCCCAGATCCTCAGAGAATGCAAGAGAGTTCAAAAGTTCACTTGTTATTTGCACTTCAACACATTTGGTTGAAATAATGTTTCCAATCTTTCTTTACACCACAAGTGGTATGTATTACCATTCCAAGATAAGAGGAAGCAGACCAGGTCAGGCAAAAAAATCAACACGTAAATTTTAAATGTATTTATGGGATTTAAGAACCAGTATATCAGTATATAATGAGCAACTATTCTCCAGAATACCTGGTATTTTTTGTGCAAAGCATGTGAAGTATATCCATGGTTAGTTCTCTTTCTCCAAGCCTGCTTAACTTAATTTTCTAGGAAATACTTCTTACAGTTAAGAAATATTAACATAAAAAAATTACTTGGACTTCCATAACCTAGAACACATGTTCCCACACTGTGATTCAGTGGGTGGTTGAGTAACTGGGAATTAGATGACTCTGGGAGCCACAAAATACCCCACAAGGATGATACAAAATCTAAAAAATCCGGTGTTTTCTTTCCCACAAGAAAAATGGGTTATTTTACCACTAGACTTGATGAAAGTTAATTCTGTCTCCACGACCTTTTAGCAACCCAGGGAAGTTACCTGATCACTATGGTGAGGAAAAGTGGCCCATAAAATCCTTTGGAACAGGGTATTTGGCGTAAGTTGCAAGTTCACTGCATAAAGGTTTTGCAGTGTATACTCACTAGAATCCTGAATCCATGCCTTGCTGTCAGTGTGGAAACAGAAATAGTTTTTTGGAGTCTTGCTGGTGAGGTCATCCATAGATCTACCAGAGTAGCTCTCGCTCATGTTGATAGATGTGTAGCCTCGATGGCCAGCTCCTCTCTAACCCCAAGGCACTTTCATCTTGGAAGCGTCCAACAACAGAATCCTAACAAACTCTCAAGATCTGCTTTTGGGACATGTGAAACTTCAGACCCAAATTTCAAAGCCAGTGGTGTCTGATTGCTTACACTCTATTGCTTCCACACTTCCCCCTTCCCTGCGACACTTCTCTATTTGGACTTCTCTGACGATTCTTTTTCATATTTGAAACATCTTGACACATGCTGGTGTCGGAGACTGTTAGGGGAGAAAGACTTTACTTTTTCCTCTTAACTATTACTGAGATTAAGCTCATGATACTGGTAAAGACCCTTCTGGCTTTGTGCAGGGTGAGAGAAGTACAGCCCTCCTCCAGCACTCCTGCCGGCTTCCCAGTGTTTGCAGAGTAAGGAGGAGGGCAAGAACAGCCAAATCTTGTACAGGTCAGATGCTCAGACATGGATTTCTAGATGGGCTCAATTCTGCAGGTCGATAGAACCTCCATCCAGAGTCCAGTTGGGTAAGTCAGTCTTGGTCTGACCACGCACTTTCAGAAGGACTTCCTTTCAAGCTGTGCATGATAACAAACTCCCTCGGGCATCTGAAGGCTCTCTTCAAAGCGGTGGTTAAAATGCCAATGAAGGACACGAGTAGTTGCAAGCTTACACGTCTGTCTAACACCACAGTGCAACAACAACACACTGTAACTCACCATCTGATCTAACCCATCCCCATTTTTACCATGCTGCTGCAGCAGTTTGACTCAACCAGCGTTGTTGTGTGCCTTAGGTCAGTTCAGGTGTCAGCGATGCAAGGTGAAGTTGCTATGCTGCAGGCAGCTCTCTGTAACTCATTTATCTGCCCAAACTACCATTGGGAACAGAAGCAGGCTGAATTTCAGAATGTGAGGCTTCTTACAGTCTTCAGTGTGCTTCCACTTAAGTAGCTCTGCTTTGACTTCCTATTGCTGAGTTAGTTCTGGTATGCATCACTAAAACTGCTCTCAAGACCACTTCTGCCAGAAGTCCCTAACATCAAGAGGGCTCCCAGCCATTCCCTTCTCACTTTTCACAGGACATTCTCTGTGGTAGAATTGCCCCAGGACTCTGCTGAAGAAAAGAAACTCTTGAGCAACTTGTAGAATGGCCTCCTCCATTGTTTAGAGAGAATTCTTTTCACTGCATTCCTCAGGCTGTCATGAATCTTCCTCTTGCACAACCAGCTCTTCCAGTTTGAGCAGAGCTGGGCCTTAATCTGTATCTTCCCAATCAGAAGTCCTTAATTTAGGTTGACATTATACCCCCACACATGTAGGTGCTAAGAGACCCTTAAAGTTAAAAAGACAAGTTTTTGAAAGCAAAACAAAAGTGGGAGCATGACAGTCCACCTTGCTCTTTTGTTATAAGGCAGCCTATAAGTATTAATTTTATGACATTTCATTTCTCTGCTATGTTTTGGACCTAGTTGTAAGAATGCACTAAAAGCAGAAGCTGTATCTAATATGAAACATTTGTTTTCATTAGCTGTTTACTGGAGAAAGTTAACTTTTAGTTTTTTTGGATCATTACCATTTTCCTATTAAACAAAGTAGCAGCAACTTTTAATTCAATAGTTTTTTTTTTATTCAGTAACTTTTTAACCTACCATTTTTATTTTTTTTTTGGTGAAAAATGATGAATGAGTTATTTGTTAGTTCACCATTCTAAATTTGCAAGTACATTGTGGGAAAATAAAGTAACTTTTCTGTTCTCGAAATCAGGCTTGAATGCAATAATTTTGTGTGTTTGTTGCATGATATGGTTTAATTGATTTGCCAAAGTTACAGGATGAGGGATAAAGAGGGAGTGGATTATAGGAAATGAGAGCCCACTAAATGTCCTTCAGGCAGCTAGAACATAACATTCACTTGCTAAAAAGGGTGAACATTAAAAAGTTTAGGAAAAGATTCTTGGACTGTGTTAGTAGATTAAAAAATTAATTTGTTCCTATGTAAGACTGTGAAACAAATAGTTCTGCTGTTGTACAAAATATGTTCAATTTTGGCAAATTGAAGGAAGGTCTTTGTGGCCCATTTCTGTTGCAAACTACATGTGTGCTTAACGGTATGCATACAACAGGACCTAAATAGCATAGTCGTAAACAGCTAGCCTACCGTAAAATAATTACCCACAAAGTAATGTGTGGGGATTTCTTTAGAGCCCTCATAAATACTCAGTCCTATAAAAACTGGTGAGAGTTGTAAGAACCCATTAACATATATGATAAAATTTGTGGAATTAATATATTTGCAAATTGAAGATGCTTGGTTGTTTGCCCCTAACAGATAAAAATTTTCCCCAGTTTTATATATAGGTTGGTTTAAATTAAAATCCCATTCAATTGGTTTACATCCACACATTTTTTTATGTCAGTTTTGTTTGCTAAGGTTAAGGCTGCTCTGCTCTTGGAACCATTTCATAGCAGAGAAGACGTCACACAGGCAAAGTATCTGAGCAGCTAAAGTACATCTAGTCAGCAACAGTAGCTCTGTCGGAATTTTACGCATTTCCATTGTGGGTGTTGAAGAGCCCGTTTATGGAAATATAGGATAATAGAGGAATTACATGCATGCTTAAACGTATAACATATATAACTTTATGTGTGTATGCACATACAGGTCTATACTTTTTATGAACCTGAAATGATGCCTCTTGCCGAAGCCTGGGGAGATGATCTGGTGTGACAGGAATGTCAGAATCACTGGATACACCCTTTCCAGCAACAGGCAGAAATGGAGTCTAACAGCTGCTTTACACTGATACTGTTACTGCCACCATCAGTAAAACATGCTTTAATACCTAGATAATAAGCAAACTGACTTTTTAAAAAGAAAATATTAAAACTTATTTGGGCTTCCTCTAAGGTGTACTGTATTCTGGCAGATGAAAGGGAATTTACTGCAGAACTCTTCTGTGATGGCTGCCTCAAGTAGAAATTATTATCCTTGCTGTGTACTCATGAAATGCAATCTTAATGGGCTGTGTTTCCTAAATATAAAATAATAAAAAAAAAACCCCATCATCTTGGGAGCAGAATTTATTGGGAGAAAATGCTGGTGCATGAAGGAAGATAATATTTTAATGACAGTTCTTTACTAATGCTTTATTAAATGTCCATAAAATGATACAATCCTAGTGACATACTGTAACCATAAAAGTCTTTAAGAACAGCTGATTCCCTTGCCTGCTATCACATAAAAATACAAGCTGTGATAATGGAGGATGAAGGTATCAGTAGAAAATGACTGTTAGGATTAACAACAAAGAATTGAAAGTCTGAAGCAAACGAACTCCTGGAATAGTATAATATTTACCTGAACAATTAATAATACTTTTTACTGAATCTTCACAGACCTGAGCATCAAGTAAAATGGAATTCTTTGATTGAATCATAGAATAGTTTGGATTGGAAGGGAACATTATAGGTCATCTAGTCCAACCCCCTGACATCTTCAACTTGTTCAGGTTGCTCAAAGCCCCATCTCATCTGGCCTTGAAGGTTTCCAGGGATGGGATATCTGCCACCTCTCTGGGTAATCTGTTCTTGTGTTTCACCACCCTCATGGTAAAAAAATGTCCTTCTATCTAGTCCAAATCTACCCTCTTTTATTTTAAAACCATTACCGCTTGTTGTACCACAACAGGACAAAAAAGTCTCTCCCTGCCTTCCTTATAGGCCCTCCTTTAGGTACTGAAAAGTACTTTAAGGTCTCGCTGGAGCCTTCTCTTCTCCAGGCTGAGTAACCTCAACTCTTTCAGTCTTTCCTCACAGGAGAAGTGCTCCAGCTCTCTGATCATCTTCATGACCTCCTCTGGCCCTGCTCCAAGAGGTCCATGTCCTTCCTGTGCTGAGGACGCCAGAGCTGGACACAGCACTCCAGCTGGGGTCTCACAAGAGCAGAGCAGAGGCAGAATCAACTCCCTTGACCTGCTGGGCACACTGCTTTGGATGTAGCCCAGGATACAACCGGCTTTCTGGGCTGCAAGCACATATTTATGGGTCATGTCCCATTTTTCATCCATCAGCACCACAAAGTCCTTCCTGGCAGGGCTGGTCTCACTCTGTTCATCTGTGTAGATAGTGGGTCTGCCTCAAACGAGTTGCAGTATCTTGTACTTGGCCTTGTTGAACCTCATGAGGGTTCCACATGCTGGCTGGATTGCTTGTCCAGGTCCCTCTGGATGGCAACCTGTCCCTCAGGCATGTCAACCACATCACTCAGCTTGGTGTTGTCTATGAACTTGCTGAGGTTGCACTTGATCCCACTGTCTGTGTCACTGATGAAGACATTAAGCAATACTGGTCCCAGTACAGACCCCTGAGAGACATCACTTGTCACCAATTGCGGTATGGACACTGAGCCATTGACCATCACCCTCTGGATGTGACCATCTAGCCAACTCCTCATCCAGCAAACATTCCACTCATCAAGTCCATCTCTCTCCAATTTAGAGAGAATATTGTCATGGAGGACCATTTCAAAGGCCTTGAAGAAATCCAAACAAACAGCTTTTCCCTTGCCCACTGAAGTAGTCACCCCATTATAGAAGGAGGCCACCAGATTGGTCAGGCAGGACTTGTCCTTGGTGAAGCTGTGCTGACTTTCAAAATCATCTCCCTGTCCTTCATGTGCCTCAGAAGAGCTTCTAGGAGGACTTCCCCAGGCACAGAGGGCCTTTGCCTCACTACCATGACTTTTCAAATACCAAGGAGGATTGCTGTTCCTGTATCACCAAACATAACATGCCTTAGTAAGCTGGACTTGCTTTAAGTGCTTACGCCTTGAGTTGTACTTCATTCACTAAGGACAACTGAATTTGTTTCACTTCTCCCTGCCCCCAACCAAACTACTGGATCCCAGTTCTCTAGAACCACACAGTTATAGGGATAAGGGATGGAAAAATAACTGCAAAATGGACCTGTAGACACTTCATCCCTAAAAAAACCACAGTACAGCAACCAACTTATTTCTCTCTCTTCCTACTGTGATTAACTGAAGGATGAACCATTCACCAACGGTGACAGCAAATCTCTTTAAAGGCTTAGCTGGAATGGAGTTCAGAACAGCAAAATAAAGCTAAATTAATCAAATATACATCTACTCTGGAGGCTTCAGAGGAAAACTTCCGGTAATTATAGTGCTGAAGTCTCACAAGGCGTCTCAAGTCTCACAAGGTGACACTTGGAATGGGTGTGCTTTTCATGCAGGCTACTGACGTAGTGGTAGCATCCCGCAGTGGTTCCCTGTCTTGCTTGCTGCTCTGCCTTCCTTTTGCTCCCCTGGGTATCATCCTTTCCTCCTTCCCTCTCACTGCTCTTTCCCTGAACTGGCACTCTGGCTGCCAAGGGAACTTTGGCCCTGGAGGAAGCAGAGCAAGTCCCAGATGAGATACATGTGGCTAGAGAAGTACTGGAGAGGATGATGATACTGGGATGGTAGACATGTAGACAGGGCCATGGTACTGATGGTGGGGCTGCAACACCACAGCAGTGTCAATTAGCAAGGAAGGACTTATCATCACTGGGTTACATAGGGTATCCCGATTCAGGTGACAGACAGACAGTCTCTGCATCCCTGAGTGCAGAAAGCATGGAAGTACATGCCAGTGCTAGGGAAGAAGAGATTAAGCACCAAGTCAAGACACGGTCCTTTTAGGGATGGGCAAAAGAAAGAGGATTGACATTGATGTTTTCTCCTCTGCTGAAGGGAGGGAGACTGGGAAGAAGATAAGATGGTAAATACAGTGCTGACAGAAGCCCAGGCAGAGGACTCATATTAGGTTTCCTCTTAACACACTTTTGTCAGAGGTTCCAGGTCCTACAGGAGAACTGTATCTCTTTGTTGACAAGTGCCCTAATTTCCATCTTCACGATGAGCCTGACACACAGCATGAAGATACTGGGGTCTGATGGGGCAGGGAACAATCAAAGCCTAAGCTGGGAAAAGGGCAAGGTCTCAGGTTCTTTGATGAGGGAAATCTTGTCTACCATCTGAGCAGGACACCTCCTGTGGGGAGTACAGGGCCTGCAGTGTGGAGTGGGATCATGTGGCCCAGGAATGGGCCTCCCACTTGGCTTCCTGGGAGGGTACAATGATAACACAGGGCCTGCAGCAATTACCACCTCACACTGGGACAGGGTGCCAGACCAGTGTCTGCCTACTGCAGAAAAAGAGAGGTGTTGAGGTCCTCTTTCCCTGGGCTGGGACAGGTGCCAGAAGCCAAGACAGAACAAAGAGAACTGACTTAGCCAGCTCTGCTCTGTGGCTGGTTCCACCTGACCCAATATGCCTGCAGCTCATGCCTCCATCCCATCTTCACCCAGCCCTACCGAGCAGCTGCTCCACCTCCCTGTGGTGAAGTGGCAGCCAGCAGCCCTTCCCCACCTGGAGCTGCTTCCAGCCTCCATCAGAAACTGGATTATTGTTTCCGTGAACAGGACCAGATCAGAGCCACAACCACTTTCATTTTTCCTGCAAGGATTTCCATCAGTCCCTCATGAAATCAGAGAGAACAACACACACACGACAGCATGGCTGAGGTCCCTGGTCTGCTCTGTTACAGAGTCAAGAGTGCGTAAAGGAAAAAATTGACACTTACCTTCAGAGCTCAAATGTTTTGTCATGACCAAATCAGCTGCCCTAAACAGCCTGTGCAAAGCAGTAACTTGCACTGTAATAACCTGCAATCACTCTGCTGGAAAATCCTGAAGATTCCCATGTGAAATTTCCTGAAATCTCTGATAGCTATTGCACAACCCCGGAAACCATCCTTAATTTCATATTTGCTTCTTGCAGCAGGGAGATACATCACATGATGCTGGTCGTGCCTACAACTGACTACCAAAGGCAAGAGAGAATTCCAAAGGGAAACATTTCTGCCATAATACGTATTTAATCCAACAAGCTTCAAGGTTATCCAGAGGTTGGAGGCTGAGGCTTGGCAGATGTCAGAATTAAAATACATGCATTTAAAAGAAGTGCTACCAAGTAATTTGGTCTGCACCATTTCTCATGTGGCAAACCCTCCACTATGGCTACCTGGTTTAAGCCTATAATGCCTAAATTTAGAGCTGAAAAACAAGAAAAAGGGCTGAGGCAGGGCTAGTATAGTTTCTTGCTGGTGTTACATGTTATATTTGAATATATTTATTTTCTTTAAGAATAGGACAATTTGATGTTTAGCCCATCTTTATGACATGAAGGTTTTGAGAACATTCCACCACAAACTGTACTGCTTAATTTCTCCTTATTTTGGAGAAATTTAATTAGAAATATCACAGAGATGTGCAACAGTGAACAGCATTCTGAAACTTCTATCAGGATGCCATCATGTTTTTTAAGTTTAAATTCCCTTTTCAGAAAAGCTGTATAAAAATACATGTTGCTGAGAGTATAAATTAGTAGATTTAGTGCCAACTTTCACTTCAAGGCAGGAATTCTTTGAGGCAGGTGTGAACCAACACGCCCACACCCTTGAACACCATCTCCCATTTCTTTATGTACATGGCTTTGACTAATACTTTCTCAAGTTTAGGCTTCTACTCTTGCCCTATCATTTTCATTCAATCAAATGTTTCCAGCTGATTGCTCTGACCCTGGCTGAAACTGTATCTTTAATCATGCCTGGCCCTTTTCTGCCCTGTTCATCACTAAAATCCTTGTGATGCAGATCACTAGAGGTGACTTTTGGGTCTTTTTTTTTTTTGGTCTCATCTACCTGTTGGCTATTTTCTCTAGCATTTTAAGACTCCGTTTCTCAAACCATGGACAACTTAATTTTCTACGTATTTATGAAAACCAACAAAATCATATATTTCTTTTCTTTTGGTGGTTTGTTTTTGTCTTTTTTTTTTTTTTTTTTGAAGCTGGGGACAGCCTTATAAAGTAAAATTCTGCATGGGTATCTACATTTTCCCAGCACGATTATTTTACCTCCAGCTGAAGTCTCCATTTCCAACTCTTAAAATTCATACACACAGTTCAGCTGTAAGGATTTTTCTTTTTCCTTTGTGACATTACAGCTTCCTAGTCAAATCCTTCATAGTTATTCTTTTGGTGTCAAGGAGTAATCTTTTATCTGCTTATGCAGTGAGGTTGTTTTATGATGGTTGTTGTCATACAGATGCAGAAAGAAGGTTACCACTGGCACGATTTTATATCTCACAATCATCAAGTGTCCCTATTCACCCTTTACTCACCAATCCATAGAACAGCCACCTAGCACACCCAGTAAACCTGTTCGACTTTTCATTCTCACAATTTACTGTGGTGGAGCCCAGCTGGTTCTGGGCTCTCTGTAAGCTGACATATCGAAGATGGAACTTTACACCTGGCAGAGGGTTAACCACAGAGAGTGAGGACTGTGGCACAGAGTGGGCATGTCTAACCTATAGTATTCAGACATGTGGCTGTGCGTCCAATCGTAAGTTGTTATGTTTGTGGTAAACCAATGGTGCGTATACATGTGTCACCTAGAACTGTATAAAGTAGAAGCACTGTTGTAATAAAGGCTGCTGGTATCCTGAAAACCGTGTCCTGATCCCGCCTCAACCCGTGACAATTTACTACTTTGGTTTTGGCGCTGTCTGAAGGAGAAATGAATTCCCACGTCAACACCTTGGCTATAGCCTTTGATAGGGGCTTCTTGTTAACCATCTGAAGCCTTTATGAACGTCTGTGGTTAGATCTCAGTATATTGCTGCTTAAACCCTCCCTTTTAAATTGATACTACTGCAACAGCTCATCCATCAAAAAATAGTACAGAAAATTCTCTCCCCCAAGACAGCCTGGGATGCTTTTTAAATTAAAATCTCATTTCATGACAATCTATTCAATACAAGTGATTGTGTTGGCAGTGCTTTGCACTGAAGCAGTTTTATTGAAAAGATCCTTTATTTTTTCATAAATAAAAAAGAATATATTTAAAACTTTTTTTCACACACGAACATAAAAACTCTGAAAGCTTTCAGAATTAAAATTAACTATAGAAAAATTCGGCTATCAATGTTAAATACATAAACTTTTGTTACTACTAACTAATTTGTATCTTCTATTGGTATAAAAATCTTTATAGTAATGGGTAATACAACATAGGAATTTCCCTTAACTGAATGTATTCACATTTTCAATATATAGCTTTTCCAAGCAAGTCTTATCAGTCTATGCCTTCCTTTTTCGTGGAGTTCCATTAAGTTCTGAAGGGGCCATTTGCAGCACTTGCTGTTGCTGCTGCTGCTGCTTTGTGGGACTGGAGATCCATTCTTCTGAGCTAAACAAAAATTAAAGCACAGTTCCTTATAAACAAAGTTTCTCTCTTATATATATGTAGCACAGAGCTCCCCTTAGTATAAATAATATAAACCCCATATTTGTGCACAGCTTCTTATTATTGTAATTATTTTGTTAAAAAGAAGAATAGCACCAGGCTCATGTTAGATACTTTAAATACATAACCATTTCAGTTCTATATGTGGATAAAAATTAAAATAGTAACCAATATAAATAATAAAGAGACACAGTAATATAGTGAACACTTGTTCAGAGATTCACAGAACACAACTGGATAAGATTTAAATAATCTCAAAAATATGACCATAGTTCAGCAAAGAATGATATAGTCATGAGGAGAAACATGAGAAATGGAAAAGTTAGTTCCATGTCCCTTTAAAGATACAGACATACAGATTTCCCAGATTTTGTGTGTGTGTGTATATGTGTATTCAAATGCTCATCAGCCACAGAGGGAATGCAGAAGAAGATACATAGGTAAAGAGAGAACTGTGTTAAATACTTTACTGCCAGTTCAGCTCAGACAGTTACTTAGAAAAAGCTGTGTAAGCATGATTCTTTATTCTGTAAAAATAATTTTTTTCCCTGTTTATCTTTCCAGTATTTGAAATCAAACCTTAAAATAGTTTATAGACAAAGCCATCTCAAATATTTTTGGGGTGTAACAGAGTTGAATATACCAGAAAACATGGGTAATGTGAATGCTAGAAGATGCCAATCAACCAGTTTATATAGAGAAACAGAAATAGAATAATTAAGCAAATCCTTATATTATAAATATATACATATACATAAATCTTTATAAATTTATATTTATGAATAGCAGCAGAAATAAAAAAATTATATTGAAAATCAGCTTTATGCAAACTGTACTTGTTTCTTATTGCATACAAATACGAATTAAAAAAAAAGCAAAATAAACCAGTTTTGTTTTGAATTCAGGATATGGGAAAGTAATGACTAGATTCAGAACAGACTTACCTATACAATCTTTTCATTGTTTCTCTTCGCATTCTTTTGGGAGGTATGGGAGTGTCAGACATATCTAACATTATAGGCTGAAGTAATGACTCAGCGCCTTTATCTGATAAAGCAGGAGTCATACCTATGAAAGTGTTGCAAGTCAGAACGAAAAAAAAAAATAATTAAACCTGTTGGTTATAAATGGGTCCTGTAACAGATAAGAGTTAAATCTCTGAAGTAAGGCTTTACATATGCCATAAATTTTATGGTTCCCTTATGTCTCAAACCGAGTTCAAAGGTGATAAGTAAAACTATCTGTTTTATTTATAATGGTCACAGAGTAAATGATGAGTTTTTAAATATATTTTGAAATATTGTAAATTATTTGATATTGACATAAAACCCTTCTCTAACTCAGCAATACTATCCTTGCAGACTTAGGGGTGTTTCTTTTTATAGCACAATGTTTTGATTGTGTTTCCTTAGCAAAAGCCATTCAACAAGCCACACAAACAGTTATATAATCTCCTATTAGTGAGATCATAGTTTCATCTTCACAAGACACTGACTGATCACATTTTTATTATCTGAACACAATACAGGGCAGTGCTGCTCTAGGCACTATCCACAGCATCATACTACTACACACAGTTCTTCTATTCTTTCCTTAAAATGTGACATCTCTAAGCTCTTAACGTTAACAATATTCCTTCATAGTTTGAACTTCTGAGTTTGCAAGAGCAGAATACATCTGGTTTCAGTTAAGTATTCTCCTCCTTTAGGACACCAAAATTATAATACAATGACCTACCCAATTTCTGCTTTACTAGCTTGAGGCTTTTCTCTTGTTCAGCAAGTTCCTGTTTTTTCTTTTGCATTTCTGGAGTGTTCAGAGACTGCAAATGTAAATCAAGGTCCTTATTCACATTATCAAGTTTAACCACTGCTGCACGGTATTGCTGAAGAAGATCTAATCGAAGAATAAAATAATAAACCACAAAACAATAAATATGTGGCCATTTTGATTTAGAATGCTAACAAATACAGTTCAGACAATGTCTAAATCCACAAGAAAACATATCTTTCTAAAGCACCACATAAAAAACACCCAAACTTATAATGGATTGGTAGCTGTTATTAAAATGATTGTAAAGGGAGGCAAAAAATGATATCCAATATTTTGATTCCTCTTTTCTTTTTTGAGCCCATATCTTATTTCACAGTACCAGCAAACTCAGAAAATGAGGTAGGAAACTCGTATTACTTTACACATCTTGTCCCTTGTGTCTCCAAATAAATTCTCTACCTTTGTTGACATTAAATGCTTGCAGCATGCTTTGCTTTGAGTGCTATGAAGCAGAAGCTTGCATTACTGACTTGAATTGTATTCCACCTTGTGGACCAAGAGAACATTTACCAAATTTCACTTTGTCCTACCTACAGAAATTTAATCAAGTAGACTCAGAAAAACAAGGGTATAGTTTGTTGACAAACCTTTTTCCTCTTTTAACATATGAGAAAAAGAATTTTTCCTTGTCCAGGCAGTGAACAGATCAAGTAATAAAGGAAGGGTTCAAGCATGTCAACCCAGGCTCATTGATTTTACTTTGTAAGTGTTAGGTGGCTTGCACCAAGTTTAACTGAACAGTAAGTAACAGAAAGTCAGCATGCTTGTAGCAAGCATGGTTAAAGCCCTTCTCAAATCTTCGATCGCGAAGCCTAGCCATGATGATGATGATGATGATGAAGTAACAGAAAGTAACTACTTTCCTTTTATGCTACAAACATTGAAAAAGAGCATGTCAGAACTAATGCTAAGAGTGAAATTCAGTTCAAGACAAGTCCTGTGTAATGAGATGCTGTCCTTTAAACAGAATTTCATTATGATTTTCCCTTATATGTCTAGCATTACTCCAAGTGAAATTAAAACATGCCCTTTTCTTCCACCATGATTGTTCCTGTACTAAATTACAGAAAATGCTAGTTTAATTCATATGGTAATAATTCAGTTCAACAATTGAAAATGCGTTTATAGACAAATATAAAGTGTCCCAAACACAGCATATTTTAGCTTGTGGCTGACATGCTTACTGTGTTTACCCTATATGTAATATATTTTTTACTGAAATGCCAGGAAAAATCCCTTTAGTCCTTATTTTTTTCCTCTCTCAATTGGTCAATGTTAAGTAGTTTGCTCATATATAAGGTGCATGTGTTCTCTCCTGTTCTCCCCCCAGTCCTCTCCATTGCACATTTCTAGGAATACTATCCTGGATAAACTTCAAGTTCTCTTTTCTGAAAATGAAGTATTTCAGAATATTATTATTTGTGAATAAGACTTTTCAGTGTTTTACCAATCAGTCAGGTCAGCTGTTACATGAGAGAAACTGCCATCTTCTAACTTAATTTATAACCTTTATTCCCAAATGAAGAATCAAAGCACATAATGAAATGGAAGTGATCTCATAAGAAATAAAAGGTACCTTCTTGCTATGGAAATAATGTAGCTGTTGTGCTTATGAAATATTCTCTCTTATGAAAACAGGAATTTTTCTACCAATGCTTCCCAGAGCTTACTTGCACAGTAAGGAATTCTAAATTGATGTATGGTGTTTCCAGAGTAGAAAGACCTGAAACTTGTTTTTCAAGGGTGTTAGAATTTAATCGGCTAAAGCTTCTCATGCCTGTTGTTTGAATTAATTACCACAGCTTATACTCCTTTAATAAGACTAAGGAAAAGAGGGGAATACCTTATTATTATTTTTTTTTTCTTCTTTCAGGAAATTTAATAGCTATAAGCTTTTAAGAAAAGAGAAATTCATAAACAGGACATTTTACAGGTCCTATTCCTTAAAATAACATCACACTTAATTGAAGTTTTCCTTTCTATATTACTTAAGAGAGTAACAAACATAGGCAAACAATATAATTTTGGAAGTTTTGTATTTTTATGACTTCATTAACCCACCTATCTGTGCAGAGAAAGTAGAGTAAAGTTTTGGCATTGGTGCTCCAAATACCATTCCTCTGAGTTTGTCCATTGGAGGAGCTTTATTCTGCAGGCCTCCAAATTTTCCATTGCTGCGAATCCTGTCTCCCTCCCTCGTTAGCAAGGTAGGGCAATGTGTAATTTTTACAACCTACATAAGTAAAAAAAAAGATAATAAATTAGTAACTCCATGAAAAAAAATCTAAGGTTTCAGCAATGCTGCTGTGAAGCTTTGTATTTTTCAACTGCAATGCAGCTTGCTCTCTAATGAAAACTTATTTATGAAACTAAATATCATGACTTTTGCTTTCAAGCAATAAGAATGCATGTATTAAAATTTAGCTGTACTGTCAATAATTATGAACACTAAATTTTTTGGGTTTCTGTTCTCAGTTTTTTGCAGAATTCTGCAGGCAGAATTTAAATTTATACTATGGAAAAGGCTTATTATCAATATATACTATGAAACAATGGCCATCAGTATGGTTCTACGTTCTTCTGCAGAATCACTATTTCAATTGTAGCAAACTCATGAGTTGAAACGAAAAGTGTACCATTAAACCTAAATAAAATGGGTCACAAAGGGATCCAGTAAGTTTCACATCAAGTTTTAAGTCAAGTGGACCAGAAATTTCATCAAGTACCTGCATTTTATTATACATACCGTGACTAGGAAAGTACTGCAGAACTTGCATTTAACATTAACAAAAGTGAAAATGTTTATCTTTAAAAACATGGTCCCACGTGTCATGGCAACATTCCCATAACAGAGTTTGTTAAATGGAGGTAATTTTGTCATTGCCAACAATAGGGATTCCATTCACCTCTAAGTGCTTTGAGACCCCACAAACAGTAACCACACTTCCAGCTAACACAGCATTAAACTTGGAAATTATTCTAAGTTTGGAATGTATTAAATATGTAGCTATGCAGTATACTTGTATTATAATATATCAAGAATAATTGAAACATACCTCTTTTCTGTAATGGTTGGCAGCATCCAAGTTATCTATAATGATAGTGTCACCCAAGAGCATACCAAACACTGAAAAATGTAATTTTTTGAATCATGAAATTTCTCTGCAACAAAATAACTTGAGTTTTGAGAAGTCAATTCTGAGGCATCACTATTACATCTTTTCAGATAAGTGCAAGGGAAATAGCATGTAAATGATTTTTTTTTCAACAAAATTTTATTCTGAGCTTGAGATAGATATGCAATCTTTTGATTTCATCGAAGAATTCATAAAGAAAAAACCTGAGTATGTTTAATTGCCTTTTGGCATAATTGACTGTATTTTCCACTAAAGTACTCTCTTGATATTTTATCAAGACACATATAATATAATCCCAAATTTCAGTAAATTATGCTCTTTACAAGTCCTCCTGGAATGATGATTTTTTTTTCTCTGTTTCTTAATATGTTTCTCAGTATTCAATGGATCATCAAAGCAAAAAAAATTCAGGTAGTCTTGCATGAGGTATGTCAAGCAATGTAGTTTTAAATTCCCCCAAGAGACAATATCTAACTTTCTGAAAATGCACAGGACTAAAAATTGTTTTTTTATTAACAGTAGAGAGGAATATTTCAATAGTGGGAATTAGTGAAGTAAAAGAAAAAACTTATTGAACTAATTACAGATTACAACATTCCATATAAAGGAGCAGGTCTACTTAATTTAGGGAAAAAAGTGTTAGAAAAGGTAGGTATTCTATGTTGTTAGAACTGAAATGTACATAAAAATTGAAAGCTTATTCTTACAATTATTAAAGCATAACATACACAGTCATATTCAGTCTGCATGTACATAAGTCTATGCATTAAACATTTTTGAGAGGAATAGGACTGGATAAACAGCCTTACAAAAAGAGTAACTTCTGCAATTGGAAATCTCATGATTGTTGGTTTCTGCTTATAGGAGCTTGGGAATAAGATAATGCTGCAGTAACTTAAAAAAGAAAAAAAACTCTACAGTACATCTAAGTAGAGAAAATGAAAATAAGACAACAAGCAGAAGACAGTGGTCATGCCTGCAATTTTCACAGCTGTTGTTTACAAATAATTAATGCTAATGTCCTCCTCTTTTTACCAGCAGACCTCACCAGGAATGTACACTGATATTTGCAAGCATCTCAGTGAAGATTAGTGAATGGATTATGATTTGTGATGTTTCTGTATTTAATTTTTGAAAATGAAAGAAGTTATTAACAATTTCTTTTGTATTATTTACCTGTTTGACAATGCTCTATGTTATCTGGAAATGTTAACAGATCTCTGGCAAATACAGGATTTCCAATAGGTTTGAAGAAGGTTCTTCCATTTCTTAAGTGAGGTAAAGGTCTGGTTAAAGAAAGAGAAGAGTGAGGGAAAGGCAAGAAAAAAGCAATTTGTCCTTATTTCATTACTGCTTCTGACATCGAGTCAGAAATCTCAAACTGAATTGAATGCATCTTAATGCTTCCACATGAGGTGGTAAATGATCCCAACATTATCTGAAATGCCAGTTATATTAAAGATGTTTTAGTCAAACACTGATTTTTAATGAGATATTATTTCAAAAAAATTCATATGACTAATTTTACAGACAAGTTTTAAGGCACTGTGTTATAAAAACTGAGATTTTGGACCTTACAAATAAATCTGTGTATCAGATCTTTTCTAGAGAGCATTCTTCATGATATTAGCAGTCACTGTCATAAGCAAATGATTTTCAGGAACAGAAATATAGTATTATCCCTTATCTTTCAGGCAACTGAAATAGCAGAATGAATTTCTAATACTACAGAGTATTTTAGGGAATGTACTCTGAAATAGGATTTTTAAAAGTTATTCTTTGATTTGAAGCACTAGAATTATTTAAAAATAAGTTCCTGCTCTAGAAAACAGGTAAAAGTGAAGAAAAAAAAGGTAGATTGTCTTCTCTTTTTAATAGAAACACCTCATTAGACAAAGAACATCACATAACAGTTAAAAGCCATAAAGCTACGATTTCAGCTAACATTTCAAGTGACATTACTGTTGCTATAATAATGAACCCATAAATTTTATACTTCCAATATTTAATAGGAGTAAAGTTTGAAAAACAAATTAGACAAAAAATATTTTTTTTTCCTCTACCTGCTCCAGTCTGGGAGTGTCTTCTTGTAAATAGAATCAAGGGGTAACACTTGTTGTCGACCTTGAGTTTCATCAAAAATAGAACGAGCGGCTTCAGTCGTCAGTGTGACCACACAGTCCATGTCACTTGCCAAATGCCAGGAGATAACTTTTGCTGCTTCGTTATCCTCAATTTGAGCTAAATGTGCAATCTATACCACAGAAGTTAAAACAGTCAAAACAGAAAACAAGACCACCTCTCCTTTTCATGCTAAGCACAGTAATCCTCCAACTTCAATCACATGTTTAATTTCCTGGCTCTGTTAGAAGAGCTGGTCATCTGATTATAGATTGCTATCTTTTTTTTAATACTCCTCAAAAACTACTTGCATATTCAGTTGGCTAGTTTTCCATCACTACTGCTCCATGGAACCAACAAAACTCATTAGAAGGCTCCCTGAGAGAAAACTCACCTTGCCTAGAATATCCGTGTTGCCTTTTGGATAGTTTGGGAGAGTACAAGTTCTCCTTGGCTGCTTCATTACTCCTTCTTGATCCAACATCTTTTTTTTCAGAAGTGAATCCACATACTGAAGCTGAGAACGGAAGTTTAAGATCAGCAAGCACGCATCACTGGACTGAGCAGCAGTAGTAGTTACTTTACCTGTCACCAATTAAGTTTCTAACAAAAAACATTCAATAATCTGAAACAGACTTTTAATAAATAGGGGACCCACTGCACATAATCTCAGAGAAGAGGGGAGCCATCTTGCAAATTGCAATTGCGGCTGAACTTTTTAATTACTCCTTTTTTTTTAATTTTTGAAGACTTCAAGGAGCATTTCACAAAGAGCTACCAGCATTTGATTAGGGCCAAAACTGAAGAAAGTTTAAAACAGCAGAAGAGACAGCCACGAATGTACAAAACCAAACCATTTCAGAAGGGGACTATGTCCAGGTTTGAAAAATTTAGCCAGCAGGGGGAACTTGGGTACTATGATTGCAATTTAATTCTACTATCTGTGAATAATAATAACGTAAAACTGGTTTTATTTGATCTAAAGATAATTTTTACACAGGTGGGTTTTTTTCTTTCAAAAGAAAAGAAAAATCTTCTTTAAAAACTTTCTTTAAAATATAATTGGATCTTTATGGCAAATTAGCAATGGGCTACACTGGCCTGAATCTTTCAAACTTATTTTTACTTAAACTTTGGCAGTAACATACACAATTCTCTAATTCTCTGAAGTGTTTTCCTTTGCTTAACTTATGCCAGAATATATCCAGTGTGTATTGCTCAGCTGCAAAAACCCATTATAAAAACTATCAATACCAGTAACAGCGGTAACCTCAGCAGCAATGCAAAACCAAGATCAAGATATAAAAAAGAAGGGTTTTTTATTTCTCTAGTATTTTTTTTACAAGATATTCACATTAACAGAACAAAAAGAAAAATCTTAAGTTTGACACTGATCCACAAATTTTCCTATGGTTTAAATTTTCACGGTTTTGGGAACAGTTGTGATTCAACGTTATATACTGATATCAATTTCATATTAGGATTAGATTTATATGAAAGATGTTAATGGAGTTTAGTAAGAAGTAAGCCATACTATGTTTGTCTGTGGTAATTCAATTTGGTGCTTTTTCAGTTCATTCTTTAGGAAAGTTTCTCTTGTTTCAGCTTCTTTAACCTGACCTGAAACCAGTAAGATAAGAGAGAGTAAGGAAATATTAGAAAGCAATAGGACACTTTTTATAGCATTTCTTACAACTTTTCAGAATTACACCTGCCACAGCTGATCCGCCTTGCTTCTTAATTTCAGCACAGAATATCAGGACTTGTACACAAAGATCTTGTCATTTGTGCAGTTTCTAAGCAATTTCAGCAGATGCCACTCCTTCAGCTTCAGGAAGCAAAGGGGCCTAGATCTCAGAACAGTCTGAGAATGTAAGCTGTTTTTAGTTTTCATCCTCAATTATCCTTCTAAATGGTTCTCCAACAGGTAAAACAGCAAGAGAGAAGAGAAGAGTGGTAGCCGGCACTAACCTCTTTTGTATCTTATATGGGACACTACTTTCTGGACACTATTTCCTCAACTCTCATATCTGAACTGAAGCAATTTTGAAAACAAATGAGTAAACAGGTGCTTTCCATTCTCTATTCAAAACATGTTTATATTTGAAAATGTTACTTAAGCATAAAGGATAATGCTTTTCTCTACCTTACTTTCTATAGCAGTGCAAAAATCTACAAATAGGAAACAAAGATTTTTTGTCTTTTACACTGGAATTCAGGAATTTGTATTCATAATGGAAACATGCAGTATTAAAATTTTACAAGAAACAGCAGCATCTTCTGTTTCCAGCCTGCTTTATTTACTTTAAGCGATTACTCAAAACAAAAATTCAAAATGCAATTATTAAAACAAACCTTCTGATCAACAGGCAGGATGAAAGGAAAAAAAGGAAAGAAAACATTTTTTTTTCATTTCTTCAATTCGCATAAACCACTGCCCTCATACTACTCTTCAGTTTAATGGACGACATAAAGGATTACACTTCCTGATGAAGATAAACAATGAAAGCTGCGCAACACTTCTGAATTATGTACACAGTGTCAAATAGGAGGGGGAAAAGTAACATTTTTAAAATATAAGACTAACTTTTTTAGCGAGGATTATTTCATTCCCCAAACTTGAGTTTAGGCAACTGTTGAATTTCCAGATGTATGAGCATTCACACATTCATTGCAAATATGGGAGTGAAAGACAGTAATGGGAAAAAAGAATCAGACCACCAACTTCAATGTTTAATTACTTATTCTGATAATTCTGACCTAAGACATTCTACCTCAAATCAACACCCTTTCTAGGAAGGTATATTCAAATAATGAGATGCTTCCCTGCAAGCTATACTCCCTTCTGCTCTCCTCTGATTACTGTCTCTCAATTTCAATACTGATTTTTCTCCCCTTCTCAATATTCTCAAAATTACTGAAGGAAAAAAGTTAAAAATTTCAAGAAAATTGATTTACATATTTGATTGAACTTACATTTCATTTCAGTTACAAGCTGGTTAGTAGTATCAAACATCTTTCTGTAAAGATCTATGGACTTAGATAATTGATCTTTCTCCCTTGTAAGTGTTGCCATCAGTTGCTGCTTCTTGGAATCTACAGAAATAAGCATAAATACTTTTAGAAGAAAATACAGTAACATAACATAGCTGGTTTAAACATCAGCAAAAACCTATTAAGCTGTTACATAGTTCTTAAAAAGTATTATGGACCTAAAAATAGCTGGTTCTAAGGAAAAGCAAGTATTTTAGAGTAATTGAAACATACCATTGTAAAACATAAATGAGAGATGATATGGTTCCAAAGGTTTTTTCAGAGCTGGCAGATGTGGCTCAAAGACAAGAATATATTCAGTGCTATCTCTTCCAGGACTGTCTTCAGCCAGCACTAGATTCTATTGAAACAAACAGACATACATAAGTTTATGCCCACACTAGAGGTAACACACAAAATAAACATTCTTCAAGTACTAAATCTTGTAAGTTACCTAATGCCTGATGTCTGAACAGCATTACTATGGTTTTAAAGTACTGGGCTGGAAATGCCTTTTATAACTAACAAAAGTAAAATACAAAGATATAGCAGTAGCTATTTCATTATTTAAGAGTTAAGATTGTCATTTTACCTGTTTAAAAAGTCTTATTAATTTTGGCTATATATTTTATTTCAAGAAACAGATGCTCAGAAAAAAAATCTCCTCTGCACTGTTCCGTAAGCAAGATTTCCTCAGGTGTACTTCATTCAGTACGTGAAATGCAAACAGAATATTAAAAAGAAAGACCCAAAGCATAAATGCAGAGAAGGAAAAACAAACTACTCCCAGTGCTTAGTTAAAGTTACTGCTGTTACCATGGAAGTAGACAGCAGGTCTCAAATGAATGAACAATATCTATCCAAACACTATAATGAACATTCAGTTTCTTATTAACTCCTTATGGAAAAGACAAACTAAATCCTTCGTCTTTCTTTATAAACATCGGAAATACTACAAAACCGTAAAGAATGGTAAACAGAAATAAAATTAGTACAGGTAATATCTAAATGTGCTGTTACTTTGGGGAAGGTATCATGCATAAAATGAATAATGCTTATAATAAAACTCATACTGTTTCCACCTTTAACATGTTGAAATTGCTACTCAACTGGCCAAATCAAGAGAGGTGGTTGCAGCCTAAAAGAAGAGATAGATATATAACCTTCAAAGATAGTCTTCATGGCTTTCAAAAATATTGCAGCTACGTATTTTATCAGAAGAAGTCTGCAGTGGAAATATCTTTCCCTTAGAAAGCATATGCTAATAAAAGTCTAAACATTTTTCTTCATTAAACAAGTTTAGTATTCCTGAACCTGTGAGTAAGGGTAAACATGTAAGATTATCAGATTCATTATATTCCTGCTAATTGCACACAATTGTCTTTATAAACAAGATGGAACAATTTCACAGCACTTGAAGAACACTAATATGTCCCTTCCCCTCCCCATTACAAGTCATATGAAAAATACATTGCATCACAACCAACAAATTCTTTCCACATGCGTTTTGTGAGTTGTTTCAAGTCAGCAAACTCAGTATAAACCAGATGACTGAAAACTGCCTGAAGAGGGGAAGAGATACTGGATTCACTGAAACACAATTATTGCCTATAGGTAACTAGGGAAAACAAGTTACTGTCAAAAGCAGCAGGATCTCATCAGATCACAGCAATGAGAAGGAAGAAGCATGCAACATCCTCCACCCCCTATCAAACCAGGAATACGTACGTACAAAGAAAAAAAGTCAAAACAAGCCAAATGAAAAAAAAAAATCCTAACACACTCCCCCCTCCATTACTTAGGTTGTTAACTTTGTCACTGAAGTAAGACTGAAGAATTTAGATCACAATGGCACAACAGCAGGTACATGGAGATAAAAAAAACCCTGTTATTTCTGCATCAGTGAGAAGTCTGAGAAATTATCTAGTAATTTTATGTGAACTGTCAGAGGCCACCCTTTGGGGTTCTTATTATCCTCAACAGTATGAAATTTGAAACACTGTTCAATTAACACCTCATTACCACAGGTGTAAATGCAAGATTTGCAGAGAAAAGCTGTTTTGTTAGACCACCCTTAGCTATACTTTTGCACTTCTTCTCACCCCACCTGCCTGAGATAAATGTGTTCACAAACCAATTAATGTATTACTCCTGAAACTTGGTTGAGGAACAAGAAAAACTCAAGAATGTACCATAAATCAATTATTCTATTAATTTTACCTGATACCTCTATTTAGTCCCTGCATTTCATTTTTTTAGCTTGTTTATAATACATGTTTTGTATTTTTTTTGTACTTTTACTTATGGATTAGAGTAGACCAGAGTTTGGCAGACTGTTCAATGAAAAACATCTGTCCACGTTAACTATATGTTTCTGTTCTTGACCGTTATCAACAGAGAATTACTTACACTGTGTCATTAAGTTTCATATGTGTAGTTCCATAAAAGCAGTCAATGTACTGAATAAAATATATTATGAAGAAGTTTGTATGTAGGACCTGTAGATTTTAGGATTCTAGTGGGGTTTTACTGTGGAGATATT
>JAYRBT010000082.1:103038013-103070982 GCA_036023395.1 Myiotriccus ornatus
AAAATATATTATGAAGAAGTTTGTATGTAGGACCTGTAGATTTTAGGATTCTAGTGGGGTTTTACTGTGGAGATATTTGGAGATATTGTGTTCATTGCTATGCAGCATCTGCCTCCATCTGGCACACACTGATCCTGGTCTGTTGCAAAGCTGTTTCCAATAAGCAAGTTTGAAAAGGTGGCTGAGAAAATGTCTTTAAAAAGTTGGATTCTCCTTCAGTACCTCTTCTAACTGTTTGAAGACTTCCACAGACTTCAGACCAGTAAATGAAGTAATCAAACTAAATTCCGCTCTGCCATTCTTACATGGTATTTTAGCAAGTTGAAGAAAAAAAGAAATCAATATACAACTGTTTCACCACAGGAATAGTCCTAGTGACTGAAGTTCTCTGTAGGCTTTTAAGAGAGAGATTGTGACCCTAACCACACAGAAGAAACTCTACACTCAGCTGGCTTTTTTTGGTGTGTTATCAACAGTTTCTGCTTTTGTGCATGTTTTAACTCGTGTCTTTTGTATTATATTTTTTAACAACCATGACAGATGGAAATTGCAGGTTTTAAAAATTCAATCTGTATTTGTTGAAGAAAAAGTGACTGTGGTGACCTGACTACAGTAAACAGTAGTTTCAGAGGTATGCATGATGGTACAGCCAGAGATTCAAACTGAAATAAGGCAGTAATTTTTAGCAGCCAAATGCACCAATAAGTGAAATAAAGCATAAAGAAAAATGGTAGTTTTATCTTTACTTCTTTAAATGATGACAGGATGCCTTTCTGCAAAGCATATATAGCCCCACTTAGCTTGACAAAATGTAAAGAAAAACTGGTAAAGTTTAATTACAAATGTATGAAGAGGTTAGTCTAAATGATCTTAAGATATTACACCAGAGAGTATTGTAAAATACTGCTAATATTAATGGTTTAAATACAGATTGGTGAAGTGTTATTTACATGTGAAATTCAAATGAAGAAAATATTTGTCCTGGATCTCCCTGCCTTTCCCAGTCCCTAAGTGAAACTAACTGTACACTTCCCTCACTTGGCAAAGATTTAACACTTTAAAGAATGTTCTTCCTTCAGGTTTCCTGAAAATCAGCAACCAAACAGAGAAGAAATAACTTATTTACTTATCTGTAAGAGAAAGCTACAGTATATACTAACCCTCCACAGAACACAATGAGATGTAAGATCAACTTTGACACTGTAGGAAAATAAGCCTCATTAGATCCATTGCTCATGGAGCTCTGTATTTCAGTCACACTTACAATTTCAGCTGATCCATGCTCAAATGGAAACTCCAGCGTACTGACTTTCCCCTGAAACTGTGGGATCTCTATATCTTCTTCATTAGGGCTTTTAATTTTTGCTATTATTCTGCCAACTAGATCAAGTCCAGTGTGGTTGTTGTATTCATCCTGTAAGTAACAAAGACAATAAAGTTACTTTGGTACATGAACTGAACTAAGTAATCCATTTCTATACTGCAGTGGATTTGCACGGCGAGGTGCTGGCAGTGGGGGGCTGCAGGGGTGTGAGGAGAGGCAGGGGCTGCCCCATGCTGGACAGGGCTGGTGTTCCACCTGACCCACTGCAGGACACAGCTGAGCTGGGTGGAGCTGTTATGGATTGACTGTGACCTCCCACTCCCCACCCGCCTGCGCTGTTTGGGGAAGGCCAGGGGAGTCTGCAGCAAAGCTGAGCCTACGAAAGGGTGGGGCAGAAACTGTTTATTTTTTTTAGTCTTTGTTTCTCACTACTCAAATCTTTTTTAATTGGGGATAAATTAAATTAGTTTTCCACAAGCTGAGTCTGCTTTGCTCATGGTGGTAACTGGTAAACTGTATCTCTATGAACATGCAGAGTTCAGGAAACTTTATTTTTCGTAACACAACATTTCTAAGAGAAACTGTCTCCTGGAAGAAAAATCATGGAGAGAAACATCTTCTATATATACAAGTGTTCTCCCCCCAAAATCTATTCTTCAAACAGTTTTTTCCTGTGGTGATAAGAAACAGATTCCCATTGAGATGTCTGACAGCAAGGACTGAACATTTAAGTTTTGGTCATCTGTACATAAATAAAACAAGATGCACCTGTTCATATAATGAAAAATCACCACTTTACACCCCTCTTTTTTATGAAGTTAATTTGCAAAGAAACACCAGCAATGCCTTACAGCAAAATTCAACATATGTGTAGTAGTCTTATATATTTCCCTAATTACGATTTTGTATGAGAGTATAGTTACCATTATATGGAGGTATAAATTCTTGACCAGTGTACGGCTCGTAAGAGCTCGAACATTGGAAACTGCTGGAGTAGCTGGTAAAGAATCAGGAAGCAAGCGCACAGGGTCATTAGGTACAACTTCAAATATAATCTAGCAGAGAAAAGAAGAAGAATAAAATAAACCAAAATAAAGACGGATGTAATTAACTGCAGTTCACCTGCACACTTGGGTTGCTCAAAAAGCACTGAAACAAATACATGAGAAATTTAGGGACAATCCTGAAATAAATTAGCACAAGCATAAAGCAGTTCTACTAGGCTGCAAATTATGCAGCTCTGTTATTCCATCAAATTTTCGGTTATAAAAGTTAATGAAAATATATTTTGATAGTCAACAGTTTCAAATCAGTAACTATCAAAAATAAAAAATATAATTTTTTGCAAAACTTGCAAATGAAAGTATTTGCATTCTGAATCTACAAAGTATCATAACACTTCTCACAGATGATTCTGAATTACATGCTCTTGGCTACATGCAATTAATTATAGATTCAAACCTGTTCACTGTTGAGCATATTTGTCTTATCCATTGCAAAGGTAAACTGGATACTGTAAGTGCCCACTCTCTCTGGAACCACTTTATCCCTAAATAAACCAAAAATAAAACCCAAGCAAACACGAGTCAGTATTGAAGTGACAAGTATGTAAGTATGCAAGCAATTCAAATTCTGAGCAGTCCTCCAGCTAGTAAGAAAGCCCTGTTAAGGCATAATACTCTTCCTTCAGCAAGAAAGCCATCAAAGCTTCTCAAGAATTAATATGAGGCTTTTGGATGCTTGAGTGAGGAAAGCCTCCTCCAAGAGTTTGTCTCTACTAACTGACAGGAAGTTTGTCGTGGCTCTATTGTTCAGAAATCTGCAAGTCTACCTCATTTCCCTTCCCACTCAATGAATTTTTATAAAGCTACTGAAGCAAAGCATAGACACATTTAGATCTGCAATACATTCTCTCAAAATTTAATAAAATCTACATAAAATTTGAGTAGCTAATTCCTTCCCTTACTCAGATTGTTCAGAGTTGGGTAACTTGGACCACTGGCCCAGGTTGAGTCCAGTGAGACAAAAAACTGTTTTCATTTTACTGTACAGCACTCCAGAGTGTAGACTACTGGCAAAGAGCCCCTACCATCAGAACATGAAGGAAAGACCAGACGTTCTGCTGCTATAAACAGAACCTCACCAAGCAAGGAAGGCCACACGGCATCCAGAAGACCCCTGCAGTACTCAACAAGGGATAGCAGTGACTTATGAATGCTTAGAAACTTTTGAGGAGATGCAAACAGCCAAGATTCAGATATTTCTATGAGGATGACTTGTGGCACTCTTGTACTGGTAATAAGACTACCGTTTCCAATATACAGCATTTTATCTGTTTTGTTAATATACTAAGATATTTATTTCTTCTTTTGTTTGGGAAGGAGTGATACGCAAGATTTCTTGGAGTGCATAACTTGTAAAAACAAAATCCCAAAGCTTTAATGTTTCTAGAATAGGCCATGACTTTTCCTTGTTTATATTTCATATAGAGAAGAAAGAATTCTACCTTCTTTTCTGCATTTTATCTAACTTAAGACTGAAAGTAGCATCTCCCTTGTCAGGATGCATTAAAAAAATGAGTTGTAAATAACCTGCTAAGGATCTCATGGCTGGACAGACACAGGCTTTATGAAAAGAAGAAATGACACAATTGCTATGAAAGTTGTAAGACTGCATAATAGCATTCATGTTACTGACTGGAGATAAATAGATGAAAACCATCTGACTATGCCAAAAACAGGAAAACTTGAGACAAAACAGGTGATAGACAGTGATGCCACAGACACTGCCAGAAAGGACTAAAATGTACTTTTCTACAAGGGCTGCTAATGGGCAGTGACTGCTGTCCTTTCAAGTTTTTCAATATGGCTAGGAGTTTTAATTCTGGACATTTGTGGACAACCAGCACACTACAGGTACCGATGTCAAGATTTTCATAATTCCATATTCAAGTATATACAGGTTAGTTTATATCGCACCTGACCACAGTGCTTTTCACAGGGGAACATTTATTAGCACGACTACGTATCAGCACATTTGTTCTAGTCTTCTTTTTATGGAGGTACAAATACACGATGCAGGGTGCCCTGTTTTGATAACATTTATGGGAGTTCTTATGTTTTAATTATACCTATTAATTATATTTAAGTATACCTACTAAGTATTTCTCAGAATGACCAAGATTACAGAAATATACCTCATACTTAGTGCAAATCTGAAGTGACCCTTGGTTTCTAGAGAAGTTAATTCCATAATCTTGGACCAGCCACACAAAAACTCTGTTAAAGGCAAAACTGCATCCTCATTTGAGTCTCCATGCCAAATTCAGCCTTAGGCAGCTTTGGAACCTCAAATGCCTTCAAGGTAAAGACAGATCTTGGAAATTATACATATAGCCATGCCTAAATATTTTTTTGAATTAGTTGTAATCTCTTAAATGAAAAAGCCTTCATATACATCACCTTGCTGTACACTATTTGAGAAGCTAAAAAGACTGAATAAACAAGGGTTGTAGCAACTGCCCTCCCAGCTGGGTTAGTTTCTTCACTGGATATGACAGAGGAAATTACAGATGGAGGTATATGTGCACTGCTTAACAAGCTGAGTCAGAACCCTGGATTTGAGTCTCAACTCCCCAGAAATAAAGTTTTGAAGGCTTAATGCTACATGAAGATCATTCTACAAACCAGATGCCTGGCTTCTGGAACTCTATTATGTGCCTCAAAAGGGAGGGGAGTTGCAGCTGAGACAAGTTAGGAAACTTCTTATCACCTCCTGAAGTGCTGTCACTCAGACTTTCCTGAGATCTTGACATACTGAGCTGCAGCAACCTACCTCTGTTTCTCTGATGCAGAAACCAGGATCAGCTGTACAGCAGTAGTATCTGCTGCAATAAGGTGATCCTAAGTCTGCTTTCTGAAAGCAGAAGGAAAGCTTACTCCTAGGAGGCAAGAGCTTGAATCAACAGCCAGTACTGTAACTATTTAGCTGATCCCACTGGTAGCCAACCACAAATAGATGTGGCAGCCAGGCACCAGCTTACGATGAGATCTAGTTCTGCTGCTGGTCATCTAAGACAGTATCTCTGAATAAGTAGCTCAAGGAGGCTACTAAACTGACAGGGCCAAGATCATGGTTCAGGATTAACTCATAGCTACAGGAGATCAAGAGTTAAATCTGCTTTGTACAGCCTGCAATTCTACAGCAGTTAAACATTACATAGAAAAGGATTAAGGAATGTTGCTATACATGTGACAAGCTGATGATGTAGTCCCTTCATTACTAGCATTTCTCATAATGCATTCTAATATATTATCTTAGACTCTTCTCTACTCTCAAATTAAACAAATGTCTAAAAGTATCTAGGGAAGAATTTAATCCTCATCTCTTTGCATCTTGCTAGTATCTTTCACCTTTTCTTAGCACTGTATCCTACTAATTCTATAACAGATTTATCAAAACATAAAACTCTTGTTTCTATTTCAAAGTATGTATTTTGTATAGTAAGTTGCATCACTAATTATAAAATAAATGCTGTTATACCTGAAGTAGAAGAAGCCATCTTCCTTTTCATCCTTTACTTTACTACAGCTAAATGTTGTAATCTGTACGGAAAGATGCAAAAACTTTAATGCAATATACTGAAAGTACCTTACTTGTAACATGCTATCAAGTCATAATGATTTGAAGTACTGATAGTACACAGTAATTCAATGAGATCACCTATAATTTAGGCACTAGTTTCATATTCTTAATTATTGGGATCTTTGCAAAATTCAGGGTGACAGTCTTTAATCCTCTCCTTGCTATGAGTTAGCTTCTGCAGAACAGTAACATTTTTGTTATTACTGTAGAATTGATACTTGAACAGTCTGCCAACTTCTAACAGGACAGATACTGACATATAATATGGCTGATCTGTAATACTTGTTACTTAAAATCTATAACAGGACACAGATCTAAGTCAAATGAAGGAAAGTCTCTACTACAAATATGTTTGGCCTATGCTGGCATTTTGACACAAATTTTGAAAATGCATTTTGATGACTTACATCAATTGGCGACCTAATCCGGCTGCTCTGTGCTTCCCACATTTTCATAGAAATCCGTGCTGGATTAATATTTTTAATAATGGTGTCATCTTCAGAAAGAACACTAACCATAAAATCTGTGGGATGAGAGATAACATTGAAGATTATTTTTATTCAGAATTCAGAAGCCTAAAACTTCATGAATTTCTGTGTCTGTTTCATACTTAAGACAAAAATTCAGGCATGACTCCCTCCACTACAGTGCCCACCCTTAGGTGTACTTGAGTTCACCAGTAAGTCAAATAATTAGGATGTTATTTTATTTATGTAGTATTTAATTGATATGAGGCTGTTAATAAGGAATTAATTACCTAATTTTATTAAAACATGTAATGTCATATATACTCTATAAGTTATCTCCCGACGAAGCTATTTAGTCTCAAAACCTGGCTCACGTATACCACACACTATATTTGAAAAAGGTCTGTTTGGCAGGGAGATTGGAGTTAGATGATCTTTACAAGTCCCTTCCAACACTAACCACTCCATCATTCTGTAATTCTGCAGTATGTTTCCTCTAGGCAAAACTAAAATACCTTGTGAATTTAATCAAGTTCATAACACTATATGGAGTATTTTAAAGAACGAAAACCTCTTGCCATAAAAATGTTGGCTGATCAAGTTAAGATGGTCAAGAAACAAGCCACAACACCACAGACCTCAAATTTGTGGGGATATTCTGCTTCTCGGCTCCTAGTACTACAAACACATCCTTTTTATTCTAGATTTTGAACAGATGTTGTGGGTATTTCATAAAGGCTTGGGAATACAACAAATAGATTTGTATGAAGCAGATTTCCAATTTTTTTTGGTCACCTTTGTGTGACCTTTATCATCTAGGAATCCAGAAATATTTACAAAGGAATAGGTAGGAAAAAAATCAGCTGCTTATGCTGAAATCGCACTGAACTGAAAACACTCCTAAGAGAAACAATTTTTAAGTCCACCTAAAGGGGAAGACTGAAGTATAGGAAGGACAGTGTCCTGTAACAGCTTTCTTATAGAGCCTCTGGTTAAGAAACTTGCAAAGAGCTGTCTAAGAAACCAAGTACTCTATATCAGAAGGATCACTCACATTCAAACAGTTGTCAACTTCTTCAAATACCTTTTTAAGGCACCACTTTCCTGTGCATAAGTCACAGTCCCCAACTTGCTCCCATTTCTACATTTAGCCATCAAATCACTTAGTTATATTCCTTCTATTCCTTTCAACAACTGCCCAGTACTGAAAACACACCACCTGATCAAAAGTTTCTTTGACCTTTCCTGAAACTTTTTGAAAACTGCATCAGATATGCCACCTTTCTTTATTCCTTTCAAATAAAGGCCAAATTAAATAGGATTAGCATATCAGAGTTAATAACTTTAATTTATAATTAAGTGAATACCATTCAGTATAGGAAATTTCTTAGTATTTACTTCATTAAATATGTCTCAAAGTCATCTACTGAAGATTCAAATGTGAATTTTAATTTTATTTTTTTAAAATCAAAGGCAGGATTCAAATGGGGGAAAAAGTAGTTTGGAAACTACTCTCCTTCACAGATACTATTGACAAAATCTAGCAGGCTTCCCAGGGCTCAATTTTATTTTTTTTTTTGAATTTCACTCAATTATTACTGAAGTCTTTTTTTGCCTTCCTTAATACAGCATAACACTTAAAGTGACAGAATCTTCTTGCTTTCTATTTAATTTATGTAGACAGGACTTCAGCTTCCTGAAGAATATCTTTACATCATGGTTTCACAGTGCAAACCATGTCACTGCAAACTAAACAGGAAAACTTTCTGGAAGGGCTAGTAAATTTGCATACCTCACTGACAAATTCCAGAACTGCGTGTTCCACGGTTATTGTAAAGAAGAGTTATCTCCTGAACTAATGAAATTAGTTAGGATAGGTCTCTTATTCATGTATAAGTTCCCTTACAGATAAGAAAAAAGCTTTCAAATTCTGTTTCGCTTGTAGCAAAAGATATTTCCACAAGGTTCTAACTTACTCTTCTTTATTTCTTTTCCTCACTGTGAATACTACTGGGATATAAAACATGAGATGGTTTTTTGTCTTTAATGAGTCAGTGGTCTTAGCTGGAAGGAAAAGATCACTGTTTTGTGAGAGAATACATCAGGAGAAAAGAATATTTTGTACTGTCCCCGGCATACTTCTGATCACTTTCTGGTTCTTCTTGGCTCATGACTGGCCTACAATTTCATGGCTACCTCCTTTGTCACTATTCTGTAGAAAAAGGGATGAAGGGAAACATGCACGAACTAGCTCAGATCATCTTTTGGGAAGATCAGAAACTGAAATATGGTATTTCACTCAAGATAGAGAAGAGGTTCTGTAGTTTTACCATTTACAGATGGATAAAACCAACAATTTGCAACAAATAAATAAGAAGTCCTTTGAAATGCTTTCCAAAGATGACCTATATATCTCTTCTCTCCGAGTGTCACAGAGGCATCTCAAATACAGGTGTAACAAAGAACTGAGACAAAAGAGACCAAAAAAGCAAGGAAATACACCACCAGAATCACTAAAACAGTTTTCCACAGGTTTACAAAGCTCTTGAGTGATCCACTGAAGGGTCCTTATACTTACCAGGGAAGGTACCTCCTGCTGGAAAAACAGGACTTTTGTCATATTTAACATTCAAGCAAACAGGTTTCTCAGGATCAGGCAGGACACTTATTGTGATTATAGGACAATCTAATGTGGTCTTGTTGTATAAGGCTCTAAGCTGCAAAATGTGCTCTCCTCTGCAATATACAGAAATCATAACAACTGATATAAAATCTCTTCTGAAAAGGCAATTTTCAACAGACTTCTAAAGTCCGAATCACATACATGAAAGCATGATAAACAATATCTAGTAGTGGCAAAGTAGTAGTAAAGAGAAGACAAAACCAGAAGTGTTAATGCAACGTTAGACAAGTAAAAGTGTGAGTTTAAGTTATTCTTAAGATATTAGCTTACTGAATTTAATTTTGCATTAATATTTCATTAGTTTGATCATGTTTCATTGCCTGTCTGTAAGACACTATCAACCACAGCTTCAAGTAGCAGAAGGCAGTAAAGCAGAAAGGAAGCATAACTAATTCAAATACTGTCTGAGGAGCATTCTGCTTTGACAGTTTCCAAAGAACAAATCCAACTACCATTCACATCCAGCAGTGCAAGTATATAAGCACTATCAAATAACTGGTTTTATTTACAGTATAAAAAACTTAATTTTCAAGTTTTCACACATAACTGGGAATACGGTATTTAATTGCATAGAGGTTCTACTCCCCAGCCAGTTTTGATTATGCTAGAAATAGTATGATGATACACCTGTCTCTAACCTTCAGTTCTGTACTGGTAACTAACATTCATCATCTTTCTACCATGACACAGGCATTATAAACACACTGAGTACCACCAATAGCATTTAAAATTATTTTCTTCCAAACGCAAAATAGTACTATGGGCCAAATCCTGCAGATATGAATGCAAAGAAATAATCTAAAGCCAACCCAGTCATGCAAGAAAAGCTCAGGGGTACAGGGAGTGAATAGCAGAACTGTGAATATGAAGAAGATACAGAAATGATGAATTTTAGAAGTCAGATGAGACATATGAGTGTAAGGGGAGCAAGACATGAAAAAATGAGCGTGAAGAAGCACGTGAAGAAGGAGGAGCCACAGGACACATATCTGCCCAAAAGTGAGTCTTCATTAGGTCAGTTGCAAATAAGAAAAGATAAATATGTATTTTTAAAATTCTTTTGGACACTCCACCTAATCCTTTAAAACAATGCCCAGCAGACAGAGATAGTGGAGTTTCAACACTCTTAGAATGTGTTCCTACTTTGAAAGCAGTGTGTCTGGAACTGGACACTTAAGAGACATTTCAAATCTTTTGAGTAGTTTATGACACCACTTGCACTCAATGCAGGTTGAGAATTATACACTGTGTTTTACCATCACCAGAAAAAACAGGATTCAGAAAATTAGCTTAGCAGCTTCTCTAATGTGGAGACCAAAAGAAGCAGCTAAGGAATTTTACTTAGTTGAGCACTTAATTTCTTAAAACTCACTATCTGGCCATCCACCAGCATACAAGTAATTGATGTTTGATCTTAGCTCTAGATTAATACTTGGTAGGTATTTTATGAAATGCACAGCTTAAATACATCTAGCAAGTAATATTTCAGAATTCAATTTTTTTCCATTTAGTTTTCACTACTTACCTAGGTGCATGAATACTAAAAACTCCCAGGTTAGCCCTACCAGTGTCATCTGTTTTATGCTGCTGGTTTGAAGGAACAATCTGTCAAAAAAGAAATTTATTCTTTCAGTCATACAGAAGTAGCATCAAGTCTTAGAAGAAAATATGTATCTCATTTGCCTGCATACTGTCTGTCGATTTGAGATGTAGTTTCTTTGTATTTTTGCACTCTAAATTAGGGAAAGATACTGTTATGAATACTAATTTATTATGAATACTAACACTAATTTATTATGAATACTAACACTAATTTATTATGAATACTAACACTAATTTATTATGAATACTAACACTAATGCTAATACTGTTACGAATACTAAGAAGTTTCAAAAATCTCTGCCATCTTTTGTAAACAATCACTTTATCTGAAACAAGGATTTTTTTCATCAATATGTTCAAATATTTTAATGTTATTTTTTTAATTGCTACTGATGCTATCATGTCATCCATAGCAGATGTTAATCTGAGTATATTTTCAGATCCAAAAACCTTCTAAAAACTATTTATTCCCTTTTACAGTGTTTCTTTAGTGTACTCAGAGATTTCTGGGTAGCAAAAATTAAAGAATTATACAACTAAGTAAAAACAACTAAGACATCTGTCTCTCTCTTCCCCTTTCCCATTACTGTCTTGCTGCCAAAAATGTGAGACTGCTAGACAACCTAGAGGAAAGTGTTAAGACAAGTGATGAAGTACAGTACCTTATTTATCAAACATCATGAATAACAAGATCTCTATACTGAAGAAAATGGCATTTAATGAAATGCTAATCATGACAACTTCTTGTCAGTGTTGTTTTAAACTAACACCACAAATGGCTTATACATCTTCTGTTTATTTGGCACGTTAATTACCTCCAATTCTAAGTCCTTTAAGTCAACGGAAATTTTGTGACTGACTTAAATGAATACTTGCTGACTTCCACTGTTAGAAAATAACTCCTCTTTACCTAACTAGTGTTTTTCAAGGTGTGTTTTTTATGTGCACCCTGTCTTTGCCACACTTACTTCCCTGACACTCAAAGTCAAATCTTATGATTGACAATAGCTTTAAGTCATACTTGCCTTTACACATTAAATGGCAGAGAATCTATCACCACTTTCCTCTTCAGCCACAACTTCTTGAAGTCACTGCAGATGGCAAATGCCTATCCTCTCATAGAGACAGATGTGAATCTTAAAGAATACTAATACATCTGTAAAATAAGCAGAAGCTATTTCTTCTGCAAACTTGTGTGCATGCTGCTTTAGCCTTACCTAAGAAACAGCTTGTCAATGTATCAAAAGAACCTCAGACAGTATCTTTAGAGTTTGGTGGACAGCAAAAGCCATGGATACCTTCTAAGTTATTCTGTACTGAAGTCCTCACTAGGGAGGGAAATCAACTCTTTGACGGATGATATAATACAACAATGTGGTGTAAATGTTTGTCATTATCCGAATAGTGCTTGATGTAAAATTGCTTTCCCTTCGCTATTTCAGCACAAATTTCAAGAGACTAAGAATCTAGCCTCCACTTAGACAAAAACAATGATTTTGTAACCCTTGAAGTGGGCAATCTTCTTCCAAAATTATTTTCCTTCCTGAACCTCATGTCAGTAAGTAAAAAGAATCAAACCACTTCGGGGGGGGGGGGGGTTGGGGGTAGGGGTGGAAAATGGAAGTTGATTCGTCATGGATCAGCTATGGGAGCACGACTTTATCCCTAGCAAGTCAATAGAGAAAAGCAATGGCAAAAAATGTGTGCTTAAAGATTCAAATGGAAGGCAGCATTATAAAAAGACTAAGAAAATTGCCAAACATTTCATACATTCTTTTGAAAAGTATATTCAACTCAAAATGCGTCTGTATTTGAAATTACTGTACATCACAGAATGAAAAGTTTTAATTTTTACAGGAACCAGTACTTTGTGCACTTCCCCTGAAAGTTCAGAGTGTTTATGTTCAGCTACACTCAATTAGTTTTGGACTGTAAGATAGAAGATAAAGGAAATGCACGCTGCAACTGCATATCAGACTTTGGAGACTTAGAGGGCAGGATGTGAAATACGGAAAGACAGCTTATTCAAGAATTTTAGTTCTTCTGTGAGACTGTGGATACAAACTATTGGAAACGCAAAGGCAAGACAGTTCTCTGAAGAGGTTCTTCAAGATATTCATGAATACTGATCAGATGTCTGTTCAACAAATATGCAGTTGGTTGCTCTGCTTATGCATGAAACTTAATCTTTAGAAATTACACTGGTTTTAAGCTCTAGGAGAGCATGCCGTAATAAACATATTACAACAACGATCCGCCTTGGCTTTCAGAACACCTTCTCTTGGACACATCCCACTTAGATAAAGAACATGTGGACTCTCTAAAATATGATGCTGGTCCTCCCTGGAGCATAATATCTGAAAAGACACAGCCTGCCACCACTGCAACTCTTTGATGAGACAGCACAACCACACAGTGTTACTGTCAAGGCTGTAGGTTCTCTCAAGAACAACATAACTAGAAATGCCAATGAGCTGCAGCTGCCATCATAAAGACAATAGTTGGAGCAAACAAAATAATCCCAAAGTCTGAGGCAGGCTTCTATGGCAAGAAATGCAGAAGAGCCATAAGAAAAATATTCAAGATATCATGAAATTGCCTTAAAAAAATCCAAGAAATAGAAATAATAATAGCATAGTTAAACTGGGAAAAAGGTGAGGTTGTGGCACAATTCTTGAAAAGTGAGCAAAAGACAGTTCTTGGCTGTTATGTATTCTGAGAGAACTGAGGGACACAAATGCATGGCAAGCAGGAACAAAAAGCAAAAAAGACCAGCCCTGCATGAAAAAAATGTTATGCCCAGAGGTGGATAAATATATCCTGTACTGATAATGCATACATTCATATAATAGTCTTGGCCCTTACGGTTAGGAATGTTTGACTGCTTTTTTTTTCCCAATAACAATAACAAAAATTTTAATTAATGGAGTATTCTGCCTCACTCCTTTCTTTTAACAGACCAATGTGGAGACCATCTGACACACCTCACTCAGGGGAAGGGTAGTAACCACTTAAATTTGGGTTAAATTTGCATACTCATTGTTTCAATTTAATTTATTCTGCCAGTGCATTTCACAGGGATAACTAAGTAGGCACCGAACCTACTGACTAGCTTTACATACAGACTGTAAGTCATACATTCAGGAACCAAAGTCAAAGAACCACCAGATAAAAATTATTTGGTTCTAGTTGGGACCGTATCATCGACATTACTGTCATTCAGTCAATTATCTTAGATAACGTGGGGAATGGGGTGGTGAGATGTGCATGCAAAATTTGGAAGAAGGTTCTGTAGAACACCTGCAACCTATTCTAAGACTCTGACACTGTCTTATAGGATTTTTGTTTTATTTGTGATTGCTACAATGCAAGGAAACTGACCAATCTGTCCTGGGAACTCTTAACATTATTTGTTGACGCTACTATTATACTACATTAATTATGCTTTTGTGTTCTTACAATAATTTATTAACTTTTCAAAAAATGTCCTGAAAATTAAGATTAATGTAGACATGACAAAAAAAACTTGTGTTAAACGAAGTTCACATAATAAGGGCCTATGCTTACCTTTAAGTTGTTACTCTTTGTAAGGCTGATTTTGACATTAGGTTCAGGAGATGGATTTCCCCACTGATCACACAACTGAACAATAAGGGGCCTGTCCAATTCTCTACCATTAATCACTGCAACAGGCTGGAAGAGATACAAATACATTATACTATTCTGTCCTAGGTATCTCAGACGTTCATAGCAGGTCAGGAATTTCCAAAGCAATGGTATCCACCATTTCAATACTATTTGTCTCCCATAACAGCTAGACCATGATAGAATTGTATCTAGGAGGGTATATCTAGAGTTTCCTTATTTACATCCTCTTGTCATAATAAAATGCACTACTTGGATTGCACAGGTTACTCAAGTTGATGTGACTAAAATGAAGGACATGTTTCTGAAGAGGACTATCAGTGTCCTTGTTGAAGGAAGAGCTAATGGCTTAAAACATTTTTTTTTTTTGCTGAAAATACTTTAACAGCTATCTAGAGAGCAAAACCATTGCCGAACCTTTTGTTTAATTTTATTCAGTAACTTCCTTTTCCATTTTCACAACACACCAACCTCGATTCTTGCCCTCTATTAAGAGATCCAATTTTCTTTTTTCTTCTTTCACTCTCCTATTCTGGTTTCTCCTGCAACTTCAGCACTATCATTTGATTAGTCAAAGTAAACATTGAAAAACAATTTAAAAATCGAAAAACAACTGCAAAAGAAGACAAATAAATGTATAGTACAAAAAAAATCTTCCTTTTCATTCAAGTCCTGTACTACATTCTCCACTTTCCGACTGTAAACACTTGTAAACTTAAGTAAATTTGACACTGCCTTCCTACGTACTAAACATCAAAAAGCCCCAGTAACAGAAGGAGAGATAAGCTGCCAGCTATTACTACCATTAAGGACTGTATCTTCGGAAAACAGCAGGGAAAGATGGGTGTCAGGATCCAGCCCACAGTAAAAAATTACTGCACCAAAGAAAGGAAAAAATATGCTATCTGTAGAAATGCAAATGGGGCAGAAGAAACAGTTTAAGACATATTGAAGGAATACAGTGTTGTAAATATACACATGAGTTAGATTACTCCAAAATTAGTTTACTTATAAAAACCTAATGTAGTTAGCTATTGCGTGAAAAATGCTTCATATCTATAGTCCCATTTAAAACACATCTATATAATTAGGTTGCAAAATACTTACTTAATTTTGCTTGTGTTATGTTGTCCTGTATAGAATAAAAAATCTGCCTCTAGAGCAGTCATATTCTGACAATTTTACAAGTATAAATACTAAGAAATCACATTCTGTGGTCCCAAAAGCTCTGGAAATAAAAGATCTGACTAGTGACCATGTTGCTTTTTTTCCAAAACAAAACTGTCGAACTTACCTTTTCTAACTCTGGCCAATCCACAAACTGCAATTTAGCAGGCAATCCTGCTATTAAATTCACCCTGATAAAGTCAGAAAATTCACGCCAAGCAAAGCACAATTCTTTGCTTCCAAGTAAACAGGGTTTGTACCGAATACCTTTTACTTTCATTGTTTGAGTACTTTCCTATTAAAAAATAAAGAGAAGATTTTATCAAGAACAAGTAAATGGAAGTATAATTAATATTTTTCAATATAGTATTTAATATTTGTACTGTCTAGACACTATGTGCTGTTTTTACTGTGAAAACAGTGGACTAAAAATTAAGCTACAAGCCCTATACCTTCTGTTAAATTTAAATGAACTTCTTGAGTAAGAAGTGATCAATGACATTGAGCATTTCTCAGAAACTTGTTTTTCACTGTATAAGTTATGCACAACTAGGTTATATCCAGTGTACTTTAAAAGGTATAGACATCAGACCATTCTACAAAGTTCTTCAAAAGTATGTACCAACATAAATAAACACAGAAGAAAAGACTAAAAACAAGATAGAAGAATGCATATTGAACAACGGACTAGAAACAAAGCAAACCTGACTCAAGCACAAAGCAAACTGGTCCCCACACTGTATAGCTGCAGCAGTGATAAGGTTTTTAACAGATGCTGCTGTATTCCTTTGAATTGGATCATACAATTTTAATGCTTTAAGCCTCTTACTGTGTATCTTACCAACTAGTGTGTAATTTTGGTTCAATTCTGTGTGACAGAATTAAGACAATTACCACACAAATGCCACGAAGAAATAAACTATATGACATTCTTATAAATACCTGCCAAGTTATTTTCAAATTTGATTTATCAAGTCCAGGCCCAGAAACTCCTAGGGAATTTACACATGCGGATGTCACTGTCTGAACCTGATTTCCAAACTGATCTGTAATCATTACATCTGTTAAAAAAGATGATGATGATTAAAATGATTATTAAGATGATTACCTCAGCAGCTGCTTTAATGAAACATTATTCAACATATGGAATATAAACATACACAACATAGACACAATAGAGAAAATTTACATGATTGAATCACAGAGTGGCTGAGGCTGGACAGGACCTCTCAATGTCACCTTGTCCAAAGCCTCTGCTCAATTAGGGCAACCTAGAGCCAGCTGCAACCAAGCAGCTTCTGAGTATCTCCAAGTACAGAGACTCCACAAACTCTCTGGGCAATCTGTCCCAATTTACAAACTAAAAGCCAAATTTTATCAGAGAGTAACTCCAGAACTGTAAAATTGCCATTAGAGAAGTCTCATCATCTTTCCATGAATAAGAATATAAACCTGTTTTTTATATTAAAATAGTTACAGATCATTTACTCTTGCTGACATCTGTATACAGAACAGGCTTAATAAACTGCAAAGAGAGAAATGTATCTTGAAAGAAATGGAAGAATACAAATACTCACCAATTTCACTTTGTAGTTCTTCACCCATCCGCAGTGTGTTTGATCCTTTTAGTTTACATTTAATGTGTTTGGGATCATCAGGAAGTGGTCTGAGGCAGCACATGAATACTGAGTTACTTTTCTCATCAAGGTAAACATAACATAATACTAGGCATGATAAATATTTTAAAGAACCTTAATGCTTGGTCATGTAATTTATTTTCCTACTGCAGATCTGTGAAAAGACTAATCGCTGCAAATTTACTCCAGCATCAGTGTGCTGTGACCTAATTAGTTTACTTTAACCTATTAACGTCACATAAAATAAAGTAATTTAGAATCAGATTCATCTTAATAGACTTTATGAAGATACAAGGATGGCTAACTGCCTAGACTCACTCAGAATGATAGACACACAATTTTAAAGTTCAATTTGCAGCCTATCATTTTTGACTGAGAAACCAGATGCAGAAATAACTTCATGGTGATATTTCTCTTTAGTAACAAGTGACGTTAAAACTAGTGATTGTAAAAGCTATTATTTACTGCAAGTTTTCAAAGATAATCTTCTTCAGTGTATGTATACTTACGTAAGCGACTACTACATACAAACAGATCATGATGGAGTCTTTCGCACAGGTGATGTTCTTGCATGTAAACAATCTGCACAAACTCCTCCTCCCCCCCCGCCCCGGACTTACATTCTTCTGGTAATTTGCCAATTGATTTCATTATTTCTCCTTCGCAGAAAGACTTCTGTTTTATCTCAAAGTACGTATCTACAATCCTATGCCAACAACATAATTAATAAAGAAGTATTTCAAATGAACAAACCTGACTGTGAATGCGCTCTCCAAAGACACGTGTTCATCAAGATAAGTAATTAGACAGTAACGTACATCTTTTACTGAGCTCGGTACTTTAACATCAGGTAGTAATCCCTGCATCAATAGTTCTCTGTCAATTTTAGGTGTCCAGTTAACCTAAAATTAAAATGTCATAAGTTAATCAAAAGCCAAATTATTAATAATTAGCTACATAATACATCTTGTAACCACCATTCTAACATAAAGGCAATAGAAACATTCAATGGAAAGCCTGTACATTTCCCAACAGTAACCAATGCTCTCTTCCCAAATACAGTTAATTCCTCAAAAAAACCCGCAAACAAATCCAAACATACATTAAGTTTCCCTCACTAACCTTGAGTTAAGAAAGATCCAATTCTGAAAAACCTCTCCTAAAAAAGTGAATCTCTGTGTTTGTATTAGACTCCAAATATGTACACAGATAGGGAGATAAGACAGGCAGGCAAACCTTCATAAGGAACATGCCTTGTTAATCCTAAATGTTGGGAAAGCTCTAGATCTGAAGAATCATAACTATGTCCTAATTATTTTATGTGTTTAGGAGAAGCACTGGAAATAGTAATCTGCTTTTCATAGTACTACCCTGAAGCATTATTTAACATTTAATTAAATAGAATAAGAATATTTCAAAAAAATAAGCAAACAGTTAAGTTCCCATGTTTAATAACATAGTCTTGAGGAATATTATTTCGCAGTCTGATGTCTATGGATTTTAATGGAATCAGTTTTGCATCTCTTCCACATACTATGCTGCTATTTAGTCCAAAGTACTTGCCTTGATTTTTTCTGCAGTAGCTGCAGTTATGGGTATCTCCCTTTCTGCTTCATCATACATCTGAAATATAAGCTTGTTCATGACATGGCCAGCAACACAACTGATTTCATCCTGATGTTTAATTTGAAGAGCTTTTTGTCCGTTCATACTTAAGACCTGCAGTCTTGCAACATGACTGCTAGGAAGAAGTTTAATAATCTTTTCCACTGGTGGCACATCTTTACAATTCTATACATGGGAGGGGAAAAAAAAAAGACATATAATTCAGATATTAAATGTAGGTACACATAGACATAAGTCCATAATAGCTTATGTCACTACTCTGGCTTACCAGGTGTGATCAGGTGTCCAGACACGAAATCAGCTTGACTTGTCAAAAGTAAATCAAAAGGATATGCCAGTATTCTTATAACTTTTTACAGATATTAGAATGGATGCTAGCTATTTAGAATATTTTTCCATTCAGAAATGTTACACAATTTACAAAATACTACTTAAGAGTAATCATAAGTATCCTTTCATATAGGTCATCTTGCAATATTAGTATTTGTTTACACATTTTTCCAGGGTAAAACACACACAGGTGTTATTTCCTGCAGCAGTGTGAGTCTCCCGACTACCAAAGAACTAGGATGTTCAGTAGCATTTAAAAAAAATCATATTTCAAGAACTTTAAAACTGAAATGCTACCAAAAACTATTAATTGCCATACCTTTTCTAACACTAAATGTTTATGCAATGACAGCAATTTGTCAAAATGATCCAGGTAGTAATAAGGGGAAGAAAATATGCATATTTTTGAAACACCTCAGGGATTTAAGAAATAAAGAGTAAGAGGTGAAGAAGAAAAAAGCTAAAAAAGTTAAAAAATTCTTTGCCTTTTTATGATTTCCTAGAGACTAAAAAGTGCAGCTACCTGATTATCAGGCTTACAGTAACTAAACCAGTAAATTTTAGGGGTTGATTCATAAAAGATGTAACACAGTAAAATAAACTGTTTTCAATCTTCTGTTCATCCAAACTTTCCAAGCAATACTTACAAGTATTTCAATTCTTGCTTTCAGCATCTGGTCTTTTTTGATATTCTGTACATGTATTACTGGACCAGTTAAAATGTTTGTTCCTCCATTACTGCAGTCCACAGAATACACAGGAAGGTCTGAAGCACCTAAAAACTATTAAAAATGTAAGAATAAATGTCAAGTTTCTTTGACAGAAGAAAAATGATTATTCAAGAAATGATTATTTGTACAAGTCCAAATATGGACTTGTATTGGACTGCCATTATGCAATAAATTCAATTAAATTGTTAAGTAAAAATAATTTTCATTAATTTACTAAACATCACACATTAAATGAATTTAAACATCAAGTTCAACATGTCATACTATTGCAGACCCAGTCTGCAGGAAGACAATTATGCATATAAAGTGTTAAGTGGAATGCAGACTATTTTGCAGTGAGAAAAACATTTTTCTTTGGTCTTGCTGAATTTTACTAGAATTGGAAACGTTACTTTCTTGAGTCAAAAAAATAAAAGGCCAAAAGGGCAAGTTTTTTTACTTCTGAAAGTCAGAGCAACATATGCATTCTCTTCTGAGCTTAGATTAGTGCTTATGATAAGTCTTATCTAATATTCTTTTTGGCCCTAGACTTGCATTTCCAACTTAAGAAAAATATCAAAAGTAAGCTGTATGAAGTTATTTTTCTGAATAGATTTTAATATTGTGTATGATAAATATGACTTAAGTACCTTAAAATTGCATCTACATATCCTCACATAATTTTCTCTTCCATTTTTATGGCCAGGTTCCACTGATTCTGAAACTTATTGAATGACTTATAATAGATGAGATAAGAGAGTCACAGATTGGCTACCAAACTGTAGAAACTTCAAAAGCACTATTAAAGACATTAAACTCTATCTAGATTCCAAAATAGACTCTTCTCCCAGGCCTTGAAAAAGGAAGTTTCAAAATCCTTATGGCACATAATGAAATGCAGTTTACCTTACAATGAACAATCAGCTCTGGCTGTGCCGTTATATTTCCTGATTCATCTAGTACTTCAACCTGAAAGGGAAATGCTGTACCATTTTCAATCTTGAGAATTTCCGAATCTGGTTTTACTTTCAACTGACGAGGAGGGCCTGTAAAAATGCAGAATTGCATAACAGCAGTTATATTTTAGGTAACTTGTGAGACACCAAATTTCAGTTTTTGCTGTCTCGAGAAGTTTTTAAAGCCAGGCTACCAAGGTATGGGTGGTAGCAAACCATCTAAAACAACTCAGGTGTATTGGTTTATATTTAAAAGTTCTAGACTCCTTTTTTCCTTCAATACATAACACCTGCCAATTTTTTCAATTCCGTATGGAATAGTCAGATAAACAATATGAAATTCAGCATATACAAGGTGTAAACACATGATATGGGTCTGTTTACATACTAATGGATTCACATTCATCAAAAAGAACCTTGGAGCTTTTTTTCTGACATGTTAAAACCCAAAATACTCATATCGAGATATCTGATAATTTGCCAAAGCTATCACAGCTAAAATCTGCATGCAAAGAAATGCAAAAGAAAACTTGGTTGTCATTACTTGGACAGTAAAGTAAAGCTATTCAAGTCCATCCCCTTGAACATATAACTATTTTTTAATAGTTTTAAAAAAGAGAAGGAAGTAATAGATTACTATTAAAAGGCAAGTTCTGAAGGAACAAAGAAGGCAAATTTTCAGAAACGTCCTTTATGCATTATCCATTAAAACTTCCATTTCAATCTCACTGGTTGAAGAACAAGAGACCAAAATAGCTTTTATTCACTGCTTCCTCAATGTTTAACCTTCTTGGGAGAAGTATTTCATTAACAGTGCCAGAATAAAGTTCCACAGAAATTCACTAAATATTTTAAGAATACTTACCAGGCTGCAATCTTATTTTAATGATTTGTGTGTCTTCTTTCAAACCAGGAAGAGTGATCTTCAGATTAAAGTTCTAATGAAAAGAATATTTTAAATATTAACATTAAAAACCCCCATACAATAAACTGTCTCCATAATCATGCCAGTTCACATATATGTAATTTATCTCTACAAATTTTCTTGCATTGCTAAACATTTTTTCCCCCTGTACTGAAACCTGTCATTTCCATGTTATACCCAGAGACATTCAATCCAGGATTTGCATGTTATACTACGTGGTTCTAAACCATTAAAAGCAGCTATCATAACTTGTGGTTTCCTGCTTAGAGGCTGTTTTTATGGGAAAAAGATATATGAGTTAAAAAAAAAATGTAGTTTTAAAGAAAGGGTCAGCAAGTTTTCTGTTTGTTATTACTTAGCAGGGCACAACTACTGTCCATCACATCTTTGAATAAGACCATAAGAAAAACAACTCCTGTAGCCTGCATCACTAAAAACAACTTTCACATTCAAATCAGAGAATGAAGCAGTCAAGTCAATCTTAAAAGCTCCAACTGAAAAAAACTAGTTGCACTGCAGATACGTGAATTTCATATGTCATATAAATATATGATATTTGAGAATATTTAATTGCAATTCATGAACTATCATCTGTATATGCTCAGAAATGCTGCCTCTGGAAAGGTTTAGTTTCATAATCCTGGCGTATGCCCTTCCCATGCCTCACAATATATGTGCAACATTAACACCCTGTAGATTGCATGATAACAAGCAGGCAATTCTTCTGGTTTGCTTGGTGAGAAAAGCAGAAAGTGCAATGAGGCCTGGGCAGGTGCATCACAACTGCAGCCACACCAAATACATAAGGTCACCAGCTGATGGCCAGACACACAGGTGCATGAAAACTCTCCAGCTCTGACTGGCCACCCAACCATACAGGTCTGCTGGCAAGCCAAACAGCACATATCAGCTGAAGCCCCACTAAACTAAAGGGGAAAAGGAGGAAAAAATACGGTAGGGAATAAAAAAAGTAGGAAACTGGTATAGATGATACTAGGTGTTTAATGCTAATAAGCTGAATTCTTCAGTAGCTTTGTATTCATTCACTAGACACTCATCCTATGCTCCCCTTCTTTTAGTTTCAAAACTTTTTCTGCAAGACTCAGTTTTGACTTAATACTGTCTTCTTCATACTGCACTACTTATAGTTGTGAATTATTCTTGCCATCTTTAACTTCATTCCTTTTCATCTTTCAGCATCTGTGTCTTCTAGAAGTTGTTTTCCTTTATCCTTCATGACCCCTGTATCGACTTTACTTCTGCTTCCAAGTCTGCTTCTACGTCTACTGCATCAATGACTACAGAAGTAAATGAAGTCTGCTTTCTCTTTCTTCTCTATCAGTGCTTCCTTCATTGACAACCGTGACACGCTCTATTTCCTATCTTAGGTGGGTTTCTCTTCTCCATTTGGCATGATTATTCCTTCAACAGTTTTTTTCCTTACTTCTACCTCTGAAAACTAGTATTTTTTCCATGCTCTCCAGTTCTCTTTTTGTTCTCTCATTGACTTTCTCCTTCTAAAGTATTGTTTCTCTTGAGATATTTCAGCTGTTCTGTTACCATTTGAAAACCAACTTCTAAGATGTTGAAAATTTCCAGTATGTTCTTCTGTGCTTCCTAATTTTAATTAAGCACTAAAAATTACACTGCATTCATGTTTTAAAATTATCTGTTGCTTTTATTCTACTGTCCCAAAGTCCTGCTTTTTGTCATTTTTTTTTCATTACTACCTTAAACAGTTCTTTTTTCATATCAGTTAAAACCACTACTTTCAGTGCCAGGTCCAGTACTGCCTCTGTCATTTTATGCAATTAAACAACATGAGAAAGTAACACCCCTTCTTTTCAATTATTATGGTATGATACTACTTCGTACTGCAAATTCCTTAAACAGCTCTTGGTCTTGCCCCTCACCAAATTTATGTCTTGCTCCAGCTCGGCACTTTTGCTCCTACACACTTTATTTCCCATAATCCACCTCTATTTTATGTCATTATTCTTGCACTTTGCCTTAAATGCTCAGCTTTGCCTACGAAACCTACTATGTTCAAAACTCTCTAGTTTTCCATATGAGAACTCCCTCTTCTCTTTACACATCTTTCCACCAGCAAGTTTTTTTGCTTCTTCTAAGCAACAATATCAACACTATAATGATGTACCTTCAGCTACCTAAGTTCCTAGACTTCTTTTTACTATGCTAGACTACAAGACTAAATGAAAACATTAGGACCTGGTTACAATATTGTGTAAACATAGGATATACATGATTTTAATTTTTTTTTTTTTTTTTAAATCTTCAAATCTGTATTTATCAGGGACATTAAGATCTGTTTTATGAAAGAAATATTTTTAGCATGTAACATAGGATTCTGTTTTTACAGTAAATTAACAGCTTGATTAAGTGGTGTGTATCCATCAGCAACAGGATGGGTTTGGAAAACATATTTGCTACCACTATTTTGGAAACATTTAAAGAAGCTCGAGCAAACACCCCAGACATTAACTATTACTACTCATCATCTCAACTACAAGAATGAAAGATTTCAGTGCTCCCTGTGATAATTTAGTGCAAAAGTCACCAGGATGATTTCGCTTAAACCAATTTCAGCACCACTTCAAACTCGGACAGCTGATTTGTCTGCTGGGCACACTCTACCACACATCCACGTGGTGCTCAACCCCTCCAGCTCCAGTTCCATCAGCTAACAGAGTGCAGCTGTGAGGAAGACAAACTGCTCAGGGAAAAACTGGACTAAATAATTGGAAAATATCCCTAAAAATAAATAAAAGAAATCTCTGCAGTCATTAGTGTAGGTCAAACTTAGCTAACGCTATGTGACAATTCATTTTACATAAAAATTACTTGTTCTGGGGTTTTTTTTGTAATACATTACTTCAAGTTTAAATATATTAGCCTACCTTGCCCTGGCAACTATTAATACAGCCTTTAGCAGTGACATTCTTAATGATACACTTTGTTCCCACAGGTATGTCATCATGCTTCAATGTTAATCCACTAGAAAAATATATAGAAAACACAACAGAATAAATTTAAAAACAAACACAGTGTTTTAATATGCAAGATACTTTCAGACACTCTTATGGAAATAAAAGCAAAAATGTCATCTAATTTATGTGAAAGATACCTCGTATATCACTGAGACAAACCCCAAAGTATTACTATATTGTTGTCACATGAAAAAAAGGTCAAAAAAGGAGAGATGGTTGAATTACCTAGCTTCAAGAACTGGTCTCATGCGAGATGTCAAGTGTGTTGCATGACCAAATTCATCCTGCAATTCCAAAGGAATACTAAAAGGTACTCCAATTCGAAAAGGAAGCTCCAAAAGACCGACCAAAAATTTCTCTGGTTTGCCCTCTTAGAGAAAAGAATAACACATGTTTAGAAAGAATTATGTGTGCTCATTGGATTTTTCTTGATTAAGGCTGCAATTAAGTCAAGTGGCTTGCAGTTGCAAAGTAAACAGGATGTTCAGAATATGTAACCAAAGTTATGGTTTACTAATTGATCCTTTTTATTAACTTACACTAATATAAAACAATAGTTAAAACATAACAGCAGTAGACTACAGCATAAGAAATATAACAGGACAGTATTTAGAATATCAACACAGCACCTGAAACTGGACAAGTTCCTTGTAGACAGCTTTTTTTTAAAACATTTAATTGCTTTAATTCTAGTAAAATAACATCATTTATGCAATGAAACATTTTTGTTCTACAACTACCCCAAAGCTGAGAGATAAAGACGAGTAATAATGTGTATTAGAAAAAGAAATGTGGGTGCATCTTCCCTGTGAAATCTGGCCCCATTAGACTGCCTCCAATTAGATCCTCATAAATGAGACCAAGCAGAATGGTAACAAACGTGAGCTTGTAAATCAGAGTCTTGTTTTGTGGAATCGAATTGTCTTGACCAACTGGCCTTTAAAATAAAGAAGCAGTGCACTGCTGAACTAAAGGGTAAATATATATCCTATGAAATAATTTTGAACTTAATTTAACAACTACTTTCACTACCGATGGGTTTCATTATCAGAGAGCTTCCTTTGTACAAGAGATGACACCTTGTACTGGCCAAAATTATTTATTGGTTACAACAAGAAAAAGGCCTCAACCTTACAGTATCTACAGTTTTATTTACAAGTGAATGAAAAAACTGCAAAATGATTTGAGAAAATAACAGTAAAATAACCACAAAACTTAGGAAATTCAGTTTTAACCAGCATTTATGATGATTTTTTAGTTTATCAAGAGAAACTATAAACACTGTTAGAGAAATATTTTGTTCCTCAGACAAAAATGCTGCTTTTTCAGTTTCGATTGTTCTTTTGATTTTTAGAATCTACATAGATAAAAGGGTCACACAAATGTTAATATTTTCAATAACGAGTGTGAAGATTTATGGCTGCCTCGGAGACAACACAGAACATTGCAACAATGAAGACTTCAAATATTCACTTTTCAAGACTCCACATATTAAAAATGTCAAATAAAAAAGCAGCAATACATAGCAAAAGTTGCTTTTGGTATCCCTTGTGTTAAAAGATTAAAACTATTAGATAATCAGATTTATTCAAGTTTATATTCCTTTCTAAGGCGATTCATTTCAATTGTTATGGCTGAGGAATCTTTAATTGAATGCTACCATACAGGGGAAAGGCACGCTACTATTGAGAAAAATTTTTAAAATGCAGAATACAACTTTGCAACTTTTAAGATTCTCTTTTCACTTTGATAAAGAGATAAAGAAGCAGACAAGGTTCATTTTTGCTCAGATATTTTTTTTCTTTTCTAGGAACTTCACAGAAATATCTTGACACTTCAATGACAAGTTCTCAGACATGTTTAGATACTTTTCTCAAGTAACACAAAACATTTTTTTCCTCTATTATCATACAAGAATACCTCTTTCTACTCTGCCTATAAGGAAAAGCTTTCAGAAGAATACGCCACAAAGAACTCTTTTCTGCCTAAAGGGTTTGCATTCAGAGTGTCTTCTTTTGAGGAAGAAATAGGAGTCTACTGAAAACAGTGATTTTTACTTGATCTTTTGAAAACAGATGTTAGCTCCATCTACCAAAATTGTAATGAAAATATCCATTTTAAACGCTACGGAATTAGTATTTTTTTTACCTTCCTCTTTCCCCTCCCTCTTGCAGATTCACAGAATGGTTGAAGTTGGAAGGGCTTTCTGGAGGTCCTCTGGCTCAAGCCAGAGGCTTGTGATGCTGGTTCAAGCAGGGCCACCCTAGAGCAAGTTGCCTAGGAACGTGTCCAGACAACTTTTGAATATCCCAGAGAATGCAGACTCCACAACATATTGGGCAACTTATTCCAGGACTAGGTCACCCTCACAGTCAAAAAATAACCACAGAGTGGTTATCAGTGGCATGAAGTCTTGTTAGAAGGTAATAACTAGTGATTAATCCCGGAGTCACTACTGGGTCTGATTTTGTTTCACGTCTTCATTGATGAACTGGATGATGGGGTAGACTGTACCTTCAGCAAGTTTGCTGATGATACAGAACTGGGAAGAGTGGCTGATAAACCTGAGAGTTGTGCTGCCATCCAGAGGGACCTCATCAGACTGCAGAAACAGACTGTCAGGAACCTCATGAAATTCAGTAAGAACAATCCCCAAGTTGTCAACCAAGTGCCTTGAGAACAGCTTTGTGGAAGATGGCCTGGGGTCCTGGTGATAACACAGTGAACACAAGCCAACAACGTGCTTTTGCTGCAAAGGCAGCAACAACCTTCTTGGGCTGTGTTAGAAGTGTTGTCAGCAAGTGGAGGGAGGTGATCCTTCCTCTCTACTCAGCATATGTGAGGCAATACCTGGAGTACTGTGTCCAGTTCTGGGCATGTTGCATTACAACACCGAAGCATGGACATACTGGAGACAGTCCAGCAAAACGCCATGAAGATGATGAAGGGATTGGAGGGTGGTGAGGCACTGGAATAATTTTCCCAGAAAAGTCATTGTTGCCCTATTCTCAGAAGCATTCAAGGTCAGGCAGGATGGGGCTTTGAGCAACCTGGTCTAGCGGAAGGTGTCCCTGCCCACAGCAGGAGGGTTGGAATGCGATGATATTTAGGGTCCCTTCCAACACAAAGCATTCTGTGATCTCTCATATGAAGAAAGGCTGGGAGAGCTGGGACTGCTCTGCCTGGAGAAGAGAAGATTCATGGGGATCTTATCAATGTCTGTAAATAGCTGAAGGGAAAGTGTAAATAAAGTGGAGGCAGACTCTTTCCAGTGATAGAGGACCAGAGGATATGGGCACACACTAAAACACAGAAGGTTGTCCTGTACATGCAGCGTAATGGAATTCAGGATGATGTGCTCCATGACTCTCCCTTGCACTGAGGTCATGCTGACAGGCCTGTAGTTCCCTGGATCCTCCTTCCAGCCCTTCTCGCAGATGGGCATCATATTTGCTCACCTCCAGATAACTGGGACCACCCTGGTCAGCCAGGACTGCTGGTAAATGATGGAAAGGGCTCAGTGAGCACTTCCACCAGCTCCCTCAGTACCTTTGGAAGGATCCCATCCGGCCCTATAGACTTGTGTGTTTCTAATGGTGTTGCTGACCATTTGCGCCCTTGGATTATCCATGCTGTTCCTTGACCCTGTCTTCCAGCTCCAGGGGAGAGGTACTTGGAGAACAACTGGTCTTACTATTAAAGACTGAGGCAAAGAAAGCATTAAGAACCTTGTCCTTTTCCTTGTCCTTTTGTCACCCTGCTTCCCTTCCACATCCATAAAGATGGAGATTCTCCTTAGCCCTCATTAGCCTTACTAATGTATTTATAGGAACATTTTTTGTTATCTTTTATAGCAGTAGCCAGATTAAGCTCTAATTGGGCTTTGGCTTTACTAATTTTCTCCTTGCATAACCTCACGACAACCTTGTAGTCCTCCTGATTTGACTGTTCCCTCTTCCAAAGGCCATAAACTCTCTTTTTTTTCCACCTGAGTTCCAGCCAATGCTCTCTGTTCAGCCAGGCTGGTCTTCTTCCCTGACAGCTTGCCTTTCAGCACACAGGGACAGCCTGCTCCTGCAGCTTTAAGATTTCCTTCTGGAAGAATGTCCAGCCTTCATGGACTCCTTTGCCCTTCAGGACTGCCTCCCAAGGGATTCTGTCAACCAGTCTCCTAAACAGGCCAAACTCTGCCCTCTGGAAATCCAACGTGGCAGTTCTGTTAACCATCCTCTTGACTTCTTCAAGAATAGAAAACTATAATTTCTCAATATGCCCAAGACCAAGGCAGCTTCTGACCATCACATCACCCACCAGTCCTTTTCTGTTCACAAACAGTAAGTCCAGTGGGGTGCCTTCCTGGGTTGGCTCCCCAACCACCTGTGTCAGGAAGTTATCTTCCATACACTCCAAGAATCTTCTAGAGTGTTTGCTCTCTGCAGTGTTGTATTTCCTGCACACATCTGCTTAGCTGAAGCCCCTCAGGAGGACAAGGGCTAGTGACTGTTTTACTTCTCCCAGCTGCTTATATATTTCACTGGCTGTTCATCCTGGTTAAGTGGTCTTTAACAGACTCGCACCACAATATCTGCCTTATTGGTCTTCCCCCCACTTCTTACACAAACACTCAACCCTACTGTCACCATCATCAAGCTCTAGAGAGGCAAAACACTCCCAGGCTACCCCACCACTTCTTCTTTGCTTATCCTTTCTGAACAGGAACATAAATATAAATAGCCATGCAAGAAGGGCTTATAAACAAAAAGTAACCAGCTACTAACAGATAAGTGCAGACAAATAAATTAGGAAATTAAATCAATATCTTAGAGGGTAAGAGAAGCAGGACTAGTAAGACCATACCAAAACCACGCTGTAACCGTACATTGTGTGCCTTACAGTCTTCAACAGTGTCATTAAAACTGAAATTTATGAATTTTTGGGGGAACATAATATCTATACAGAATACTTTAGGCCACATATATACACCCACGAGTGTAAGGCAAGATAGATTAACATTAAACATATTTAACAGTACTATTTCTATTCTAGTATTCCAGGTAAGTATTTTATGACTGTTAACCCAAAGAGACAGACTCAATACAACCAAATGAGAATTTAGCTTTGCATACGATTCTTCCTTTAAAAAAAAATACTTCAATCTCAACATGCAGATTTTAAATGTATAACCTGCTTCTTTAATGAGTTTCTGTGGTTTATGCATGAAAGTTGGCCTAGTAAATACTAGTTTTATGAAAGAATATTTATGTCCATGGCATGAGGAAAAAGATTAATTAAGAAGTTTATTTTTCTAAAAACATTTGGCAAAGTTCACATCAGGGAGCTTTAGATTGCATCAAAACTTTATTTTAAAAAAAAAATGACTGTACAGCAGAGCCAACACACTACAGGTCAGACCAAAACCTATTAGCAAAACATTTTTTTTCCCTGAAAATCCTTCATATTTGACATGCTAATGCTACTTTTCAGCGCTGAAAATTACATCTCAACTAAAACATGAATAAGTTTGATATACAATGAATCAAATAGAAACACTAACAGTAGAAGAAAATAAGACTGGAATTCTTACCTATAATAGTAAATTTAAATACTTTAGATGGTAGAGGCCTTCCTGCATAAGTGTCTGCATTACTTTCATTCAGTACTACTTGCAGTTTCAAGGAGTAGTTCCCAAGTTTCTGAAGATTTTCTAAACGAAAATAAAAATACCATTAGAAAGAAAAAAAAACCCTCTCCAACCAAAAAACCAAAACCAAACAACCGACCAAAAAACAAACCCTGAAGATACTGAATATGCAAACTTACCCATTTTTTTAAACCAGTATGGCCATTTGCCTCCATGTTGACTGATATGGGAAATTATTTCTTTATTCTCAGTAGGTGCTGCAAAACAAACACTTAGCTACACGTATTTAAGTTTTACACCATAATTTTTCATTTTTTTCAAGTAGTAGTATCACTTATTATTACTATCACTTCTAAATCTAATAAATATCAATTCAGGTCCCCAGTTAAACGCATTGATCACAGCTAATCCCATTTTAATTAAAAATTGCTAGCCTCAGACATATGACACTGGAAGTAGCAGCATTTCATTTGGTAGAGCTTCATATTCCTGCTTCACCTCATTGCTCCAGCTTTCTCTTTCTTTCAGCTCAAACCCATTTTATTTTTTGATATACAATGAATCAAATAGAAACACTAAGAGCAGAAAAAAATATGATTGAAATTCTTACCTATAATAGTAAATGTAAACACTTTAGACAGTAGAGGCCTTCCTGCCTAAGTGTCTACATTACTTTCATTACAGTAAAGTCATAATTAAAGGTCAACCTAACCTTATTTTTGGCCAAAACTTTCAAGCCCCACTTCATCATAGCCCAGATAAAAAAATTCCTCATTTCCCAGATGTCTTTCCAGCCCTTGCTTCCCTTGTCCAAACTCTGCACAAGGTTCCTAGTTCAGCTCAGACAAGTAGTTTCTCATAGTCTAGTTCTCCTGCTATCCCACCCTTTCCTTTGGCAGCTTTCAAAGCCCATCAGACCCCTCAGCTTTATCATTCTCTCAACTCTAATTCAAATCCAAATTCTGAATAGAATCTTGTATAATATGACTCCCCACTAACAGACCAGGTAAGAAGTTTCTTATAGCTCATCTCTCTGTGTGTAGCAGTCCACAGTACATTCTGCCAAGTATTCCACTCATTGAAAGAGAAACATTTTGTACATTGTGTTTGCTGTTGGCCTTCATATGGTTGTAACCATATTACTCTTATTTGTACAATTAGGGGTTTGAGTTTTTTGCCCAAATCCTCACTTAAAGGATTTACTCATTGTTCTGGGGAAGAACAGGGGAACTATCCTAGTGATTCCTCAGTTAACCAGAGAAAAAAGATAGGAAGCAGTAGAAACAGTTTAAAGCACAAATTTTTAGCAATGAATCAAGTGGTCAGGAGACACAATAGGTCTGAAGGTAGACTTTTCAGTGATCAGAAGCAAAGGGGTTTATTTCTCCTAGGAACAACACTGACAAAACAGAATAATAGAAACACCATATCTCTCTCAAGTCCATACATCCTGAATTCACAATGTGTATCTCAGTTAAGGTAGCAAAACATTAATTTCTCATGCTGATGATCTGTAATACATGAACACCTTTTTTTTCATTCCAATCTCTTTATGCCCCAGCACACTACACTGGACAGTGGTCATGCACAGCAGACAGTTCCCAAATAATGAACGCCATTAAAATATGATGTGTGTTCTTATGACATATATACTAAACTGAAGCTAAAATACTTCTATTTGCTCTCCTTTCACAGATATCACTACAATAACCTCAGTGCTTCGGAAAGGTATTTTTTACAACTCATAAATGATAAAGGAATTGGATTTTCCTTTCATATATGGAAATAAACAAGGTAAAAAAGATTTTAACTTTCTATAAATTTCAAATACATTTGACATGCCAGAGTTGGAGTCTTCAGAGAATTTAGTGTTCTAATTCTGTGTTCAACACAAAACTGAGTCATTTCTGGTGCCTTGGACAGAATGTGATTCCTCAACAATGCAATGTAAGAATATCAAGTGAAGCACCCACAAATGGAAACCACAAAAGAGTAAATCACAAGTAAATCACAAGATTTATACTTATTATATGTATATACACAAAGAAATAATAAATTTTTATTATGCATTTTTAAAATAATAAAGACTCAATTAAATATACTGAAATACTTACAATGTAAGATAACCTTGAGTTCAACAAGAAGTTTCTTTGAACCTCCATGGCTTGTACCTGGAAGTTTTTGCATTGCTTCTCCTTTTTTATTTAAAATTTCTATTCTTAACGCTCCTATACGTAAAAGGAAAAATAACGGACTTTTAAACTATGCTGTGGATTATAAGTGATCAGAGATTGCTGTATGCTTCCTTTTTTAACAAGAGTGCATAATATATTTTTTAACTGGCATTTAATGTTTTAGTATTTGGAAGAAAAAAAAAACATACCTATCGGTGTACCAGCAAATCTTGTTTCATTTGGTAATAACTCATCTCCTTCAGGCCATGTTACCGATAATCTGTCAGGAAGTCTAATAAAAAAGAAAGGAGGAACAGTTTTTCAGTGTGTAGTGGTTTTGAGTCTAGGCCTTTCTTGGTGACCAGGTTGTAACCAAGGAACCAAGGCCATGTTCCCAGTATTCCATACGATTTTTACGTAAGCAAGAGTA
>JAYRBT010000082.1:103071082-103086373 GCA_036023395.1 Myiotriccus ornatus
GGTTTTGTCCCTGTGGTCCGGGCACTTGGCTGGGAGCCAAGTCCAACCTGGGACACAGTGATATAAAGAAAGGGTAATTTATGTTTAGTTGAATACACAGGAAACTATTTTTGGGGTGGAAAAAAAAGCCAAACCCTGAACTATTTCTTCTTGGTTTATAATTTTTTTTGTTTCTACTGAAACAGCTGACTGCTCTCCCATTTGGTAATAAAACTGAACTTCTTTTGGTTCTTGAAGAAATACAAAAACTGTAATTAGAAACTCCACAATTATATAATTACAACTCAGTGCTTACCTTGCCATTTCATCCTCTATGTATTTTTTAACAACTTTCTCAGACACTGCTCTGTCAAGTTTTGAGATTGGAATAATTCTCATTTCAGCATACAACGCCTGGGGTTCCTGAAATAAAAATTCAGTGCAGTTATAAATCGCCAGATTACAGTATGTCAGAGAAGATCAAGGGACTAGCCAAGTTGACATAGACATAATGCAATATGCTAATAAATACGACCTGCAGACACCACAAGACACTGTTCTAAAATACGCTGAAATTACAAGGGTAAAGAACGGTAGAAAAACTATTGATACCAACTGTGATACTCTACTTGATATGCAAATTTAAATGAATCAGATTGTTGACAATGGATAATAATTTATACATAAATAATTTTTATATATATATATACACACACACAGTGACTAAGTAGTTTATTTCTAGATTGCTGAATCTCAAAAAACCACAAATTTTCAAGTTATTTAAAAGTAATTTAAATAAATCTGACCCAGGATTTTGTTTAAAGATTTCATGGTAAACTAGGTGTGCGAATCCTTTCTCTATTTGTCTTACCAAAGCAATTTGAACCTCTCCTCCAGTGGCAAATATATCCCCATCATGGTCTCCATACAAAAAAAATTTCTCAATACTTCCATAGAATATTGGATGAGTCTTAATACTTTTCACCTGCAACAAGAAGACGACAATTAATGGCAATGCATTACTTCTGCATCAAATGCACAGTATCTGCCTTTTAGAGGATTCAAACCACCTATTCACAACAAGTGAAACCCCAACATCAGTGAGCAACTAACTTACCAGCTGTCCAGTTTTGTATGTTTTTCCATCCCACTCTATTGCAGCATACACTGTCCAAGGGCTCTGCAATCTTTTGGATGGTATGTCAGTCCGTACAGTTATTCCTTTAAAGATCGTGAATTTTATCTGTTTGTCATATTTTTCATGACAGTCTTTGAGCCACAAAGCAAATTCTCTGTCAATTTTCATTCGCTGCTCCTATAAAGAGATTACAAAATAAATATATTTTAGCAGTGTATTAAAAAATTTGAATCTGAACACTTCAGAAGCCTGGACAATTGTAAGACTACAGAGATGCTGTACTCAAACATTAAAAAAAACAAAAACAAACACCCAAAAAACCAAACCAAACCAAAAATCTGAAGGATTCTTCAGTTTGAAAACATGACAAAATTCTAGGAAAACTACACTTCAAGCCAAAGAAAGTGCTTCCCCCAGAAGCCATATTCCCCCATGAAGGGTGTCTTTCTAGGAAAACTGTCATATAACATCTAACCAAAGTAACTGTTTGAGAAAATAAAAGGAAAAATACTGAGTCTTGTTTTTCAGATTTAAAGATTCAGCTTTATTACTCACTAAAACAGAGATATATCTGCTACAAAGTCCTGCTAAAACGCACAAGGTGAAAGTTCCTTAGAACCAGGCAATATTCAGTGATATGAACAAATTACCAGTGAGCAAAGGTTTCTGTATCATGTGCATTAAACTTCGTGAAGAAGAAATATGTCACAGAATGCAATTATTACCTGTCCGTTGAAGATTCTCGTGAACAGAGTATTCTTATCTTTTAGCTTCAGCTCCAGATCCATGAAAGTGAGTTTGTTTGTGCTGACCTGGAACTTATCATTGGTAAACAATGCACCAGAAATTCTGTAGTAGCATTCAACTGGTGCCAATCCTCTCTTCTTTGGAGGAGCACACCACTCAAAACTGAAACAAACGGAGAAAGACCTTAAAACCCGCCTTTATAAAGAAAAGTTTACATTCTAGAAACAGACTGGTTTACGTTGTAGAAATAGATTACCACTTACTCTTCCACAGTTGTGTATGGTATCAATCTACCGTTCCAAAAACATTCAAAAATAGGCCTTTTTCCTCTGGCACCTTTTTCTACTATAAAGCAGTCATCATCATCATCATCGTTTAATCCTTGATTTAAAAAAAAAAAAAAAAATCTCCTTGCATAAATTCATTAAAAAAACTTATACAGTATCAAAAACCAGTGTAGACTAAATTACGGATTATCTATTAAGTTGAGCACAGTAGCAATGCACATGATATCAAGCTAGTTATATACAATATTAGGAATTTTTTCCATATTTTAAATATACCAAACAAAAAACTAGAAATCTAAGTAAAAATTTTAAGTAGGAGTTAAATATTCCCAAATCTACCAAATTTAAAAGTTTCAAATTTGAATAAGTATTATTTTTTCCCTCTTAGTTTCAACTGATTTTCTTCTAGTATCATAAAATCTCATCACAATAAACTCAAGATTTATTTTGTAAAAAGAAAATTACCAACACAATATATTTTAAACCCCTTAGCATTTGAAAACTCATCACAACAGAATAAAAATAATTTTAAATTAAAGACTTCAGACTGCACGTTGTCCTTTGCAGTATTCTGTTATCAGAATCTTTTGAATCTAATTGCTGGTATTTTACTATTTCTTGGAGCAAAGATCTAACAGTCAGGAAGATGGAAAGTTTAAAACTGACTACATTCCATAAGAGTTTATAGTTTGAAATCAGACAGTGTTATGCCAAAAATCAGGTTTACACAAACAAGTTACCACAACAGCCAATTTATTCAAAGGATCTGTTCATGCAAAAGAATGTGAACTTTTTTGTTCTGACACAAATCAGTAATAATTTGCACTTCAATTTCAATTGTTTTAGTTTTTATTTCATTTAAACATTTAAACGTAGTAGTGGGATTGTCTACGACAGGACTGACAAGCAGCAAAACATTTCACTCACTTGATGGATAACATGGATCATCAGGGTATGTTTCTTTATCATACAGGAAGGGATGATATCGGATGATGCCTTCCACTATACCTTCTTCTTCAACATGTGCCTTAAACTCAAAACTATCTGCTGCAGTATTTATATACAATGTCTGCATGTCATCTTTGATCTCCCTCAGATTGACAACCTTTGGTACTTTTCCTTTTTCAAACATTGAAATCTGGAAGAAAAAAAGTTGATTTTTCCTTAGATCAAATTAGTAATACATAGTAATTAGCATTTGGACACTTAATTGTTAACCAATTAATTAGTTCCTATGCTGCAACAATAAATAGTATAGCTTTAAAAAAATTAAATTACATACACATCTTAAAATGCTGTAGTTCAAAATGCATGATTAAAGAGAAACAGGCACAATATGCAATAAGTTGCCATCAAAGAAGACTTGATGTATGTCTTAAACCTATGTATTAAACCTCTTACCTGAATGTCAATGTTGTTGAAAGGGCTTATGTCTTTTGTTACAGCATTAGTTTCATTTCCTTTTGGTCCATGGATATAATAGTGATATATATGTCTGAAATACATTTCAGAAAAAAAATTCCAAAACCAGAAAGTGAAATTAAAAAATTGAACATTATAATTAAAAAAAAATCTAAATAAGCTCATATTTCTATTAGAATATCCAATTTTTGGATAAAATAGTTGGAAACAAACTGGAAAAAGATGCATAAGTGAAAAAAACCCCTATGATTGTTACGTGGTTACCAGATCCTTTACATCAAAGTGCAAACTAATAAAACTACTGTACATTGTTCTGCACTCTGGAGATGAGAAGGAACTACAGACACAAAGCTTTCCCCACTTTGTTTCTGATACCAATTTTGTATCAAGCATCTAAGAGCAATAGAAACATTTAACCAACAATCACTACCTTTAAGTTATTTACAAATATTTGAATATAGGCAAGAGCCACGGATGTGATCAGCATATTAAAAATAATTTTTCTGTTTGTAAACATTACTTTCCAATGGGCATTTTTGCTCATTTAAGAAACTTCAAAAAATCCACATGATCAGATGGATTAATTCATTTCATAGATATGAATTTTGAGAAAACTGAGGAATTTGACTCCATTTACTTCAATTTTCAGCAATCTAGCTAGTTCTTCCAACTTGAAAGACTGAATCCTTAAACCTTAGGATGGTGGTGTGCAGAAAAATGAGATTATAAGAGTCAGTGGGACTGAATGCAAAAGTTGAATGCACCTGCAAGCACTTTGCTTCTGACATCCACTACACTAAATGCACCTCAAGGAGAAATCTTGCTTCCCAGCAAAAAGCTCCTCATGGCCTCCTTGCTCAGAACTTTACAGTATGTCCAAATTGCTTAGCATTTTGTCTGCTTTTTTTCCAAACTTCAAAAGGTGCTCTCATGGCCTCAAGACATAGTTATTTTAGGGGTTCATCTCCACTTCAAAGCATCCAAAACAATGAGGGCTCTGCTGTAGCCCATTAGAGCAGAATGAAATGGGTACCGTTCACATGTGCCAAAAGGCATGGCAGAAGGGTACATGGAGGTGTCAGAGAAAAAAGGCCATTACAGTGATGCACTGGAAAGCTAAATCTGATTTACTGTTTTACTTTAACAGCTACAGGGCATATACTTGAATAACTGCACCAGGTTCCACCTCAAATGGAGGCAGCTCTTTCATTTCGAGAGATGGCTGGAAAGAACTAATGCACATAACCCACAGCGTGGGTGTTTACCTGAATAGCACCTAGAAACTAATGAGGGACCTAAGTTGATCTGTCAGTGCAGAGGGACCTCTACATTTTCATGAGGTTGAAAAGGGTTTAGCCCACAGGTTCTTACATGCAACACTAAATGATGTTCCACACAATAGGTATTATCTAATCCTTACGTTAATCCTAATTTTAAGAATTACTTATTATTATTACAGGTAAAGGACTATAATTTGCCAGATTTCAAATTTGGTCAATGACTTCCTCTTTCAGATTACATTCACAGACAGATCCATCACCTCAACAGGTAAGACCAAACAATTCACAGGTATCTCAGATACCTGAGGCTCTGCAGGCCTACTGATGTAGTACTGAGTGCACAGCAGCACATACTGTTCTCCCTCCTAAACTGGGGTGAAGCAGCAACACTTTTTTGTTGTTGTTTAAAAAGCCAACCAAGTAGATGATCCCAAAAAACTATAAATACAAAGCTCTACAGCAAGGTTAGGAGCACACAGGTGAGCAGAATAACCGATCAAGTTATTAATAATTAGATATTATTACATTAATAATACAACATGAAATAGGCTACTAAAAATTACATTGGACAATTATGTATAAATTATCAAGTCACATTAAAACTGATGTCTATAAACATCTTTGGTTTGGGGGGCCACATTCAGTTGTTCTAGTTTCTGTAAAATCAGTTAGGTAGAAAAACTAATTGCAGTATCAACAAAGGACATATGAACAGCCTTAACAGGAACAAGGTCTGAGTACAAAAAGGAAGCAATTCATGATTAGCTGACTTTGTTAGTAGCCCACTTTTAAATCAAACCTTTTAAATCACCAACTTACGCCAGCTGCCTTGTCCAAAGGTGAAAGTAGTTTTTCAAGTACTGCATGTGATCTGGTTGTACACCTGTAATGACAACTGCTGTGAAACTCTCTTTATCCCTTTCTTCTAATATTAGATTATGAAGAAATCTTTCATCATCACTTGTGATGTGAGTAGAGTCAGATGGCTACAAAAAGAGTAAAACAATAAGAGCAGGAATGTAAACTGAATTTCTGAACTCCCATCAGCTTTGCAAGAGATAAAAAAAGGTAACAGGAACATACAGAACACACAATGCTAAATATCAAAATATCAAAAAAGATTAAAGCTTAAAATAAAAGTTTCCAAACTAAAGTCAACAAGCTGAGAATGTGACATCCCTGATCCAGTTCATTTTCAACTCACTTTCATCAAAGCATTTGAAGTGTTCAGCCTAGAAATGGATTTAATCATGTTTAATGTGACACTGTGGGATATCCATGTTCTCATTCATCAAATGGGACTATTATGTGTATAAGACATTAAGTCTTTTTTAAGAAAACGAATCCAGAAAAAAATTATTTGTTTTTAAAGCAGGCTGCTTTCTATAACAAAAACTGAAGTGGAAGAAACATGCTTTTACTGTAAAAAAGAAATGGTGAATCTTGAGTTCCAGATGAAATATCCAGTAGCATCTCACAGAAACAGAAATTCACAATTACAGAAGCTACTGGTTTATCTTTTCCTGGATGGATGCCCTTTACTCTTATGATAGGTTTCTAAGCTGCACAGAAACACAGTGGCTGATGTCATGCTTCATGGTGGACCAGTGGATACTCCTTTACATTTTATACATACAGAAGAGAAGTTATTTTTAAAACAAAGATTGAGATCTTTATAGTCAGTGCAAACAATTGGTACAACTGAGAAGATACGCTGTAGCAAATGCAGCTTCATGCCTTGTTTTGCAGGACAGCAGGCAAAACCCACATCGCTAAGTCATGAAAGGAGACACATCTTACCTGCTCACAGGTGGTGAAATAATTAATCAAGGGTGTTCTACTAAGATTTACTTTCCTCAGGGAATCGAAGACCTCTCCTTAACCAAGGGAATAATTTAACCAGTTTTGCAACTTTTCATAAAAAAAAAGACTACCTCTGCTTCTTCTGCCCACAGCATAGCTGCTTTTAAACCTAACAATCTAGCTGATTTCATGCAAACAAGGGACTATTTCTACGCTAGTGATGAGATCAGTGATAATAAAGAAAAGCCTGTGGCTTGGTCCTCACCTCTGTATGATTTGACCAACCTAGAAGCTGCACGCTAACACTGAACAAGCACCATTCTGTATAATTCACAGAATGAAAGAACCTTCAAAAAGCCATTCCCAAATTCTTTGGTTGCCTTCCCACCACAAATGACAAACTACCATGGCACTTTGTCCTACATTCTCAGCATCCATCTCAACTAGAAAAGTACTATTTACTTACTGGCAATATTAAATGGTCCAGGGAAGTGAGTGCAATAAAGATAGGTGACTATTATCCATCAAGAGAAGATGATCAGCTGGGGTGCCATCAATGCCACTTCTCTTCAGTGTTCTGGCCTTGTTCTAGAGTGCCTTACTCTAGATAAGGCACTTACGTTTGATATTGATTACATCTCCATTTCTTTGCAAAAGTAACTTCCTTTACCAACTCAATGCCTCACAGACTCAGTTATTCTTCTCACCCTAGTAATCCCTTACAACTTCTATTTCTGCCATAGTATTCTCTTGCTCACCTATGTGCAGCACAGACCATTTTTCAAGTAATGAAAGAGACAAATTCACACACTTTAGTTCACATCACTATAATGAACTGGTCTAGGTATTTCAATGATTGGCAAAAAAATTCCTAAACCCGAGTTATCTATCCATTACCTTTACATCTCACCTCTATTACTTGAGTTCTTCACATCATCTCTTCCCTCTTGGATAGTTAAAAGTTATTTTTTTCCTCTAATAGAACTTTACTTGCATTTTTTAACTGTGTCAACTTTAATTTTATATTATCACCACAACTTTTCAAACAGCTGATTGCACCACCTTCTTGAATTCTTTAGTAGTATCTACACACCTCATTCAGCTACTTTCCTCCAACTTATGCCTGTCATCTTATATGCTACTTTTCTATCACCACCCCCCCTTTTTAATATTAAATGGGGAGGGAAAGCATTTGTGTCCTCCACAAAAAAGTTGAATTTGTCTGCTTTTATTTTCAAAATAAAATAAAACCAGACTATTTTATTTATCAAAATAGCTTCTATTTTTGTGACTCTACCTTCTCAACAACACTGTACAGAGATTAATACCAAAACCCTGACAATTCATTTTTTGTTCCAAGTCACTGCCCCAAGATTGGCACAATAAAAACCTTATTTACCTTCCTTTCTCACCCATACAAAAGGCCAAGAACACTGATATACCCCACTGCATATGGGTTTACGGTCTGAGCATCTTGTCACACACAGCACCCACTGTGCCTCCATCTGCACCCTTAGCTATATCTTTGCCTTTACCACCTTGATCAAAAATGTCCAAAGAACAGTTCATTTCAGTCTTCCTCCTTATCTCACAGCTTCTTTGCTCAAGCTTTTCGTCTTCATGAAAACCATCAGGACAGTTCATCTTAGTTTTCAGCTATATAGTTCACTTATTTTACAAGATAATAAATATTTCTAATACCACTGGGTTTTGTAGATGTGGCTGGACTTCTCTCCCAGAAGAAGTTAGTTCTTCTACAATTTTCTACATATACACAATTTGTTTCCCTACTTTATTCCTTGCTATTTCAGAGAACACATATTTTCTTTATGCTTCATACATTTAAAAAAACTGCTGTGCTTAGAAAAGTATTTTTAAATATATGGCATTTGTGTCCCTTACTCTTAACTGAAAAGAGAAAACAGAATCATGTAGAAATAAAACCTTATGATACAGTGTCTTCAAGTTTCCCATTACTTCGTTTTATGCTCCAGGGTGAAAATGATTCAGTAAGATGAAGATATCCCCAGATAAGTATTACAAGAATATTATATAGTTAAATCACATTAACCTGGGAATGGCTTTCAATTGAAAAGGAGAAAGTATTAAGGCTATTTACCTTTCTGTTTCGAATGAAACCACTATATATTGCTTCTTTGTGTTTCTCCTTCTTTTCAAAATCCTCTTTAGAAAGGACAAGTTCATGAACATCCTGAGATTCTGCAGGTTTGCTGATCATCTGATTTTATTAAAGAAATAGCATTTAAAATCAAAATTAGACTTAAAATGAACATAATAAAATAGTTTAATGCTGTGATTAAAAGCTAGGAAGTAATAATCTGATTATGTAAAAATGTTTTAAAATAAAGATTGACATTTACTTACTCTGGCAGACTGTCCAACGAAGAACACTGCTTGTTTGCCTCCAACTCCAAAATAAGAGATATCACTGTTTAAACTACGAGGCACTGGCAAAGGACGTACGTATCCTGAATGATCACTGAGAATAAAAGTGCCCTTAATAAATTTTCTCAAGACAAAAGTAATGTAAAAAACCGAAGAACCTTCTGATCTAAACAACTTGTATTAAATTCTTCCTGCTGTCACCTTGTTAAAAAATCCTCAAATTTAGACCTATTAAAATTGCAATATTAAAATGTATGTGCCTAAGATTCTTGATGTATTCTTTCTGAAAGAATGATGACCAAGTAAGTATTTTCCTAAGTCATCTTATAAAACGTTTCGGTCTCTTCTCACAAACCAAATCTTATTCAAATGAAAATGCTTACAAAGCAAGCCTGATCTTTCCGACAGCATCCTTTCATAAAAATACTTTTAAGTCAACACGGGAAATAATGCCAACCAACTATTAAATGCAGTCTTGGAAAGATGCATACGCTGTCAGTAATTAAATGTCTCTTAAGTCAGCTTGAACAGTCTTACCTAGTTTAGGAAAAACATCAGTTTTTAAATCTTAGCAGTCCCAAATGAAAAAAAGGTGTAGAGGTTAACCTGTTATAATCTGCACCTATGCTCCCTTTGAACGTTAGCAATCCACAGTTTAAACCTGTCGCTTAAGGATACTATACATTTACACTGTTACTAAACTCACTTGCAACAATTTCAAAAAGCAGTGAATTCCTTTATATATGTCCCATAATCACTTTTTATGCACTTATCTCCAGGTGTTTGAAAGATTTGGTATTCTATTTGGAGATGCTTCCAATGCAAAGAAACTCCCATTAGCCATATTACTACTTTCCAGTGCCCTACCACTTTTTACAGTAGTTACTCATATGAAAAGACTGAGGCTGTAATTCTCATCCTCAAATTTACTATCCTATCCTAATATTCACACAGTACCATAGGATTAGAAAAGCAGTTTAATGTTACGAAGCTTCTCTACTTCCTACCTACAAAAAGTATAAATCTAATTACATAATTATAAAATGACAGGTTTTAGCTAAGTGTTGGTATAGAGCTATGTCTTAAAAGGGTATTTTGTGAACCTTTGCAGAGTTTGTTAATGGTTGTAGAAATATTTAAAACTTTCTAACCTTTCAAAGTCACCTTGTCTTGTAAACTTTGACAATCTATATACAGCCCAGTTGTTAAGCTGTTTAGAAGTCATTCCACTTCCATTATCGATCACAGCAACAGCTGGTTTTCCTTGGGAATCATCAAATAACTGAGGGGAAAAAAACCAACACAACTCAGCAAGGAGCACCGAAGAAAGGGATAATGTGAACTACACCTAAAAAGAGTAGAATATCTCTATCTTACCAGTTTTATCTGTATGCTCCGAATACCGGTATTTCGGGATGTAGCTGACAGAGAATTGTCAATCAACTCAGCAAGGGCAAATGCTAAAGAAATTGGAGAAACATAACCCTATTAAATAGGAGTCAGAAAACAGACACCCACCTACCTTACCTATTCACTTAGCCTTAATGAGCACATTTCCATCCAGTCCCTCTAAAAAGGAAGTTTTATTTCCTACACGGTTCTCCAGAATGCTACAGTGCAAGATGCAACTTATACTGGCCATACACTTCGGACAGGTAAAAGAAATCCCTTGAGTATTAGTACCCTGCATCAACACTGAAGCATTTGGCATTTTCCTCAAGCTGAAGTATAAAAACAGTTCTACACCTCTTTGCAACTTTCTTCATTGCAAAGAACAGTAGTTGAGCATCAATTATGTGATCCATATCACTATTCCATATCAAAGAATAATGGTTCTTCAGCAATATGCGAAATTGGTTAGGCATGGCCTTAGACATGCGGCAAATGAGCATCAGCTGCAGCACACTTATACAAACTCAAAACTGCTACTTGCTCTAAAAGTCCATTCTAGTACATAACAAACAAAAGTAGACAGTTTAATATAGCTGGTTTGCAAATTTGAATTACTGGTACGTTGCAGAATTTCACAAAATACCTCAGTACGGTCTCAAAGAGCAAGAAATAGCAACACGTTAAAAAAAAATATATACCAGTAATGTCATTACAGAAGTGGATCTAAAGGTCATTCTATTTGTAGTCTTGATCACTGTAATCTCTTTGATTGTAGAGTTATGACCACAAGAAGACTTACGTCCACCACAACTTTTGGGCCATTATTTTTTTCAGTAAAACAATACAAAATGCTGGTTACATACTTAGTATACCAGTTAGATAAAAACTAATTAAAGTGGCATGCTTATAAATGAATACTTGCTCTTGTTGGTAAGTTAAGCCCTGTAGAACCCCAGATGGGAGGGCACACAAAATTCTACAGTAGCTCATAGAAAAACTGTTCACCAAATTCAAACACAAAGTTTCTTTTGTTTAGTACAGGAGACAAAAACCTGATAGCACAAATGTTCCCTGTCTGGATGACATCCACAAGATTATTCAGGCTAAAGTTATTTTACTTCTAAAATATTCAAACTTCTTAAAGAAGTATTTGAGGAGATACTTCTATAGATCTGGATTATTACATGGCCATTTTAATTCATTTTTAAAGGAAAAATCTGCATGAGGAACATAGTTGTTTTTTTTACAGTTAAGATTATTTTTTTCACCAGCTATAACTAAAAGTTAAAAATTAAACTAAATTTAGCTTTTAGTTATAACCACGTTATATTCATATGAACACCATTTAAACAAGATTATCTTGGCAACTACTTACGCAAAGGATTTTGCCCTTCGCTGGCATAGTACTCGTACATGCCACTTTTGACAAGTGTGTCATAGTGAGGCAGGAAGTCGATTCGTTCCTTGGTTGCCAAAAGCAACATTTGATCAACTGACTGCAGCAGATATAAAGTAACTCCATCCTGAACAAGTTCGCCTGCAATGAAGATGAAATACAAAGTTATATTGGAGAGCACTACAAATTCTGCTCTCAAAACCAGTGCTGGTTTACCCTCAGGTAATCTCCGTACTTTCTCAGGCGTTCCCTGCTCAGCATTTAGCAACAACATTTAATTTAATACCTTTTCACATTTCCAACTTAATAATGCAAGTTTTCTCAGGTGAACAGCTATGTAAATGCCATTTTCCCCTATCATTTACAGAATTTGTAATGGAGAGTAAAAAAAAATACTTAGCATAACTGTCCATCATACTAGCAAGTATTTGTCGAAAACTTGTTTGTGAAAGTCAATTTTGTAACAATTCTTGGCAAACTATTACAGAACTTGTACTTTCAGTTCATTATTGCATTACTGTGTGTCACAGAGCATTAACAATCATCATGCGAATTTTACAATCAATGCAAAAAAACAGCTGTAATTATTTGGCCATCTAAGATACTTACTGAAGTTGTCTTCTGTAATTTCCTTCCTATTTGTTGTGGTGATAACAAAGTTTTCATCAGTAGCTATGCCAAATGCCTATAAAAATTGAAGGGTATTCAGTATGATAACTAAGTACTCAAAAAAGATTCAGATAACTTAAAACAAATAAATAATAAAATAGGTGGTCTATTTACTTTGTCACAAACTACTGAGAAGTGATCAAATACTTTTCCTGTATTAACTCTTAGAAAACAGTTCAGATCCAGAACTTAACTTCATCTGCTTTCTCAACTTAGCCTAATCTGTCTGTACTAGAATTGTTTGGTTTTTTCACCTGCTTAAAATATGCTCCAGCGAGCAACAGGAATTGTCAGAAGGAGGAAATGTCTTACAGGTAACCACCTTGGGAGCTGAAGAACAAGACTGAACAGCTCTACTTCAGGCTGCACCTAAAACAGCAACAGCTACAATCTAGAGCGTGTCCCCTATTTAACTGCACTCTTTTAAAATACTGAACCAATCTAATATTTCTTAACTTTGGATACATATTAAAATCTTTGTTCTTCTATCATACATTTAAAAAAAAAAAAATTTCTTTCAGAAAAATTCTTGACCACTAAAACACTGAAGTTTATTCTTCTGAACCTAAACAATCTTTGCCACTTTGATACCTCCAAATTTTGAATATGTTGCTGTAGCTTTAGACTTTTTATCCTGCTTTTTACATGCATTTAAATGCCTCCATATTTGCCCTTATTTTTGCACCCTGATGTTCAACATTAATCTCTTTCTCAAAATAATAAACTAATAATCTGTATTTTCTCCTGCATTTCCAGGTCTTTGAAACTCAAGAAAAAGTCAAATATGGTCTCATTAAACTCCATCAACCCATTCAGTCCTACAGTCACAGCTCAGACAGGTGCTTTATGCACTTTTAGGTCTCTTTCCTGAAGATCTGGCATTCTCCGCAGCAGTTTGCCCTCATCATTTTCCATAACTCTTTCTTTCCATCCCTAGTACTCTGACTCATGAAAATACTTTTAAAACACTGCTTAAGGTTCCATTAGAGGCCCGCTTCCATATTTCAGTTACTCTCTCCCCAACTGTGACCATGTTAAAGATATTTATTATCCATCAGCAAAATTAGTAAATTATCAAATTTATCATAGCACCTGGTGCAAGTGAAACAGAGATGACAAAGAGACTGATGTTCAGACTAAAGAACCTGGAGTAATTACACTTTTTAACTCTTCTACATTCAGATCACTTGAAGTCAATTTCTTACATTACATAAATTTCCACATGGAAAATCTGTGAAGGAAAAATTAAATTGCTCAGAGTAAGAAAAGTAAGCAACAAAGGATATGGACACTAGAAAGCTAACATTCTACTGTGCCATTTGAGGTCAGTGGTTAATACAGAATAACTGCAGAGTTTTACATTGAAAGCACAGATAAGCATCTTTCCCTCCAGGCGTAATTACAACTTCCCTATTTTCTCAACCTCCCAAAAGCTCTTCTGCTCTCAAAACCTTATGAAGAGTGCAGCATTTAAGGCAGCAAGAAGTTAGGAGGGGTAGTGCTTGTACAAGACAGCAGCCTGCTGCCTAAACAGGGGCAGCCTCCTCCTTCTGGTCTTCTCCCCTATTCTATAGGTGAGCCTCACAGGCAGATCATTCACAGCCACGTGAATGCCCCGTGCCCAAGAAGCTCTCAGAAGAACAATTTACAGGTATGATACATGAAAGTGTGAGTGAACTGTGATATCTCTAACCCTTTAATCTGAATCAAGAAGCAAGGTTCAATTTACGCACTTGCTTCAGTCACAGGTTTTCTTTACAAACTAAAAAGAAAACCAAACTCAAAACAAAACACAAGCCCACAAATCACAGATAATTCCTCAGCAGCAAAGACGCCTTCAAATAGACCTCCATTTCTTTTCTCTTCCACATATTAGCACAGAAGCACAAAAGCAAGTTTTGTTGCTACTTTATCTGCACCTGCACAGCAAGGCTGACCTGACTATTAAGCCAACTAAAACACTTAACACAAAGTCAATATAGATTTCACCTCCAGATTTACTATCTGCCTTGGAAAAGGTGTTCAACAAGCAAATATTTAGCTTTGTGTGTACCGCCAGAGTTTGCAGTCACATGAATAGGCTTGTGGTCTTAAGTGAAGGAGAAATAACATGTTGTAAACACAGAATCATTGTTCTGCTTTGTCTGGTCCTGCAGTGTATTACCATAGAACAATAATTTCTGGTGATGACTTTTCAAACTGAAGGAATGTAACGCTCCATTATGACAGAGGTCAAACAGTGAAACTGCAGTATCTTTATAGAAGACATGTAATCCCTTGCAATCCAAACTTTTCCAAAACAAAATTGTTTCCTACAATATGCAACTTCTGCACCCTTAAAATGCTGTCTCCTACAGCAACCAACCTAAGCAGGCAGATGCACAAGAATGATGTGAAGAACCGATCCCAGAGCTTGATGATGCAGCCAAAGGATAACAGATACTTAACAGCCACAGTTACCTTCCACCAAGTGGCACCTTGGTGGTGCTGTCATCTCTAGACTTATTCCGAGTCTAGAGAAGTATTCTTCTGGCTAAGAGAACTGTACTGCCAACACAACCCCCCTAAAGGGCACCTGAATTGTATCAGTTAAATGTAAAGAAATCTCGGAGTGTCATTTTCAACGCTGGTGGTCTAGTGGTTAAGGTGCGGCGCTGTCACCGCCGAGACCCGGGTTCGATTCCTGGTCAGGGCTACTCCCCGGGCAGATGGAGCTCATTAGCCCTGTAAGGCAATCCATCTACGTCCTGAGGACCTCACTGCCACCGTCCA
>JAYRBT010000082.1:103097308-103140146 GCA_036023395.1 Myiotriccus ornatus
ATTGCCTTAAGAGTTTCTCCCATGGTGGGGGCAGCATCCAGTTCAGTTTTCACGGGTTGTTGTGAGATGTACTGCATGTTAGAAAAAGTACCTCAGTGAGAACCCCTGAGGTGTAAAACAAAAGAATATCGTTACTTGAACTACTAAGGTGTGAAACCATAGCGCCATTATTCAGAAAATCAAACCATCTGAGAGACAGAAACCCAAGAATATAAATAAACAGGGGAGATGGGGGTTACTGAAGTGCTCTCTGGTAATTTTTTTTTCATTTGCTTCTCAGTAACTTGACCAAAATTAGTGAGTAACTGAAGTGACAAAAGTTTGTGAAACACAATCCACTTAGTCAAACTGAGAGGACTGTAAGCACAGTCCATGGTTCTGAAATATCTGACTGATGTGATAACAGATTAAATTATATTTTTAAAAATTGAAGGCAACTGAGGGAGAGATGGTGAAGGAGGGGGAAGGACAACAAACCATTAGTTCAACATCCTGTAGTCCAAATTAACTCTGTCAGCTGGGCTTTGTGAGTAAAACTCATGTAAACTTCCACTGTTCATTGTGTACTTCATTAACAAAAATAGAATGTGACATGGTCATTTAAAATCCAATGGAAACAATGGCTCCGACAACTCTGGTGATAGGATATAACAAACTGGAAAATGTGCCTAAGATGACTGGAATTTCTAAACTGAAAAAAAAATTATAGTTAAAAGTATAAAAATAGGAAAGATAATCTGGAACTTCTAGTCTATCTCATGAAGAAAGAAGGAAGAACATGGAGTTATATTAAAAATGTGCAGAACCGATAGGCAGATCTACTTTTCATAGAACATTTGATTGAACGATGGAATATGTTTTCATATAATGAGAATTAATAATTTAGTAAGGTTTAAAACCATTTGTTTTTATATGAATAGAAAGGAGATAAGGGACTAGAAAAATTAGGAATCATTATTTTCAGGAGACATACAAATCATATATTTTGGCCTTAGAATAAAATATCCAGATATAACTGAGTAGGAAGAGTTTAAGTTGGAAAACAAGTTATCCCATATCTGATCATTCCAGTTTTCTGCACTGTTTTTCAAAGCCATATTTGGAAGGAGAACACCAGACTAGATGGATACTTGTAGGATTTAGCCTGGCAGCTCTCCCAGGATTGTCATGGAACTATTTGAGGGAAACCATGGCAGTAGAAACCAACCTCCGTGAAAAGTGAATGAGCAAGGAGCTCTTGCCATTCACCTGCCGACGGCAAATGACTGCAGCCAAATATGTTTGACAGCAACCCACTGCACTTCGTGAGTCCCAGAGTCAACTCGCTTTTGGGAAACCAGAAGATGTACCAAATCTTAAAAGCTTCCTTCCTCTGTGAGACAAAGGAACATGAATGATTCTTGAACAAATACGTAAAAACATCTCTGACAAATGCACATTTGGAGAAAACACAGTTTTTGATTTGCGGAAAGGCTGTTGGAGTATAAGATTAATGTCTTCAAGCATTAGTATTCTAATAGAACACTGCTGATGTTCTGATTGCAAAGATTTTTAAGATCATGTCCGAAGAAGTCTCTCCAACCACACTCTTAAAAGACTGGAAATACATCATTCTCTCCTGTAAGATGTGTTAGAAATAGGAAAACTTCATAAATACGTTGTCACAGAAATCGTCCAACCACCTGAGTAGGACACCATGCTTTTCCATTCAAGTTGCTGTTGTTGCTGTGTACTCAAGTCTTACTTGAGTATCTTCCAAGCTTTTTGTAACTGAGCATCATTATTATTCCTTTTTCTCTGGAAGGCTGCTTCCTGCCTTTACTCTTCCTGTTGCCTTGGCTTTTGGCATTGTTTTCCATCCCTTCCCCTGGCCCCTTTCTCCTGAACCATCAAGGAGTGCTTTTATCACCAGCTCCAGTAGCAGTGGCACCATAGACTCCAAGCAAGGCCAGGCAAGACCAGTTGAGTACTTAGCTATTTAAATGTCTCTGCATGGCACTGCCCTGTACTCGAGATTTTGGGATGGTAACACCGTAACCATTGCATTCTTGCTGTGAGCGTTTTGCCATGCAGAGATTCTGCAAGCATGTATCAGAGAGTTTTTCTTGTAGTGCACACAAGACAGGTGGTATTTAAGGAGCTTCTAGGCTAAACATTTGTGTTCTCAGCACCCCTGATAAAACACCTAAGGAACAGCTTATGAGGAATCACTCAACTGGTCACTGGAAAAGATCTGCATTTAATGCTGAATTGCCATTCCCTGATTTCTTGTTTATGCCTTTACAATTCTATGTCTTAGTGATTTTCCTTTTAAAAACCTGCACGTGTCTGAACAGTGCAACCTCTGACTGTAGTTTTCTCTTTCTTATCTTGTGTGACTCAACTCTGCAGCTTTCCCTACGACCTTCTTACAACTGATGGCCTAAACCTTGGGAGGGTGAGAGGACAGTGAGTCACTATGCACCACTAGTCAAGCAGAGCCCATTGTTTGCTGTCCTCTATGCACTTCAAATGTAATGTAAGGCCCATTGCTAATTAAGATAATTAGATCTAGTAACTCCAGATGCTATTTTCCAGGTAGAATGGTGAATGCCTTTCCTTTCAGCTGGGCACACTAGTAGTCATGAGTGACTTTGCTGGTGTTCAGTGTTCTCAGAAGGGCCACGTGATTTCTGCCAATACAAGAGAATTCACTATTCTGAACACTGGTAGGAAAAGTGAGACAAAATTACATACATCTTGCTTGTTTCAAAATGTTTAGACACATTGCATCACCACCTGTCTTACCTTCTGCTTTGGAGTCTTGCCAGACTGATAAATGTGACTGTAGAGGTGAAATTGGAATAACATACAATATGCCTTTTGAATCTTAGCCCTGTGCAAAGGGTTCTCAAGACTAAAATGCTGATCATATAAGACATTGCCAATTAAAACTGTGGTCTCGTGCATGAGGTGCTAAAGAAAACACCATGGAGACCACACAAAGCTATTGATAAGAACTTCTGGAACAGAGGGACAATACAGCCAATCATCTTGTAGATGGCCATGTAATCTTGTCTACCTCAGGCAAATACTGAGACTGGTAAACCCTTATGAACCAACATCATGTGAAAAGGGGAGTTTTCTTCCACCCTTAGTGTTTGTCTGTCAGTGCCCCAGGAAAGTTGAGACCCTTGTGCCCAACCAGTCTGTGTCCTGTTATGGAGACCCTTCACAGAACAGTCCTGCTGGATTTGACTGGCTTATTCAGGGACACACAGCAGCAGTGTAACAGAGACCCCTCAGTGGGTCTTCCAACTTGAATAAAGTGTGTTACCTGCTGCCAGCAACTGCTAGCATCTGGCAAGGACCACCGCTAACAGTTTACAGAATAACACTTTTTAGTAATATGAAATTGTGACAAGTTAAGGATCGAAGATGGCTGGTGATAATATCTGACTGCAAAAACATATTTAAAACAATAATCCCAAACTCTAATCCCAGTAAAAGAATTCAGTGCTCAAACAGTTCTTACCCAACAGGCATCCCTATGGGGGAGAAACAAGATCAGCCCATCAGCCGATCCCAGCAGTTGTGATGGAGTCTTCCCTAACTTTTCCCCCATTCTCAACTTTTATACTATTTTTTTATGTTTAGGTGGAGCTTGAGTGACTCCAGTCATAAATACTTTTGTTGCTGATTGGTGTAAAATTCTCTCTGCTTTTAAAGACACAGTAAAAAAAACACAGGGCACATGCCCAGTGTGGGGTGGCTGTACCTCGGAGGTGGGTAACTTTGGGATGGAGTTGTGCACTAATATTACAATTAGGTTTCAATGAACCAAGTCCATACAAGGAGAGATTTCAGCACAGTTGTTGGCTCAGCAGCAGGACATCTTTTCCTATCTCCCTTGGTTAACAGGTGCTATGCAAGTTATCAGCTGCAAAGTATCATCAAGTCTCTCTCCCTGCAAGGATTTGCAGAGCCTGGCTGCGGTGTCTCCACTCTGCTCCATCCTATGTCCCATCCCCCTTAGCAGGTGCTTACTGTTGTATGGGAAAGCATTGTGGAGAACATGGATTGCATTCCATCCAGGGTGTAGCAGCTGCATTTTACCCTATAATTTCTGTACTGTTAAAACTTACGTTGGGATGTGAATAGAACTTCTCAGTTTCCTCTAATTTTTACCCCCAGCCATCCTCCCACAACCAGTGTGCACAGAAGGTCCACTCTCCAGAGGGCAGTAGTGCACAACAGACCTGGCATCTGTTATATCTAGAAAAATCCTGTAAACAGATCAAGTTCTACCAGAAAAGCCTGTAAAATTGAGTTTCCTCAGGCTGACTGATCAGTCTCTGCCAATCACCTGATAAGGGACTGAAGATGTCACTGCACTTCCCTTAGATATGACACTGGCTAAGGCATTGATAGTCTCTCATCCACTGAGGGCAGTGTGAGTCTTCTGTGCTTCTTCCATTCCTTGAAAAGGAATCACTACCATCAAAAACTTTCAAGAAGCACCGAAAAAGTAAAATCCCAATGAAGATAAAACAGTCCTGTATGGTGGAGAACTTTGCAAGGAAAAAGACAATACACAATTTCATCATGCCAGGAACCTTTCACAGCCAAAAAACTGTAGAGAGCAAGTACTGGAAAACCAGGTCAATTCCCTGTTCTATAATACTGCCAAAAGAGGGAGGTTAACTGACTCTAAAGGACACATTAAGATTTCCAGTGTTAAAGCAAAACAGTGCTCTCCAGAGAAGAGTGGAAAGTTAATATATAGTCTCTTCAGATACTTTGCAGTGCCCAAAATACTTGCATACCAAATAATCTGTAGAGTAGGCATAGGCAAGTAGTACCCTCATTCACAAACTCTCCCTTGCTTTGCATAGTCACTTGGCATGACAGACCACAGTCTTTCCTTTTTGCTGTAGAGCTCCCAACTGAGGGAGTTCCCCTTCTTATTAGTGAAAAGGGAATGTATTGAGCTGTAGGCCTCGTCTTCTTTTGTACTCTTTCCAAAAGTAAGATAAAAATATATACATGGATCTTCAATTCTACCGTGAAAGTTGAAGCAGAGATGAGAACTCCCATGAAAGGCCAAAGCAGACAAAATAATAGAAGTATCACAGAACCACAGAGAACATACTGTTATCCAGCTCAGAACTAAAGGCTTGCATAGGCAGGCACTGCTGGACACTGGCAAAAACAAGAATGGTCCAAGTAGCCTCATACAAGGGAGCTGAGCAGACACCGCACATTTAAAGCCTTTAGCAGACTCAGGTTGCACCAGGGAAGTTGAAATTGGCCATTAGGAAAAATGCCTTCAAAGAAAGGGTTGTCAAGCATTGGAACTGACTCCCCAGGGAGCATGTTGGAGACATTTACAAGTCACGTCCATGTGGCACTTAGGGACGTGACTTAGTGGTGGACTTGGCCATGCTGGGTTAATGGTGGAACTCAATGAACTTAGAAGCCCTTTCCAACCTGAGTGATTCCATATGATGTGCTCAAGAAGTACTCCAAAAAAACCCACCACAAAACTACGACATTCTTGACAGTGATGAGAGTTTCTGACAACAAAAATAAAAATAACGTACTGCAGGGAAGAGAACAAAGCTATAGACAGAGTTGCTATCACGCTTCTACAGCATCAAGTGTTTTGTGGTGGGTTTTTTGTTTGTTTGTGATTTTGTTTATTTGGGGGTTTTGGTTGTTTGGGTCTTTAATAGCTAATAAAATAAAAAAAGGCAGATCAAACAGTGGTCATATAAAGGAAATAGTCCTTTAATGCTTAAAATAGGAAAAGGTAGGTTGGGAAGTTTAATGTCAGAAATATAGCACATAAATAATTGTGAAAGCAGCTTAGTCCTATGCTTCTTAGAGTTTACAAAAAGCCTTCTATTTTTTCAAAAAAGTTAAGACAATTTTTATTCCTATGAAACCTATAGGAATAAGATGTTTCTGTATTTTGTTTTTCCTCTACACAGTGCATGTTTAACAGCAAGGATAGCCAGGTTATTAGTATCTGCTGCTAAGATGATTACCTAGTTCCACTAGGAAAGTCAAATTAATTGGGGTTTTATGTCTTATTTCTATACTTGCAGTAAGAATCTATCCTTCATAGGAACAAGCTTAAGGAATTTTATTGAATATAAAAATACATAAACTTGAAACACGCTAAGTAAACTGTACAAAAGGTACACTTGAAATAAATGAGGCAACTGTATCCATACAAAAGCAAAAATTTACAAATGACTCAAACTAATGAAATGTGCAGGTGCCAAGGTACATTCTGATTAAGACTTTACATTCTGATAAAGACAGAAACAAAAGCAAAAGCAAGAGCAGTAGTTATGTTCTAAGGCTTGTTGTCTAAATTTAAAAGCCATATTCCAGAACACAAAAAAAACTACCTTACTTTCAATATCACAAATGAGCCATGTTCAAGAAGAATTAAAAAATTCCCATTTTTAAATTCTGAAAACATTACCTAGTAAACATTGGCCCATGTTCCCCTGTTATATTATGTAGTATTTTACAGAACCTCAGCCAGTTCTAAAGTCAATTTAGCTTAACTGATGTGCAGACCAACAGTTCAGCCCAATAACAAAAACATGTTGCCAACCTTACGAATACGCATTTTTTTAAACACTCAGGCTACTTTAATTTCAGAATATTACAGTAGCGAGTACATGAAGGAAGGTTGTTGTGACCTCAATTCTTTACCCCATTACCACTGGGTTAATACTAGTCCTTGAAAATGCCATTTATTTTGCTTTTAATTACTCAGTCAACTGATGACTCCACATGGCAAGGAACCTGCAGATGGCTCATAAACACAAGAGCAGTCAGTTATAGAAGCAGAGACAAACAGGTATCAGGTAGCCAAGTGAGAGCATAACCCCTTCTGTATGGTATGGTTTACAGTTTTCTTAATAAGAGCAGTATTGTTTTAGATAGCAAAAGTATTCGTAAGACCACAAAAGCAAAACGTTTCTAAAGAAAAGGAACTGAGATTCAGTAAGGACTAGGCTGTTACCAGAAAAGAAACCCAAACCCCAAGACTTTGTAAAGGTAAAAGGAAAAAGAGGACAACAGAAGAAAGCAGTAAATCTACCCACCTGCCAGAAAACTTTCAGAGCTGTCAAATTAAACTTCTGGAGCATCACAAAAGAACAGGAAATCAGAAGCTTAAATAATGCCATAATTATCATAACATCTGAAACAAAATACTCATGCCAGAACCAGAAGATTCTCATGCTGTGTTAAGGACAACTGAATTTAAAATGCATTCTGCAAAAATAGCCTAGAATTAGAGACAATTCAGTTTTTATTTGCAGTCTGTGTTCAGATGGTCCAAATTAAGTTGTCATGTATCCTAGGGATCTGTGTCTCATTCAAATATTGTGCCCAATTATAGAATTAAGGAGCAACTTTCGTTATCTATCTGCTGCTAACAGCTTTTGAAAAACTGCAGTTGTTTTTATCTTTGTATATTTGAATCAGTGATATTTATCTCTGAACTCTAAAAGCAACACTCAAATATTTCAATACTTTTATTAGGAAATACCATCAAAAACTAAACTACCCAAGACATGAATGCTGGGGTTTATTTTTTTATTTCTCTTAACACAAAATTATATTCAAAGTAGATTATAGAATATTACTTCCACGTAGCATTCTGTTGATACATTTTCTTCTGTGTTTTTGGACTGGAGGTCCCCATACTTTAATTTTACTGCTACTTTCCTGGGGAATTAAAATCAAATAGAGTCTGTCCTATTGGCTGAAAAACGGAATGCAGATACATTTTAGAGCATTTTGACGTATCTAACATCAGCCAAATCTTCAACTAATTAGACTAATTATTTCAAGTTGTCAGTACCCTCTGCATCTGTGCTGTCACTTGTGGTTTCATCTTATTTCCACTCTGCCTTGTTATTTTAACAGGTTAACTCTACCTCTGTTGTACTGATATTCCTAGAAAATTATTTGATTAAAAAAAACCCCTAAATGCAGTTGTTCCACACTTGTTCTGTCACAGATGTTTGTAAGAATATATAAGAAAGATATTGTGAGTGGGAAGTGTAAGCAAAGCCTTTTTTAAGAAAATGCAAATTTTTTTAAATTCTTCAATGCATTTGTGTCAACAAAACAAAGGAAGTTCATAAATACCTCCTTAAACTTAAAACCAGTTTCACTGCTAAACACCAGAAGTACCCTCCTTTTAGAAGGTCCCATACCATTCAGAAACGCAAAATTTTCATCTTCACTTTTTTGGTAATTACAGACTTTCAGCCTTCTTTTTATAACTGTCTAGAATCCTGTTCAAGTCTGACAGTAGATCTTCAGACATGAATTCTTCATAATCTCTCTCAATTTTCATATTCTGCTCGTCAAGGTATTTCTAGAAAAGAGTTACAGAAAGTTTATTAGGTCTATCATGGTCTCTGATTCTGCTAAAGCATTTTAAGCAGTTATTACACAGGTTAGGTGATTTCAGTTAAACACTTTTCTGAAAGACATCTATCTGAAGTAGGTTAAACCTGACAGGATGTAACTGCTGAAATTTAATGATCAATTCTGATTATTTATACCAAGGGCTTTGTCAAAAATTTAACTAGAATCTACAGACTCAGTGCAGCAGCTAAATAACTAATACCTTGTAGGAAACAGTAAGTTCTAATTTCTATGTGTTTAACTGCAGCTGCATATGTCTCTAGAGAGATTTGATTCTGAATATCAAATTTACAAATTTACTTACCCCTACAGATACTACATGAGTACCAATTACTTCTAAAAGACGACTCAAGTTGTCACCAGCTTTTCTGCTCTCTTCTGTTGTTGTTTGCACAACAACTTGATATCTAAAAATAAAGATACTCAGAAAGAAATATCCATAACTACAAAATAATCATCAAATCTGATTTATTGTCATGTTTAGCCATACTTTTTTCTATTAGTATTAAATTGAACAAAGTTAGATTTGTATATTAATCCTCAACTTAGAAGTACAGACTGTATTGTGCTAACCAGTAAGAAACATTGTACCTTAGTGTCAGAATAGTCTTTTCAAACTTTAAGGTATAAAATCTAGTTGCCACATAACTTAGGAAACAAACTAATTTCCCTATTATAACCATATATTTGAAAAAAATTACATGGAAAACAGGAGTTCTGATAGAGCAGACAAATATTCTAGCAAAGTACTGTTGAGGAGAAACAACTTTGACTTGCTAACTTGTGAAATTAATATAGACTGAGATGGATAAAAGCTGAAACGATTTTATGTTAGGGTTCAAGAGAATATCTTTATCAGTAAAAACCAAAATAAACTAGGGAAACTTTGAAGGTATGGGTCTTACTGTCGCTGGAGATCATGCAATTCATTTGTGGCTTCACTGAGACCTTCATTGACACCACTCTCAAGTAATTGTTTATGCTTCTTTAACAGCTCCAGTTCATTTGCACATTTTTGCTCTTCCTCTTCTACTTCCTGTAATAAGTAAAGAAGAGAAAAAAATTGCATAACTTGGGAATAATTAGGATTTTTTTCCTCCTTTATATTACCTGATTGCATCTTGATGCTTGAATTCAGAATTCACAAAAGCAACTCCAAGCTCAGAATTAAAAAAACACCCAAGGACATCCCTCCCAAACATAAAGTTTCCGGTATTTTCTGTATCATCTTCCTCTCAGAATCAGCCTAACCTTCTCTTTATTCCTTTAACCATATTTAAAGGTCTGTGTTGCAGCAATCTTCCCTTCAAAGTTAATCTCAAAAAGTGTTATTTACATACTCTAAATAGCTTAGAAATGGCACATCATGAGCAACTGTTTCTAGCTAAAAACATGAAATCACATTTGAGTACAAATTCCAAGTAATCATCTCTTCAAGGAGAATGACAGTGTTGACACTATATTTAATACAATTAAATCCACAAAATGATGTAAAATTCTGCCATCAACTCAAGATGCAATTCTGGTACATTCTGAAACATGATTCCCCAAAATAATTTTAATACTTAAGTCTTATGGACAGCATTTTAAAAATCACATGACTATGTCTTATCAGAAACATCTAGTTGCTACTATGTATTTTATGAGCTTACCTTTAGAGAAAAGTATATGCAACCGCATAGATAAAAAGCTAAGTTTCAGGTGTTTTTGAAAACAGTAAGCTAAATTATTTGCTTTTAGCCACCTCCGCAGGTAAAACAGCTCGTTTCACGGCCACAGCACAGGAGTTTGGATTTACAAGTGCACGTATGCTAAACACTTAGTTCGTGGAGCGCTGCAGCCCCTCTAAAGCCATGCTGTCAGAGAAGCTGGGAGGTATCGAAGCAGCCACTTAGTTGTTAAACAGGCCTATGTTTTGTTGCTAAACCATGAGTGAGGAAAGGGATTAAGGACTGATCCCGTGCTGGGGAAGGAAGCTAAAGCAAGCAATAGTTTCAGATCATTAAAACATTTACTTTGCTTTTGGTCAGTCAATATATTCCTTAATTTTTAAGGAAACTAATTACCCATGTTTACTAAAACCTGTAAATGTATTCGTTATGTACAAAGTGATTAGACAAGGCAGATTTTCTTAGTCCTAAAATCTCCTTCAAGCACATGCTCTGAGACATCCTGAGGTCAGGAGATGATTGCTGCTGCTTTTTTTACTGGATGTAGTACTTCATGATTCACAGGATCTGCTAACGTACAATGCCAGATTCTCTTACAAGACAGTGAAAACAGACTCATTTAAGGCAGCAATCAAATACTGCCAAAAAGAATGAAAAAATCCTGAAAGAGGAATGGAAGAAGGCAAGAGCAGAGGTCCAAACAAAAATGCAAACGAAAAACTTATATATAAAAGCAAAGATTAAGGATATCATTAAGGATAAATTGTCATCAACCTGTAAGAAGTTTTACCTTAAGCTTCTGATGGTAAAGATCATCCAGCTTTTCAGCTTCTTCTGTCAGCATTTTCACACTGCTTTTCGCATCAGCTACCATTGCATTCACCTAGAATGAATACATAACCAAGGAAATACAGTTCAAAAGAATTCCAATTCGAAAGAATTCCATGCCATCAAAAACAACACCTGGTAGCCCAGAAAAAAGTTAATCTAGGCCAGGCTGGGATGGCATTAACTTTCTTCATAGCAGCCTGGATTGTGATTTGCTTTGGATAAGAGGCTAAAACAGCGTAGGTAACACACCGATGTTTTGGCTATTTCTGAATAGTGCTTGCACACCATCCAAAGCTTTCTATCCCTCCCAGGGCCCCTCACTAAGTAGGGCAGGGATGAGCAAGAGGTTGGGAAGGCACACAGCCAGGCCAGCTGGCCAGAAGGATATTCCATACCATCATGTTCAGTAATAAAAACCAAAGTAGAGGAAGAATGCAATTCTCTTCCTTCCAATCCACCCTGAACCCAATATTGCTACAAATCTTGCTGATGACAATTTACCAGTGATGGTAAGACACGCAACAGACTGAAATGGGCAACTTATTAAAAACAAATATTACCAATGTTTATGGTCCAATGTATATAAAATGCATAAACTTCAATGCAGGGAATATGCAATATTTCAATCAGTGGAAAACGACCCCAATTCTTAGAAAAACTTTTGGGTTCCCTCATAATTAAAGCAATTTTCTCACAGCTTCCTGCCCTCTTTACTTGCCCTCAAAAACACCCCTTAAACCAAAAAGAAACCAACCAACAAAAAAAAAAACAAACCACACCACCAAAAACCAACCAATCAAACAATCCCCACAAACCCAAACAAAAAACAGCCCACCACACCATACTTCATCCATGCGAAAGGGTCAAATGGGACCAGCAGATAGTATGTTTGGTATCTTACTCTTTATCTTCACTAACCAACACACCTGTTCGAAAGTATCTTCCAAAGACATTTTCCGTTCAGTAGCTTTCCTAATATCTTCCTCTGTCTGGTTTATGATCTCCATAAGGGGAGCCTGTAATATGCATACAAGAAGATCTGGCAAATGCAACTTGTTAGTTTGAACTAAGATGCACCCCAGCACATCTTTTCTTTCTCCTGTTTTTGTTTAGGCTACTGTACCCTCCAACACTAAATTTTCTTCATATACTACAGTGTAGTTACGACAACTCATTGTACAAGCTTTTCAATGAAGTTTCATTGTGAGAGACCTTTCCAACATTTCCAAAGAAACACATCTTTTTGTGATAACCAAAACCTTTGGTGTTGGCTCTACTTACCTTGATCTGGGCTCTGTATTTGGCTAGGCAGTTTGGTCCTTCCTCAGGATTAAACTGAATCTCAAAGTTACGGCCTTTGGAATTCTCAGCACTTACTGGAATTAATTTCAGCTTTCGAGCCAGTTTATGATATTCTGCCAGTTGTATTTCAATCTGTTCAGAGGAGAAGAGGGCAAAAATCATATAAGAGATAGAAGGGAAAAGCTTTGCAGAAAGTATTCATATAGTACTTTAAACAGGTTCCCGAGTTGCTCTGTACAGACACAATTCCATGTTACGCCACAGTATTCAAGAGCTGTACATAACGACAGTCCAGCAGTTTGCTGGATTAAGTGCTGTTTTATTATTCTTTCAGTTTGCTCAGCAAGGTTTCCCAGTGTGTATGGCTCACACTAAATGGCTTCATCTGCCATATTTTTCCCTGCCTCAGCTTTTTGAGGACTACCTGATAGGGAAGTAAAAACATGCTTAAAAATAATACTAAACCAAAGTTCAGTCATCATGTTGACATGCCTTCTCTCTTTGGTTTTGACAGGAAATGCCACAAAGCCACACATCCTTGTAACAAACTAACTTGAGCATACCTCTAAACAAAGCTTATTAAAGGCTCTAATTTCTAATTAATGAGTGCTATTTATATGCAAACACTAAAGAACCTAAGTTTTTTTTCCAGTTTTTTTGTCCTTCATACTTGCACATGAGGAATTTAAGTCAATACCAGGTTCTTGACCCTGTGAAATGCAAAATATATTTGAAACCTTTTTATCTAGTTCTCCAGGTGACAAAGCAGAAGCTTTTAAATCCCATCACTTACAGGACTACATCTTTTCATTCTGCTTGTAGGAATTGAATTTGGCCCTTAAAAGATATTAGAACTTCTACATAAGGGACTAATCTGGCCCTAAACACATGTAAAGATATGGATTCAAAGCACTATTTCCTTCCTACAAAATCTTAACATTAACCTGAAACTTCTTGTGTTATCAAACCAATGTCATGCTGATGTTATCAAAGCTCGTAATGCTATAGCAGAGAGAGCTGACAGTGGTGCATATTCTAGCTACATCTCTTATGGTGCAGTTTAGCCTGTTAAGATATATCCCTGCTGTTGTTAGATTATTTAGAAAAGAAGTTAACAATAGTTCAAGTCCCAAGTTTCAGCTTGCATGATGAGAACTGATAGCCCCCTCTCAGTGTAGTGGGTTTTTCACATACCGCCTCTTTATTCCTAGCATATTTTAGCTCTTCATTCCACAGCTGATGTTCTTCTGCTTCCACTTCCTTAGTCAGCTTTTTAATGGTTTGCTGCAACTCATTTCTCTCATGATTTATTCTCTCGATGTCTGCAACTGAGTACTTTTGGTTGTCGAAGATGTGCTGGAGCCGGGCATTCTCCTGCTTCATTGCTTCTACTTCCAATTCTAAGTTCACAAAACATTTTTGAAACAGATGTAAAATACCAGTCGATGCAGTTCAACTTAACATTTGTATTTTATGAGTAAATAATATCTATATTTCATTACTCTAGTGTACAAACAGATATTAGCCAAAAAAACCCCTCTTCATTAGCAATGCATTTTGGAAAGTTTAGTTGTAGCATCATCATTTCACTCTGTCCTAAAGCTGAGAATTACAATTATTTTAAAACTATTTCTAGCTTCACTATCCCAGTTGTGACCAAGGCCTTCTTACTTGCTGACTCAACTTCGTCAGTAACGCTTTCCATTTTTTGATCAAGGATGGCTATGTGAGATTCCAGATTAGCCAAGTAAGCCTGGTATTTCTGGACATCTGCTTGAAGAGACGATTTCACATTTCGCAGTGTTACTCTACGATCCTAGTGAACGGGTGAAAAGAACAACCACTGTTAGATCAATATAAAATAATCACTTCACTTTCCAGACAAGACAATAGAGTAACTGCTTAAAACAATAGCATACATATAAAATTAAAGGACTTTAATAAATTTTTATCTGTGTGACAGCTGAGTCAAGTTAGGCATCTTTGAAGTAACAACAAAGAAGGCTGAAAAGATTCTTGCATTTCATCTTTGAGCCTCTGATTTGCATCAGGCACTGTATTGAGGAAGTTCTTACTACAGATAATTCACAACTTAAGTATAATAATACAAAAAAACAGGTAAAACTAGGGTAAGGAAAGCTGGAAATACAAACAGCACATTTTGCACAGTTGGCAGGAGTCTCCATTTGCCAGCTGCCCAGCCACTAACCTATTTTTAAGCTCATGATGTACTAAAAGCAGAATCCATATTTTCAAGCAAAATGTTTTCCCTAAAATGTATTGTTACCACTGAATCCCATTCCTCATAACAACACATTTGGAAAAGATAATGTTGATGTTCAGGGAAAAAAAAGTGGTTCGAGTACCTTATTAATATTTCAGTCAATACAAGATCTTTTTACCTGGAAATATCTGCACATTATCAAACAAATAGTGACTGAAGACTCCACAGAAAATGCCTTGTACTATAATGGTATACAGTCTGTAATAACCTGGCTTAATTAAAATCTCAAAGCACTGAAAATAACTTTCCATTTGTTGTTATGTATTATAAATATCTTCATTTTAAAATGACAATAATGGTCAATAATATAAAATTCAACTCCAGCATATAAACACAGAGACAATTTACTAACCGGCTCACTTTCCTTTTCTTTTTCTAGTCTTGCAATCTCTTCCTGAAGTCTTTTGTTGTCAGCTGCTAAACCTTCTATCTGGAATTCATCTATATTAAATAAATCCTCTGGGGGAGAGGAGAAAAGGGAGTAGAGTTATAAATTAATCCTACTGAATTATCACCACCTAATCTGAGCTTTAATTTCAGCAGAGTAAATGCCCATTATCTGGACAATTATTTTACACTAAAAAAAACCACCCCAATACACCCAAACAACAAACACACTAAAAAAACCCCTTTCATTACAAAGCAAATAAACAAAAATCCCCAAACAAAGACAAATGAGTTTCTCAGTCCTTGTTTCACAAAAGAGCTCAAAGTTACATCCATGAGGTAAGAGTTTCCAAACTCTCGTATAGCCCACACTAAAAGGACAGAGGTTGTTAAATAAGCTTTATCTGTTCCAGCTTCTCAAGGTAGTCTGACATGTATAGTCTTTTCTCATCTACATACTTCCTTGTCTCTTGAGACATCTTACTTGCCCCTTAGTCTTTGCCGAACAATGGCATGATTATTTTTTCCTGCTAATATCCAACAGCCTGCTAGCTTGTGTCCTCTCCAGCTGATGTCTCCAGCTTGCAACCAAGTGTCCTTAGCCTGACTTTTCATAGGAGGGCACAGAAAATAAGAAATGTTTTTCTTCCTGGTTCTCAAATTCTGTTTGTTTTTCTGTAGCTGGTGAAATGAATGAGTCAATTTCCTACCTCCCTGAAGACAAACAAGTGCAGGCTGAATCACCTACGGGAACCCTAAAAACAGAGTTTGGAACCCTTGCAGAATCTTTTCAGAGCTTTCAAAAGCTGAGCTTTCTTACTTATCAGATTGCATTCTCCAAAAATATTTTTGTTTTATTTTTTTTAAATGTTAACCTTTGTCAGACAGAAACAAGAGTCATCTGCATAGAATTTGCACCTGAAGAACTGTATACTGGTTTCCTGTCACAAAGCCATTAAAAACAACAGGGTAACACAGATACAGCTGACAGCAGATCATGACCCACCTCTCTGTATCAGCAGCAATGTATATTAAAAAAAAAGAGAGAATTAAGTTGAAGTAACTGAGCAGTACTTGGGAATTTCAGGTTCTCTTATCACTTTCACTTGTAAACTGAGCAAACTGATGCTAGGAGAAAAGAAACCAGTAACACAATTAAATCACTAAAACTTGAAAACTTACTTAATTTTGACTGCACTTCTGCATCCAGTTCTTCAAAAGTATCTCTCCCTTTCATGAAAAGCTCATAGCACTTCACAGCATAGTCCATGAAAAGCTGAAAAAAATTTAAAAACTTTCATCTCAACAATTCAAAGGGCTGTAAGATATCTAGATTGTCTAGATCCACTCAACCAATGGAATTAAACAGATAAAAAAAAGATATTTCACTGTTTTGATTGTTCTTCTGTAAAATTCAATTTTTTTCCTCCCTTTAAATACAGAATGCCAACAGATTATATTCAGGCAGGAGGAGTCACCTATAATGCACATTAAGAAAGGTCTGGAAATATTTGCTATATTTTTCTGAGATATTTAACAAGGATAGTAGATACAATATTTAACATTTTTTTATCTTGAAGCATATGAATCTCTCAGGCTAGTTTATGGAAAATGTAGGTCTGTTTAACAGACCTCTTCAGTAAATACGACCACTGAAATTCAAATGTGCAGATGTCAGAGAGCTGATCTGGAAATAGAGAATGGTTACCCAAAAAGGAATTCACTAGAGACATTAAATTACAGATCTTTCAGAAGCAGTTACATCAGTAGTATAAATTTTGTATCAACATATATCTATATGTATCGCTCGTAGAAGTGCACATTTAGTTTAAAAGCATTTTTACTCGTCAACTGTCAGGTTTGTAATCTTAGTCCAAAATTATGATTTAACTTGATTTTTGCAATTTTCTATTTAAATGTTTTAGTACATTATGCAACCTCTTCCAAACACCTCCTGTGAGTTAACATTGAGTTAAGTCTGAGTAGTTCTAATAATCTATGATAAATTAGAAAGAAAGCGAACTGTTGCATTTTTAAGCAACCTGAATTACATTACCACCCTATTTTGTTGCTCAGAAATTCAACTTTACAACCACATTTTGTATAGTAAACTGAGTAGATATTGGCAGAAGCCACTACATTTATAATTAAGTTACTGTCTTTACGCTGTACTGCTGTTAATCTCAAGAGACTCAAGTGCTAAAGCAAAATGTACCAGAAACCTTACTAAAACAATAAACAAACAGCATAATAACTCCCTTTCTCCACAGAGGAGAAAGGAAAAAGTAGCTACTTGGAGAATAAGGCATTTCTGTTTAATACCCAGTCTTCACCAACAGACTGGCCATGATGCCTGCTCAGGAAACTAGTTGATCAGGCCTTTTATGTAAGGCTACAATACTTCCTAGAGAACGCTGTAAATATAAAATGGAACAGAATCCATAAATACAGTTTAAATTGCTGTGTCACATTTAAATTGTGTTGTTACAGCATGTGGCAAAATTCATCTGAACAATTCTGACTATAATTTAATTTTTACTATACCTTATTATGTACAATTCCATCATCCGTCTCTCCTCCCCAGCTCTGTCCCTCCTCAAATGACGGTGCATTTTCCCTCATGGCAGTGTACAACTGAAAGGCACAGGTGCACATACAAAGAGTGGAGATATCCATTAGTTTTCACATCCATTTCATGTCCATTATAAGAAGCAGAGTAACACCGGATTAGGATTTCAGCAAAGCAGGTTGTAATTAGCCTGTGTTTAGTTGACTAAAAGCACAGATGAAGAGGCAGGAACTGGACATTCAACACTGCCAAGTTGTCTTGCTAAGACAAATGTGACTTTTCAGCATAAAGGATGGGATTTTCATGTATGCCCAATTCAGCAGTGGTGAACTTCTGTCACAGATTCCAAATTTTACTCAGACCTGAGCTGGCAGCAAGAACAGTTACCACTATTTAAAAAAAAAAAAAAAAAAAAGCCAACACCAACCCCCCCAAAACTAACAATTTCCCCCCCCAGCACAGTATTCTCCACTCTGTATAACAATCACAAGACATTTGAATAATTACAATTGAAAATTCAAAATTAGACTTCGAATTTAGAAGAGGATGGCAGATGTCACAAGATATGCGCTGAAGATAACATGAATCTTCAGTGATAACCAATAACTTCTCACATTTTATGTATGTATATAAGCCAGCATTTCCCCCCTTTTTTAATACATGAATTTTTCCAGTATATACATTTAAATAAATATAACATGAAAAGCTCAGTTTAAAAGTTACTAAAAAGTAAGGCTAAGGGTTAGCTCCCAGATGACAGGTAAGAACACCTACCTTTCTCTTTTCATAAGTGTCAAATAAGGAGATTTGTAAAAAATATTTATAAGATTTCTACTGAAATTAACACTCCAAGCTGAAAAGTGGAAATATTTGACTTAAGGAAGACAAATGTTACCTTGACACAATCAATTAACCAAACCAAAGCTGTTACTATCTGAGGCCAGGTGTGTGGTGCTCCCACTGTGTACAGGGAACTTTTTGACAGAGGAAAGGGGTACCTACAAGGCCAAAGAAAATACATTTTTAATAGCTGTGGCAAACAGTGATGAAAACAAACCAGCACATTTTGCAAACAAAGCATCACATCTTTATATGTAGATAAAGGCACAGAAGGAAGAACAAATTCAATTGTAGTTTACACTGTACATCAAAGGAAATAAGTTGAGTTCTTACAGCACTATTTTATTCAATTATCATGGGTTTCTCACTTTACGATTCATAGAATATCTTAATTTGAAAGGGACCCATACTGATCATCAAGTCCAACTCTCTGCTTCTCATAGGACTGCCTAAAACTAAACCATATGATTAAGAGTGTCATCCAGATGCTCCTTGAACTCAAAAAAGAAAATTTACAGTGAGTTCTCAAAATAAGCCTTTGTATCCAGGATTACGCTCTTGGTGCAGCAGAATGTAATCTGTTTCATCATTTCAAGCTATGTCAGCTTCAAATGTTACAGAATAATATTAATTAAATTTTGTTTAAATTAATTTAATTAAGAAGGGAATGAAACAGATTTACCCCTACATCTAAGGAGTCCTTTGGTGCTTTGACACCATCATGGACTCAAATGTACAGAAGTAAAATACACTTCATTGGTGGTTTTTAATAAGACTGAAAATTCCCCATTATCAACAGGCAGAGGATTTTCTTTCTTGGAAAGCATTGGGGGGCATTAATGATTCCAAAAACCGAACAAATTCAGAAGTAAACCACTCATCTACTTTGTGTTTTTTTCACCTCAGCAGTCATTTTCATTATTTGGACAACCTGCTTTGAAAGCAGAATGAGAGAGATTACAGGAAAAAAATATCTTAAACTAAATTAACTGGATCCAACATTTTGGAATTTTTAGTCCTTGGATTCTAACAGCATGAACAGAAGAGTCTGTAAAAGAAAATTGTGTTTGTCTTTCAAAGATTTATACAAATAAATATAATCAATTAAATTTTACATTACAAGGCAAGCTTCCAAGAGCCTACAGTTCTGCAAGTTCATACATAAAATGCATAATAGAGTCTGAAAACTGGAGAGTAAACCTAGAGCTAAAGTGAAGCACAATAATCACAACATTGTACTTTCAGAGTCTCATCTGAATAAAGAAGCCTATCCATTCTCCCCAGCTGTCAAGCAGAACCTTATCTATTTAGCGCAACAGACTAAAAAATAATCATCTTACCCAAGCTCCTTAAAAATTTTGGGAATTTCCTCTTCAAATTTTGAGTCAGGCAGTTCATAAGAAGGGCAGAGAAACCCATAGATAAAAGTGAAGATTTTTAAAAAGTCCTTAACCGATGGAGATTGTAGCGATTTCACGGAAACATTATGGGCATAAGCATTCTCAACCAGAAACTACAAAAAAGAAACATGGCGTATTAGTCGCTAAATAGAACCTGAAGTAGAAACCAAGGAAATAAGTACTTTTATTAGCATAGTCTATGACTAATTGTTCAGAATAAGTTAATATGTTACCTCACAAAGCTGTTTGATACATTGTTGGATGAATGCCTTTTCTTGGAGCGGCCTGGGATCCTTTATCTTTTCTGTACCAAACACACCATATTGACTGTTGCGTGACCCTCCAGTCACACTAGCTCTAAGGACAAACAGTAAATACAAGTCTTGTGACAATACATATTAAAAAAAAAACACCTCAATGTTTGAGTCACTAAAATTGCTATTTTTATGTTTCCTTTGCATTTTTTATACAAAGTGATATGTGAAGTTCTCTGTATTTAAGATGATTGGAGTAACATCATCAGCTTGGAAACCACAATGCACATGCACAACAAAGGGATTACTGCATCCTAGATGAATATTTTCTTCATTGTATTGAAAGAAATAAATTTTTATGGAGCAAAAAAACACTTCAAAGATGAAGATAAAAGGACGTAGGTGGCTGAAACTAAAGGCTAAAATATTTAAGAAATATTTAAAAGGACTAGACCCCTGCAACAGTGGGGTCCTGTTAAAGAAGATACTTGAAAATTGTGAACTAAGCAGAAAGATTACAGAATTTTAGAAGGTTTGTATCTTAGAGAGAAGACACTAAGGCAGAGTGTCCTGGAGATGTCATTCTTGCTTGAACAGGAAAGTGTATTGAGGTGTTCATAAGGTCTGTAATGGATATCATTCCCAAGAGAAAACAGCTCCCAAAGCAATTCTTACTCCACAGTACTATTACTTAGTGACCAAAGAGTGGAGTAAGGCAGACCTGAAGGTCTGCTGGCTCAGGTAATTATTCCCTATAGTGAAAAATGTGTTAAGAGAAAAAAAAATTACAAAATTATATGGGAGCATTATTGTATTAATTTACAGAGCAGAGAATCAAAGTTATAAATACCTCTTCCCAAAAATGCTGATTTTTCTTTCTGACGTTGCAGGTGTAGGTTTGCTCATGCTCAGCTTCCCAAAGGTACCTTTTTCCATCCTGAGGAATAGGGAGAAGGATTCAAGTGACTATTTCTACCATTTCACCTTTTGCTCATGCAAGAACTATAAACACACTTGTATAAGCCTAAGCACCTTTATCGCAGCAGCACCTTAGAAAAGTCAACCAATTTTAATGCATTATTTGTCCATTATCAAAACTACTTCGGCATTTTTTATAGAGGTACCCAGCCACCACCTAACAAGTATGTTAGAAAATGTGTTACCATGTGAAATGTGTCACAGGTACAGAAAAAGATTAAAGGAAGTCTTTTTGTAGAACTGGAGCACTTGTGCAAACATCCTTGGGTGCAAGGAGCTTTCTTCTCACTGCTTCCATTTTTTCCCCCCAGTTACTACTCACACATTCGAACACACCACAGTAAGTCTCTTCAGAGTTAGTTTTATGTAGCTATTCTTAGCAAGATGATCAGCAACACTTACATCTGAGGTGTTTGAAGACCCATCTTGTTGTTGTCCTGCACTCTCAGTGCCATCATAGATTGCCGACCGCTGCTTCTGGTGATCTTTGAGCTTCGTCTCATTGTGACTGTATTGTAAATCACAATCCTTCAGTATCAGAAAATCCAGGATCTAAGAGTATTTTTCTTTTTAAACTCCACGATGATTTTCTGAAGGATCAGAATAAGCAAGTAGAACTGTACATTGGATCGAACAGTGTGACAGTTTCCAGAACGACTGGATTTTCTTTAGAGAAAAAGAAAAAAAAAAGTGATTATGTTAGACTCCAGAAATACATAGGAGCAGCCACAATCTTTTAAATCAACTATTTTACTGATGAAAGTGTCAGTGGTTGTTCCAAACCTACTATTTTGCCTTTCTTTGTATCTGGTCATTTCTAACCTACAAGTTCCAGAGGCAAAAAGGCTTGAGAAATTCTTCAGTTCAGTTAGCTACACTACCATGACTACTCTTTCCAGTATTTCAGCACTTCATCTACTACTGAACCGCTAATTCTGAGCCTGCTTATTCATTTTGCAAAAGATCTTGCAGTATCATAGCACAATAACTGGAAAATCTATTCTGAGATAATATTATGGCTCTCTTCAGACTACACGCACAAAATATAAATCAAACTGGAATATTAATACCACTGTCCCCAATGTGACATTAAGTGGGAATTTGAAGTAAACAGAATTAACTCTGGGAAAAAAATGCCAACTTTCACCCTCTACAGAGGATCTATTTTATTTGTGGGATAGCCTTAAGTGACTGAATTATAACTAATCAAAAATACCTCCATTAAAAACATTACCATAACACATTATCAATATAAACTGTGTTTCATTTCGCTTCTAGTTCCACTGCTCACAAACCATGGTGGAGGTTTAGCTCAGGCCCAGTTCATATGATAGCGTATCCATGACTTCATTGTCTCTGGGGAAGAAGCTGCATTATTCAATCACTTTAACAGGGACCCACCACTGACAGATTGTTTTCACAAATACACCAAGTGACTAGTTTCCCAAATCCCAGACTCAGTGAAGTTGGAAAAAACCTTTGAGGTCATCAAGTCCAGCCTATCAATTAGGCCATCCTGTCAACTAGACCACAGCACTAAGTGCCACATCCAGTCTTTTCTTGAACACCTCTAGGGATGGTGACTCAACTACCTCTGTAGGCAGCCCCTTCCAGTGTCTAGTCACCCTTTCTGTGAAGAAATTCCTCCTAGTGTCCAACCTAAACCTTCCTCAGTCCACCTTGTCGTGGACCGGCCGTGCCCTCTCCTCCTATCGCTGGTTGCCTGGGAGAAGAGCCCGACCCCACCTGGCTATAATCTCCTTTCAGGCAGTAGTAGAGAGCGATAAGGTCCCCCGCAAGCCGCCTCTTCTCCAGATTAAACAACCCCACATTGCTCAGCCGCTCCTCATCTGAACTGTGCTCCAGACCCTTCACCAGCTTCGTTGCCCTCCTCTGGACTCGCCCGGGCACCTCAATGCCCTTCCTGAATTGAGGGGCCCAGAACTGGACACAGCACTCAAGGTGCGGCCTCATCGGCGCCGAGTACAGAGGAACAACCACTTCTATAGTGCTGCTGGCCACACTATTCCTGTTGATACAACCCAGCATGCCAGAAGAGCAGAGTTTGAGCAGAGATTTAAGAGCAGAGTTCGCTGCAGCCAACACGCCACCAGGGAATAAAAGGGGAGGGAGCGCGGCAGAGCCGGGCGCAGCTCCCACCGCTCGCCCTGACAGCGCGTCTAAACCGTACCGAGGGAAACAAGGGCAGCCAGCGCGGCACTCGCCACCGCCTCACGGACACCGGCCCCGGGGCGGCGATGGTGAGGGCGGCGGCGGCGGCGGCGTTGTTGCTGCTGCCGCCCTCCCGCCCCCCTCGGAGGGAAAGGCCCGCACCGCGGAGAGCCCCGTCCCAGCCGTTACCTCCCGCAGCAGCAGCAGCAGCAGCGCCGCCTCCCTCCTCCTCCTCCGCTCAAATTCAAATCCGCCCGCCCAGCGCGTCACGAAGAGGCTCGTCACGGGGAACTGCGTCACGGCGGGATGAGGGGGGAAGGCAGGCCACGGGAGCATCCTGGGAAGGGCCCGGGGGAAGGGCCATGGCCGTACGGCAAGATGGCGGCGCCCACGGTGGGGGTGTGAGGCGCTGCGGTGCCTGGGCGAGCTCCGGGGTTTTTGTCCAGCCGCAGCGAGCTCTTCTGGGGAAAAAACCCGAGCTTTCTGCCTCTGTGTGCCTCCGGGGACGGGCATCTGCGCCGGGCCTGAGCAGCGCTGGTGCCGCCGCTGCCTCTGTGCCTGTGTTACTGCTCCCGAGCGCTGTCACAGTCGTCTGTGTGGGTTTGTGTACGTGTGTGTGTATGCGTACATAGAATGTGTATGTATATATATATAGTGCATGCGCATGTGTTTATACGTTGTGTGTGTGTGTGTGTATATTGCATATATATGCGTATATGCCTGTGTGTGTATATATATATACGTGCACTAGTCATATAGCCATAGGCGTGATCACAGAGCTGCAGTGCTGTTTTCCAACTTGTTGAATGAACTCTTAGAGTAAATACATGCTGCATGAATGTATAAAAACTTATATAAAACTTGCTCACTATTAAGAAAAATAAAGCATTATAGGGATGAAGCTAAAATAGGGATGCATGTAGCAGGGAAAACAACTGAAGTCAGAAGGTTCTACGGTGTGTCCTGTGCGTGCTTGGAAATGTCCACCTGAACCTAAAACAGTGATAGTTCTGAAAAGTGATTTCTTATAAAAATTCCCACAGGAGGAGTTTACTCCGGGAAGTGTGTGTGGTTGATGAAAGCTATCGTTTCAGGAAGTCGATTTTTCCTCCTGAAAAGGGAAGTTATGATGTCCGTGGTACATCGTCTGACAGCGGGATGGCTCGTGGATCATCTCTCCTTCATCAACCAGTGTGGCTATGAAATCTGTGACTCCTTTGCATGCCCTGGCGGTGTCACTCTCAATGCTTCTGTCACATCTACTGAAGACTGTCACAGTTCTTCTGCCTTTGTTGCCACCTCCTCTTCGAGCAGTGGTCCTATTCATATCCCTGAAGATGCCATAGAAACAGAAGGTAAAACAGCAGAAATAAGATATGTGTTTCGAGAGGAGTTCTTTGACGTTTCTAAGCCCCATATAGTTGCACCTCCTGAGGAGCAGCTATGTCGGGGGTGCCCTGAGATGAGTCTGACAGAAATAAAGGTCAACAGTAACAGAGAGGAACACCAGGAAGGAACAACGAGTGGTGTTGAAGATTCTGTTGCCAGTGCTAGGAAGGTATGTTCTCTGTCATACAGTAAACTACAGTAATCCTGTGATAAGTAATTTACTACTAACATTGTTTTTCATACCTGAGTCTTCTGAGGTTGTGCAGAGGAGCAGAAACTTTTCCGTCATGTATTTTCAAGATGCGCAGAAGGTGTAGGCACTTACTAGGATATTCTTGTGTTCCGTGTGTCAGTAATGTGCATTTTGTGACTCAAAAGCTCACAAAATCTTCTGACATTGGTGGTAGTCAGGCTCAAACTGTGTGGGCCCAAAGGAGGCATGAGTACCAACTGTGGCATGCATCAGGTATCTGCAGATCCCAGTGACATGAGTAACATAACACAGCTTTAAGTCTATTTACCTTAACAATATCTACAGCAGCCTAGATATTTTTGCTTCTTTGACTTGTAGTTGTCAAATCAAAAAAGAAAGAGATGTACAGTTTTTTCGGCTTTTAAAAGAGTTAATTTGTAATTCAGGTACGGTTGATTATTTTTTTTTCCTTTTCTCGCAGAGTAATATGGATTTTTTTTTTTTTTTTAATTTCTTGCTCATTCTGAAGAAGCGTAAAAGGAAATGTTTATTCAACCAGGGTGAACTGAATGCTTTGGAATACCATTCAAAGGTAAGTTGTAACAAAAGTATATTTTGTGAGTACGTGATACTTGTCTTTAGGCATGTACACAGTGCAGGGCATGGTTGCAAACAAGTTCTGTTCCTCTAGCTCGTTCCATTGGTGGGAAGGTCAGTCTCCAGTCTTAAGTGAGAAGTTCTTACAGAGAAGATCTTCTTTGTAGATACATGTGAAATTGCATTTGAGATATTTCAAAGAGCTGGACACTGCATTGACAAAATATCTTTTACTGTTATGGATAACTACACATGATATTGTGATGACTTGAATATTAGTTGGTCAGGAAGTGACTGATTTGAAATAGAGGGTAACCTGAAGATCAGTTCATCTTTAGTGTATCAGGGCACTGTGCTGAATTATTCAAAGCTTCTTTAACCAAATGTGCTCCAATCTTTCTGCAAATGAGAGAATTTTTTTTCCATCTAACATTGTCATACTAAAGCATTATGAATGAGTTGAAATTCAAGTCTATAGGCTTATGTCAGTAATGTACTGATGAAGTTACGACTGAATTACACTGAAGCATTTTTGGTGAGTATGTAAAAAGACACAGTTGGGAAAAACCTGTGATCCCAGTTAGCCTCTGATACCATTCACAGTTTGGGAAGTATTGGGTTTTTACTGTATTTATGTTGCTAAAGGTTCTAGCTCTGCAAGTCAACTCAGATTATTTTGCAGTCATACTGTGCATCAGTTGTTTCTCTTGGGTGGTATTTGTCTCTCTCCCTGATTTTAATAATCATAATAATTTATTTTGTTTCAGTTATTAAACTGATCTTAGCCCACAAGGTTTTGGTTTTTTTTTTAACTCTATTCTCCTGCCCACCAGGGAGTGGGGTTTGTGGGGTGTGAGTGAACAACTGAGTGGTACTTGGTTGCCAGCTGGTGTTACACTATGGCACACAGCCTCATCATTATGCCCTTGTAGCTTTTGAGCCAATGTTCTCTGTAACTGGCAAGGATCCTTTTCCCTGCCTGCAGATTAAAGGATGTTTTGATTTTGGTTTTGTTCCCTGATCAAGTAGATACTTGAAAGATCACTTCTTTTTTCCCTTGTTTCTTTATGATCATACAGGTCAGGAAGCTGATTTGGGAAGGCACTTTGCATTTAGTCCAAGAAGGACTCAAAAGTGGTTTTCTTCACCAAAGGACTGCAGAACCCAGTTACAGGAAGAGTAATGTTCCTGTTGTCTGTGGGTTGGCTGAATTATGTGAAATGGCAAAGCAGTTTCCAACTGTGAATGAAGGTGACCATCAGTCTGTATACGTACTAGAGGATGAAACCTCCAGTCCAGAGCAGGACCTGCTTTCCTGTGTTACAGAAAACACCTCAAACCATGCCAAGATAATTGTGTTAATGGGACAGAAGTACTTGGTGCCACCAAAAAGCAGCTTCCTTTTATCTGATATTTCATGTTTACAGCCCCTGCTGAACTGTAAGTATCTTTAGGTGTTAAAATTTGCTCCTTCACTCCTGCCTGAAAAGAGCAGTTAATGTCAAGATGAATAGGAGCTCAATGAACAGATTTTAATATACAGCATCACACTGAGGAATTGCTGCTGCAGGCTTTTAAAGTGGTATTTCTAACTTTCTGCAAATAGTTGAGCATTTTCAAAGGAATCTTAAGCGGTTAGGAGACTGTGTCATGGGGGGATTGTTTGTCTCCAGAAGACTCCTTTAAAAATCTCAGCCAAAATACAACAGTTTATGAACATGTTCTGAGCCACTGTCAGCCTAGAAGTCATGGAAATGCATTAGATGTGGACTAGCTATGCTCATGGATCCCTATCCCACAGGATGAGGCTTTGACATAGCTAAGTCCATGCTGCTGCTAGGGTGGTGGTCCTGCTGAATTGATTTTTAGCTAGATTAAACCATGGGAGAGGGCTAGGATTGCCCACCTTAAAACAAGGGTTCCCTTACAGACTCATCCTGTGTGGTGGCAGGGTCTTTTTTCATTGGCATAAACTGATTATGGAACAAAGCCCAGTATCCCCCAGGGAAGATAACAGTTGGAGAGGCTGCTGTTCCCAACAGGAGGGAAGCACCACTTTAGCAAGACCAGGAGTAGCAAGCATGGCTTGATGTCTCAGCTGCTGCATTTCACAGCTGACAGTACTGGCATAAGCCAAAATCAGTGACAGGGAAACGGTGGGATTTTATAGTAAATAACTTCTCTGTAAAAGTGAATCAAAGCTTTAAGCTGACAGCATGCACCAGTCTTCACTGTACTTCACCATCCCATCAGCTTTCAAATTGACTTTATTATTATTACTATTACTATTATTATTAATATAAGTAGCAGCTTAGCTTTGTCAGACAGTCTTACAGAAAAGATGTTGCCTGTGAGCAGGAGCTGGGGATTACTGCTCTACTTTCTAATCAGTGATTTTAGATTTTTTAGTTGCATACAAGAAGGAAGGAAACGTATGTAACTTAATGTTCAGTGTTTCTGGTTTAGGTTTATGGTTTTTTTTTGTTCCTGTTTATTTTTTTAATAGGCAGACATGCAGGAGATAGGATCTTATCCAAGAAGTCCAGAATTTAACCAGTTAGCTGTTTGCAGCTGTAGGAAAGAGGGAAGATCATTCTCGGTCTGCTATCACTATGCAAAGCTATGCATATAAGAAAGCATGTTTGGATTCTTCAGGAGGTCAGAGAGCAGTCCAAAAAACTGGAGCAAATTCTTTATTGAAATAAGCGTCAGTGAATGTCAATATAATGCCAGTTACTATTTTTTTTTTTTTTTAGGAAGTTTGCTGTCCATTTTAATTACTACTTTTCTTCTTCTCTTTCACTTGCAAAAAGAGAAGTAATTCTTGCTAGTCAGTCCACTGTAAGGTTAATACATCCAATCCTAAGGGGAAAAGATATAGTAAGCACGTTTAAAGAACATGAAATACTAATACTAATCTATTGTTCTTACCATCAGACTCAATGAAAGGACAAATATATTCTCTGGAAAAAAGTAAAATTGGAGAGTCCTGTTTTTTCATGAATGTATCCTGTATATTCTCTCCTCCAACTGAAGTAAACTCACCTTCGCCCATGAAAACTCTTTTTCAGTTCTCTTCTTCTTATCCATTATTTACATTTCATACACTGGATGTAGCTATCTTGTCTCTCTTTACCTCCAGTAGTGCAAAACACAGTTTTCCAGGGTTCCCTTGAAGCTCTGTACGTCCCTGTTGGCCTGCTCAAAGATCAAACAGGGCAGGAATCTTGTGTTCAGGGCTTCAGCTTTTCCCTCAGCTGGGTGCCTTATTACATAGTTTCTGGTAGGAAACTTGGAGAAATTTTCGTTTTTGAGACTTGCACTCTGTAATTTTATTTTTTTTTCTAAAAATCCTCAAGATGTGCAAAACTTCTTGGAGGGATCTGACACAGATAACATAAAAGTCCTTTTCTCAGGTAGTCAGCCTAAAAATCTCTGAAGGATATGATTATCTGAATTTTAAAAAGCATGGCAGAAATCTTTTAACTTCTTCTTTGAAAAGAACAGAAGAAATTTGCAGTTTTGCTGTAAATCAGTTTTAACTCATAGACTTTTAAAAGATAATTGACTGGCTTTTTTTTTTTTCTCAATTTCGCTTGCCAGACAAGAAAAAATATGATGTAATTGTGATTGATCCACCATGGGAAAACAAGTCTGTTAAAAGGAGTAACAGGTAATTTTATAGTAAAATCAAACATTGTCATTGTAGCTTACAAAGGGTAATTAGTATTTTAATGTACTGATGTAATCCAAGACCAGTATAATGTGAGACTGCATCTTAAACTTGCAAATATTTTGGCATATGCTTACCTTCAAGTCTATGGAATGTCTTGGGGGATTTTACTGAAAGGGCTTGGATACTTGGCATAAAAAATATTTTCAAGAATAGATCTTAAATTACCTAGCTGGTGAGAGGATGTTAGTCTTTGAGAATTTCAAAGAAAGTCTAGTGTCAGCTGTTCTGTAAGTCCCAGATCATGCAGATATTAATTTGTAATTAATAAGGTTACTTCAGTGGCCATAAAGCTAGTTAAATGTGGAAGTATTTTCAGAACTGAAATCTTGTTCTTAAGTGTTAGTGGTGGTGTTTGTCTTGGTTGTGGTCTTTTTTTTGGTGTTTGTTTTTTAATTTGAGCCATAATTTGAGCTTCAGTCTGATGGGTAGAAGAAAGTGGTAATGCAGCAGTAAAATCCTCAAGTACTGTGGTTTATGAAGCCATTAACTAAATTGTTATGGGCTTCCTTCATTGCTGCGTAACATCAGACTTAGGCCAGTGGTGCCCTCCTGGATTACCTTCATAGAATGGGAGCCCCTATGGATTATCATAATTGTATCTGTGTGAAAGAAGGTCAGACAGGAAATTGGGCCTTACAACTTTCTAGACTAACGACTACTGTAACTTTTGAAGCTTTTTATGAAGACCTAGTTTGAAGATGCAGAGACTGATTAGTAGGCTTTCCTTTGAAAGCCTTACAGAAACATATAGAAACTGAGTTGAACTCATTCAAGTGTCTTCTTGACAATGTATGGTACTCAGAGGAAAATTGCAGTTATTCACAAATTAGCCAGTAAGACCCTCTCTCCCTCTCAAAATAGAGGCAAAAGGTGCAGGAGCTATCACTGCTCTTAATTACCTTGTTGACAGCTAATCATTTTGAAGCATTTCACATCTGGGTGAATCTCTTTTTCTCTGGACAGTTTAGTCCAGGAAGTATTTTTGATTTTGCTTGTTTGCTGTTTTTCACTGTTGCACTGTTTAGGGTCCTAGGTACCCACATGGCAGCTGTTGATTGGGCAGTGTTCCAGTATTTTTGATGCTGCAACGTGTAGGTTCCATGAATTACAACTTGCTAATAGTGAAGAATAGCATCATGAGAGAATGGTGGAACAGGACAGAATCTGGAAAGCGTACTGTATTTACTGATGTAGCATTCAGGTAGCTCAGGAAAGTGCAGAACGGTTTTGAATAAACTAGAGAATTTCTGCCATGACTGGCAGTTAAAAAAAATGAATGACTTCTGCAAATAATTGGAGAAATTATCTTTTATGACCTCTTAATTTGCCAGTCAAATTAGTGTTGCACTTGCACTTGCAAATGCCTCACTTGTCATTTTCATTCAAAAGAGAGCTTATTGTGAGAAGCGAATAATACTACGCTGCCTAAGAAGCTACTTTTAACTAAATAGCTTTGTTAGGTTGTAAAGATAAGAATATTTAATTATATATGATAGTTCTTAAATGAAATATGGGCTTTTAGACTTCATCAGAGACACAACTCATAATGCTTTATTTGGGGGAATAGTGGACATATTTAGTTAAAGGTTCTGCTCAGTAAAACTTAAGTCCTACACTAATGATTTTGTATGAAATCTGTCAGCTTTGGCCACTGGGTGTCAGTCTTGAACTATTTTTATGACTTCGGTTGTCAAGAGATAATTCTTGAAAATCCTGTCCGTGTAATTTCTTTGTCCATTTGTGTTGCTTTGCAGTTTTTATATTTGATATATGCTAACTTGCTTTCTCACTGTATTGGTGTATAGGTACAGCCACTTGTCTTCATGGCAAATCAAGCAGATTCCTGTACCAACACTAGCTGCTCCAAATTGTCTTATAGTCACGTGGGTGACTAACAGACAGAAGCACTTACATTTTGTTAAGGATGAACTCTATCCTCATTGGTCAGTGAAGACACTTGCTGAGTGGCACTGGGTAAAAGTAAGTTCTTAATTTGGTTTTTTGCTTTCTTGGAGACTGAGAGGACTTCCACTATGACACCTTATATTCTTATAAGTTACTACCATGTGCTTCTGTATTTGAAAGGACTGGTATCATCACTGTCCTATTTTCTTATAAAAGAAAATGTCTTGGGGAAAAATGCATATTAAAATCTTCCACTGTGTATTTTTAACTCTTTTGTGTCAGATTACTAGGGCTGGAGAATTTGTATTGCCTTTGGATTCTTTGCACAAAAAGCCCTATGAAGTTCTTGTATTGGGGAGAGTTCAAGGAGATGGAAAGGAAGCTTTAAGGTATGTCAGGAGAATGGTAAATGTCTTTTTGAGGATGTTAAGATCCCCTTTGTATAAGTCACTTGTTTATAATACAGCGTAATATCCAAAAATCTCATGGCATCATTTTTTGTGGACCTAAAGATAGCCCTACTACTTTGGGATAAGGGTGTTCCTTAGCGAGATTAAAGAATGGAAATCTTTGCCTTTTTCTACATATGTCTGTGCTGGAGAACTGGCTTGGACAAAATTCTTATGGACAGGGCTTCCTTGGCTGACATGTTGTCTTGGACCACGAGTCCTTGGCACAGACTGATGCCATTTTGGGTATGCTGCTGTTTTTCTACTCATAAAGAGATGTAGGACTATGTTATTTGTTCTCAATGGTTTTGTGTGGCTGTTCTTAACCAAGTTGTGTCTAAAGCCTCAATGATATCATAAACTGTCCTTTTCTATGTCTGAGCAACTTTTAATTTCCCTTGGACTTACCTGAAGTTTGACTGTGAATGAGCATCCTGTATGTTACCTCTCATCTGAAGAAGCTCTGTGAGAGCTGCAGCACCACAATGGGTGGCATTCATTCTCCTACTTCTGTTCTTGTTCTTTATATGACAGGAAATCTGAAGGTGTACTTCCAATTCCGGAGCATAAGTTAATTGTCAGCATACCCTGCACTCTGCATTCACATAAACCTCCTCTTTCTGGTACGTTTTGGTTTTGTTGCATAATGTTTCTGTAATCCAGTGGACTTGGATATCTCATTCTAGGATGTACCTGGAAGTGCCTTAATTTTCCATATGCCAAGCAATTTTGCTCAACAGAACTTGTGGTTCCTCAACATTTCTAAGACTGTTGTGAGGCATGTAAGTCTTGGTCTCTAAAAATGAATGTGAAAACTAGAACTTGCAGCATTATTGTGTCAATATTTTGGGTAGATGTGTTAAAAAAAAGTTGCCTTTTTCAGAATTTGTCTTTTAAATACTGCACAAGCAGTTTACAGATACTTCATGTATGAAGTTATGATAAATGATCTAAAATACCTTGTGGGGAGAAAACTTTGGGAATATATAAAATAGGATATCTTCTACTTAGTTAATAAAACCAGAAAACTCTTCCTTTATCATGTCATGTTGAAGGAAAAGTTTTCATTTCTGTGTGAATTGTCTGCAGTAAAATTATGCCTTTAAATCCAAAAGCATAATTATTTTAAGGCTGCTAATAATAAGCAACAAATAGGCAGGCCCTGCATATTTCTGAGAAGCTGTATTTAATTTACTGAAATTGGTGCAGTAACTCCAGCCAGCCAGTTATTGTGGGTGTAAGTCCAACTATTTGGAGTTTAGTCCAAAGAATTGAAGACTTTGGCGTGATATGTTGCTACCTTTCTCATGTTGTTCTGGAGCACTCTGACTAATTTTGTCAATAGAAAGTTGTACTTCTTTCACCTTACAAGGCTATGGTAAGAAGTACATTTAATACATCTCAGAAAAATGGTTTCATCCTCCCACGGGAGGGAAGCTCTTGGTGAATCTGCAGATATTCCAGGTGCACACGGTGCTATGTAGTCACATCAGAAGAGGCAGGTAAAAGAAGTGTGTAATGCTGTTGAAGAGGAGAGTTGTCACAGTTTGCTTCACTGATATGCTTTCTTTTTAGTGTTCCCGAGGAATAGAACAGCTTCAGTTAGGATTCTGAAGCAGAAAATTATTGTATATTCTGGGACACTGTAAAATTTGTATTTAGGATCTTGTATTTATTAAATTAACCTGTTCAAAAACTAGTAGATGGGACATACTTCTGTTAGCTAAAAACAGAAGAGAAGAAAGGCAATTCTAGGAGGATCTCTTTGCCATTCTGAAGCCACATCTTTAAGAATTAAGACTAGAGCAGGAACTATATGTGTTGATTTAAGGTAATGAATAGTAGGGTGGTGATTTGTGAGGCTGGTCACCTAGGGCCTCTTCAGCAAACCAATACTTAGCAGCAAGCTCAGACACAAACAGGAAACCTGTGAGATACCCGAGAGTGCAAACCAACAGTTTGTGTGTATTACAAGAAATTCTAGTGCCAGGACAGTCCTTGGAACAATTATTTTGTAGGGCAGAATCTCTAGAAACTGTACTTGGGATTCCTTTATAAATTATGATCCTGAATGGATTTTAAGGAAACTGTTTCTGCTAATTTCTTGTATGTTTCCTGAGTCTTTACTTGAATGCTGGAATTTGGTAATATTGTGCAGCATTTATTTTTCTCTATGAAAAAATGAATTTGCTGTGGAGCAAATATCAATGATTTACAAGGTTTTAATAAAAATCTGCGTGTATCCTACCTTTTTTTGGCAGCTCCATTCAGAGTATAGTTATGTAATGAAAAGGTAGACCATAAGGCAAAAGCTAATTGTTGATGCTCTGACTTCAGAGCTGTACAAGGTATTGCTTTTACCACGGGACAATACTCTCGAGCGGCCAGTAGAGAGCAGCGAAGCCACATCCTCGAGGGTTTCAGAAGAAATTTGAACAGAAGCAGAGACTTGGCAAGGGGTGAGAAGGACACTTGATGAGTCACATGCATTCTTTATGCTTTGTTTAAGTGGTAACAAAGCCAAAAATATTAGTATTTACTGATGGTGTCTGGCACTTTGTTTCTTATTACAACAATAAATATTGTATGTTGATACATATGTAGCCACTTAATGACTGATTATAACAGTTTATCTCTCCTGGGGGACTAGAAAGATGTAAATTAAAGTAAGCCATCAAAAAGAGATGTTTGTGCTCCTACAGTGCATTTAACCATGAAATTGCAACTGTAGGGGTTTTTGGTGATGCATGTGCTGTGTTCAATGCTTAGAGCTTTAATATGTCATTGTAAATGTACTTAAGCTGCTTTATGCAAATGTGTTAAAACCAAATTTTATTACTCCAGGTTTTGATTCAAATAACAGCAGGTTTTCTTCCTAATTCAATTCAGTGTTGCTCTTACAAGGCATAAAGGACATTCTGTTACACAGATGTACGAAGTTCTACATAACTTCTCGTCACTTTTTCTCATTTTCCGGTATTATTGATTGTGCTTGTTACAGCCGTTTCTCCTCCAGTTTTTAAGTATGTACATATATTGTTAGAAAATAATATTGTCATGTAGGAGTATGCCCAAAACCACTGGCATTAATTCTTGACTGTGTTCTAGCCACTCTGCATATCCTCAGCAGAACAACGCAGTGGGAAGTCATGGAAACACCCTGCTCTTGTAGCAACCCTGGCTTGTTAGGCCATGTTATAAAGGTTTTCTTGGAACTAAGAAGAAATAAATGCCTTTTGTTTCCTTATGTGCCTTGTGACCCCATACTGTTAGACTAATTGATAGGTGCATCAGTGTCTGAGTTTAACTTGAAGCTCAGGAGAGATGCAGAGGTGTGAAGCCATCTTTGTGCTGAGTTTCAGATCTTTTTCTGGTCTTACTCTGTTCAGGGCTTAGACAAACTGGGCAGTAAGAACCTTTACATTGTGAACTCTTTCAAAGGGTTATTCTAAAATGAGCTCAGCTGTGTGCTTTGTGCTTTGTGTGGTTCACTGATGAGACAATGAAAAGCCAACAGTCATTTTCACTTTACGTATCTAGTTTGTCAGTGCAGAACTTGCTTTTTAGGCAGTGGAAGTCCAAAAGATAAGGGGAAACTGTTGCTTGTTTCAAAAATAATTCCTCTTTTTCCTTATTTAAACATTTTTAACAGCATGCACCTTCGATACGTGTTTGGGATTAAGAGTAAGTAGGTATGACAGGTGTCTGCTAGATTGCACTTCAGAATGAAGTGGGTTTTCTGGAAGACCAGTGTTATGTCTACCAGCTAGCTTTGTGCTAGTGTCTCATGTCCTAGGGCATTAGATGCCCAAATATAAGTGCTTGAGTTGCTGTCATAGTGTTTGTGACACCTATAAGTGATAAAGAATAGTCTGTTTATCATTTATTTAATCTGTTTCTTGTCAGTGTTATCTGTAAGTGGATAGAAGTAATTGTGTGGTGGACTTTGTTTTTCAATTTATTCTTGTGGTAGAATAACTTAATATTTAATCTTCCTGCTGATGTAGCTCCTCTAACTGTTTTCAGAGGAAGAAAATTCCAGGGTTTACTTGAGGGCTGCAAGTCAGATGCCTGTGTGTTAAGATAGCCTTTCAGTGATAAAAAGGTCTAACCAAAAAGCTGTAATTTGTAACTTGAACACTGACTTTTCCTATTTTAAGGAAATCAGTGTAATGAGATTTTTAAGCCAAAAAATGGAGCCCTCTTGATATGATAATTTTCATTGCAGTGCAAGTTACTGCCTGATGTGATTATGTAAATGCCTACAACCTAGCAATGAAAAATCATACTATAATGTGATCTCAAATTATATATAATATGTCTCTCTTTTTTTAAAGAAAGCCTCTAACTTTAAAAAGTACCTTTCTCTAGCAGAAGGAGAGGGGGAGATTCCTGGGACTTCCTTTTTAAATTCTATGACCAAATTGATAGAAATACTGTAACAGGCCTCCTGCTTCTGATGAACTGATCAGTTTTTTGGCTACCTCTTTTTTGCTTTTTGGTGAACCAGTCTCTGAAGTTGGTTGAATCTCCAGTGTGTGCTTTTCAAATTTGTCCTTGTATGCATGGAAGTTTTTGATGCTTGTTAAAACTGCTTTTGATTGCTGAACTTAGTGCTATGATGATGTTTTTAACCTATGCATTTTAAGATCTATCACCTCTGGGCAACCTGTTCCAGTGTTTCAGCACCCTCATTGTAAACAATTTCTTCCTTATATCTAGTCTGAATTGATCCTATTTTAGTTTAAAACCATTACCCCTTGTCCTATTGCAGTGGGCCCTGTTAAAAAGTTAGTTCTCCTCTTTCTTAGAGGCCCCCTTTAAGCACTGAAAGGCCTCAATAAAGTCTCCCTGAAGCCTTCTCTTCTCCAGGATGAGCAACCCCAACTCTCTCAGCTTGTCCTCCGAGCAGAGTTGCTTGAGCTCTCTCATATTGGCAGCAAATGATGCACCAGAAATCCTTCTCTAAATGGAGCTGGAAGAACAGTAAACTTTACCACTTTTTAAAAATGTGGTGGGTTTGCAAGATGGTATAAAAACAGCTACTCATAAGTGGTGTCTAATTAGATGAACTCCCCTGACACCAAACAGTGCAGCAAGTTTTCTGTCAGAATGTACATTTTCCTCTAAACTTCCCACACTTCTCTGCAAATGTTAGATTTGTTTAAGCATTTTAACTCGTCTCTAAAAGAAACAGTTTTTTGGAATAAGATTCCTGCTGGTAACAGTATTTTTTAGATTAAAAGCTGCCTTGATAACCCATCTGAGACATTCATGTGACATTTGTTAAAGATTGGGAGGAGAATAGATTTTTGTGCCAAGCCAAAATACAAGAAAGCCTGTAAACGGCCATTACAGAATTTTTATGGAAAGGTTTTGAATATATTGAAGCTTTTTAAGGGGTGATCATATAGGTAGGAAATGCATCTGGGCCTGGCTAACACTAGAAAGCAAAGTGGATGCTCATCTTTTCTGCAACTGGAGCAATCCATGATCTGATCAGCTGGGGTCTCACACAGGCAGTCTGTGACAGGCAAACCTCCTGCAAAGAGTCAGAACTTGGATTGTGCCAAATAAACCAAGAAAAAGCATTCCCTCTCATACTTTGGTGTATGCTGACTGGATGTGAATGGTTTATGCTGATATGATCTGCAGTGATCATACCTGAAGAGACTGAATCAAGCACCAAGCATACTCTTGGATTAATGAGTTGTATTTTTAAGTGACAGAGATTCAGAAATTGCTGGAGTTCTAATGAAAAATCACCAAGATATCCTTTGCAAATGTTTTCATAACTTTTCTTCTTTTGTCTTCTGTAACAAAACCAAAAATTTAACATATAATTTTTAGTATATATAAAGTTCTTAAGATTTTTTTGGTCTTTCTGCCTTCTCTGTGTTCTGTACTCCTTAAACCTCTGCTTTTCTCATGCATATTTTTGTATGCAATAACTTCATAGCTGTTTTGTGAAACCTAGTTAAGGATTTGTTTGAACCAGCCACACAATGAATGGCTCTGTATGACAAGTAAAACATTTAGTAAAACATTTGCAAGATCTTTTTCTATCACTCCAAGAATACCATTCTGTGGTGGGTTGACTACCATACATTCATAATCTGTGACATTTACATCATTAATGTTAATGACAGGCATCTATCTATTTGGATTTAAGCAGTAAAAATGCCCAAGTGTAAAAGAAATTTGAGATTTATGTTACTGAATAAAAGAACAGAGTTATATAAATATCTCTTCTGTTGCCAAGTTGGTATTGGGGAAAAAGTAGTGCTTGCATTTTTATAGCCCTTTAGTGCTGTGCTTATTTAACTGGTGTCTCTTATTTTACCTCTTAACAGTCATCACAAAAATGCTTTTATGCCCTTTAAGGTGCAAAGGAAAAGAGTGTGATCTTAATTAAGAAAAGGGGTTATTTATTTATTTTTAGAAATGTTACCCCTGCCTTATAGGAGCTAAGTTAATCTTTAGGAGTTGTTCTGTTGATATTATTAAAAAATCAGAACTTGTCTATGTAGAGGCTCAAATAAATCCTCATTCCCTTTCTCTAAATGAAAACCAATAAATCAAGGCTGTTGAAGGCCTTGGCAGTATTGTTCAGAATTTCAAGGGCACTTATTTAAAATTACTTTCTCACTATAAATAGTCCAGCTGTTTGATGAAACCCCTGAAATTAATTTGCTGTCTCTCTTTTTTTTAATGAAACATTCATTTTTTCATCCACTAGCATCACAGGGGAGGTTTTATGTGTTTACTATTGTTATTTGTACCATTGTCACTGTTGTTTTCTTTTTTTTTTTTTTTTCTTGCACAGCAGTTCTGGCAGAGTTTATCAAGCCAGGTGTGGAATGCTTGGAGTTGTTTGCTCGCAACCTCCAGCCTGGCTGGACCAGCTGGGGAAACGAGGTCCTGAAGTTTCAGCACATTGATTATTTCACTCTTCTGCAGAAGGAAAACTGAGCTGGGCCTTACACATCTATATCTTCTGAAATTCTGTGCCTTCCCAAGGCATCTTGAACTTGTCTTTATTACTGATGGTTCACTTAAAGGTAACAGAAATAAAACCAATTGCATTTCCATTAAAATTCCTGAAGTGACACGATATCTGTTTAATGGTATCTCTGCTTGTACAAGGTGGTCCTTATTTTGATGACATGAACATATTTGAATACTGGTGTTGGAGTGTAAGTTCATCCCCGTTTTATTTCAAACCTCAAGAAAAGAAAGATATCTTAAAGTATTCTCACTGCAGCTATTAACTGAGCTAATAACACATCACAAGTGCTATGTTGTAGCACTTGTGTTATTTTTAAAGAATAACAATGACTCTTTAAGGAGTGTCAGTGGAAGTAAACAGTTCTGAATCATGCATGTTTTCTTAAAGAAGATTTTTTTTTGCAAAAGAATGGATTTTTATCTAAAATACTTACTGAGGCAGTGTATCCTCCTCCATGTTTGTATCTGTCTGTCTACCTCAGAAGAAATAAAAGAAACAGTACTTGTGAATTTTTGACTGACCACATTCTATGCAAAATTATACTTTTAAAACAGCTGGCAATTATATCTTTCTGTATATGGTGTTAATTTTTGAACATGTTTTAAATGATCAGTCTCAATGTCTTATGAATTCTGACCTTTTAGCAGATTATATGTATTTTTAAAATTCTCCTTCGTTATCTTCTTAGAACATTAAAAAGCCATGCCACTGAGCTGTATTTTTCAGCTAACATAGAGATGTCCCTTTTTTTTCTTTTTTTTTAATTTTGTAATAAAAATGAAAATAAAAACTTGTGTGTTATTTGCAGACCCAGTGTCTATATTACTGTTCAGTTTCGTGTTTTGCCTATTGGAGCAGTGGAGTTAGCAAAGCAAGGAAAATGCTTTTTTTCCCCTCCTTTCCCCAGCAGTTAAACATATACTTGAAAGAAGTAGATAATGTAACACTGAAAGTAGTTACGAGGGAAAACATTTCTTGCTGCATGATTTTATTTAGTCTGTGTTTTAAACTCTCAGTACCTAAGCAACCTTACCTACAGCTGTAAGGGATAGAAAGTTATTTATTTGCTTTCAGTTTTACAAGATCTTGCCTACCTGCAGATTCTGCATTCCCAGACAGAATTCCCTCACCCTCCCAAGCTGGTCTGATGTAGTACTAAATGAGCGTATGAGACTCAAGCATGGAATAAATCATAACTGTTGCAAGTATATTGTTTTCCCTTTGTACAGCACAAGAAATGACAATATTGTCTATTCCATGTGTGCTGCTGTGAGTGACTAGATTTAATTGCAAATAAAGGAAAGAGATCAACAGTCTTAGAGATCAGGAAACTCCCTTTCTCCTTGGAGCTATGCAGCAGAACCCTTTTAAGGGAGTGACCTTCTTCACGCTGTTTAAAAATCGATGACCTTATTAATTTGTCCCTTCTGTGGAGTCCCTTTGCAAATTAGGGCTTTCTGGAATAAGTAAGGTTGGAAAAGACCTCTGAGATCACTGAGTCCAACTCAACCTGGCATCACTTGTGCTCACCACTAAACTAGAAGCTGAGCAGCTAATTCCAGCAGCTGGGCATCCAGCCTCCCAAGTATGGTTTGTATGTAGAGGACTTGTGCAGCCAGACTCTGAGCTTCCCAGACCCTTAAGTCAAAAGTTGAAGACTGGAGTTTAAGTCATACCTGGTCCTGTCATTTGTAAACAATTACAAAATTGTGCCTTGGACAACTCCTCTGCTGCTTTTCCACTGCAAAGAGGACTATGAAGAAGACCTTGTGACTAGGACAGAAGTGGTGTTGTTACATCTGCAGCCAACCTGCAACCATTGCATTTTCTCAGGAGGAGAAAGTCCATTGCTAACTTGGAAGTCTCATGGTGATATTAGCAGGTCATAGTTTCAGGATCATCTTTTAAACATTATCATGGGCCCGTTATGCTTAATTCATAATTTAAGTAGCCTCTTACATTTTTCCAGCTGTCCAAAACCCCAGCTGTTCCTAATCAGCCATCAGATCTTTCAGTGTCTTTCAAATGACTTCTCTGAGTCAAAATCTGCAGCATACTGAAAAAGTGAGGAGTGAAGCCAGCTAATAGGACAATTTAAGATTCAATTTTCTTTTATAAAATAATAATGTTATCTGTAATAATAATATCTATAATCTTGTAACATAGATAATTATTCCACTTTGGTGGTGTAAAGATACTCTCTGTTGTGTTAAGCCTTGTATAAAAAAGAAAATCTGCTCTGAAGAATTTACAAAGTCGATAAGAAATGAAAGAACAAGGGAGAAGACAGGGATGTGGGAATACAGGATAGTAATGAGATGTTAAAGTGTATGTGATAAGTTGCAGCCCGGGTATTCTGTACTTCTTAAGTGTTCCTAAAACTTACAGGGTTTTCCCCCATGTTTTAAAAGAGATTTTCTGCTTTTTTCTTCTGGTACCACGTATTCCAAGGAAAAATAGATGAAGTTTGTATTTTACTAAAAACATTGATGAAATAGAAGTTTTTTCATTTGTAAATTCTTTTTTGTGGCAGCTTGGTGAAGTTACAACTGCGATTGCTCAAGAATTTTCAGAAAGTATGTTATTTGATACATCTGTTGTTATTTTAGCAGGACAACGATAGAAGTTGCTTTACCTAGGTGTTCTCCACTTTTTAAAGCCTTTAAAAATTATGTCTTACTGCAAAAGTATCTCAGTTCATAATGCAAAAAGAAGTGATTTTAAGCTGCTCCTATATGTAGAGTACATCAAGTGTCATAATCAAACTTACTTTTATGAAGCTTCAGGTTTGAGTATGATTTTGAAATGTCAAATTAGCATATGACCTTTACTTGTATTTTTAAACTTCTGTGAAGTAAAAAAGAATTATACCAGTAAGATATGTTTTTGGAATAGTAATTGCTAGGCATGAACTCCCATGGAATAGTGATTGCTAGGCATGAACTCCTGTGGAAAGAACAAAATTTCCTTTGCAAGAGTAAACATTATTAAAAAAGTGAACTAAGTGAGTAGCTCTTACCTCTTTGTAGCATTTCTCTTGGATAGGTGTCAGCAGCAGTAAAGAGTTGATGTTGAAAATAGATTTCCAAACGGCATAAACAACTATAAAATTAATGGGAGGTAAATGCTACATAACAAGAAGGGAATGGAAGGCTAGAGAATAGCCAAAGGATGAGGAACAGTCAGGTTGCTGGAATAAGTCCTGTGGTGTCCCACCTGTCAGGTATTTTCATAAAATCAGAGAATAGTTTGATTTGGAAGGGACATTTACAGGTCATCTAGTCCAACCCACCTGCAATGAGCAGGGATGTCTTCAACTTGATCAGGTTGCTCAGAGCCCCATCCAACCTCACCTTGAATGTGTCCAGGGATGAGACATCTACCACCTCTCTTGGCAACCTGTTCTTGTTTTCACCACTCTCACTGTAAAAAGTTTGTTCCTTGTATCTAGTCTAAACCTACACTCCTTTTGGTTTAAAACCGTTACCTCTTGTCCTATTGCGACAGGTCCTGCTAAAAAAGTCTGTACCCATCTTTTTTTATGAGCATCCTCTAAGTACTGGAAGGCTGCAGTAAGGTCTCCGCAGAGCCTTCTCTCCTCCTGGTTGAGCAACCCCAGCTCTCTCAGCCTTTTTTCACAGGAGAGATGTTCCATCCTGATTATCTTTGTGGCCCTCCTCTGGACTTGCTCCAACAGGTCCATGTCTTTCCTGTGCCGGGGACTCCAGAGCTGGACACAGCACTCCAGGCAGGGTCTCACAAGAGCAGAGTAGAGGGGGAGCATGGACCTGCTGGCCATTCTTCTGATGCAGGCTAAGATGTGATTATCCATCTGGGCTTCAAAAAGATATTTTTTGAGTCATGCCCAGCCTCTCATCCACCAGCACCCACAAGTCCTTCTTGGCAGGGCTGCTCTTGATCTCTTCATCCCAAGCCTGTACTGTTGCTGGGGGTCGCCTCAGCCCAGGTGCAGCATCTTGCACTTAGCCTTGTTGAACCTCATGAGGTTTCCATGGGCCCACTTCTTGAGCTTTTCCATGTCCCTCTGGATGGCATCACATCCACTGGGCATGTCAACGACACCACACTACACAGCTTGGTTCGCTGCAAACTTAGAGAGGGTGCGCTCTGTCATTGTGTGTGTCAGTAATGAAGATATTAAACAGTGGTATTAAACATTTTCTGAATGGTCTAATAGTCTAGTGGATCTTGCTTGACTTTACAGTTCTTGCCACAGTAATATGTTTAGGTTGTAATGACTGGGAGTATCCTAGTTGGATCCTCACTGGAAAGGAGCTGCTGTTTCACAGAGCCAGTGTCTAAACTGCAAGACCTAAAAAATGTTTCTGTGACCCTGACTGTGTGGTGGAAGACTCCCAGGATCAGAAGTCCCACAGTGCTTTGGTCAGGGCTAGTCTCAGTAACAGA
>JAYRBT010000082.1:103149490-103174607 GCA_036023395.1 Myiotriccus ornatus
ATCCCCTGTAACCCCCTGGAAGAAGATCCATGGTAAGCAATTGTCCCCTTGCAAGTCCATGGAAAAACCTTCAGGGCCTGGGTAACCCCCACCCTCCGGTCTTAGCCCAGGAGGGGTGTAGGCCCAGCCCTGGAGGCCAACCCAGAGCAAGAAAGAAAGAGTTCCAGCTGCAACGAGAGTGCTGCAAAGTTGTTGAGGAAACTTATAGCTCCGAGAATGGAGGAAGGAACTGCTTCTCCTCCTTGGACTAATGTAAAGGGGGGAGGAGTATTTCTGTAAATACATAGCACTTTTACTTAAGTAGAATTGTTATAGGTAAAGTTCTTAAGTAATTTTTTTTCTTTTCTGCTAGTAATAAATGTTCATGTTATTTTCCTAAATCCAGTCTCTTTTGTCTGCATAAACTTTCTCTCTACTTAAAGTAATTGTGTGGGGGGTGTGAAAGCAAATTGACCCAGGGCAAAACCACGACAGTGGCCTGGTTTCTCAACTGGAGGAGAAGCTGCTGCCACTGCTGGAGGTGAGCACCCCAGATGTTGCAGCCCCCAGCAAGTGACAACCAGCATTTGACAGTCTTGCCTCTGTGCTCCCTCCAGCATTCAGCGAGACCAGACAGTGCCAACTTTGCCAGACTTGGCTCAGGGGTGTGCACCCTCACATCCTGCAGTGCACAACTGTTGTCTTGATGTAAACAAGTGACCAACCTTCACACTTTTGTGAGTCTTTTGTTGCTCGATCCCTGCTAGGTCTTTTGGCCATAGGCTTAAATTTATCCATGAGTCCATACTGTGAAGATGTGGGGAGGTCTGCAGATTAGAAGAGACTTGAAAGCCTCTGAAAGAGGATGTAAGCATTGGGAGGATTCTCCCCAAAGTCTGGAAAACTTTCCTTTGCTCTGCCTTTGAGAGTGCCATGTCTAGATTTTATTTATTTTTTAAATTGCCATATCACAGTCTGTGTTTCCTAATGGGAATTTCCATACACAAGATGTTTGAAGTGTTTCTCAGGTATGGATGCTTTGTGTAAACAGCACTTCAGTGAGAAACAAACTGCCCTGAGTTGCACAAGTGAATAAAAATGGTTTGAATCCCTGGTTCTGATATACTGACTAACTACTGTGAATTTTCTGTAATTTGTGCCTGGTTTGAAGTGCCTGAAAGTTATTGGGGTTTATATTAATTATTTAACAGGCTTCTCCTGGGAAGACAGCTCTGCTCTCTCTTCTTGGTTCAGCTGCGTTTTTCAAGAATAAAAAGTGCACAAACTTGTTTATTTTGAAAGTTCTATTAATTGAAAATGGACTGTTGAAATTTTTTAAGGTTCAATTTTCACATTTACAGTTGGAAAGATCATTCATAAAGAATCATTTGAGGAGTTTTGCCTTTTTCTTCAGAGAACTGCTGCAAGTTTCACAGGTACAAGCATTACATTTCTGTACAAATTTCAGCATGAATATTTTTTTAGGGATGCAAATAGCCTTTTGTGAATAGTCAAAGTCTGAAATTATCATTGTATTAGTTAGGTAATGCACAATTTGTCACACCCTGAGCGAATCTAGTAGCACTGGTCATTTCAAAGCAAGAAATCCCAGTGGTGCCACTGAATCTTGCATAAATGCTAACCCATATGAGCATTTAAGAAGGACAGACAATTAATAAAGTAGCATAACTGTGTACCCCAGGATTTCCATAGCTTCAGTATCTCTTCAGCTTGTATTTGCAGAACATCAAGCAAAATCAGTTACTGGGCAAATACTGATGTTCAACCAGAATGCTTTATTTTTTCTTGCTCTTTCATACAAATAGTAGAGAAAAAACTAACTTAAATGTTTCCCATGCCCCTTTACTCATGATCTCAGAAACTTAATAACTTCTAATAAATGCTATTAAAAAAAATTCCAGAGAACATCTGGCGTTTGACTGCATAACAAACCTGGAAAACAAAGATGCATTTTTGCTTTTATCCAGCTGACTACACCATCCTTGGGCAGTAAGCAATAAGCCAGAGTCTGATGTGCTTCCTCAGCTGCCTTAAACTACAACAGGCCTTCAAAAGAGACTTTCTAGCACAAATAGTGTTGAAATTAAACTTTCAGAGGATTCATTCAAGTTTAAAGTTTTAGTATCTTGACGCACAAGAGGCAAATGCCCTTTCTGTGAAGGACTTTATTCCACAGCGTGCTCAGGAACTAGCAACAGCCTTGAGTTAATTGAATGCAGCCTATGAGAGAAATATAGCATAGCATCCAGAAGCAATACAATATATTCGAGTGTTTGTCCATATGTAAGTAGTTAATTGATTGTGTTGCTATGAAGCACAACTCAAGGTTATTTTATTATCTTTAGCACAAAGCTGTACAATTACAAAATCATACAGGTTGCAAAATACATTCAAGGGCAAGGTAGTCTTAACTACAACGTTGTGAATGACAATGAATTATTTTTCCTCTCTTTATCTTACTGTACTCTTCATAGCTCAGGGACAGCATCTGGTGCTTGGTGAAATCCTAGTTCTATTTAGTTTTTCTGCTAGGAGGATTGACGGAAAAAGAAATTGTGTGTTGTTTCCAAGGGCATGCATTCATGTTAAATGTGATTCACATTTAGAGTCTTGATTCTTGACCAGTTCCAATCATTCATGTATTATGATTTAAGCCTCTCAAAAATATGTAGATGTTAAAAAAAGCATACAAAAATCCTATACAGGTCTTAGTCTCTTTGTCCTCTCTTTCTAAACCTTTTAAGCACCTTTTCTACATGACCATCAAGTCCAGAAGCTTACACAAAAGCTGAGATTCTCCTGGAAATCGTTATTCAGCTTTCTGGGGAAGTGCTGAAATTTCAAAACTTTTAATGAGATTGTGAAAGTTCGATTGTCCTTTTTCTTTCATCCAGTCATCCATCTGCACCTTGTGAAGCTGATGTGAAGACAAATATGACAGTAACACTCTATCTTATATTCCCTCCCTTTAGGTCAAAGAGAACCCAACCCCACAACAAATCAGAGAGATCTTGTTGGGCTAGAAATTTTGTGTTTTTTGATTGGATTTCCTAATTTTTCTCCTGTCCACCATCGGTACAGCTGCACTGAATCAACCTGGGGCAGAAGGCAGAGGGAAAACAGGACCACAGAGTGTATGGATATTCCACCAACCTATGTCACACTTGGGGTCCATTCTGAGGGGGGCGTGAAAGGGTCAAAGGAAAGATTTTTGTATGTTCATGAAAAAGCTGAACCCCATTAAAGTGCAGAGCACGTCTAATGGCCAAGAAAATGACACAAGCTTTCTTTAGCTTCATTCCCGTGCAAGCACAGATACACTTTAAAATGTACAATTTGTGTGTGTGTAGCTGGGAGAAATGACATAAGGTAAATTTAAATTTTATAACTGTAGCTATAATTTAAAATGGTTAGGTAGCTACAAATGCTGTCATCCAGTGTTTGGCATCTCAATTCCTTGCTATTTAAGGCAGACAAAACTGTTTGTGAAACATCTCAAAAAGCTGTTATTTTTACCAAATGACAGGCTGATTCTAGAACATAATGGCCAGAAGCTTTTAGCAAATTAAATAGCATGATGTTCTTAGTATGAGTGTTAGATAGGAAATACTTCCCAGGAACAAGTATTTGAGGGCTAAACCCAGGATTTCATTGGGAAAGTAAAATTATTGTGAATTTTGAGTAGCTTTCTGAAAGGAATTTTCATGCAGAAGTGTTGTCTATCTTATCTATACGTTAGATATAGTCTGTCTGTATGTAACAGAATGAAATGTGTGTATATATATATGTCTGTATATATGTGTATGTATATATATGTGTATATATGTGTGTATTTATAGGTAATAAATGTGTATATATGTGTGTATATGTATATATATGTATGTATATATATGTCTGTATATAATAGAATTAATTACCTTCTGCACGCTCAGTTATGGTGCCTGTATCAGCTAATCTCCCTGAGAGTGCCAATGCCATTGTTTCCTCAATGCATTAAAAAAGAACATGGATTGCATAATACTGTATATGTTCTTAGATTTCTCCTTTGAATTTGATAGAAAGTTATGAGTTTTGCCATTAGTGCTGAGATCCTAAAGCACTGTAAGAAATGTAACACATGCTAAGAAATCCCTCCGACATAATAAGAGAGGAAATTGAGGAGCTGAAACAGAATAATAAAGGAAGGAAAACGTTGATGCTTGCACGATACTGGAAAATGACTGTTATGTTCTGCTACAGGTATTTAAATAACTTTGGCAAGGATTTATTATTGAAGAAAAGTAGACATTGGACTAAACACAGGGTAAAAAAGCAAACCCAAAACATCACCACAAACAAAAGCCTTTGGCAGAGAAAAGACACCAGTCAAGACACAAATCGAGTTTCAAAAGTATTTCTAATTAAAATGCTTCATTTGATATGAATAATAATACAGGAAGTATATCTGAAATTCAAAGCAACTTTTCTACTCATAGCAGAACTTCTAGATGCTCATTAAGGAATTATGATTTATATCATCCAAAATTAACCCAGCTATAAAGATGTCTATTTGTTAGCGGTTTTGCTAATGCATCTGCCATTTTGGTGCCTAAGCACCATTTCCTTTTTTTTTATCTGGTGTAAAAAACAACAATCAAGAACCTGTGGAGAGCTGTCATTTTTAAGGGTGTTCTAGTCCAAACTGTTTCACAGAGCCACCTGCAGTAATTGCCCATCTTGGCTATTCATTAACCATTTGTTTAATTTTGTTTCCATAACAACTTCCTATATTATGCTATCTTAGAAACTCAGTAGAATTCAGACATTAACTTTAAACACCTAAATGTTTCTCTGAGTTGCATCTCTTGTTTCCTTGGCAACTTCCTCTCAAATCACCCTAGGATATTTCAAGGCACCCAAGACAAATTTCATCGCATTGATCTTTTTAATGAATTTACACTGACCTGCAGTATACACATTGTACCAAACTTAAAATATTAGATGACAGAATCTTTATTGATTTCATTCAAATGCTGCTTCTCAGCTGAAATCCAATTACTTTGCCCCAGCGCTTTCATTTTCCCCATTAAGGTTGCAAAAACAATGCTGTAAGGCGCTATCTATATGTATGCAGACCAATCTGAAGATTAAAAACAACTTTGCATACTAAGCGCAATATTTCTGACAGAAACAAGGACACGTTTTTGCTGCTCTGGAGTAATGTGTGATTATTAAGATAAATTCTAATGAGAAAAGGTAAATGCAGAAGAAACCTCAAGAAGCACTGGCACTCGTATTCTTTTTGGTATATTGCAAAGGCAGTAGTTAGAAAAAATCATAGCACAAGAAAATAATCCCAGATGCTAAATCCTCGCCCTTACTCCCAAAGGAAAAAGAAAGAGGAATCTAAAACTGATTCCATGCTGGTCACAAAAGTTGGTGACTCAACAGGTCTTCCCTAATTACGCTCACACTCGTACTGCCTTGGAGCAGCGCAAGAGACTAAAGAAACAAGATGAATCTCGGTTCTTGGTTGCAGTCTCTTCCTTCAGAGGAAAGAGGGTCCAGTTTTGAGCAAATATTTAGTCTCTACAGTAGGTGAAGATGGTTTTCATCTCCTATTTTCTCCTTTCATATTGGCTGGTCCTACATTTGAAGAAGTGAAATCTGGATCTGTCATATTTGAATGGAAAGGTGGAAACCAGATCAGACCCTGGAAATTAATGTCTTTTGGAGATAAGAAAGGACTGAAAATCTAAGATCCACACACTAGAGAGTTACATCCATCTGCATTATTTAATCCTACCACATTTAGTTTCCAAAATTTAAATCCATATCCCATTATTTCTACATCTGGCCTACCCTGGCGTCTGTTCTTTGCTGACCTTAACCCTGGTTTAGCATCTTCCCATTTTTCTCATTACTTCCTTTTAGCTGGTTTATTGAGTATGCTTCACTCTAAAATAAAACTATAACCAAACACAGACAACACAAAGAGTGCACAAGCTGATTTAGCATCCATGCAGACGAATATGGGAATAATATGTACAAAACCAAGTTAGCACCTGCAGTGTCCTTTGCTGACATTTTTTTGACGTCTCTCCTGGAAGGGTAATTTGCTGCTTTTAGACATGTTCTGGAAGCTTTTGCATCTCACATTTGTCAGCATTTTGAATGACTCCAGTTTACTGTTTTAACAGAGGAAGAGAGATCTGAAGTCAAGAGAGCACTGTGCAGCACCTAGGCTTACTGCTTTGCTAGCCTTTAGCATCACCTGCTTTTGGACCCAGAAGAAAATTTATGTTCCTAATTGTACCCACATAGTCTCAAGGTTTAGGAACAGGTGTTGACTCTGGTACAATATTTCCTTGTTCCTAAAATTTCTTCACAAGGGTGCAATAGCTCTTCTTATATGGCAGGGACAACTTCCTCTTCTGCCTATGTGTGACTGAGATGAGTTGGCTCAAGCAAGAGCAGTGTTCCAAGCGTGTCTGAATCTGAGGTTTTAATCTGAACCAGTAAGCCTTACCCAGGAAAGTTGCCTGGGATAGGCTCTTTTGGTAAAGATCCTTTTCGTCTAGCTCCAGTCTGGTGCACATGAGATTCAAAGGAAGGGAAGAAGCAGTGGAAGAGGAGTGGGACCATATTTTTACTGCTGCTGGAACTGACTGTCATGGTGACAATAAACAAAAATATTTGTATAAAGGAAATAGAATTTCTGCTGACAAAGAAATGAAAGAAGGATGTTTTAAGAGGGAAAAGAGTGATTTTACTGTTTTGAAGATAGGCTCAGTGCTGAGGAGCAACCTGAGAGGAAATTAACTCCTTTAAGCTTTTAAAAAACCTATCAGACAAACAAACCTCAGAGCCTGCAATCACATTAATGCTAGTTGACAGTTGTGCAACACTTGAAAATAGAGATTTAAGACACACAGTTATATATAAAAACTAAGTAGCAATGGCTTCATAAGAGGTAACTGGAGATGACTAATTCATACCTTTGAAAAAAGAATTAGTGAGCTGTTTGTCTAGGCTGGAACTATCATTCCTCTACCATGTGTCTGCTGCTTTCTTACTTTTGCCTGGCGGGAAATGAGCCTTTGAAGACATAACGACTTGTCTAATTTTCTGCATGTTAGAAGTCTCATTAAGTATAATAAATTATTAATGCCAAAGAGATTATGGTGGAGAGAATTTGTTGGATCAGAGCTACAAGTGTTAAGCCATTCTGGAAAAAGCTGTGGCTTGTCTATGTCTGTAACAGTAGCAGTTTACTGGGGCCTCCCTCTAGATAGCCTGATAGCTTTGGGTAGGATAAATCATAACGTTTGTAAGAATCAGATTATATGATGTGTGTGTAATTTCAGGCAAACTTAAAATGTTGGGCAATTTGAATACTATTAAATTTCCTTCTTATCTCTTGAGATAAATGATATAAATATATAAACTTTAAAGAATTGTATCTGCTCTTTTCAAATCTCAGATGCATTTCATAGTGTTTGTAGATGACTTGCACTGCCAAGACTTGCTGTTATGCAGAATGCACTTTAATTAAGATTTTAAGGCATATCTTATGTCACCATTCAGCATTATAATATGCTGTTTTCCCTAGTGTTTTAGCCTAGTGGTAAGATATTAATATTAAATTTTTAGTGGAAACTGTTCTTTGAAAGTATTTTTTGTTCTTGCTTTTCTCAGACTAATTGTTCTTTGATGCACAAATATTTCAACTTTATTTAGGTGAGAGTATCAATAAATGCTAAACTGTGATTCTGGAAGGGATTAAAGGACTAAGTTCAGGAAAGACTGTGAAAATCTTTCCAGAAGTTTCAGTTGGCTTTGGATCACTCTGGAGCAAACATTTTAAGATACTTTTCTTCAGTGCATATTGACACTAGCCTTATGGCAGGTTCCCAGTAAGCTAAGGTATTTGTCAAAATATATGATGCCAAGATGTATGACTAGAAAGAAGATTTTCCTGAATGAGATAATCCATTCGTTTTAGTCATAGTCCATCTCTGAGCAAGCAATGCAAATACATGTGTATTTGAAATAAAGGATGTTTGTTGTACATGTGGAATCAGTTTTTTGATATAAAAGTATTTACTACGTCAGTACTTTCAAATCATTGACAGAACTGAGGATATTTTCTAAGAGAAGGAACAAAAGTAACGGCTGATTTATTTACCCTGGAGACAGCTAAAAGTCCCACAAGGGTAGAAAGAGTATGTTGATCTGTGCTTGTAGTTTTGGTGTAAAGGAGTGTAAAATATACTGCCTTTGTCTGTTCCATTTTGTTTCATTCCTGACTTAAATTCAGGGGATCGCCAGAAACAACAAAATGCTGCCTGATGCGGTGCTACCTCTTTTGCAACTGGGCATGTGCCAATGGCCTGAGGGTTACATCTGCTTTGCATATGAATTTGCACAGTATATTCATGAGATTGTAATGTGAAGGGTTAGCCTTTATGTATTTGTATGAATTATAAAGAAACTGCATAAAATATGTTTCAAAGGCTGCAGGGGAAAAGGGTATAAAAAGGAAAGCTGACACTTCTTGTGTCCATCCTTCTCTTCATGAATTATTTAACACACCTTCCACTGTCAATATCCATCAGGCTGAAATTCTTTAGGAAAAGATTCAAAGCTTTGTTTGGAAGACAAAGAACCTCACAAGTGAGATGATATTTGTCCCAAAGCTGGAAGCTGAGCATTTACCCACCTAGGTGAAAGCAACATCACAATAAAACAAGACGATTTTGGTGCCAGCAGCTCTCTCAAGTATATGAAGGAGTTCTTGGAATCTCTTCCAAAGCTACTCAGCTAGTGAAGTGCACCATTCACCCTCATTCCATATAATTTTTTATTTTCCTAGGTGAAGTCTTAAAGCAGTGAAGACTTTGCAGTGTAGTTTCAAATGATGATTAGCCTCAGGAGGCCCAAGGTTTGGCTTCTCTCATGCCTGCAAAACTAGATGGGCTTTCCATCAAGAAGTTCCTGGTGGCTGAGGGTTTTTTACTCCTTCTCTACCCCTTACTTTAGAGAGAGTGGTATTAGAAGGTACACTGAGGAAGAAGTGGCTATGACTGTTTCAAGTTGTGTTCTGGTCACTTGGGGCTTCTGCAAAGATTTATTTAGAGAGCTGCTGCTCCTCTGCAACCTCTCTTGTGGTGTTCAGAATGGGAAGTAGGGATACCTCAGGAAAAGTCCATTCTTTGACCAGGAAGTTCAACAACATCAAATCACTTCAGAGAATTTCAGTTCAGAGACAAATGATGCAGACGTCACTTTTGTCTGGGTTGTTTTTGTTTGGTTGGTTGGTTGTTTTTGTTTGTTTCATTTCTCTTTATTTCTTTTAAATGAAAGTTCAAATCTGCCTCAGCTGGTGAGGTCATCATAGAGTGATCATGGGAAATAAATGAAGGCCTTTCCAATAGCACATTCTAAGGCCAGTAAACCAGACAGACCAAGGGCTGTGCAGCCTAATGGTTGAGCAAAAAAGCAGAAAGCAGCACACTGTCCTCACATATAACCTCTTTTGTTAAGAAATTTAACAAAAATAAAGTTAGTTGTTGGATTCTGTGCTTGTATCTGTGTTAGAGTCCCCCTTATCTTTGTCATGGACATCTGCTGTGCGTGGTTGTAAACCCCAGGTGAGACCTCCACTATTCCAGGCCCAAAGAAACAGATATATTCATTGCAGGAGAGTACTGCTGCCATTCGGGTTGCACATGGTATTCATTTGGGCAAGTCTATCTGAGTCTATTACAACTTTGCCAAATATTTGCCTTTCACTTTGAAATAGGACATGCCCTCTGTCAAAGTTTTTTTTAATTAATTTTTAATTTTTTAATTTTAATTTTAATTTTAATTTTTTTTTGTGTAAGGGGCTTCAAGCTGTAGCAGATCTTGTTTCTTGTGGAGAAATTTAGCTCCACCTAAACCACCCCATATTGTTGCAGTGCTAAAAGTAAAGCCTTAGCAATTTAAACAGGAAAGTGTCTCGTTGTTTGGAACAGACACTAAATCTGGTGGGAGTCAAGGGGCTTGGGTTGTATGTGATCTGATAGGTAGTGAAATCCATTTTCTTTCATCTACTTATAAGGGGTTTCACATCACACCTTCAATGAAACAAGACAGAAAACCTCTTTATCTTTTAAAGCAGTGATGTCCCAGTATTGAATGAGTGTGAGCTCCATTTATGTTTGACTGAAGTGCTTTTGTCATGGTCTGATCAATCCTTCCTGAGGCTCACAGAAGCCTTCCAGCTGGCTTTGCTGAACTTTGCACTGTCTTCAGTGTATGACTGTAGTTTGTAAGGGAAAGTTCTAGAAGGCTTTGCTTACCTTAGATATTATTCTCCCATTTAGATACCCCAAGAGTTATTAATCTGCATGACTGTAATATCATTTTTTTCAAATCCTTGCAAGGGTTATTATTTATTATAGGTATAGTAATAGGGTAACTTTTTATAATGCAACTAGTAAAATTGTTGAAATCCAGTGCCTTGTTTTTGCCAATACTCTTGACAGATATTGCTGTGCTTTCTATACTTTTTATTGCACAAAATAACAGCATGTAAAATGATGGAGAGTATAGTCTAGTGACTCCAAATGAATATTGGCTCAATCTGGGACTGTAATCGATGTAAAAATCTGAGGTTTTCTATAGCGAAAGATTACAACTAATTTCTGATTTTCATCTGTTTCTGTTCCATGACTGTGTTTGGAAATTATCTGTCAACTATGGAACAATTACAAGTGTTTAGAAATAAAATTCTATTGCAATAGGTGGTAGCCTGGGCTGCATCTACCTCCTCATGTGCCTAACAGCTCCACGTTTAACCCACAGCAGTATTTTTTCATTTGTCTGTCTGAGGCAGATGTAGATGTGTAACTAATATCACTGAAATATATGAACACATTTCCATAATTAGTGTCTTGTGAGGGTAGATTTGGATTTAATGGGGGATTCAAGTCTTAAGTGTCTTGCAAATTGCAGTATATTGATTAATACTATCCTCTCAACCAGAACTTTGTTTAACAGCCACCTGTTTCCAAAATATCCAGGAATCCACAACCGGAGCAGGCTAGCATTTAAATCAGAAAAAGAAATGAAGTTAAATGGGTACACTGAAATTAAACTATCCTTCTAAAAGAATATTACTGAAGCTGGGATTGACAAATGTTTGGAAAGAATTTTGAATATTTTTATGCAGTATGTATTCAGTGATTAGAATTGGCCCTCCAGGTAACCTTTCATATAGCACTAATATAATTTCAAAGTGGAAAAGCTGAATTATTAAGTGACTTAAGGGCACAATATTTACCATATGTAATCAAACAGTTTAAGAATGAAGAACAATTAAGATTTGCTTTTCTGTATAACTGCTTTCTGCAGTAACCATGCAAGCTTCTAAAACTGAAATCAGAGTACAGGTGCTAGGAAGAAAAAGGTTTGCTTCCATTGGCCCTTAATTAATTTGTCCAAGTAGGCTACACTGAATCTACAGTTGCCCACAAGTAGCAAACCTAGACAAAGGAAATTTAGAACGCTGTCAATTTAATATCACTTCTCCTTCTGTTGTGTTTGCCTTTGCACAGTGTGCTGGGAGCCCCATTTTATCCATTTCTTATTGGGAATCCAGCAGCAATTATCAGAGGATTACCACTTTTGAGAGAGGCATGCAGGAGGGAGAAAAATGAATGTTAGTAGCCAGAGCTTGTTTGGTTTTCGCTGTGGGAATGTCAGTCTGATGTTGGTAGCCTGTAACCCTGTAATGAAGCAGCTGCCCAGCTTTCTCACTGTCACTTTTGCAGTATATCTCTGTGTCTTGGTTTGCTTTTGGATGGAAGATTTTTCTTACTTGTTATTTCATGAGGTGAGAAGAGGAAAATAATTGCAGATGCTGCCTTGCTGAGCAATATCCAGTTGATATATTGATCATGGTTGTGAGGACTCCACTGGACCAGAAATTCTTTGATGCCCAAGTTTGCAACTCATGTCTGGAACAACTTCTGTCTGCAATGGAAGACAACATTACTCATTTCTTGTAACAAGGTGCCTGCAACTCAAATGGTCTTTGAAAGGCATGCCTACAAAGTTTAACCATGTCCTTGGACTGCTGCTATGTGGTAAAAAGTGACTATGAAGATCACAATTTCAGAAGTAAAAACATTAAGAACTTTCATTTTTCTGTTTTGTTAAAAGCACATCAGAAAGAGATGTGAAAAAAAGTTGTAGAATTGCATTTCAAAATGGTTTTCTATCTGAGTAAAAAAGCAAGCGTGTGGTGTGTAGAAAGTCTGCAGTAATTGACTCAGACTTGTGATTCCCCTTAAATAGTGACTAAATTCACCCTGTTGGTGGTTGCAGAGCAGTGATTGCCTTCCCCTTGCAGACAGTTGGCCTCCCACGTTTTATCTGATTGTTAGGAGAAAAAGAAAATAAGAAAGAATTACAAGGGTAAATTAATATTATTTAGATATGAGATTTTTATGTCCTTTCATGCCTTGAACTTTTTTTATCTTTAATGGTACACCATCTGCAGTCCCGTTGCTAACTACTGCCCATCAAAGTTCAGGTGTGGTCACAGCTCTCTTCCAGTGTCACCTCACACTGGAGGATGCCTTCTCTTGTTCTGCTATCAGCCAACATTAGTACAGCCCTGAGACAAGTGCGAAGAGAGGGCATACTTTTGTTCAGGCAGAGCTTGAAAGAGTCCAGAAGCTCAAGGAGAAAAGCTCTCCCATCTGATTCTGCTTGCAGCTCAAGATCCAGGCTTTGTCCCTCTTATTACAGAGAAACAGCTCTGCAGGGTCAAGACTGAACTCCATCCTGAGCTGCTTTTCCTGGTGAAAAAGGAAATGTTCTCCAACAGCTGCTTGGATTTAAGTGGATAATATTACATTTTTTCATATATTGTCTTGAATTAGTACATGCAGTTTGGAGTATGTATTTTAGAATGGTGCCAAAAGAGTCACTATGTTGCATTATGTGAATGCAACAGCAAAGAACTAAAGTCTATCTCCTTGTGTCAGGTAGGATTGCTATTAGCTAAAACCATTCCTGGCACTATCCTGCATCTTTCCACCTCATTGTTGAGTCTCTGAACTTTGTCTTTGACCCTTTCTCTCCTGTCCTCATACAAGTGTGAAGGAAAAGTACAAGCCCAGTTGTTCTTAGGAACGTATCGGGAATGTACTCTTTTCAAGCAAAATATTACATGCCCTTTCCCTACCCCTTCCCCTTATATAAGACTTTCTTTGGCTTGCACATGATCAGTCAGTGGAACTTCATCCATTTGAAAAGTAATAAATCTGCCAGGAAAGCTCATTAGTTTAATTTATTATGATTAAATACAAGGATTGTTCACTTCCCTGTTTCATCAAGGATTATAATCAAGATTTTAAATGTGGCCAGAGGGGACATTTCAGCTAGTGATTCAGTCTGTAAGACAGAAGGAGGTTTTGTATAGGAAAACATGGTTAAATATGCAAGCACAATACGCCTGTGTCTGAATTTGAAATACAGTTGCTTAAGTATCTCGACATTTAACATGAAAAACTTCTAGCAGAGATTCATTTGGGGATGGAGGTTGAATGTCATTATTTTTCCTCTCATTAGTCCTGAGTTAAGGATGTATAACCTTTTAATAGGAGTATGAGGGAAATAAGCAGTTAATTCTTCATGATCCTGAACTGACTGAGGGACAGCTGGGTTTTAGGGAAGATTGTTTTGCATACTTCTTGAATGACCTGAAATATTTCCAAAGCAAATTAGTGTTTTGAGGGAACTTTCACATAGTATTTCAACTAGCAAACAATCATCTCTCCTAAAATTACTGCTTATAGTGCTCGTGACTCAGCATGTGTTTTCTAGCAGTGACTCGTGAGAGAAATGATCTATGGTTGCCTTAGAGTAGCATCTTTGATCCTTACTCTGCCTTTATCCTCTCTCTGAACCTGTGGGTTGAATTCATTCACGATTTTGTCCTGTGGTGGGTTGACCTTGGCTGGATACCAGGTGCCCACCTGGCCACTCTATCACTCCCCTTCCCAGCTGGACAGAGGAGAGAGTAAGCTGGAAAACAACTCGTGGGTTGGGATAAGGCAGTTTATTGAAGCATAAGCCGGGTGAAAGCTTGTGTGTGCAAAAACGAAGCAAAAGATAACACAGTTTATTCTCCACTTCCCATAGGCAGTGATGCTCGGCCACTCCCGAGCAGCGGGGCTTCAGCACACGTGATGGTTCCTCAGCAGGCAGCCACTGGAGACAATGAATGCCTGCCTTGTGCTCCTTGCCTTAGCTTTTATATCTGAGCTGATGTCATATGGTCTGGAATATCCCTTCGGTCAGTTTGGCTCAGCTGGCCTACTTGGGTCCCCTCCCAGGACCTTGCCCTCGACTGAGGAAGGAATGTTACAGTGCTGATGCTGTGCCTGCCCTGCTCAGCAGCAGCCAAAACACCGGTGTGTTATCAACTCCCTTCTACCTACCAAAGCAAAGCACAGCACTGTGAGGGCCACTGTGGGGAAATGAACTCTAGCTCAGCCAGACCCAATACATTTCCTTTTTTTTCTCTTTCTCATTTTCATACACATTTGCCAAAATAATTTCTAATCTCCCCCTCTCCTGTGGGTGAGAGCTATCAGCAAGGCAGGTGTTTGCCAAGGACCAGTGTTTTACTGATTGTGCATTTCTGTAGAATAACAGAGGAAAGTCAGGAATTGCCAGAATGAATCAGACCTGTGATTTCTCTAATCCACTGTTCTCTGACATGATATATTCCTCTGAACCATGTAAATTCTCTGTGCTATTTTCTGTTTTCTCCTCCTTTTTAGAGGTCAATTTAGCACAGTCTGCAGAAGCATGCAAAAAAAGAGGTTGTAGCAGAACAGAATAGGATTTCATTTGAAGGAGAAATATATTGCTTGTATGTTCCATCTTCATGAGGGATATCTGCTGAAGCCTGAACTATATTACAAACAGTGTACAAAGTTCTTTCCACTTATAAAGCTAGTTCGGGCACTTAGCACTGGTGACTGTATGAGCACAAGAAACATTCAGGAAGTTTCAGGACATCCTGGAAAAAAGTTCAGGAAACAAAAAGCAAAGGAAGCACAGAAATCAAGATTTCTATGGGATTTAATCATATTTAAATGAGAGAAAAATGTGGTATAAACATGTAATTACTTCTTGAATTTCACTTAAGAAGACTGAAGACTGAATATGAGCAAAATTTGAAGAAAATACCCATATGGAAAGAAGGGATACATTACATTTATTACCAAATGGAGCACATTAAACAGCATTTGTGTTGCAGAGGAGAGCTGACAAACAAAAATCCAAGAAAATAAGAGTTTGCTGGAAAATGTCAGTTTGTGAAGACTAAAATTTGGAGGGCGTAAATTAAACCCCTGGCTCACCAAAGCTGAAATTTTTGTTCCAAACCCAACCCACATACCTACTGACTTGGTGGCTAGGCTCCCTGGGAATGGGACTTCAGGTGTAAGTAATTCTGATGGTTGCTTCAGTCTGGGGGCTTCAGCCCAAGTGTGTCACAGCCTGAGGAAACCGTTTTCCATGAAGGTCCAGGATAGGAATGAAGTGGCACTGCTGCAGAAATGACTTCTGAGCAGCCAAGAGCAGCGTGACTGCACTGCTCTCCGTGTCCCCAGACACCTGTGCCTTGCAGCAGCTCGGGGATGGCCTGCCATAGCATGTGGGAACATGCTGCTCATCCTTCTGTATGTCCAGCTCTACTGTATGATTCTGCTTGGACTGTAGAACTCCAGTAGCAGGTCCTGTACTCAGCCATCTGTCTCAGACCCTTAGAAGGGGAAATGTGGTTGTATTTCTGTAGGCTTTTTATCAGCTGGAGCCAGGTGGCATACCTTCTACTGCCATTAAAATGCAATTCTCTTCAATGAATCCTTGCATGTATGCAGGGCCTGCCACACTAGATCATTTGCAAGTCCTGCCGCCATCTGGGATTTATGTTGAGTGTTATTCTAATGATATATGCTGGAGCCTCAGGAAAATGATGGCAGTGAAGAAAATGTACGTTGAATGCATTCATCGACCCTATTCCATCTGAAGAAATGCTGTCACTCCCTGACACAAATTTTCTGCCTAGGAAGAAAAATAGAATACATTAGACTGTTTTGATAATAGTGAATTTTTGTTTGGGTTTTTTTTTTTGGTTGGTTGGTTTGGGTTTTTGATTTTTCTTTTTTGTTTGTTTGTTTAATAAGGATTGTGAAAAAATAATTGTGTGCATTAAAGTTCATTTTACAAGACAAAAAGTGTCAGGAATGTATTGGTGAATTATTTTCTGGTTTGGGCCCATGTATCTGACTGATTAAAAAAAGCTTGAGTTTTTCAGGCAGTCTCACATGTGATGAGGTTGTTGTTATGGCAACAATACATTTTTTATGAGTTGTAATAATGACAGAGTAACGTATTTTAAATTATCAGGATTTAACATTACAACTGCTTTGTCTTCCATGCACCCCTTAAAAGTATTGAAATATTTTCATGGCTCTGTGGTACCATCTCCGTGCTTTTCTTAAGTATGTAAAAAAAAGAATCTTTGAGAAGGTGCATACATTAAGGGAATAACAACTTTCATTGTGCCTCAAGAATATTGCTTTTTCCATCCCCGCCATGATTACTTTTTACTCTTCTTTTAAAACAAATATGTTTCTCCCTTCCAGTGTGACAGTCTTAAATAAAGCCAAAGTGCTGGAAGGATTCCTAGGCGTCCCCAGAATTAACATTGCTGTTGCAGTAACTTTCAGTTAACCTTGAAGGTAGCAGTTTTTTGTGTAGCTTCTGGGAAGTTCAGGAAGCAATGGACTTCAACGATCCTTGTTACTCTTCTAGATATCCCTGCTGGAAAGATTTGATTTGATTTGAGGTTTATTCTTCACTAGAGCCTGCCAGCATGTGCACCTGCTCACCTGCGCACTGCTTGTACCAGCAGTCATGATGATACTGCAGGACAGCAAAGACAGACTTTTTTTCCAAGCAAAGAAGGATTTTTATCTTCTTCAACAGAGAGAGAATAGGAATTACATGCACACATAACTTGCTTTTTTCACTACTCATGTATTAAGTAGAAACATCCAGATATTTCAGTCTTCAGGCTTCTTTTAGGCCCAGTTTTCCTCTATACATCCAAGTCATCCACTTAAACAAGCCATCCACTGACCAGGATAATTTTATTCCTTTGGATGAGATAGACTGTACTAAAAGGAAATCATGAGCAGCTTCAAACAAACTAGCCATTGCTATGATACTTCTGGAGCCAGTGTTCAAGACCTTTTGGTCCATTCTGGAATGTTTTCCATTTACATGCAGGAGCAGATGCATTTTGTCTGCACTGAATGCAGGGCTCCTCTACTTGCTTGCAGCCTGGGTAATAAATGTTCCCTCAGTAGTTCTCTTTCTATTGATGTTGCTAATACCAGAAAAGGAGTTGTGGAGAATTAACACAAATTATTATTAACACAAATATTATTATAGAATTTTGTAGAAAAAAACAGAAGTGAGATCCAAGAATTCATTCGTCCCTCACTGTTAGGAAAGCCACACACTTAAATAATAAAAAATATAGAGTATAATTTGCTTTCTGTACACAACCTGTGTATCTAAGAAAATATTTTGCTTATTTCTGAAATATTTAGTCCTCTATAACTGTCAAGCTTCTCTACCTTCTTGCAGTTATGTGCCCTAGGCCATTTGCTGACAAGCTTCAATATAGCATTGCTTCTAAACACCTAAGAGATCATTCAAAATGTTAAAAAAGCCCCTACCCATCTGTTCTTTGAATACATTTCAATGAAAAAAAGGCATTTTCATGTAGAATTTGACCGTGAGGGGATAGTGCTTTGTTCAACACTGATAATCCGCTTTTCTTTCTTTTCACCCCCTGTTTGAAAGTGAGGTCATTCTCAGTGCTCACACTCCTTTTAACATTCAAAGAAAAATATTATTCTTAAATTGGATGAGAGGTGTCTGAAAAGGGCTACTTTTACAACCTGAGACCAATCAGCAAAAGAATGAAAAAAGTCCATTACATGATTTTATAATTGGAGCTTTTACTTTTCTTGTGCTTTCAAACAGATCAACTGCATCAGTGCATATTCTGCTTGAAAATAATCATTTTCTCACTGACTTCAAGGGATAGACTGTCTGACTGAGAAATATCAGTAAAGACTTTTTATGTAGTTTGAGGGTGCAACAAAATATGACTTTGCCTACATAGCTCTGTTTTTAGATTAGTTCTCATAACTGAATTAATAAGTTTTGTTCTAGCATGACTGAATATTTAATTTAGTAATGTCGTGGTTTTAGCTATACTGAGACAGTAGTCATATGACACACAAGCAATGTCATCAGTTTGGAACTATTTTTCTCCTTCCCAAGATTTTTTGAAGGAGGACTGTTTGGAATATGAGACTAAAATCTGAAAGGATTGCAAAAGTTTATCTTTGGAGGAGGACTCAAACTTAGGGGCTTACTAGATCTGGAGCTCCTAAGGATTTCAAACTTTTTTGAAGGATAGGATTACAGGTTTTTTCTTTTTTTTTTTTTTCCCAAGAATGATTTAGAAAGAAATAGAATGCAATTTAACAAAGAGATGCAAACGTAGGTAGGGATAGCCATGTACAGATGCAGAATGCAGAGTGAGGGCAATGCAGAAACACTGCAGAGGAGGTTATTGGTTATAGTGGTTCACAAGCTGAACATGAGTCATGGTGTTGTGGTAAAGCAAACAGCATGTTATGGCATATATAATCAAATGCACTACCCTCAACATATATGAAGTAATAACATCCTGTGGTGTACTGGCACAGCCTCACTGCAGAGATGTGGCCTGTATGGGTAGTGAATTTAATAAGAGTATGAATGACAAACAAATTAAAAAAGGATATACATAAACTGTAGAATCATGCAGATGCAAGAATTTGCTGCATATTTCTCCTTTCCTACAATCTTCTTTTTTTTTTTTTTTTTTTTTTCATTTTCCCACAGGTCACTAATTCAAAAAAAGTAGTTACAAGAAGGAAGATCAAATTCTTTTCCACATCTGCTGTTTTTCTAAGGAACTGACTTCAGGATGTGGAATATTCTTTTAATAAAGCAATGAAGTGCCAAAATAGATTGCCAGGAGAATGCTGGAATCTGTCAGAGTGCCTTTAAGAACAGACTGGAGGGCAGTCTGTCAGGAAAGACAGTTGATCCTTAGGGTGAAGAAATAACATAGATAAGCTCTTCGGCTCTGTTTTATAGATTTCTCTGAGAGCTGCTGCGGGCTGCTTTGACTTACAGCAAAATACCATTTGTGGCCTGTACAAAGCTAACCAAGCCTATGTGTTTTGGTTTTCTTCCACCCTCCTTTTTTTATGAGTGTTCAGAAACAGCTAGTAGATTCTGTAGCTGGTATTTCAAAGGACAGGGTAAGTGGATCTTCCAAAAAAATGATGTTTGAAAAAATTGTACTCATTAAATGACACTAAGACTTTTTCAACAAGGTGATGCTACAGAACTGGAATAAAATATTCCAGTATACAGACATGTTAGCCTTTAAGTGTAGCACCTTGGCTACCCTGCAGAGGACAAGTGGGCTTTGGTTGATTTAAAGACTCCACCTTTCTTAGTAACTGGGTATGAATAAACACACAAGCTTCCACCCCACAGTTAGAACACAATCAACTGAAATAAGGGTTTCTCTAGGGTGCTAAAGATGTGCTGTGAAAAGTCCTTAAGACGAGTGGAAATACCTTATTTCGATTTTATCTACAGTGCCTCTTAGATAGGGCTAGTCCTCTGTATCATTTAGTGAATGCTTGTCTCACTCTATTTGGCGACCAGTTAATCACTTCCACACCATTCATTTTAGTAGTGGCACTTGTTTTTCAAGTAGTTCTCCAATAATTTGGACAGATATTGAAAACATGGACCTTTTCAGCACCTGAAGTACCAGATGCTGACAACTTTTTGCAGCAGAACAAGCTCTTTCCTTCACCATCAGCCTTGAAATCCATGAAATGAGGTGCAATGCAAAAACAGTGAGTTGATCTCTACTTTTTGGTCCTAGGGAACAGGTGACTGCCCCCAGATAATTGTATCTCCACCCTGGCAGCTGTAGGTGACACTGAGGTCTCTTTGGGCCAGACTAAGGTGTTGTCTTGCCTGCTGGACATCTGTAGCATGTTCACAGACTATACAGATGACTGTAGAGGATGGCAGATGGCTGATTTCCTGGGCTGTAAGTGAAAACATTTTAGGTATCTGCTAGGTGGGAATAGCATCAAGTGACAGCTTCCAAAGACTCCCTTTGAATGCAAAGGTTTGCTCATACATGGTGATAGTGTGATGAGAGCCATCTCCAAGGACTTGGCCCTTTCTTGGTGGGCAATGTGGGCACAGATGTGCTTTATTTGTTAACTGTTTTTCTTCTCCTTTCCGTTTATGTACAGAGGTACTTTACTCCAGTTCAGCTTGGTGCTTGAATTTTTCTGAAAAAAATCTTTCTGTTTTGATTTGCCTCTCTATACTAGATATTGTTTATATTTTTTCACTTTTCTGTGCTTTTTCTCATCACCTCCTAGTACTTAACAAGACCCTGGGAAATTCAGACCATAACTTTCAATTTCTATGGCAAAAGTTTTGTTCCTAACTTAATATAAAGGGTTTTAAGTGTTTTTTGTCAATGCATAAATACATTGGTTTATGGAACTTGGTTTATGTCAATGCAGATCATGTGGAAAAGATTAAAAGAAATGCCGCTTACTATGAAAATACTAGTAAGAGACCATTTAAAGATGGTGATACAGATCTGTTCTTTTACAGTGATCAGGAAATCCAGATCATACTATTACCTGACAAAAAGAGTGCATACAGAGCTTTCTTCTTATATAAGTTGTCATAGAATCACAGAATGTCCTGAGTTGGAAGGGACCCACAAGGATCATCAAAGTCCAACTCCTGGTCCTACCCAGGACAGCCCCAAGAATCCCAACGTGTGCATGAGATCATTGTTCAAAGAACTCTGTCAGGCCTGGTGCTGTGGCCACTTCCCTGGAGAGCCTGTTAGCATGTCCAACCACCCTCTGGGTGTAGAACATTTTTCTAATATCCAACCAAAACCTCCCCAACACAGCTTCATGCTGTTCCCTTAGATCCTGTCACTGGTCACCGTGTTTCAAGAGGAATTGCCTTGTTCATTATTCCCAGTGCTCAGTAATCAACGTCTTGCTTATTGGTTTATCTTTTTTGAAAACCATAAATAACAAAACTTAGAATTAGCTCTCAAAATTGTCTTTCCTTGGTAAAATAAAGATGCTACCTCAGAACTTTTCTCAAAAGCCTGAAAAACATTTATATAGTCTAATTTTTCCTAAAAGCCTGTAATAGTTCTAAAAGTTCTGATGCTAACTCTTCTTGCTACTACTTGGGACTACTTCTTCAAAGTAGCTCCAAAATATTGAGTCAACCAACACCACGTGATCTCTCTCACACATTAAACTTAAAATCTCAAAATTAAATCCACATTCCTGAAAAATAGCTTTTTTTTTTTCTTTTTTTTTTTTCCAAGTAGTATAATTTATCAGTCTCAGTTTTTAGCCTGCAGGCAAATAATGAAAAATTCAAGTTTTGCATACTTCTGCCTGGAAACTGCTTCACATCATCAAGTGAAAAGAGTGAGCACATTACATGCAACAGTGTGAAAGGCCAAGCTGTTGATTTCATGAGATAATGGTGAGGCTGTTTGAATTGCTGAGGAGAACTGCGTGGCTTTGAGTGAACAAATGAGGAAAGGTATTTTCTTATTTCCAGCTTCCTTGGTTAGTTCAGCCAGTTGCTTTGGACTTCATGATAATTTTGCTCTGCTGTATCTATTCACACAAGAAACACCTTGGTTTTTGACTCCTTTGACACACAGCTAGACCTAAGCCTCAAAAGTCATATTCATGTGTTCCATCATCATAAGAACATATGATTTTCATAACTTCTTCTAAATATAGTGAAGAACAGAACTAAAAACCCCACACACAATGTATCAAAATGGATTTATGTTTACTATATATCTAGGCTCAGTTTCTATCTTTTCTCTTGTATGTCTAAAGCCTTTTGCTACAATTATTGAAATTGAACTTTTTAATGATATTTGTCTTCGGAAGATGGTCAAAGGTTCTATAAATTTTGTTGACAGAAGCATGAATGCTCCTCTGTGACACATCACATCTACTTTGGTTATGACACTGGGTAAGCCTAAAGTGCTGCAAACTATGATTTGGATGAAACTGCAAAATGAGTTTGTAGTAAAGTGAAAGAGAAAATATCAATAAATCCTGACCTGCAAGCCCCTTTTTGTGTTAGTGGATAATGTTTCTTTCCATCTGGTGACAGCTACCAGCTTCAAGTAATGTGTAGTCAGATGTGCTCTTGTAACACGACCTATGTGGGTTAGGAAATTATCCTAACCTTCATTTTTTTCTCTTTTTCCTACCAGCTACCATCATGTCAGTGGAAGTCTGGTAACTGAGTGTGTGAAATCCTCCTTATTACTAGACTGACAACTTCTACTTGGCACTGCCATAGTGCATCTTCTGACTTAAGCTTCTCCCAAAATCTCAAGGAAAACCTCATTGCCGATAAAAAAACACCTCTGTTAAAAAATCTGATTTACATGGGATTGCCTGCTGCTGTTTGCATAAATACTTGACGTGCCCTGCTTAGCAGTTTACATCCCATATATATCTATTTTGATAGCCATGCCTGTGCACAACAAAGAGCTGATGTTTTAAAACTTACCCAAAATAATAAAAATTGTTGACTTGAGTATGATACTAGGCACAGCCCCTGTAAGATTCAGTGTTCATTTTCACCTTGATCATATATAGCAGTGTGCAGATGCACCACGTATGGTGTACAACGGAGATTTCAGGTGACTTGCTCAAGGTGATCACACAGGTAGTATCAGAGAAAGTGTTTTTAGAGAGAGTGGCCATCAAAAACTTTGGCCAGTAAGTTTGCAAGCATTTCACTCTGTCCTCCACTACTATATGGTTATCTAATTGGTAATTTTGCTTCTGGTTGGTGAAGGGTTGTGGGAAGCCATATGGCACCTGCTCTTCTCATTGCCCAGTGAGGGTGTTCTGACTTTCCTGAACAGACCTGCCATCTTGCATCATCAGTGCATCTGTGAAAACAGGTCTGGGTGCAAAGTAACTTTCTAGTGAAAGAAACAGGAACTGACTTTCAAAGGAGCTGAGAAGAATATCTGAAAATCCGGCACTAATAAGGAATCATGAAAATAAAACTATAAAATACAAACCTAAATCCATTGCAGTAGGAACTGTTTTCACTGAAACTGAAAATGTTGTGGTAGTTGCAGCACACTGGAATAATGGAACATTTGAAAACTGGGATACTGAGACGTGACTTGAGACATGGAAGCCAGGATTATGCAGTGGTATTAGCTTTATAAGCGTATCTTTGGTGATCTGTCAGCTACTGAAGCTGTGGGCAACCCACAGGACACTTCTTGCTGACACCAGAGGCATAGAAAGGTAATTAACGAAAATCTCCAAGTGCTGAAACAACCAAACTAATGAGATTTTGAAATTTTGCATGTCTGGGGTCAATACTGTTTGTTTTGACCTTCTCCAGGGAGCTAAGAAGGCAAAAGGGATTAAAGCTGTGAGGAGTGAGAGCACCTGACCTGTGCAGACACAAGGATTTGACTGCCTGTGTCTCCCAGGCGATGAAGGAGAAGCAGTATCAGGTTTTAAGAAAGGCTTTTTTTGTAAGATACCATTATTATGCTTTGCATCAGAAGGTCATCGCTGCAAGTCCCAGTGTGGCTGCAACTCAGAAAACCTGCGATCTGTCAGATCATGGAGATTCTTCCCTGCACTTTCCCCAAGCAGGAGAGAAGATGGCCAGAATCTGAGAAATAAGTGGAATGCTTTGCACACACCATAGAGAGATGTGTAAAAATACATATTTTTTCAGCCTCTAGTTAATTTCAATATTGGGTACTTGTGCTACAAAATGACAATGATATCCTTTAATGTTATGATAAGAATATATTATAAACATAAAAATGGTCATAAAAACTACTTATAATACAAAAACACCTCTACAAAAAAGTCAGATAATCACTTACTAGAAAAAAGTGGCAGCCATAAGGTCAGTTGTTGAAAAAGTAGATGCATTTTAAGAAAAAATATTAGTCTGGGCATGATTTGTTGTACAAAGCTTTCAGCCAAAGATAAAGGGTAATTTATCCATAGCTAAGTGTACCTTCATAAACGAAGTAGTAAAATCAAAGTGATGAATGTTTACATGAATTTTAAATGCCTTGGATTCCAAATATTAGACCTTGAGTAATACCTAAAACACATTTTTTATTTCTTGTGAAATTGTATGGCTTCAAGAGAATAATGCGACGTTGTCAGCACAGGTATTCTGGAGTTGTGATAATCTGAAGGGGTAATTCCCATCTGTGGATTCTGTTTATGTGTAGGTTGTTTCCACCCCTTTGTACCCACTGGGAGTCCTGTACAGTACTGAGAACAGCCTGGAATCCCTTACAAATACCTGGTTGTGCCAAAAGCTGCAGTAGGCAGAATGTGAACTCCCTGAAATGGAAAGTCATCCAAAAACATGCTTCCTGGATCCCAACTCTCCTTTACGTCCTACTATCTAATTAAATATTTGTCATCAAAGTGAATTAATAAAAGTAAGTTAAAAATTAATGTTGATGAAGTGCTTCATATACTTGTCTATGCAGGGCATTGTACCTGTCCTTTGTGGGCAAAATAGCTGAACCAGATATCATTTCCACAGTGATCTTTGATGCATTTTTGTGATGCAAAAAATATTTGTTGACAATTTGTTGGCTTCCCTGGGAGATGCAGGGGAGAGTCTGCAGAGAGAAACTGGATGTATAGAAAATGTGACTTCAGCAGAAAGATCGAATAAACTTGTTTAATTTACTGAGAACACTTAGATGGAGATCATGGTGATCTTCAAGTGTACAAAGTGTGCCCAGGTGGCCAAGAAGGCCAATGGCATCCTGGCCTGCATCAAGAACAGTGTGGCCAGCAGGAGCAGGGAA
>JAYRBT010000082.1:103175831-103189624 GCA_036023395.1 Myiotriccus ornatus
CCATGCTGGCTGGGTCTGATCCCTTGTCCATCCTGTAGCTGCTGTGTGATTGCACACAGGATGATCTGCTCCATAACTCTACCAGGCACCGAGGTCAGGCTGACAGGCCTGTAAGTATTTGCAAATCGTTCATCACAAATTTCAAGCTTCTAGCATAATCTAGGGAAACGTGAAATGGTAAAGTTTGCTCCTGAAACAGTGGGGAATGTTTCTGTCTCTTCTCGAAATAACAACATGACCTGTTCAAGAGAAATAGTAAAAATGACTTTGCATTGTTGAGCACCCTTTCCTTCTATCACTTGTTACAGGAGCTCTGCATGTTTTTGCAGCCGTATGTGAGGGAAATGGATTTGCCAGCTTCCAAAAGACATGAAGCAAATTAATCCTGCAGGTAATTCCATGGTTTTTTGTACACTGTGAGCACTGATATTGAGAAGTCCAACTGAGTTTTGTTTATTGAATAAAATGTCCAAAAAGTGGAATCCCTGAATTTATTTCCCATTTGGATGTAACATGTAACCACAACCCTGTGGTGTTTAATATTTTGGGTTGTCTTAAAGATAATTTTTTTATTGTCTGTTTGCTTTTTGTTTTGTTTTGTTTTTGTTTAGTTTTGTTGTTTGCTTTTTGTTTGCTTGTTTGGCTTTTTGTTTTTCTGTTTGCTTTTTGGTTGGTTGGTTTTTTAGGGGGGAATGGTTTTCTAGCATTACATAGTTGAATTATTGGTATACTGCATATTTCTAATGCACCTTTCAGCATGGACTACTCTCTTGGGAAGCAATAGTGGCATTACAAAGTAACAATCCCTTCAGACTTTTGAACGATTGAAGTCATGCAAAAGATTTTGTCATTTGTCATTATAATCCAATACAGCAAAACAGTTACCTTATAGGGATGAGGATGGAAAAGGCTTTTATATGATTACATCACAAGATGATAAATGAGAGCAATTTGTGTTCATTATGAGAACAGCCTCCCAAAGAGAATGTTGTTATAAATTTTGTCCTGCCCTCCCTTCCTCCATCGCAAAACTAGCACACCAGCTTAGAAATAAGCAAGTGGGCTCTGACAACAATCCAGACAGCGAAAAGCAAACCAGTGAAGATTTGTCTGCATTTTACTCTAGCAAGAGCACTGAGAATTAGAAAAGTAAAAGAGAAACACAGGACAATAATCAGGACAAATACTTAAAATATAATTCACCCTTTTTATTGAATAAAGAATATTTTTGTTTATCATAATGTTCGTCCTGTGTGGAAAACAAATTACTTGTTTGTGAAGTGGAACAAAATTGTATTTTGCAAATCAGTCAATGAACAGATTTTATTTGATAAACTGGAACTATTTCAATTTGAATGTAAATCCTGAACATTTTAATATGTTGATTACAAATCTGAAAGAAAAATATTTAAAATACATAATTAGTTATAACTTTTTTTAAACCAGAGATGTCAATCTCCCCTCAGCAATTTTGGGTTGACTGATTTGCATTTTCAAATGAAAAACCATTTGATGGGTGAGTTTCCAACCCACTCTGTAACTCAGTGAGTACTGAGGTCAGCAACTAGCTGATCCTCTCTTCCTTTTCCCATATGCATCACTGCAGCAGCAACAACAGGCTGGAATGAAATCTGATGCATTTGCTGTCTGTGTCATGGTAATTGCCAACTATTCAGCCATGATGCCTTAGCTTGTGTTTATGTGTTCTGGATTCTAGGATTAAGATCAGCAGCATTCAGTCTTGCATCTTTATGTCCATTTAGAAGGATATTAGCAGATCTGCTTGCCTCTTTCCACCCCTCTTTTTCTTCCCTCCAACAATCTAATCACCTCTCCATCCTCCCTATTATCACCTGTGATATTTACAAGTTGGCCATGGAAAAAGCAATGCAAACACTCTTTATGCTGATAGAGAAAAGATGAAGAATGAGCTCAAACACCTGTGTCTCCTAAATCCTTATTGATGCATGATGTAAAGCTGATTGAAGTAATTACTGGATAGTGACTTGTCTGTGCAAGTAAAAGGGAAAATTGTGAATTGAATTGGTACTTTTGTTGAATAATAAGAATTAATGGTCAAGGGTCTTGGGATGCTCTTAAACCCCTCCATTAGAGGGGTTTTCTGCTAAATCACAGTACTTAAAAATAGTGCTGAGGAGCTCTGTGAAGAGAGGAAATCAGGAGGTTCCGGAGGGAATGGCGGAGCTCTGGGGATAGGGTGAATCTGGGAAGACAACAAGGGGGAGCTTTTCTTCCACCTCACAATCTCACCAGCAGTTGAGAATGAAGAGATTTAACTCAGCCTCCTATCTGGACACTGTGAGAGGAAAGGCCCAGGAATGTGTCTCTGCCATAAATTTCTGGGCTCAGGGAAGAACATCCAACAAGGCAGTGTAGTAATGCTGACTGAGTGTTGAAGGAAGATGTGACATAGGGCACCAAACTAACAAGGAGTGAGAGAGCTGTAGCGTCCAGGCCAGCCTGCGGTTGCTGATCTCCTATCAGGAGATGATGTAGAAAAGTAAAATGAAAATATTTCTGTATGGAAAACACTGTGGCTTATTTATGTATGGATGAGATTAAAGCTAAGTGATCTCCCTGTCTCAAACCCCAAATTTTCTTATCCAGTTGCCTCCCTGTCTTGCTGAAATAGGGAGAGAGTGAGCAACTGGATGGGCATTTGGCCCTCAGTCGAGGTTAGTCCCCCCCACAGAGTCAACTTCTGAGGTTTATGCGTTTATCTAACTCATGGAGGTGAAGCTGGGGGAAAAGGCACTTAAAAGCTCTTCAGTACAAAGTGACTTCAGCATGAGATACTTTAGGTCTATATCTTCTTCCAGGACTTTTTTTTTTGCTTCCAGACAAATACTTTAGCAAATTATAATAGGTGGTTTGTTGTTGAGGATGGCCAAGAAATAAAACTAGGCACCTTTATGATGATGGCCGACATTCAGCTTTTATTGCTTCATCCAGTATATTACTTCTTGTTCTCACACATCTGCACTCACACACTGTGTACAGAACCTTACATACCATACTATTCTTAGCTTCTCTATCAATAATTTATTACCAGCCTTCACATATAATTGGATGTTCATTCCTTATTTACATTCTTTCCTTTCTGGTCAGGTCTGGCACCTTTTCAAGTCCTCCATGGTCCCTGCTTTTCCCAGGGAATTGGCCTCAAAGTGTCTGAGTCAAAATCCTTTGCCTCTGCATCCTTCATCAAGGGCTCCGCGGCCTTGCCGCTCACCCCAACAGTGGTTGTTACACCTGCAGTCAGAGTAGATGCTATGATTTTTAAAGCAGTTGAAACAATGGTAACAGACAATACCTTTTTTTTTTTTTAATCTTTCTCTTGTGTATAGCCTGAAACTACCTACCTGGCAGAGTTTATTAAACGTCTACTCTTGAGAACAACCGTAACATCATTACTTTTGCTTTATGGCAGACATTACGGACCTAGCCAAGCAAGCCTACTCTAATCATAGGTATCACTGTTGGCCTAAGTGAATAAGCTCACTTTTATATTGCCAGTAATATATTTTCTTCTAACTAAGCATTTTACTGGTACCTAGCATTTTGCAGTGTTTCCCAACACTGGAAGGAGTCCATGCATAATCAAGTTCTTTCCTTTCACTGTAGTTTTAGCTAAACTAGGTAAGTCTAGTAGTCTGGCACACCAAAATACTTTCTGTGCTCTTACTGCATACACTAATGTATATGATAAGCTATCCTCTTCATAGCAACACTGTTAAATCTTCTGTTTGGCAAGCAGGAAGTGATAATAATTATACAGCCATGATTTCTTTCAAGTCTCTCATAAAACCATGGAATTGTTTAGGTTGGAAGAAACCTCTAAGGTCATCAAGTCCAACCATTAACCCCGCACTGCCAAGTCAACCACTAAACCATGTCCCAAAGTGTTTCTGCCTCTTCCATTTAGTCACGTTGCAGGTGTGTTCGAAAGACAACACCACTATGGTGCACAGTACCACAGCAGTATTGGCATAGGCACTCAGCTAAAGTATGTTTCCTGAAACATCAATCTTCTAACTTTCGATGAATGGAAACTAGTCAACTCTTCCTCTATTCCCTCTCAAGCTAACCTCTTTGTGAAGATGGAGAAATAAAGAAGCACTGGTGAGAAAGTATTTTAGTTAATATTGATGGTTCAAATCTGGAGAGGTAGAAATTAGTGTATGTTTTAGGAAAATGGGCAACTTGTGATGATATTTAGTTACTTTTTATTCTTCTTTGAAGCTACAGCTGGAGCTCTTATTTTCAGTAAATTGTTTCTAGGCTTATTATCTCATGCAATAGAATAATTAGACTTGTGTTTCCTAACTTGTTCTTAACTATGTGGAGAGGAAGGGCAGAAGATTTGAACCCTGGTAAAAATTTCTGTGTTTCTAATGCATAATCTACTGATCATAGAATATTCTGAGTTAGAAGTGGCCCACAAGGATCTTCGAGTCTAGCTCTTAAGTGAATGGCCCATATGGGCACCAACTCCTGACCTTGGTGTTATTAGCACCATACTCTAACCAGCTCAGCTAATCTCAGGGTTTTATGTGAAAAAGATAAATGTGAACCACATCAATATGACAGCCTCAGAGATGGTAATTAACTAATTTTGCTATTGTGAGCTTTCTGAAAACTTGGTGCTGCTCTAGATTACATACATACGAAATGCTAGTGCTCTCAGAGTTTGGGCATCCAATTTGTTCAGGTGTGTGTTATTTTTCATAAAACCTGAAATCTTTCCGATATGGTTACTAAAATTATTCTTGTGTTGCTTTAAATATATGGCAGTAAAGCAGTGCTATTATTTATGACACCTCAATTGCTTTAGGATTTTTCCTGTTTTCCTTTAATTATTCATCTCTAGTATTCATCCTTCCTTATATTACCTGCCATTCACATATCTGTTTAATCTTTCTAAACAGATTCATTAATATTCTTGATATTATGAAAATATTTATGGAATATGCCTTGGAGGTAGAAGCTGGGGATCAGTAGTCCTTAAATTGTATCACTCTTGAGTCTGGCTTCAATCAACAGCCAGTAATGAGTGACATGTAAGTATTTTTAGTTGTTTTTATCCTGTATTATTTTGATCTATAAATTTATATAAACTCCAGTAAAGATGCTTCCTACACTGAAGAATGCGAAGTAGTCATCAAAAGCTGACAGGAGGCTTTAACATCTTACCAAAGCATAGCAATCATTCATGAACAAGCTAGGTAAGGCAAATGACTCCAAGTCCAACTGAGACTTTCACATTAATTGGTAAAAAGAAAAACTTTCAATTAAGATGATGGATGATCTGGTTTTGTTGTTTGAAAGAACAGAAAAAAGTTTTAGGATAAAAAAAGAATGGATCCAATCCTTTTCTGAAGTCTCAAAAGGGGAAACTCGTAACAGATGTTATGATAAGAGAAGAAGGAATACAGCAGCAGAAATCAAGGGGCAGCAAAGCATGACCCCACTGGAGAGGAGCTGACAGCACATATCAGTTGAATCAGAATCCTCTGACATCAATATTGAGGCAGTCAAGGCTTTCAGGAGTGTAGTAGGATGGACATGTTAAAATTTCAGTCGTCAAAAGGAGAATGTCTTTTTTGTGTATTGGACAAGAAAGCAGCACTGAGAGGATCAGATCCAGTGCTAGAGAAGAGTCTTTGTACCCAAGTCTCAAATTCTAAGTCTTGTAAAAATAGAATGCAAATTTTTTTTAAAAAGAGAAGCAAAAAAAACCAAACAAACAAACCACCAAACAAAAAACCCCACCTCTATTCAGTGCAAGTTTTATAACATGTTATTTACCCTGGAGTAGTGCCTGGTATAAAGAGTCTACCCCTGGAGCCTTGTCCTTTCTAAGATCAAATATAACTTAATGGTAGAGTCTTGTGACTGACAGCTGAATAAAGAAAACAGTGGATTGTAATGTTAACTAATAGTAGGCTAGATGTGATATGCACAATAAACATTTTTAATAAATATACAATAATGCAGGTAAATGCAATATATGTAGTTACATGCGGTGTAATATTTATGTTATTGTCACCATTGCTTCCTGCAGTCCCAATCTCTTTCTTGCTGCTTTGTTTCATCTGTAAAAGCCTGTTTTCATCTGTACGTGTGGGTTGCTGTTTATTGTGTTTGTATAGTGCTCTGCACAGGACTCCCATGACCTGTTGGGAAGCCTTGAGGCTTTACTGCAATTTGTAATAAGATAGAATTAGAGTCCAAAATAAAATCAACCAGAAACTAGCCTTAAAAGTAAAATGGACTATTCTAGTTTAATAGTGCAAGCTGGGAGCAATGCAGAAAGTAAACACCTTAGACAGGGGAGAGTGGATTAGATACTTTAAACTCTTTTGATTTTAACAGTCTCTATAACACAGGCAAACCAGTTTGTTAGAAAGTATGATATTTAATCTGACAATGTTCCCTTAATGGTCTACCTATACTTGCTGTTGCTACCATTGTCTTTGTGCTGGTCTTAAATGTCACTTCCACAAAATGCCTTTGCTCTCTCTGCCATATTGTGTGTGTTGGTTTACAAAAGACCATTTGCTGCCATTTTGGCTGCAAAGCTTCTCCTTCTCTCCCTCTCTTACAGAAAAGAAAATGGCTGGATTAGGGACTCTAACAAAGCTAATCTTCATTGGAAACTTGTGGCCAGTGCTTGCTGCCTCTCCTGTCTCCTGTCACAACTGGGTTGCTGTGGTTGCTGTTAGCTATTTAACCTCTCTGTTTTCTAAGAGGTCTTTACAGTTGTCCATTTGGAAAATTTATGTAGATTTGAGCTCTTGTTTGTCTTGTAATGGCCCCAGATTTTTCTCTGGTGATGCTGGTACATTTTAGGAAGAGCTGTTCTCTTGCTTCCCTTATGTTCTCTACTCTTTCAGTTTGAATATCTTCTTGTCCTGTTACCACTGCCACTAATAATGTTGTGCAAGAAACGAAACTCATGCTTGGAAATGTAAGAGGAGAACAAGACTCCATATGTGACCTTCCACAGAGTAAGGGATAAGCACTGCATCAGTGCAATTTCAATTGGAAAGCTCCCTGTACAGAAGGGAAGGGTGGAAGACCTGGCCTTGAACATAGAGTCCCATGGGAACAACAGCCATTTCTGGGGGTTTCCACTGTCTAAACTGGGTGACAAAGGTCTCCTAGGAAGGCCTTCATCTTTGGAGATTGCTGCTGCTTTGTGCAGCCTCGCTCTCCCTTTTATTTTAGCTTATCAGACTTTTTGACGTATTTTGTAAGTGGTGTTCTTTAAAAGCTGCTGGAAACGTCTTACAGCCTGATCTCACTCATTTAGCATGGCTTACATCTTTCTTTTGCATTTCTGCAGTAGCTTAACAACACATCTGTCAGAACAAATCAGTCTGCAGATCCACCTTTTTAATGTGTAGCTGCGCATATGCGCGCACACACACGCACACACACACTCTTAAGGTTTTGGTAAGTATCTCCCAACAACTTATTAATAAAACACAAAAGAATATGTGATAAAGCAGCAAATTCAGGCCTAGGAGGGAAATAATGCCCATAATCAGGGTATTATCTCTGTTTTCATAAGGGAGGGAACAGAAGGGAGAAATAGAACACTCACCTCATGCAAACATTAGGAAGAGATCCAAGCACCAGTTCAATTCAGCTGTCAAGCATGTATCACGTGTGTAATGATTTTTTTCTCTATTATTTTTAATGAACAAAGTACTTTCAGAAAGGGGACAGATTTACGATTTGAGTGTCATTTATTAGGAGATTAAGGGTCCCATCGTGTGAGGCATTGTAAAAGTGTATCATAAAAGGCAGTCACTGCTCTGCCCTGAGGACTTAACTGCCTACAGAGCCAAACAAAGGACTGCACAGGGAAATGCAGTGTTTAAATGGAAAATCAGAAATGTAAACTGAGGTAAATGGAGAAACCTTAGAATCTTACTCCCATTACAGGACTTTGACAACAGTCGTATTTTAAAATTCCTTTGAGTTGCTGAATTTCTAAGTCTTTCTCATTTCCCACATTAATTTATTTGGAAGGATGAGAAAATGCCCTGTGATGATGTGGTAAACTTCTGGCATGTAATGTTTGGAAAGTCTGGATAGTAAATTGGCTTCTGGTCATTGAAAGACGGAAGTACTTCACAAGACTGGACCAGATTTTTGTAACTGAGATCACCAACAGTAACAACATATAGTTCTGCAAATTTTACAACAATCTCTTGGAATTCTGATGGAGAGATTATCTAGGGGTTATCGGTTCCCCTAAATGTTCCACCGCTCCACAGGAGGCTTTGGGTGTAAAGTAATACAAACTGCTAAACCTTGTAACACTGCCAAATTTCAGCTGATCAGACCAGGACTCACAGTGGTACAGGGTCTTCAGGGACAAAGTATTTAAGGAAAAGATGTTTTGACAACTGTGTGAGTTTTCACACTGAAATATATGAAAAGTATACAAAAAGCTATTTGATTTCCAGGCAGGAGAAGCAATGCCCTTCCTCAGTACTGGCTGTTGAGGGACAATCAATGCAGCTGGAGGATAGTCTTGAAAATCTTTGTGCAGGGTAGGTGAAATGTGCCATGTTCACTGAAACCGGAGGCAACTTCTCTGTTGACTGCATGCATTTTCATCCTGAGCAGTGCAGCCTGTTATCTGAAAGGTTTTGATCTGTAGACAGAATTTATAAGAGTAAAACCAGAACAAAACTTGAGAAAAAAAAAACCCAAACTAATCTACTGAGAATACAAGGAAATGGCCTCTTAGTAAGTTTCCTTTCTGCTTCTGTATTAATATTACATTGTTCTATTTGCTGTACTTTGCAGTCTGAGAAAGCTATGTATTTTACACATTCTCTGCTTTCTTCTCTCCCACTGCTAATGCCTTTTCTCCTGTCTCACAGAAAATATTCAAATTATTTAAATATTTCATGTTGTAGGACCTAGCAGTACAGTGCAATATGTGTAGACACCATTGGGAAATGGATTTTAATATTACTTTTAGAATCACAAATTATTCATGCAGTGCAAATAACAAATGGGTGGAGACCTCAATCTGTGGTAAAAGCACTTACCTTTTCTTAACATTTTCCGGTGTAGTTGGAGTTGACAGATCATCAGATCTTTAGTACATTATTTATTAAATGTTTTAGCATAACTTTTAAATATTCAGTGAGCACTTAGCCCACAAATGACATGGCTGACTGAAGATGCAGTGATGCTGATGATGGAAGCATATTCCACAGTTTCCTCTAAACTACTGGTACACGCAGTTTGTGTTTTAATAAGGACTATTTTTCTCTTGCTTGTATTACTGATTCCATCCTTTTGGGAATTGTGGTTTATGCTTCACTGTGTTGAGAATGCAATCCAATATTTTATGGACTGCTGTGCATGGCTTTACTGTATTTAACTGTGAAGATTAGAAAACGTGGAAAGAGTTGCACTGGTTAATGCACCATAACTAAAGTTGAAGAAAATGTGTTTTCTAGTTAACTTATGGTTTTCTAAGACAGTAAAATGTAAAGAGCTAACAACTTCAGTAATTTAAAACAAGGAAAACGTACACAAGAAAGTAAACAAAAGCTGAACATATGCTTCAGTACTCTGTCTGTTCATTAAGTTTGTCCTGGCACATTGAAATGAATAGACTGTATATTTCTGAGAACATAATCTCTTTAATCTGTCTCTAGTTCTTCAGTGTTTTATGACATGTGGAGATTATGCCAGAGCAATATTTAAGAACAACCTCAAAACCTTTTATTTATTTATTTTTTTTAATAATAGCCCATTTCCTCCCTTTCACAACCACATTCCTTGTTCGAGGAACAAAGATCAGTATTGCACTTCAGGTTTATTTCTGACACTACCATGATATGTATGGTGTGATTGCCAACCTATGACCAGCCCAAAAGCTTGGTAGGGTGCATTAGAGAGGAGATGTAAACAAAAACATCAGAAGACAAATCTCAGTGTAGTGAGGTTTGTTCCTTTTGTGAACATCATGGTTGTAACCTGAGCCTCCAGCGATCACTAATTCAATTTCTACTTTTGAAGAGAAGATAACACCAGGACTGCATAGGACGGTAGGAAGCTTTGGGCTGAAATGGTTAATGTGCCTAATAGCGAGGCATGTTTGAGGGATGCACACCCACATCCAAGCTGCTTACATCAGTCACATTGAGTTATGTTCTACTAGGGAACCTCGTACCTTGTGACTAATACAATTAGACGTGGTGTGGTGCAGCTTGGGAAATTAAGAGCCCCAAATGTGAACAACCAGTTACTCTATTTAACTGTTAGTAAAGAAGGTATTAGAGAGAGCTCTGTATCCAAGGGTTTTTTTTGTTTTGCATCAGGAACAGTTGTCTTTAAATTATCTTTACCTCGCTAGCATAAGAGGTATAATGAATAAACCAGCTCCCTTAAAGAAGTAATATTCACAGCAATGCTAAAAAACAGTACTGTGGGTATTCCTCTACCATAACATTTGTAATTTGTGAATTGAGTCCAAAATGTAATTTTCCAGGAGGTGTAGGCCTAAATCAAGGCACAAAGGACTTCTCTGTTGCTGAACCTCACCTTAAAGCCAGCCTTCTTCAAAGCTTTTTCTTTTCTTTCTGCTGAATATCGGCAGATGTCAAGACTTGCTAGGCTGATTCTCTGTTAAAAGAAAAAAAATCTCATTAATTCAGAGGGATGCCTGCTTAGCATAACCTGCTTAATTTCATTTATTGAGAGAGCCCTTGAAGTGTGGTTGTCATACCATACCAGCGTATGAACCAATCCCAGTTTAAATAAAGTCAGTGAAAATGCCACAATTCCATTATCAAGAAAAATTCTGTACCTAATCATTGTGTGGAAATAAAAATTAAAAAAAAAAGTGGGACTGAAAGGTTTCAAGAGGTAACCTAATCCATGACCCTGAGAAAAAACTAGTCAAAAATATATGAATGTCTCTAACAAATTTCAGTCTAATCAGTCTTAAAATCTCTAAATGAGAAAATTCCTCAGTGCTGCTGCATATATATATATATAGTTTGCATATTGCAATATATAACTGGTATCATTAAGAACAGTTTTGCAGTAGCTAACTGTAATCTCCTTTGTTTTAAATCCAATTAGTTTCTTCTTGTCATATCCCCAGAAAATTTGAAAACAACTGTAACGGTTTTCTTCACAGGAGCTTTTCATCATTAGGAGGGAATTACTGTGCTTTCCTTCCCATTCTCTTTCGAGGCTGAGGAAGTCCACTTCCTCCAGCCTTTTCTCCCAAGCTGTCTTTTCCAAGTCTGTTATCATTCTTCTTTTTCTCCTAGATAACAGGCCCTAGACATGAGTCCTAAAGAGCACTAAGGAGGGCAAACCCATGACCTCTACTATGTTTTGGGTGTGTCAGTCCTGTTAATACTACAGGGCACTTGATGCTTTGATGGGACCATTGTACTGTGAAGGAAGAAGCAAAGTCATTGCTTACTGCAGCTCACACATCTTCTGCAGCAGATCTGCTAACATCAGCTTGGGTAGCACTTCAAAAAAGGAGTGAGTTTGAGCAGCCTGTGCCATATTGAATATATCTGGGTATTTTCTTTTTAATACTTTCAAAACCATTTCAAAACCTGTTTTTGTCTGTATACTTAGTCTCTTTTCAAAATTAATGAAAACACAGGAAAAGATGACATGATCTATATCTCATTAAGCTTTTGAACAAGTTATCTAGTTTTATTTCTACTTTTATGACATGGCTTTGCTCTGGGAAAGGAGCAGACCAGCGTCAGGGGTCCTTGCACTGACCTCTGAGCTGTGGAGAGACTGCACAGGGCAGCCAGCGGCAGCTTGTTCTCTCAGGGGAGAGATGTAGCTGAGCACGGTAGTGCTGGCAATAGCTGAGGTAGCCCGAGCTCAAAGAAGAGGCACGAGACACAATGTGGTGAAGCAAGGATCAAGGCTGGTGGTGAAGCCAGGTTGATAGCTGATCTGGGTTTATTGGAACAGGGACGGGGTTTAAATAGGGTCGGTAGGGGAAGGATCTAGAAACTGGGAGGAGGGAAGGAGGAGCATGCAAATCCTCCACAGGTGATTGGAGAGGGGTAATAAATATGCATAACTGGGGTGGAACTTTGGGATTCTCCTGCCAACCGGGCAGGGAGAACCCGCCAAACGCACTGATTGGTCGGTACCTCAGGGTACCCGACCAATGGGTAAACTGTTGCTGTGCCTGCCAGGGCAGACACCAAGTCCTTCTGGGAAGAAGAAGCATGAAGTAAAATGGACATCCAACCTATGACTAGGTTTTCTTTCCAAACACAAAATACAGGGTACGAGTCCATCACACAGATGTTCCTTCCACGGGTGTATTTTCCCTTTTGCTGCCTTCCATGGCCTGTGTCTTCCACTGAGTAAAAGATGTTTCTCTCATCTCGGTGTCCAGCTTGTCTGTGACGCGTGCCTTCCACATTTCAAAGGTGCTTATGTCTCCCTTACTCCCAACACTTTTATATGTGTCAATTAATATCTTTAGATGCTTAGAAAGTTCCTAATGGAGCCATTTTGGTCTTCTACGAGGATTTCCATATTTTCCATATTTTTTTTCCACAATGGAATGATTTAACATCATACTTTTATCATAGTTGTATTTTCTTTTTCTTTTCTTTTTTCTTCCTTTTTTTCAATTTACAAATTTTCCTGATTTGTTGTCCCTTTGGGTTGTCTTTCCATCTCTTCCTGTTTCTTCAGTTGTTGAAGTCTTCTTTTTTTTTTTTTTTTTTTTTTACCCGAATGGCCCACTATTTCATTTTCATATTCTGGGTTGTTCTCATATTTGATTTTTTCATACAAAGCAACACTCTCTGCCCACCCTGGCTGCTTGCAAAATCTTGTCAATAATTATTGTGTCAAAAGACCAGAAACAACAAACCCAAGTTCTTATTTCTCAAAGAACAGTCCTAGCCTAATACACCACTCCCACCTATAAATCTATATGTGCCAGAAAATTTTGTCCTAGATTTTTATTTAATTTTAATTTCCAATTTCCGTGTGGTTACAAGGGTGTCTGCTGACAATTTGCATGTATTGTGTAGATGCTTCCAGACATTTCTGGGAGTTTTGATGACCAGGTTGGAATAGCTGGAATTGTTGTGCAGGCTGGCAATTTGATTTGGAAGGCAGCTGGGACTCAAGAGGGAAGCAAAGGGGAAGATGACATAAAAAATGAGAGAAACCAGTGCCAGCAATCCTTGAGTACTACTGCTGTCATCTATTCCTCTCCCTGTATCTCTGGCTAGATCCAATGGCAAGCAAGGACCTTATCTGATGTTTCAAACCCTGACCAGCAGGTAGGGTGATGCATGAAGAAGGTAGGAATTAACATCAGAAAAAGTTGGACAAGGTCGTGTCATCCAGAGCCAGCCAGAGCCTTGAGGTGACACTGCCTAAGCAATTAATTTAAACCAAGCATATTAGCAGCACCAGATGGCCTTTGAACAACAGGAAAAGGGTTTTACTGGAACACACGCTGGAACATGGAACATTTCAAACCAGGGAAAGCTCAGGCTAAATCAGAATATGAATAGGAGAGGGATGCACTGAAAATACGGCTGTGCCTTTGTGAGATAGATCCTCACCTCCATGTTGTTCCTGGGCCGGAGGCTGAATGGCTGCGATGCAGCTGCTGATTGGTGCAACAAATGCTGCAGAGTGTGGGGGAGCCCAGCTGGCTCTGGGCTCTCTGTAAGCTAGGATACTGAAGACGGAACTTTACACCTGGCAGAGGG
>JAYRBT010000082.1:103189724-103227899 GCA_036023395.1 Myiotriccus ornatus
ATGAGTTGTTATGTTTATCCTAGACCAATAGTGCATGTACATGTGTGACACCCAGAAGTGTATAAGTAGAAGCACTGCTGTAATAAGGGGGGGGCTGGTATCCCTGATCACCGTGTCATCCTCCCGCTCCGACTGACGGCAACAGCAGAGCTCTTCCTCTGGGTCCTGAGGACAAGCCTTTCTTCTAATATACAGTATTTGCATAGTTACTGTCTCCCTGCTCTGACTAGGACTCTTCCAGTCCTTGCCTCTGCATCTTCTGCTTCCTCTCCCTGCCTGCCTCATCCTTGATGGACTGTCTGTGTGTGTGTGGGGTCCTCCACAAAGGGAGCTTGGTTTCTTCTGGGAAAAGAGGAATCTCTCCTGTCTGTCAAGCCAAAGGCAGATTTCCTCCATTCTGCTTATGCATGGCATTTTGACAGAATGGATTCTGAGCAAATGCACTCCTCAGCTTAACTGAGTGTAGGACAGAGCAGACACTGTCTATCCTGTCCAGCAGTGAATATCTCATGCTCATAGCAAGACAGATGTCGGTGTACAGCTACATACCAAGTAACCAATCAGTTACAGAATTGGTGTGTCACACTAACAAGTATTCCATTAGTGGCTGAAGTGGCACAGATGTCTTACAAGTCACCTGTGCAATGTCCCCAACCTCTCCTGCCTGCTGGCCTGTGTAAGGCGTTTCTTGTTCTCTGGATAGTTTTGCAGCACACTGACTGGCCAGGAAGCATCCATGTGCTGTTTGGCCAGCTGGCTGCTGCCATCCCTTCATCAGTGGGTGCTCTAATTTAGTAACTACTATTGATTTTATGATGCCATTTGTCAAATATGACTGAAAGTGGCTTGTGGGCTCAAAAACTACTGAGAAGAAGGGAGTGACAGACAGCTCAGCAGATGAATGGGCAGATGGACAGTAAGTGTGATTGCTTAAGCCTCCCTTTCATAGGAAGTCAGTCTAAATAATATAGAGCAAGAAAAATGATTCCTTTTTTCCCCATCCAGAGATATTAATGAAAACAAACACCTATGAAAACCTCATTCTATTTTTTTTTTTGTATTTTTCTGAAAAATAACAAGGGAAAGATATTTCAAGCCAGAGTATTTCATCAGTTTACAATGAAGTTGATGAGTTGCCTTTGAGCTGCACAAATTATACCTTTGCACTTGTATGATCATAGTCCAAACTACTGAGAAAACTGCCTTTCTTATCACTGAAGCACTTGCCACTCTGCTTCTGTCTGGAGAAATTTCAGTTTAGCCTTGACAGTGAGGCAGGGAGTAGAGGAGAGGGATGGGTGAATGATCAGAAGTGTCTCAAGAGAGGGTATAGAAATATAATTTAAATGAAAAACTCCAGATTCCTTGAAGGTTAAATGAAAATGTCTGTGACCTAACACAATGAGTTTGGTAGTCCAGCATGTAGGCAGCCTGACTGTATTCCTGATTAAGGTGTTTGTACAGTGCCCAAATGCCAAAAGCAATAATTAAAATTCACATAAAGATTCTGGTCTTATCTAGCAGAAATGATTCACCAGCAGCTGTGGGACCTGTCAGAGAAGATTGATGGAGAACTTTCAAAGACCTGATGTGCCCTGAGCATTGTACAAAGGATAGACTAAGACCTTTCATCTGAGGAAAAGGGAAACACATTACTGCCATTGATTTCAACTGAATGCTAGGTCTGTTTTGAACTCCAGGATTAAAAATATCTGCATTTATCAAAGGTAAAGGTTTATCAGATACAAAACCTGCTGTCCATTCAGCCTATATGCTTAATTCCACATCACTCTCTTTCGTCCAGTGAGTTATATGCAATACAGGAAAGTCAGTGAAGACAGAAAACTCTTTTGTTTCAGTATATCCTTCAGCAGCATGAGGTTAGGAACCTGCTGCTCAGCATCAGCTCTCAGCTTGGCAAAACACAGAATGTTGGTAACACTGACTACTCTCAATATCAAATCTCCGGTATAACAATAATCATACAGAGAAGAAGTTGTAGCACTTGGCTTTTCTTTCATGGGAGCCCATGTGAGTGAGTATAGGCTACTTATACCTGGGATCAAAGACAAGTGAAAATCGATCATGGTAACGTTATTGATTAAAGCTATCTACACACAGATCTTTCAGTGGCATTTTCTGTGTAAACTCCAGACATCAAAGGCACATGGAAGTGAGCTGGCACAAGCTCTTTATGTAGCTCTCCTAGGATAAAATACACAACCTTGCAGAAATCTTTGTTGGTAGGTAACTAAGAGGGGAAATGAAATAAAGGGTTACTCTTTAGGGTCTTAAAAAAAAATTAATCTCTGCTACCGTATGCTATTGCCTAAGGGAGCACTGGCCCAAGGCCATGCATGGGTCAACATTACTTCAAGACAATATTATGTCCTTTAAAGCTGCTCATAATTTTTTACTAAAGAGAAATTTCCATGTGGTTTGTGCAGACAACTAATACCAGCAGTACTTATTACTAACAGATTAGTTTCTTCTTTGAACTCCACCTCTCTTTTATCATATTTCTTTCCATCTCCTTTCTTTAATTTTCCTTTACCATAACTTCTTCTAATTTCTCCAGGTCACTTGATTTATGGCATTCCAATAACTCTTTGCTGAAAGGAATAAACTGACAGTGCCTCACAGATTCCTGCTGCAGGTTGTGGAGCCTTCATTTTGCAAGTACAAACATGGTGATGGAATGTGTCACTGTGTATCTTATGCCATAGCTCCTAGGCCAGGAGACAGAGCATGGTTTGACTCTTTGGTACTCTTTGCTGCACCCACGGGAGACCTCCTTATCTCTGTTGCCAACACACTTTTCCAGTGTCTTTGTGCCATGTAAGACACTAAAAATCAACCGTTCAGTCATTTGTATGGAAAATTCATGACAACAGATGAAAGAGAGGACTGTAACAAGTACTTTATTCTTTCCTTCCTACAAGAGCTGAATGTTGCAGAAATACCATGCTGCTGATGAAACATCACAGTTTTACCAGCATGACCCAGTTTGATGTCCTGAACTTTCAGAATAGTTATAGAAAGTACATAAAATTACTTTAGATGACAGACAGAGATTTTAAGTCAGGAAGGAGGGAAGAGGTATATTGTTTTACTTGTAATTTGAGCATATTTCATGTGGGAATCACTGAGAGGCAGTAAACATAGAGATATTTTGACTCATTTGTTTTGAACTAGAACAACATTTTGGGCCTGATGCAGTCTATCAACTCTATTTGAAGGAGTCTTATAGGTCTTAATGAGCTTTTTATCAGATATTTCAGTGCCATAAAAGCGGGGAATTGCTCAAGGTTTCTTGTGCAGCTCACCCCAGTGTTTGTTCCAGAGGGGGAATTAATAATGGTACAGGTTCAGACAAAATTTAACACAGAGGATGAACTGGGAATAAAGAAGCATTGTAGCTTTGCACTTATCACTGGTGGTTCCTGCTAAAGAGAACAACCTCATGGTATTTTCTTCTTCCAATCTCCCCCTCTCCTATTTCCAACATAGCGTGTTTGCCATCACTTAGGGAAAATCAGTTAGAGAAACATATTGCTGGAAGTTACAGTAAAAGCAGGATTATTTCTCATTTACTTCCCTTGAAAAACTACAAACTATAAGACAAAATGGTAGGGGAGGGATGGAAAAGATGCCAAATCAGATTTCCTTGTCTTTGTCTGAATGAAAAATGCTTTGATGTTTGCAAACCTCAATAAAGTAGAAAGATACTCATGAAATGCTCAGTGAAGGAAATCAATTAATATGCAGAAGTTTGAAATAGAATTTTTTAACAAGATTATTCATATTGTCGAAGTTTCAGAAAAATTTACTCTTCATTCTGAAATTTAGCCAAAAATTGTGAACAATCCAAAACAGGTTGTTTTGGAGTCTGTAAATCTGTACTAACTTTGGGTGTCCTACCTGTGTGTCCCAGTTTGGAGGTGAGTGCCTCTGGACACTGAAAGCAATGGAGGGAGAGAAACAAGCTCTTTCACAGGGCGAACCAGAAACTTCTGTGTCTGCATGGGCTCCCTTTTCCTCTGGGGAAGTTTTTTCTCCTTTCTCAGAGAGACATTAGGGAAACCAACCTTTTGAGCATTTCAGGTAAGTGTTTAGCTGCTGGTGTCAGGAACACTTCCCATGCTGTTCGTTAGCAGTGCGAAGTTTAAAATCTTCCATAGATTGGCCCTTGCTCATCTTCCACATCTCTCTTTCCTAGCCCATTCCCTGTCACACTCCAGACTTTGCCATGCTGCAGTCAGGCTGCCTTCCCTTGTATCTCAGGCTGCACAGAGTGACTTCGTATATCACTTTAGCCTCTCACTTGCTGTGAGGTCCCCAGCTGGCACTTGTGCCTCACTATTATCAATTTCTGAACATCTATTTTTTAAACTTAGGAAATAAGTCTGTGCAAGTTTACATATCAGATAAAATCACACTGTATTTCCCAAGTATTAATATATTTTCCTATTTGTTTTAAGAGACAAATCTGTTTGAACAGTCTGATGAAATGTACATAGAAGGAGGCTTGAATGCAAAATTGAAACTGTAGGATAATATTTTAAAGGAAAGAGAAAGAAGGTAATCCGAATGCAGGAGGAAAGGGTTTTAAAAGTAAGAACTGCCTACGCCAGGTAATTTGATACTAATGGCAATAAAGCACAAGAAACAAACTCTTATGTTGTATTATTTTAAATCATAATGGTGGGAGATAAAGAAAATGTGTATGTTGTTTGGATGAAGGATGAACAGTTCTGTAGAGACAATAACAGAATTCTGGCTACATCATCATCTAATTTATTAGCACTTCCAGTTTATTCTTAAAGCATAAAAATAAACCAGTTACTTCTTTCCAGCAACCCACTACACACCAGATCTGGTCCTGGAAATTTGTGTCTGAATCCTATTTCTCTTCTGAAACCTCAGTCTTCCTTTTTTTCACACAATATTTCTAAGGAGGATCTAGGTTGGGAAATTTTGTCAAGCCACTATTTTCAGCCGTAGCATGGAGAAACTAAACCTACCACATCTAGTCTTGGTAAGTTCCAACTTCCAACTCCTCTCTGACTGATATTGTTTGTTTAAAGTCAGTAATTGGCATTTGGGAAAGGAAGGGACAAAGTCTGCCTTTTGTTTTGACCTTTCCTTTTGCGGAGGAAAGGTTATTGTGTAGTGGAGGTACTAGAGCTAAGCAGCAAATGGAACAGCATATACCTTGGGGCCCTCAACTGGTTTTAACTTCCTTTGTTATCCATTACTTCCACTTTCAAGATACACATGCAAACTTTAGAATAAAAATCCATCATACTCCTCAAATTATGGTGCGCTTGAATCCCCTCCAATCTCATGAACTCCCATAGAGTTTTCCTGTTTCTCTTTTTAGATTTTGACCACTTACCGTATGTGTGTTCAGTGATTACAGTGTTTTGCTAAGAGTTTGACCAGAGGATGTGTAGGGATTTTGTAGGAAGAGTGAAGGAGCTTATAATTTGGTAACTTTCGAAGATCTAATTTTGATTTTGTTTTCATGGATTTGCAGAAAACCTTTGTATAACATGCAAAAAGACTGTCAAAGTTCTGTAATGCAGAGAAAGGAAAAATGCGCTTTAATTGCGAAATGGGAGACACGACTAAATCAAATTTTCCTGTTAACTTTTTGTAATGCAGAGTAATGAAATGATGCTGAGAGACAAGTTAGTGAAGCTGAATTTTGGGCCTATCTGATGCAAGTTTCTACCTACAGCACTGCAAATTATCTCGAGAATTATAGCTCGTTGATTTTCATGTTTCTCTTTCATGCATCTTTACATCCTGCAGCATTTTTGCTCATAAATTAAACACCAGAATGGTGTTTGCTTAGTAATGGAAACATGACGAAGAGTAAATGATTGTTTCAGGTGGACAAGCATTCAGAGGAAAGAGAAAAGACAGCTTCAGGCATAGCTGTAATCAAAAACCTGATTGTCTAGAAATGAGATAATTTTAAATGAAGCTCAGCTATCTGTGTTCATTGTGAATTATATTACCCAGATCCTACTACCTCATAAGGCAATAGTATTGCTTAATCAACAGTGTTGCGAAAGGCAAGATGAAAACTTTATTGTCTCATATTTCTTTCACAATATTAGCTCCAGCTAAAGGGATTTGGTCGTGATGTAGGCAACAGGGAAAGCTTGTGGATCCCTGTTGTGTCCTGCCTTAAGAAGCCACCAGTGTCTGGGAAACCTATGTGGAAATTGCTGCTGGTCAAGCTAGTAGTGCTTTCCATCCAAGTTCAGAGAAATTATAATTATCCACTCTGGCCTAGGTGGTATAAAATCAGCTATGGACAAGGCTTCAGGTAATGAAACTGCTCTGTGTTGCATAGAATAAAAGAGTTATTTTGTCTCAAAGAGAACCTGTATTGTATAGGTAGAGAAGTGGATGCCTGTGTTTTGCTTCTGGAAAAGCTACTGAAAGAAATAGGTGTTACTTTAGTATATTATACTAACAAATCTCTAGATGTGTGCAGCTGTCATAATTTTTCCACTGTCTCAGGCTGGCATGGATTGCTCAATGTTTATGAACATACATTTTATCCCAGCTTGATGTGGAGGGTACTGCAACTTCCCCATGCCAAACCAGAAGTATGGGAAGTTTAAGTGTAGCAGAGCTGTCTCTGTCATCCTCGTGTGTTTTCAATCCAGCAGTGACTCCATGGAGCGATGGCAGTGCTGAGAAACAAGCACCACCATTGTGTTAGGGCTGTCTTGCATTCCAACAAACCCCTGTGAGTTTGGTTTCTTTGACAGCCTCAGAATGCTATGGTTTGCCTGGGCCTGGATACCTGGCCAGGCCTTTTCGGTTGATTTATTCCCTTTACCACACAATTTATATATATCTATGGCTTTGCTGAATTGAATGATAGCTGTTATGGTGATCCTTGCTGAATAGCAGAAATGTTTTTCACTGCATCAAGCAGCTGTAGAAATATGTCACTAAAGTAAGAGAAAAAACTATGAACATAAAAGGTATAAACTGATAGAGACAGCCTTTATTATCCCTTCAGACACTAATGGCAGTTTTATTAAACAGCTTCTTCAGTTGGCTGATCACATGAAGTAGAGCAATTAGGAGCTAGGTGAGATTCACTGCACAAACAAAAATCTCAGGGAAACAATTCGTTTACTGTTTTCAACATCTTTACAAAACATAATAATATTCTCAGTAGAGCTGAAATATGTAATATGAAAACCAGAGTTGGGGAGAAGACAACTTCACACTATCCTGAATATGCATGTTGTTGTAACAGAAAAATAGTCAAGCTAATTTTTAATTCTTAGGCATCTGTTCAAGGCTTGTGGTTGTCAAGAAAAAAGTTGTAATCCAGGTGCATGCATACCCAAAGAGCACTGACAAGGAGAATGTCAAGTAGACATGAAAAGAAACCTCCTAACAACCCACTTCAATTTGTAGTAAACAAAATGCAGAGAAACAAAACCAGGAAGAGGCCTGAACTGCAGATGTGCTGCTGTGAGTGATGAGAATGGTGTTATTCAGCAGTGGTTTAAACTTCCCTGCACCAAATTGTCCTATGAGTACTCACATGTCAAGATGAAGGAACAGCATCCAGGAGGAACTGTAACCAACAACAGGACGTGATATGTGCTTGAACCTGACAGGTTCATCCAGGTGTGCTGCAGCAGGCAGTGCTCATTCCCCCTGTTTGCTGACATCAGAGAACCCGTGGTTTGCTTTTCAGCCACCCTATTTGCATCAAGTCTGTATCAGTTTTAAGTTGTCTGAGGACCAGCTTTTTTGGTGACCTTAGTGACAGATCAGTGCCTGTCATGTTGGCTTTTGTTCTTCACCTGCGCCCAGACATGGGTGAAATAAACTCCAGTGATGCTAATAGGGACAATGGGTTTTGCAGTGATTGGGCTCAGAGAGGCTCTAAAAGAAAATGACTTTGAAAGGGAGCAGAGGGAAATCCAGACTGAGGGTTAGTTTGGCAATGGGGGAAAACAGGCTTCTGTAATTAGTTCTAATAAATTATAATAAACATAGAACAATACCTCCTTAGCTTTACAAATTGAAGGAGTAATGAAATCTGGAATAAGCCGCAGATGAAATTCTGTCTTAAATGCAAAGGATTATTTATTTTCTGAAGGTTGAGCTATGTCAGACTGTGCAGCTGTCTTACTGACCAAGGAAGTGGTCACTGAATGAGCTAATACTAGCAGAAAGGGCAAGGAAATAATATTTCCTTTCAAAATATACTCGAAATAATATTTTGGTGAGTCCTATATTAGTATCAAGTAAATAAGGAGAAATGATAATTAAGAATAAAAAAAACTAAAGAGCATGATATCCTGGAGGATATCAGCAGGATTTCCATGGTAGAAATTTATGCCTGGTTGATGTCTCTTAATTCTTTAGACTGCTTAGCAAAATAATGAAGGGAGAATTAAGCTTTCAAAAATCCTTGGGCAAAGGCCTTCAGAAGAGGTTATTCAAGATCCTAATGATGCATAAGGTAAGATGTGAATTTTTCCTGCTGGATTAAATACCTCTACTGAGCTGTTGAAATATAAGGAAACCTTAGAGGAAAAACTTAAGCAATGGTTATGCAGTCGACACTAACCAGAGGAGAAGCAACTTGTATCAGCTAAAGGAGCTTTCTCCCTTCTTCTGCCATGATTGCATTGCATCCTTTTTACGCTGGGGAAACTGATTATTCCTATTGTGTAATTACTCGCGATACTTGCAATTATCATGCTTCCAATTTATCAAACTATAAGTACAACTGTTTTTATCTTAGGTAACTGAATTTATTCGTGCTGGTTATGTACCTGAGGCAACAGCATACTGGAAAATCATTTTTTCTTCTGAGAGAAAAGGAAAAAGATCTCCTTTCTCTCTTCTAATTTTTAACATCTTTCCTGTAAAGTTCTAGAGCCATATGGTTTGGCACCAGTAATTACAACTTGTCTTCGTAGGGAGTTCTTTTTGGACCAGCATTGCTCAATTTTGGACAAATTATAGCCCTCTGAAGGTAAAGATGTGAATTGTTGCAGATACCAGACTGTCTGGTGTTCTTATGATCTGACCCTTCTATTCCCTTGGGCCATGTAGTGATTGAGCTGCCTGTGCTGGAGTGAAAAAGTATATAGAGCTACTTTGACATGATTAACCTAAATAATCTTGTAAGATTGTAGTGCTACTGTGACAACTCTACTTTTATTTTTCTGGAGCACTGTAAATATATTAAATAAACCAAATATTTATACTGAATCTTAAGACACTCTCCTCTTATGATGAGTTGTCTTTTTATTCTCACACTTTGTTTTCTGCCAGCTGGTCAAATTCTAAACAAATTCCAGCAAGTATTGATTTTTCTTTTTTTTGACATTTAGTTTTGGGTACTCTCCCACAAGAGAAACAAATCCCAAACTAAACTTCACTGAGCCTCCACTTCAAAAAGTTTAATTGGGTTGCTTAGCTTGTAGGTTTAGGGTAGATATGTTTTAATTTTAAGGAAACTTCTTTCACAATTTCTTGGAAAAACCAATATAACTAATAAACCTTCTACACTGAATTTCTAGAAAATCATTAACCAGAAATTTGTTGCTGTTGATACTGAAGTATCAACACTGGTAAGATCCCCTCTCAGATGAGGTGAAGAAATACAAAAAAACAAAGTGGTAGTAAGATAAGTCTTAAGGGTTGCTTCTACCCTGTTATAGCCTTATAAAGGCTATAACACACACACATAAAAAATAGGAAAATAAAAACTTTAATGACGAAGTAATCTGTAAGAAATGAATCAATATTTTACAAGTCCAGAGATTTTGTGTTTGCCACTGTTGGGGGAAATGCCCTCATGGATGCAGTTACACAAATTAAAAGTAATTTTAATGACAAGAGGTTTGATTTGATTTTCTTACTTTTATGTTCTATGTTTTTTTTCTCCTAGCTTTTTTTCAAGCCATCAAAAATACAAAAATGCAGAGCAATACACAAGAAAACAAAAGACCTTGTGGAATCAGTTTAGTGACAAATACACATGAATTGCAGGTGGCACCTGAGCTCTTCATCTAGGATCAAGTCCTGGCATTGGTGGGACCTGTGCTGAGAGCAGCAATGGCCCAAGATACTTTTCACAGCATGGGGAGGGTGAGATGGAGAGAGTGGGGGTGGCATGTTCTCTTTGGGCAGGTTGGTGTAAGGGCCCTTTAATACCCCTCTAGAAAGCCATGATCCTAGAAGTGGGATCTGTGTTCACCCACCAGGAGGGTGAAGAAAATCCAGGAGAGGCATTTTTCCCCTCTGACAGCCTCTAATGAGGGGTGAGCCACCTGTGACCAGCTGGGGGCCAGCTGCCTCCCTCGTAGCAGGGGCAGGTGGATTCCCTCTGTGAGTTATGGCAGGTTTCTGTAGAAGTGTTTTCCATTTCCAGTGCTCACCTGAAGAGTTAATTAGGAACACAACCATTTTTCTTCTTTTGGTAGCACTTAACGATCCCCAAAATGCGAATAAAAGAGATAGCTACAGCTGTTTAAAATATCTCTGCTTCTGTGTTATTAAGTAAAAGGGGATGAACATAAGGGCAGGAAGCCTCTGATTAAAAGCAGGTTTGTGTGGTGTACGTGACTCAAACTTCAATGCTGTCTGAGCTTGATGCTGGCTCAATTTTCCCCCTGCCCATGAGGCTGAGTTTGTGCCTGAATATTTCGTACATCTGTGCTCTTTGAATCAAAGAGGATGCAAAATCCCTCTGATGTAAAGATTTTTAATGCTGGCATTTATCCTACTAACATAAAACTGTGTTAGTTGGGAAATATGGCACCACATGGTGCCATAGACTCAAGAAAGTACGGATGAGTGAGGGATACTGTCTGGGACTAAAGACAAATGGAGCTAACTCGCTGCCTCCTCTATATGTGCTGCACATCATGTGAAACAAAGAATCAGACAAAAAAAAAAAAAGGTTTTTTTCTTTTTCTTTTCTGAACATATCTTTTTCAAGTGTCTTTGTGGCTCCCACTCAATAATAACAGTAACATGGCTAGTGCCCTAGGCAAGAGGTGTAGTATTCCTGTTTAAAAAAGAGGAATGGAAACAGCAAGCTCAAGTGGTACAGGAGCTTGCTTTGGGCAACTGTGTTTTATAACCTGGGTTTGGATGCCAATGTGCTATCGGACCAAAACCACTATAAATCTCATGTTTTCCATCATCTTGGTTTTTTTTGCTTATGTTATATATATATATAACTTTGTTAACAATAAAATAATACCCAATTCAGACAGCCACAGGCAAGAAAGGTGAGAAAGGGAAATTTTGCCTTTAGCTAAACTATATATATATACAGGCTGGGAGAAAAGGATGCCATGTTTTGTCTTCCTAAGGTTAGTCTGACCAATAACATTAAAATTTCCTCTGGCATTTCAGGTTAACCTGAGAGAGTCAGGCCTTAAAAGACTTAGCTCCCAAAAAACAGCTGCAAAAGGTGAAACTGGTTGAGAAACTAGGTGCTGGGGAACAGTGGCTCCTCTCCAGGAGCTTCTTGGCTGGTCTGTCCTTTGGGACAATTAGTATATATTTCCACTGCAAGAAGAGCACCTCCTGCTACTGGGATTTATACAAGCGGTTTTGGTATCCTTTCAGGGCTTTAATATGGTAACAAGGGTAGAGTTCTTTTTTTTTTTTTTTTGATAGTATATAGCAGTGAACCTTGTCTTGCCCATGATCCTGAGAAGCAGAGCTGGGGTGGGGAGTGTATGCTGTGTTTGTCATCCATGTGTCTCACGTTGTTCTGGGTCACAGGCGTGACAACATGGTGGCTTCCAATTGCTGTCCGGGAAAGGCGCTACTACCTGTGAATATAGCAATATGTAATCTAGTTGACAGCTTTCTGTTGAAACTCGGATTTATGAAAAAAGTCTGTCAGACACTTTTCTGCACAGCTTTCTGTGTGGTTCCTGTGAATGCTCCAGTGTTTGTTGGAACATGAAACGAGCGTGTTTTGACAGTGTCAAAGTCAATATTAATGTTGTTGAAGCCTTTATTAAAAATAGAAGTTCCATGAGTCTGTACCTGCTGGTTAAGGCAGTTTCAAGAAAGGCAGTTCTTGGAGGGGTTTGTATGACAGCTGGTTCCAGCAGCTGCTGGCATGGCTTGGCCAGGCAATGACAGCTACTGTCCTGGTCAGTACTACCCTCATTCATCCAGGCAGCAGAGCCCCATGGCACAGTGCAGCACCCAATGGAAATGCTGTACCTGAGTACACTGAGCAACTTTTACATTGGCACATAGTGACGGGACAAGGGGGAACGATTTCAAAGTGGAGAGTTTTAGGTTTGATTTTAGGAAGGCGTTCTTTACAGTAAGGGTAGTGAGGCACTGGAACAGGCTGCTCAGAGAAGTTGAGAATGCCTCATCCCTGCAAGTGTTCAAAGCCAGGTTGGATGGTGTTTGAGCAACCCGGTCTAGGGAAGGTGTCTCTGCCCACAGTATGGCATTGGAAATAGATGATCTTTAAGGTCCCTTCCAACTTAAGCCTTTCTGTGATTCTAAGACATTGCAATCTCGCTGGTGGGGTTCTCCAAACAGGGCTTCTGCCCAGGGCATTGCACTGCACGACTGCAGCACAGTCACTTGGGCTGCTGAGTCTTTCACCTTCCGACCTCAAGGGCTGCTGCATAGGGTGGACACATCTGTCTTAGCCCTCCTTTCAGAAGCGTATAGCTATGAATCTCATTACAGCAGATTACTAAAGTCACTGTTGTTGAGCTGTGAATGACAAATTCTTAACAGCAAAATCTCTAAGTAAGTTTCAGCCAGTCATAGTAGGACCATTAAAAAACACCATTAGCAAGCATAAAAAGTCACTCTATAATATAAAGTAAATAATGAAATTATGGATTCATAAAAACTCTGAAGAAACAAATACTTAAGCAGTCATTTGTTACACTTTAACCACAGCCAGCAACCAAGCCTCATACAGCCTCTTTCTCACTCCACCACAAGTAAGTTTGGGAAAAGAATCAAAGTCAAAACTAGAAAACTCGTGGGTTGAGATAAAGACAGTTTTGTAGGGAAAGCAAGTCATGCACAGAAGCAAAGCAAACCAAGGAGTTAATTCACTGCTTCCCATGGGCAGGCAGGCATTCAGCCATCTCCAGGAGAACAGGGCTCCATCATGGATAAAGATTACTTCGGAAGACAAATGCCCTTTGGTCAGTTTGAGTCACCTGTCCTGGCTGTCTCCTCCCAGCCTCCCAACTTCCTTGCCAGCATGACAGTATGAGGAGCAGAAAAGACCTTGATCCTGTGTAAGCACTGCTCAGTAATAACAAAAACATCTCTATATTATCAACACTGTGTTCAACACAAATCCAAAACACAGTCCCATACTAGTCACTGGGAAGAAAATTAACTCTGTCCCAGCCGAAACTAGCACGCTGTGTTATTCCCTAGAAGTTGTTTCCTCCTTCTGCTGCTTCTATTCACAGTACTATCATGTGCTCCTAAAATTTTTTTACTTGGTGGTGTAAGTCTACAATTTTAGTACAAAGAAATAAACCAAAGAAAAATACATCCCTTGGTAGCCTGACATACAGAAATGGATAAAAATCTGCTCCAGAGATTTGTTTCACTACTGGACTATTAATTCAAAGCCAGTCCATCCTGTAATTGTTCTTCTTAGTCCAGTTCCAAAACCCACTGAAATCCATGGCAAGGCAGGGAATGACCTCTGACAAGGCAAAGAGTACTTTGATGGTTCATTCAGAATTAATTTGATGGTCTTATTCAAGGTTCTGAGTGACAAACGTGGATTGCGGTGTGAGCTCTTATCTTGTGTTGCTTGACCAGGACCCACTAGACCATGACATGGGCAGTGCAGATACTCAACAGGAGAGCTTTGTGGTGGGGAGCATGAGCTCTCTCTTCTGGGATTTCCTGATGACACATAGTCTGGGATTATTACCCTTCACCGAACACTGTAGAAACCATAGAATTTCAGGGATAGATATTGTTCTATAGTGTGCCTGATCTCGCATATCTGACAAGCATTAGCTCCTGTTCCTTGAAATGTTATCAGTGCTCTTCCGCTGTAGACTGCCAGCTTATGGTGGCAGAGAGCTATAAGGACTGAAGGAGCTGCATGGAAGCAATTCCAACCTGTTTAGGAGTCACTCTGATGGGTGCAGAAGGCGTAAGGCACAGAAGACTTATGTCATTCAGGCCTTTTGCCATACTTGAAAACATCCCTGTGTTTTAATGCTTTTCAGTGAGGTCAGCAACCTCCATGACCTGGTTTGTTTGGTTTATGTTTGGAGACACTATGGTCTTGCTTCTTGTCCATGCCTTTTCTTTGCTAGCTTAGCTCTGAATTAAAACATGCTATTGGGCTGCAGTGAATTTTTATAATTGCTTTGTGGGGATGAGGGTCATCCTTTCTGTCAAGAAGTATGATGTGGTGGGAAATCTGAATTTAGCTCACAAGGCATGACAGCCACTACCTCAGCACTGCAAAGTGATGTCAAAGTGAGGCTGAGGCCAGGCAAAGAATTGATGGCTGCCTCAGCCTTGTCTGCAACATGTCCAGGAGGAAACACTGCTAAAAAAGCCTCTAGACAGGATGCAATGACAACAGTCACCGTAAAATATTGTTGCACAAGCTGCTAAAAACCCTCTGATCTTTGCTGAACCTGAAATGCATGTCCTTGCTGCATCTGAGTCTGCTTGGTGGCAGATGTTCCTGCAGTCTGAGTCGATGAAGTTGCTTAGTCATATTTTGAGCGTACACTGAGCCTTACCTGCATGGCAGGATTTTGTGCAGTAGTAGACCTTTTCCTTTCTTACCCTCACTTAAGATAAACCATAGCATAAGCAATTCATCTCATAAGAAATGCAGACTGAGATGCAAGGCAAAGTCCTATCTGACTGCACTCATATTTTTTAATACAGTAATTAAGAAAAAAATCCTCACTGCAGTTTATCCCAATCAGCTTCTAACAATGGGTAGGATTGGGCTGCTCAAGACAGAGTGAAAGCAGCTAGTGGAGGACAAGAACCCTTACACAGTTATGTTATCCTTTCCCTTCCATCAAAATGCATCTCACTACCATTAACGAATCAGGATATAACATTTTGCAGGCAAACAAAGACTTCAGCAGGGCTAAATAAGGAAAATTTGAAGGGTGAGTCTTGGGGCATTTGGAGAGGCCAGTCTGGGCACTTATGTAAGACAAGAAGATGATAAATATGTGAGCACAGAGAGCTTGCATTGAGTCCCTAGGCTTGTTCCAGGCTGTGACTTCAATGACCACTATCTAAGTGGCATTTCTGGACATTTTCTACACATCAGCCCTGCTGTAAGGGTTGGAGCTCGATGACTTTTCTCTCGTGGAGGAAGGAAATATGAGGATGTTACAGCTGATACAGCAGCTACTCAAAAACTATTTTACCTCTGCTTTTGTAATTTTGGCACAGCCTTCTGCGAGTTGATTCTTCCTTAAAGTTTAAAACACAGAAATTTCCTAAGAGGAGTGGATTGAAGAAACTGTATAGCTTCACAGGCTGCATGAGCAGAAGGTGCATATGTGACCAAGGTTTCTGCTGAATCTGGTTGCCAGCAGGGAAAGCATACCAAACTGCATCCTGGGTGACTCTCTTCAAGGCTTGCCATAATTTTTGACCCCACTGGGTCAGATGTGACAGGCAGTCACACCAGCAGCCCTCTGTGCTGGGTGTCAGGGACGAGGATCCTGTGTAGGGAGTGTGAGAGTGATCACGCTGTCCAGTCCCTGCTTCTATGATGGGAGTTGTCATGGTTCTTCTCTGGCTTGCAGAGGTCTCACTTGGCTCATAGTCTGAATGACACAAGAACATTTACTTCTTCTGTGGGTCAGGACCCATTGTTCAGGCATGGTCACTGTCACTGCCCGAGATGCTGGTGTTACTCCTTGCAACACAGTGCATGGAGGATGTGTCTGCTTGGTAGCTGGTTGGTTTGACTCTACTTTGCATGTGAATGCCCAGAGCTCCGGTTCCTCAGGGTGTCATACAGATACATGGTAGTCTCAGAAATCTTCCTCTGAATCAAAATCTCAAAGTTATTCTTTAACAGATGGTCTCTGAGTCTCTAGGGGAATCTGTGTTGAAAGCAAGCTGAAGATCCTTTTAAGGAAAAATAAATCATGATCCCCCACTACACAGTATAGGCACAGTTAACTTATGTTTTGGGTGCGATATCAGCACATCCTCACAACATGTGGCATTAATCCTGAGAATCTCTGCTGCAGATCCCAACATAATGATGCCAGCACCCTGCCCAAACCTCTCTGTAAGCCCTGTGACTCTCTGCAGGCACTTGTATTGGCTGGAAAAACCTCACTGGTAGTGAGTAGAAGTCCACTGATACACTACAACTTGTAGTTCACTGGATCATTGTGACATAATATTTCCCTTTCTGGAAAAAAAATCTCAGAGGTAAAGTGGCTTGTTCATCACTGGATTTATTCAGATCAGCCACTTGAGCCTGAGGGTCTCATCATTATCTTCATGTGAGGACCTCATTAGTGAGATCCTAAAGTTAACAAGCTTAGTTGCTCCATTTCCGCCCCTCCTCCCCCACCCAAAGTTATTGTTTCCTGTGTTTAGATCCACTTCTGAGTTCATGATCCTTTGTATTTGAAGTCACAGCATTATAGGAAAGTATCTAATTTTTTTAACAATCAAATTTCTTCTTTTTAGTTCAACAAATTGAATACCTTCATAAAAAAAACCCCACAACACTAAAAAATCCTCCTCAACATGCCAGATCATGTTTTCATAATGATGGTGATTTAAACACACATTAGCATTCTGTATTTTATTTTAATTACAGGTGCACCAGAAGAATAAAATATTTATACTTGTGTGCATTTCTTTTGCTTCTGACAGCAGAGAGAATATAATGAGCTTTTCTGAGGCTGCAATAGGATTAATGTTTTTCAACACATGTTTATACACATATGGTATGTATTTGACAAAATCTTGTTATTAAAGCTGTGGGAGATCCATTAAAGGATGACCCTGCTTGAGCAGGGATCCTGGACCAGATGGTCCATTGTGGTCCTTTCCAACCTTCTACATTTTGTGACTCTGTGAAGAAAGTAGAAACAAGTATAGGTTTCAAGCATTTCTCAAGTTAATGGACATGTCTGTGAAGGTGGACACTCATTGCCTAGCTCCAGAAAACCAAAATTTCTCCATCTTATTCGTTAAATAAATTCATGTTGGACAAAACTGCCATATAATTTCTCTTCTAAAAAAAAAATTTTATCCTCAAAATTCTGTCTAAATTCTCATTTTCCTCTTCCTAACATCCTCAGCATCTAGAGACACAGATAAATTTAATTCCCATTCAGTGCTGTGTCTCACTACTGCTGGTAAAGGAGAAAGACCCTTGAAGTTTGAAGCTTCACCACATCGTCTCCTTGATTACAAAGGAATTGGTTCTCTTTGGCTGGGGTAGTACGAAGAATTACTAAAGAGTGACAACCATGCACTGCACAGTTGCTGTTTAATCTGCGTATAGTTTCCCTATTCCATTTAGAATAAAGATCAAGTTAGAGAGGAAGCTCTAAAAACTTTTTATTAACTTGTTTAAAACTACAATCTTGCACCAAATTCCCTGGAGTAAATACATAGGGTTGTAATTATTTCATCTGAGCCCTGATGAATTACATTAAGTAGAGCTCATATTCTATTACTACAATGGTTATTATTTTTCATAAGACAATCAGACCCACTGAAATAGCTTAAAACTGTATGGGCCTGATTGTGCTTTTACAGCCATTGATGCAATGGCTGTAACAGAAGTAATGGTGAAATAGAGTGAAAATCAGTTTTGTGTGCTTACTGACAACCCTGCACATTTTCAAGAAAAAGCAAAAAGGTTTTTCCATTTCAGTAACTGATTACTTGCAGCCTGATGACCTTTTTTCCATAGGGAAATCAAAGGCAGCATATAGAAAAGGAAAAAAATAATTCTGAACACTGAAAAAAGGCAAAGGTGTAGTTTCTGAATTCTTCACCTGCTCAGTGGAATTCCAACCTGATCTTGTTTCCTTTATCTTCTGACTGTGTGGCTCTTTCTGAGTACTGCCACTAGTGCTTAAATTAAAATTCCCATGTTGAAGGGAGTTCAGGCTCAGAATCTCGATTAAAGCTGCTACCAGTCTATCTAAGGCTGTCTCCTGTAAAAAAATCATACAAATATTCACTGTGCCTTTGATGTGATCAGGTTAAAAACTACAATTCTGTCATTATTCAGATGAAATGTCTTTCTAGTTCACTTGTGGCCCTTCTTCGTTCACAAAAGTTATTTATTTTCCTCGCATGAATTATATTCTTCCCTCTAAAGACTGTAAAGTCTACCAGTTTTTTGCAGACACAGAAGATGGCAAGAGCACAAGGTTTTGCCTCAGATTCATTTTCTATTGCTAAATATATTTGCTTAGGCCCATTTTATCTGTCCAGGGCCTTCCTCTCCCAAATTGTGCTAATCCAAGGCTGCCAGATTTCTTGTTGCTCTATTATTATTTCCTGAAATACAGAGTGCTTTCAGTTTCCTGGCTTCCTCAGCTCTGGAATTCGTTGCCATCTGTCAAGTAGTCAAATGTGTATATTTTCAGCAGTAATATAAATAAATCAAAAAGCAAAGCAAAGGAAGAAAAAATCCAGAAATATCAAGCCCATTGTGGTGGGTAACTTCCGAGGTGCCTCAGAAGCAGTACATGGACCCCAGGAGTCCACCTACCACAAGCTGAAAACCACAAAGTAAGATAGAAATACCACTGACAATGATGAATGAATTGACAAGAAAGACATAAAAAGGCAGATAACAGCAACATGGGAAACACCAGCCTTATTAGATTGAGCGGTCTTTAATTCAGTGGCTTCTTCCTAACTGTGCTGAGAGCTAAGATTTTCGGAAGACACTATAAAATGAATCATAAGGGAATGTTGTTCAGGGGAGCTTTCCTGGAGCTCCTTATTTTATGCACTGAAAATAAAAATGTTGCTCTCCATTATATTATTTGTTATTCTTTCACTGAAGCGTGTATGTACATCACCACGATGACCTGGGCCTCCTAAATCTTTCAGAAGGCTGCTGCGCCTGAGCTAACTAAAATCTTAGGGTAAATGAGTTTGACAGTCCAGTCACGCATTTTAATGGGAGTGTTTCTTGGTGATATGTACACATTTATTACTTTTCACTTTAGGCAATGGTTTCATACTGTTATGTTGTGGGAAAAGAAAAAAATCTCAGTGGACGCCCAGTTTTGCTTTACGTTGGATGTCAGGTTATATATAAGAAATATTTTGAAATGCTATATTAAACACTTTCCATCTTTCACCTGCAGGTCGGGGATAGAGAAAACCTTACTGAGAGAGATTGAACCAGGATTCTGCTTTTTGGATTTAATTCAAGTTTTCCAATCAAAGCAGAAGCTAGTATTTCTCACCATTTCCATGTTTTTCCAAATATCCAAGGAAAAATACAACAGGTGTAGCAAAATAAACATCCCTTATATTCACCTTTGCATGACAATACTGAAATTTCAATGTTTATGTCTTACAACTCTCTCATCCTTAGCACAAACTCTTGACTGTGGTTACCAGTGTACCAAATGCACTTGATTTGCTGAACAGGATAATAATTCATCCTTCACTTGCAATGTGGAAATTTAGGTGCCTGACTATTTAACAACCTCAGTTGAATAAAAAAACTTTCAGAAAGAGAAAACTTATTCAGATTCAGTTTAATTTTTCTCAGTTATTGTCGCGAAATATATCATAAAGGGTTAAAAAGGAGAGTTAAAAGCATTAATTAAAATACATTGCCATGTTTCAGCACGAGTATTATAAAAGAAAAGATGTGTTTCCGTGCATTATCTGTGCCTTGAATAAGCATGTACTTGGAAATAGCCAAATATGATTCACAGCTAGAGTAAAGTTTGAGTTAGTTTCTTTATTAGATCAAATTCGGGGCACGAAGAATTGTTGATACTTTTTATATTTCATCCATTCAAGTTCTATATCATACATAATCACACACAGTGTGACCTAACACAGTTTAAAATAAGAAAAGGGTGCACTGGCTTCGGTTCATACACGAGTGATGTGTATTTTGCTTATTAAATGATAATTTCCACGGGAATAGGCAATCTGCTAGAATAGGCATGAAAAACTCCTTTATTAGTGGCATTTTATGGTATTAAAATTGATCTTGGAAGTACTAACAAAGAATGAGATGAGAGTTGGTCAGGATTTTTCCCTAGAAAGTGCTCATTCATCAAAAAAAGGAGTGTTTCAAAGAAGTCCACCTGTTTTGATAAACCTGCTGAGAACTGTGATTAGTTTAGTCCTTGGCCTGTCTAGGCTTCTCATTTCTGTGGCTCTGAACTTACTTTGCCAGTATGAAGATCTCAGGTCTGGCACCTCTGGAGTTTCCAGGGGTCTGGAGTGTCTCTGAAATCCAGATTCAGCTGCTCTTCAATTCTTGGCCCCTAACAGGGAACCTGGAGAATAGTTGCATGCCTAATTCTGCACTATTTTATAAGTAAAAGTTAGGAATGCACCTGCATCTGCTCTGGTACGCTGCTAGAAAAAGTCTGTGAAAAAGTGACGGAGAAAAGAAATCAGTAACTAGCAGACTGTAAAAGATTTATCCTGTCTCCAGATAATAAGACCCTAGCTCAGTGGTGAACAGAATTTTGTCTTTGACTTCAGTCAGGGTTGAATACAATCCACACTGAACCAGAAGTCAAGTCAAGAAAGAGAAAACAGAGGTATGGTCTCAATCTTAAATCAGAATACACTTACGTTTTTTGTCTCAGTAAGACATCCTTCAAAGCAGATGGACCTACCTGTGAAGGAATGGTGGTATGAGCTCCTCTGTTTCCCATGGGTTCTTTAAGCTTTGCTTGTCAGTGTTCTTCTGAGATACCTGAAAACTCACATAGAAAACTTTGCACTGGCAAAAATGTGAACATTTTCTTTAACAACTAGGGCTAGACACTGAAGAAAAAAAAGAAGAAGAAAAAAAAGAAAAAAATACCCAGAAAGAAAGAGGAAAATATCAAAAGCTGAGAAATCAAAACAAAATAACAGCTTGAGAGTGGTGCTGGTTTGTTATGCTGCCACAAAACAGATCAATCCATGCCTTGAAGTGAGCACCCATGCGTATATCCTTTTCAGCTGAGGTGTCTGCAAAACTTAAATAGATCTTCTTCTGCCACATTCTGTTATCATGAATCTCTAGCCTCTCTCTAGCAGCGTGTATTAGAAATATTTTTCAGGTCCTAGTCTTAATTGCCTGCAGTGCTAGCAGTCAGTTGACAAACACATGTTGTTCAACAGTTAGGGAAGTCAGGCTGCACCACTAACTCGTAAAAACAGGTGTCAGGACTTCTAGAAGATGAAATATATCTACTGCTGAAAACACTTACAAAATATGCTCTGACAACAGAAGTCACAAGACTTATAAACTTCTGGTGTTTCTGTGGTCCTGCTATTATTATGTCATATGCACAGTGAACACCCAAGGGGAGAGAACGTAATATTCACTGCCTGCTTGTTGAAGTGACAGGTGAAACACACCTATCGTGGAACTGCTGGTGAATGTGATACCCAGTACAGTGCTATTCTGAAAACTAGCTTGATAGGAGAGGCTCAATCTTAACACTGCAAATAGTACTACCATTTTGTTTATCTACAGGAGTGTGTCACCTGTGCTCTGAGCAGCAGAAATCTGCCGATTTCCTGACACCCAGTGGCCAGACCTCTGGTAACAACATGACACATCCAGCCTTGGGCCTTTTACCTTGAAACTTCTGCTTTTGAACATGCCATTTTTTGGTGAGTCTGGGATATAACCTAATCACTTTCTTCAAAAAATAAATGGAATGTGGTCTTAGACTTTTGTGTTACAGAGTGACATATCTGTTCTCTGAATGGTCTCTGTTTTTTTTCAGCATGCTTCTTCAAAGCGTGGAAACAACTCAGTTTTTCAGTAAGAGCTGCAGGAATCAGTATGCATTAGTTTTAGTTTCTATAGCTATGTTTTATATTTCATTGTTTATTGGATTCTCTCTTTTCACCAAAGAGTCTTCCTGGGAGCCTCTTGGGCCTGAGTATTGCCTATAAAATCCACAAGGATCCCCCAGAGGAGCGGGCCTCCCAGCCTGTTTTACTTTGCATCTAGAGGTAAAGCAGGGCATCCTGATGTGACAGCGTGTTGATATGTGTAGAGCCCTGGGCCTTTCTGAGATCATTTGGTGTGTAAGGCAGGATTATAACTCCCTTGATTTTTATACTGCTTCAAGTACATAGTAATAACCATTATAATCCTACTAGTGTATAAAAGGTAAACTTCTTAGGTAGATATTTTTGAGATATGTCCCCTGAGTTCACTTTTTAAATCTCACTGTCATACTTCTGCAACAGCTAAAGCCGAGATCAGTTTTGTCTTGAATGCACTATAAAGACATGTTTCATAAGCTTTATGATGCTTATGCTAGGACAAAATACTGGAAAGAGGGTATTTCTAAGATCCCTGCTAAATATGACTGAAGCCCCACTGAAGAAACCTTGCTGTATCAAAAAGCCAAGGTTCTCCTGCAGGCAACCACATTATTTGTCATGGTTAGTTAATATTGCTGAATACTAAATATTTTGCTTCTTGTTCTTAACAAAATTTCGATATTATAAATACAAACTTCTAAAGGGACAGCAGTACCATTTTGATAACAGTACATGATTTTTTGAGATTACTGACAATGTTGATACTGAGAACAGTGAAAGATTATTTTTGAGAAATTACCTAGATTTATTCTCTTCAGAAGGGGAGAAAACTGCTTGCCCTACAAGGCTCTCCATGTTATCCCCTAATCTTTGTCATTTTTCATATTTTTAAACTGTATATAGTTTCGATGAATCAATGCTACCATTGATATGCTCTTTTTACATTTTATGTAAAGCATAATCTCCTGCCTAAGATAAGACTCTGGTGCTGCTTAGATCCACAGAAAGTTTTGGTTTCTGTGAAGGTTTTCCCTAGAACATTTTCTTACAATTTTGAAATAGCAAAATACTTTCAATGATGACATAATGCTTATGTAATGAGAAGACTAAGTTACAGCTTTAAGTCTCAGGCTTTCTTTGTGTTTCTCTGCACACACACACATACACATGATTTAGATGGTTCAAATATGAAAAAGAAAGACTAGTCCCTCTACTGGAATACAGAATACCATTACAGAAGCTTAATGGCATTTTTTTCCTTCTACCAGTTTACTTCATGATCTGATGAATTCCTCTTTACTGCAAATGTTAGGCTGGGGTCCTCTTGAGCAAACTTTATTTCACAACATTTGAACCAGCACCTCGAGCAAGTAGAAATGGCATTTATATCAAAAAAACATAATGGAGAAAACTCTTTGAGAACACAAACAAAGCTCTGTGGAATAATGACAGCTCCTCTCAGAAGTCTAAAAATGTCATGAGTTACAGCTGTTGTAAAATAAGGTACAGGCAAGGTGGGTTTGATCCTGTAACAAAGGTGAAAAGGAGTTGATTGAATCTGACATGAAAGAAATCCCTTAATGGGTTAGTTGGGATTTAATGTTATCCAAGAAATTTGTGACAATACTACTGAAAATCCATCAAGAGTCTGTTGTTATAATTTATGATCTATAAACAAGAAGGAGAATCGAGAGACTTAATTAGAGCATAATAATGATAACGTGGGTAACATCCTACATTGATGTTGACACTGAAAGTAATGCTTCAGACAAGGTATGCTATGCAAAGAGAAAATTTCCATCTTCTTAAATGTAGATGTACTGAAAAAAAAATTAGGGAACTCTGTCCACAACTGATAACAAAACACTTTAAAACTCTGTACAGTGTTTGTTTGATAATGGTTTTATCTGCCATATATTTGTGTACATTTAATCCTAGACTTGTTTCTTTGCTGATGGAATATACGTAAAGACTTTAAAATCATAAAGAAAAAAATGTATAAATGTGTGACTAGAACTCTTACTGAATGAGTCTTCTTATACATTTAAATTTATATACATGTTTAAATGCTTTGCTGGCTTCGAGCCACAAGGCAAGTTAACATGGTAAGGAAACCAATCCATTCAAACTATTGGACTTGTTAATCATTCTCTTACACAGAAATATGTTGGCATCTAGTATAGGATTCACTCCACTCCCTTCAGGCTGCAGACACTGCTGAAGGAAACAATACACATCTTCAAACATTAGTTTGACATTGTAAAAGTTCACCTAGGCAAACTGGGAGCCAATTAGATGCGTGGCAATAGACAGCTACATGAAGAGACGGACCAAACTGGGTGTTTCTGAAAAGAGCAAGCTTGATGCGTAGAATATAAAAATGCCATTTTTCATGATGGTACTACAAGTGAGAAAAAACATACTCACAAAGCACATTTTTGTGCAAAACCAAATACATGAAAACTCAGTAAGGACTGTTCCAATTTTGGTCAAAAAAATGCTCAAAGGATGACAAATGTTTAATGCCAAAGTCCAAGCTAAACTGGAAAAATACTAATAAATGAAATGACCACTTATATTAAAACTGGTAACATATTCTAGCAGAATTCAAATCATAACAACAGATTCCTAACATTACAAAAATCAGTGTATGAGTCCAATCACAAAATGACTGCACAGCTTTGTGAGGTTCTGTTGCCTTGCAAATTTCCTCCGGACTGAGACCCTGTGCTTTGGGGTCAGCTACTCCCTCTCATTAAGAATGGCATTTTCTGAGATCTCCTTTCATTGTACACGTCATTGTATGCACCATTAACAAATATAGTGAACAGCACTGGCCGCAGTTTTCATGTCTGAAGTATATTTCTACTCACCAGCCACCAAACATATGTTGCCCATTTTGTACTTGATGATCTGCACAAATTTGCAGCCCACCTAGCACTTTATGCAGCCCAAGATTATTTGGCTTCCTGCTCAGGAGGCTGTTGTTGACATCAAAAGTGTTATGATATTTGAACCATATGACATGCACCACTTTGTGCCCACAGAGCCAGCCATTCCATTGCAGAAGGCAATGAGGATGACCTACCATGATTTGCCTTGGATAAACCCACCCTGACTATTTCTGATTACCTTTTTATCCTCTATGTGTTTGTGGGGCTGCAGATAAGGGCTAATCAGTCTGCAGTTTTCTGTGTTCTCATTTTTCTTAAAGATGTTATTGTTACCTTTTTTCCAATCATCAGAGACCTTCCTCAATAGCCATTTTCTTCAGAGGTGGTAGATGGTGTACCAGTCATCTCAGAACCCTTGGTTGGATCCCATTTGGCCCCATGGATTTAAATACATTCAACTTCCTTACATGATCACCAGACATGTTGTCACCCACTATGGGCTGCCCCTCTACTTTCCTGACTGGACTGGCATATGAGACGTTTGGGAGCTGGCTTCGGCTGTAATCATTTCTGTGTCAGCCATCATGGCTTTGTTTATTTCCCATTTGTCAGTGGAACAATATCTTCTCCAACCTTTTGTTCTGAGCAGTCCCTTGAAATCTCTTCCTGCCACACAATATATCCCTACTTATTTTTAATCTGAGCACTGGCCTTTCTGATGTTGTCCTTTAGTGCTGAAACAAGGCTTTTACATTCTCCTTTCTGCTTGGCCTCATTTCCACTTTTGTATGATTCTTTTTTGTGTCTTGTTTCACAGAGGGGCTCTATACTCAGACAAGTGGACCTGTCACTGAAATTCCCAGTATTTCTGTCCAGCATAGTATTTGCCTGAGCTTTTAGTAAATTTCTTTATGAAATCATCCCAACTGGCCAAGGCACCTATCTCCTTCATAGTTAATTTCCAGGGAATTCCATTTAGAATTTCTCTAACAAATTCGGTTTGCAAGTTCAGACTCCTAATTCTGCAGCTCTTATTTCCAGGCATTCTCTGGATCCTGATGTCAGTAATTTTGTGGTCACTGCAACCCGAACTGTTGCCTGCAGCCACATCTGCCATCTTTGTGAGTGAATAGCAGGTCAAGTACAGCCTTAATACTGCTTGCTCTGATGGCATTTTTACTAGGAAATTCATAGAACAATAGAACTATCTAGGCTGGAAAAGACCTTTAAGCTTATTGAGTCCAACTGTAGATGCCCCTGATCTCAGACTGGACATTCCAGTGTTCAATAACAGGTTTAGGTGAGGAAAAGTCAAGTCATTTGCAGAAAGACTCGGCTTTCAGAATGGCTTTGTGCTCTGAATCAGCATGTGGTTATTGCGCACACTTGACAAGACTATCTACTCAGGTTTGCTTAGTCTTTGTAACAAAAGATTCCTGTCTACCATTGAAGTAATTTCCCCATCAGCCCTCATGTCAGCAACCAAGTTATTGGACTCAGGGATACTTAACGTAATTAAATCAGAAGATTATTTACTTTTCCCCTTGGGCAGTTGTGACTGCTATGAAGAGGAGGATGGGGAGAGGAGTCTTGGTGTGGTACGTGCCTTTTGCTTCTTCTCTATCTGTTTGGCTGACACCACATAATACTAAAGATAGACCTCCTCTTTTAATTTGCCCAGAAGACATGAAACTCACAATTACGTGCCAAATAGGAAAGCTCTGCAACCTCTATGTCTGATCAAATGAAGCCACAGCCCAAACTTTGACAGGCCAACCACAGCTGAGTAATTAATCATAAAAGAAAAGAACCAAGTAACAGAGTTGAATTATTCTATTTAATGAACTTGGGATTTGCTCAAGTGTTACTGATGTCCTCTAGAAACTTCTTGGACAAAGAGTTTCAAATCTTTACTCTTTAAATTTAGTTGAAATTGGCCTTCCAGAGCTATATCTTTCATGACACTTGTGATGTATTAGAGTGATAAGCATCTAAAGCAGCAAACCCTGATTGTAATTTTTTTTTTTAGGTTTGAAAAAGTCATTTTGGCATATCTGTGGGCAACAACAGAATCCTGGGAGTCAGTGAGCCTGCTGATATTTCAAAATTCCTGCTGTCTTTGTTTACAGACTTACTATTATATATTGTTAAGGTTGGGTGAGGTATTCAGACTGCATTCAATATGAGTAAAGATTTTGCATGACCAGGGGAGAATTAATCATAAAAACCCACACAGATAAAATAAGATGCCCTGGGAAAGCTTGAGGAAGGAATTAGTACAGAGGTTTCTGTAGCTTTATATTACTCCTTCTGTTTTCCAGTTTCTTAATCCCACTCTCAGAAGTGGCACAGAAAGAAAACCTGTTGATACTCAGGCATAGTTTGTGATCACTACAGCCATGGATAACAGTGAGTTTTTGGAGGGATCTGAACAAAATGACTGTGCTGTGAAAATGAGCACAAGCTAGGTAACAGACAAAAAACTCAAACGAGGAAATGAAAGAAGGAAATTAATCAACTGGGGATATAAATACATCTGAGGTGAGAAATGTCTTTACTGCAGGTTAATCAGATGGGGTTTTGGGTGCCAAATTAAACAACTGACAGGAAACAGAGCATGCTGTGCAGGTCAGGTCTGGTGATTTACCTGCTTTGATCAACCCTGTCTTCAAGCTAACCAACGCAGTCAGAGTACTCTCCTCTCATGGCCATAATTCTTAAGTGCTTCTGAAGCACCACGAGTTGTGCCTACCTACTGCTGTGCTGTACATTGCAAGACATCCTGTGGGAGGTTTGGGCTAGAAACGCTTTTGAAGGTGAAGGTTCCTGCTGGAGTGTGTTGCAGGAAACAGATCTATTTGGGAAGAACATACCAATTTTGACCGTTAGTGACAGAGTATTATCAAGCCATTCTAATATTTTCACAGAATCACAAAATGGGTAGGTTGCAAGGGACCACATTGGGTCATCTGGTCCAACCTCCCTGCTCAAGCAGGGTTATCCTAGAGCATACGGCAGGGATTGAATGCAGACAGTTCTTGATTATCTCCATTGAGGAAGACTCTGCAACCTCTGTGGACAATCTGTTTCAGTGTGTGGTCATCTGCACAGTAAAGAAGTTCTTTTTCATATCCAGGTGCATCAATCAACTGTGCATCAGTGTCTGCTTGTTGCCTCTTTTCTTGTTGCTTGGCGCCATCAAGAAGAACTTGGTTCCATCCTCCTGACACCCTACCTTCAGATACTTGTATATATTGATGAGGCTCCCCCTTGGTCATCTCTTCTTAAGGCTGAACAGGCCCCACTCTCTAGCCTTTCTCTGTAAGAGAGATGCTCAGTTGCCTTAATCATCTTTGTAGCCCTCCATTGGACCCTATCCAGGAGTTCTCTCATACTGAGGGGCCCAGAACTGGACATAGCAGTCCACATGTGGCCTCACTAGGGCTGAGCAGAGGGACAGGATCACCTCCCTCGATATGGTGGCAATGCTCTTCCTAATGCACCTCAGGATATCATTGGCCTTCTTGGCCAGAAGTGCACACTGCTGGCTCATGGACAGCTTGTTATTCACTAGGACCCCCAGGTCCTTCTCTGCAGAGATGCTTCCCAGCAGGTCACCCCTCCAACCTGTACTGGTGCCTGATGTCATTCTTCCCCAGGTGCAGGACCCTTACCTTCATTGAATTTCAGAAGGTTCTTCTCTGCTCATCTCTCCAGCCTGTTGAGGTCCTTCTGAAGGGCTGCACATCGCTCTGGGGTATTGACCACTCCTCTCACCCTTGTACCACTGAGTAGGCACTCTGTGCCCTCATGCAAGTTGTTGGTGAATAAGTCAACCAAAACTGGGCCCAGTATTGAACCTTGAGGGACACCAATAGTGACAAGCCTTCAACTAGACACTGTGCCATGGGTTATGACCCTCTGGGATCTGCCACTCACCTAGTTCCCAATCCACCCCACTGTCCACTCATCCAACCCACGCTTCTTGAGTTTGTCTACAAGGGTGTTGTGAAACACAGTGTCAAAATCCTTACAGAAGTCAAAGTAGACAATGTCCACTGGTCTCCCTTCATCCATCCAGGTAGTTGTTTCATTATAGAAGGCCATCAGGTTGGTCAAGCATGATTTGCTTTTAGTGAATCCATGCTGACTACTCCCGCTCACCTTCTTGTCATCCATATGGATAGAGATGGTGTCCAGAATAAGGCACTCAATCAGATTTCCAGGGATTGAGGTGAGGTTGGCTGGCCAGTAATTCTGCTTCTTGCCTTTTTTGAAGGGTGACATTTGCTCTCTTTCAGTCCTCAGACACCTCTCCTGATCTACACGACATTTTGAAGATGATTGTGAGCAGCCTCTCCATGGTGTCTGCCAGCTCTCTCAGCACTTGTGGATGCATGAGTGTTTCAACAGTGTCAGAAAGTCTAAACAGGTAATGCCCAAAAGCGTTGTTTTGCCTCTTTTTCATTTGGACTTTATTATGGTAAAATTTATGTCACGGTAACTATGCATCTCTGAGTATCTTTTGTGAAATTCAGGACAATATGTAGAAACCCTGTCATCTAACTTGCTTTTGATGAACTTGCACTGAACTGTTTCAGAAACCAGGCTTTACAATAGTGTTTGAATTGTCATTCTAAATTGACATGGAGAGGGACTTTTCAAATATTGGGATCTCATGAAATGTCACTTCTTTTTTTTTCCATTAGGTCTCATTCTGACCTTCAGAAGGTGTGTAACTTTAGATTGAAAAAGTCCCAACTATTTTCTGTGAATCTTCTTCTGAAATGAAGAAAGCCACTTTCTGTCAACTCTGCCCTTTCTCCAATGAACATAGCCCTCTAGATACCAGCATAAGCAGATGGCACAGGTAGAGTAAATTCTACAGAGTTCTTGTGTAAATGGTGTGCAGCTTGCAGGGCTTGTCAGGTTTCTCTTTTTTTTTTTTTCACTTTTAAAGGTCATTTTTACCTGTCAAAAAATTTATGATGGCATTGGAGAAGGTTCATCTGTGTGTACCTGCTTAGAAAGAAGATGGTGCATTATAATTATTATAATTATAATTATAGCAAAAGAAATATTATATTGGTTTCCACTAGAGTTTAATTTAGAAACAGGGCAGATGTGCCCATTATTGTGAGCACTTTTTGTTATTTAAATTGTAATTTTTGACCCTCTAGGTTGGAAAGTTAGCACAGTGTCCACTCAAAGAAGTTCATCAGGGAGTTGCAGTTGCTTCCAGGTAACTTTTCTGTACCCTGTGAAGGGTACAGAGGTACACTCAGAGAAGTGGTACCACCTTCAGGCAGGAAAACCCCAGTCAACTAACTTTAAAGCTTTTCTATCAGTAGAAATGATGGCAAAAGCTGGTCTTGCTCCACTATCTTGTTAATGTTTTGCTAGCTTATACCATCTGAAGATTTATGTGTAACAAAGCACTTCACTGCTGTCAAGCATTTTTCAGCAGTCACATTCCACATTAACCAATTCTCCGAATAAATGAAAATAGCTAAACCAAATAAATTTTATCTGTCAATGGAAGCATGAGAAAAGAGAAATACCTATGCACCTCATGTTTGATATCTCCTCTTTTCTCAGGAAGCTAAAATAATTTGTGATTTTCTTGCCTCGTTTTATTCTCAGTCTTGAACTGTCTGACAGAGGAAGAACAGAGTAATATCAAACCAAATGAGAACAGCTAGAGGGTATTTATTTGTATATAGGGACAAATAATCCCTTTTTTTTTCCTAAACAGAACAGGTTTAAGCTCAAGAATTGTAACAAGTCACTGCTACGTATCTGAATGAAAGTTCACATGGGGTTATTTCCAATCTCTTTTGTATTTTCTAACTTTTTTAAGGCACATGAAAGATTAAGCAAAAAAACAACCAACCAAACGAAAAAAGAGTAGGGGTGAGGAGGAAAGGATAGAAAAAAGGCCCTGTTCCTCTTTTTGACTTGAGCAAAACTATACTGATGTTATATAGTTCACCAAAGAGGTCATGTTCTGTAGCTGAAGCCAGGGAAGGATTACTCAAAATGAAAATCACCAATAACAACTTCTTCCAAATCACAGCTAGCCATTATACCAAATGCCATCCTAGGAAGCACCAAAAACATGGAGAGCTCTACCACATAACTAGCAATTACTTTCATCCTTCTCCCCTCATTTACTCTTGTAAGGGACTCATTAAGCTGAGGAATGACAACGTTTCTGTACTGAGCCTTTTTGATTACTTTCCTTCCCAACCCGAATTTGTTTCTCGTGACCTTTAGAGCTATCAATTTAGATTTTTCCGTTTAGTCATTTGGGCTTGTGCTTGATTGAAGCATCCTTCTAGGCGTGAATGTGCTAGTGCAGTGACCTGGTATGGCCTCTATACTGGCAGATTCCATTTCAAAAATCTGACACTGTAGAAGTGTCTAATCCAAAATCCAGAACAGTCTTCTCATTCTGTGGGATATTTATTATCTTACTATGTGAAGTAGGAGGTTTAATAAGGTGTTTTTCCCCTTTATAGTATACTCCTTTTTTCCCCCTTCATGAAGAAAGTTTTCATCCTTCAAATGAATATAACAGGGAGAAAGTATAAAAAGGTTCTTAGGCTTCAACATGAAAATGTAAGGTTGTTGATTTGAAGGTAAAATGTCAGTGCCTTGTTAATTAAAACTCCCAGCAGAAATCTATCTTTTTTAATCTGGGTATGGCTCTGAATGATTGAGCTCATGAACATTTTCTTTGCATCTCCTTCCCTTTCCCTCCCTTAAAGAAAATTAATATATTGCTATGTTACAGACCTCTTCCAGATTTAAAAAAAAAGTAAATGGATTTCATTCATTTCCTTCCCAGACATTGACTTTGGCCTTACTTTTATTTGGTTTGTATTGTCTACTTCTGTCTTTATACAACATTCTTTAGCAAAAAATGAACCTGTGACAAGACTAAAGTGTGATGATGAATTAGTGATGTCACTACTCTGTGATAAGGTTAACCTAAAAACTTATGATAATGTTGATCAATGACAGCCTCTTCCTATTACGGTATAAGCATTATTTTTGAAAGAAAGTGCATACTTACGAAATGTGGATGCTTGAAATCTATAGGTAATTTTTCTTTCATTGATAATTTTTCAGAGTAATCTTTTGCCTACAAGAAGGTTACATTTATCGCTTTTATATTTCATCAGCATGAAAAATATAGTCTTGCTTTTTTTTCCTCAGAATTTGTTATTATGTTGATGTGGCCTTACCAAAAGGATTGAGAATTTTGAGCTGGTAAACATATTACAGTATTTTAAGAATGTTCTGAAAGTCTGAATTTGATAGTTTGTCCAATATTTAGAAATGCCATGGGACCTAATTCTATTTGAGATCTGAACAGTAGACAGATCAATAAATATATAGTCACCTGTCTTTGATATTTCATTGTACTTGGTACCACAATAAATTGCAAAACACCATAAAAACAACTTTAAATATAACACACAAATTCAATGAAAGGCAGGTTGAATTTAAGCAAAACAAGACGGTTTACATTCTCAGGCAGAAGTTTAATGCAATATTCAGAAAGAAACAGGTTGAGCTGCTGCAGCCCATATGCACCTATAAACAGGTACAAATGCAAATATGTATGTGAATATTGCTTATTTATTACATATCTGAGCAAATGGCAGAGAGTAGAGCCCCAGAAAATAATTATGGAGTGGTAATTTAGCTCCAAGGAATGTGTTTCCTAATCTCCATGCCCTCAGGCTGCTTGGGTTGCCTGTGGCTCCTGACTGCTAATTTCCAGCTGTAGTGGCAGCTTTTTTTTTTTTTTTTAATTTTGTTTTTTCCCCCACAAATTACCGCCCCTATCATTTTCTCTCAAGCTGAAATCACCAGCTAGCTCTACGTTGTTGTTTCATGCTCCATTTTGTTCCCTTTTAAAGCAGCTGATTGAATTCCATGCTTCACAATGCTCAGTGGGACATCTTAATTAAAGAAAGACAGTTTCAAGGAAGACCAATACCATTCAGTGGAACATCTTCCCCTCCTCAGTATTCTGAAATTTGTGCAGAAATCCAGATTCATTAAAGTCAAGAGCTTTTTCTTCTTTAGTGGCCTGAGGTGAATTCAGAATTTTATCCATAGTACTTAGTGCTGTCTGCTGCTGCCAATTTCATCCCTTATTAACTAAGCACCATTTATTCTGAAAAGAAGTCCTTTCGTAGCACAAATCACAGCTGAAATTGTAGAATATGATCAGCACCTATTCTCTTGGGTTGCTTTCTAGTCACATCCTAGTGACTGGCTGATAAATGAGATACTTTGTTCCTCCTGCCACATGGATGCTCTTCTGCAGCAAATGCTGCTCCCTGGAAAGAACAAATTCAGGCGCACACCTGAATCCAAACACAGCTCCAGGACACCAAGCAATTCTGCACTTGACAAAGAGACATTGCTGGTGCACTGATCTTTTTTTTCCCATCACTCTTTATGCATTTTCATAAAATCATAGAGTGGTTTCGGTTGGAAGAAACCTTAAAGGTTATCTAGTTCCAAACTCTGCCATAGGCAGGGTCACCAACCACTAGACTAGGCTGCTCAAAGCACAGTCCAGCCTTGAAGACTTTCAGGGGTAGAGCATCCACAACTTCTCTGGACAACTTGTTCCAGTGTTCTAGTACCCTCACGTAAAAGGACTTCTTACTAAAATCTAATCTAAATCTGTCCTCTGTCAGGTTAATGCCATTTCTCCCTAGCCTTTCACTATCTGTCCTTGTAAATAGCCCCTTCTCCAATTTCTTGTGCATACTTGTCATTCCAATTTTGTACTAATGATGCCTTGCACTAGAGTGGAGAAAAATTCCTGGGAGCAAGTGTCTGAACCTACAGCAGTCTCCTTGGCTGCTCTCTCCACTTAGGTCCCTAAATTTTGAAGGATGACCTAGCTTTTAAGAGCAAGTCTCTCCCAACCAGCATAAACCAAGCTAGTAGGTATGATACACAAGGCAGGCTCATGCAGATCTCATGCAAAAGCGTAAAGGAGGCAATACAGATGTGTCCAAACTAGTAGTAGCCAACTAAAGGACAGCAGTTTGATGAAAGCAAGTCAGCGTACTTTTCAGGAAAAAAAGCCTTTTTTAACAAACCTGCCACTGAAGTTATTTTTTGGTTGAAAATACAAGTTTAGTTCTCAAAGTAAGTGTTCTTTCATAATAGATTTCCTGCAAGGGATGCAGAATGATTCAAAATTAGTTTCAGAAGGAAAGCAATATAAGTATATGCTTATTCACACACTACTTTGTCCTTTAGAAAAAATTTTCTAATCTGGTAGTACTAACTCATGCAAAAATATTCTAACATGGTGTGTGTATTTCTCACTGGGCCAGAAGGGCATCAGCAGTTAATCCAGTTTCAAACATACTCATCGTTCATTCCTTAAACACCTCACTAATGATGTTTTTACTTTAGGTTTCTAACCTTGCTTTTTGCTTTGTTTTGGCTGGTGTTTTATTCACTGAGGCATTCCTCTTGTCAAACAGACAAGCATTCCTGATAAATGTGCTTCCAACGCACTAAAGCTGAACACAGCTGTCTTGCACTACATATGCTATCGCTGTTTCTTGATGCGCGACACCTGTAGGTGAAATATCTTTCATGCAACTCATCCATGCAAACACTGGCAGTCTGCTAACAAGGAAGACTTTCTCCTGATACATTTTAATACAGGCTATCAATGTCTTCCCACATCCCACTTCCCTTCTCCTAGATACAGCACTGCTTGCCAGGAAGTGTCCTTTGAAGATGAAGTGAATGTACTTATCAGAGCTCTCCCAGTTTGTTTTCTTCCCTGTGTCAGAGAATGAACAAGCTGGAGGTTTTGGTCTGTTCTGCCTAGTGGCCTGTGCTGGGCTTGGATGTCACAGCTCCATGAAAAATGAAAGGTCTGAGGAACTGAGAACATAGCCTGAGGTTCCTGCAACACCAAAACAAGGCAAAATAGAGTCAGTAGGGATTAGAACTAAAAGAACTGTGTCTGAATGTCACCAAGAAAGCTGCATATGTCGTAGAGGCAGCAGTATCCAAGGTTCAAAACTTTCCCATAGAAGATCTGCTGAAGCTGAGACAGTAAGGAGATCACTGCTGGCTTTTTCACACAGTATGGCCTCAAAGGGTGCCCAAGGATTTTCACTAAGCAATTGCCAAATCACTAGTCAAGCTGGTCAAAACTAGATGAGAATAAACCCCCCAGCAATTAAAAAAAAAAAAAAGAAAAGCAGGATTCTGTTCACATCTAAAGTGATTAAGTTTTATATGGGGGATAAGGAACTGCTAAAACCAGATTTAAAAATTCCTCTTGACCTAAAGGTTATCTCACAGGAACTTTCACTGTTAACTTAGGATGTGAATGTTGGATACTTTGATTGATGGCACTATCTGAGAAACAGCAAAGTTATGGCCGTTCAACCCCCAGTCCAAAACAAAGCATTGCTGTCAGATGTAAGTATTGCTAGAAGAGTATCTGGACATTGTTTAGCACCATGGTAATCTCAGCACATTATAAGCTTGGTAATTTGATTTCCCTTCTGATTTCTCGCCGTAATTTGACTTCCTAGCACACAGAGTGAGGTGGGAGTCTAGAATGCCTGAAGGACATGATAGTGCTGTACAACTACATAGTACTATGAATGGTATGAAATGAAGTAGCAAACCATCACTACAAAAAGAAGCTGGATGGTGATAATGCTCTCACAATAGTCAAGCTTAAGCACAGCATTTTTCATTAGCAGCAGCTGTCTCACAGTGGCTGAGTTTAAAGTTCATACTTTCATTTTGATTTTCTGAAAGACACTGCACTCTTGTCACCTGTTGAAATGCTACTTGTAGGCATCCATGACTGACAGAAATCCACAGAAACATGGTCTGGAAGAGTTGTGTATTTTTATTGTGTTTCCAAGCTGTTACCTTAACAGAGGTGGAGTGTATATTACAAACATCCTTCAGAACTGAAAACAAAATGCCAGTGCTGGGGTTTCAATTTCAACAGCTCTGTCAAATACAAGCACTTGTCAGTGAAAACCATGATATCTACTGAAAAAGACCTAGCAGCTATCTGTATGTCTAGGCTGATATTAAAAAAGAGATTGAGAAGGCTAACAGCCCTCAGTTGCCTCTTTTTGCTGTGCCCTGCTGAAAGCCAGCACAGCAGGGAGAGTTAGCTGCATGAGAGGCCAGGACTAGCTGCTTTGGTGAAAAAGCCTGTTTCAGCTCTGATGATACACTTGAAAGTCTCGTGTCATCTCGGACACTGTCAGGTGTCATGATTCCTTTACAGGGGACACACTGAGCTGGCATAGTTATATTATGAGAAATTGAATTTCCCACAATACAGAGGCCCTGAAACACTGCAAATTACTGCTGCATACTCAACAGGTAGCCTCAACCCCAGTAAAATTTTCCATGGGGGCAGTTTGTATTGGGGAGCTAAGGTCTTCATCATCCCCAGTAAAATTTTCCATGGGGGCAGTTTGTATTGGGGAGCTAAGGTCTTCATCATCCATCATCATCACCATAATCACATACATACATGAACATACATTCTCCTGCATTTGCAGCTGTGGAGAGAGGAGGAGTGGTGTGCTCAGCCAAAGCCACTTTCACAGACAGATGAGAAGAACGTTATCAACCTTTCTTGTCAGTCAGCTTGTAGTGTATAACAGGTAAAGAGGGACTGACATTCTTTCAGAAATTATGCAATGTGCAAAGTTGGTATTTGGATTGTCAAGATGTCTAAAGTCTGGGAAATTTCAATAACTACGTGTTCATGTCAACTTTGTACCTGTGTACTACCCTCAGGGTTTCATGAATCAAAGCAGAGAATTGTTTCTGCTTGTAGCTGCTTCTTTAAACCTCCAAGAAATGACATCCAGCAAACATCAGGATCACAAAAAATTTGTCTAGGGCAACCCTGACGTTCCTTTTTCCTTAGAATCACTGCCAGGGAGTGGAGTTCAGAAGTGTTGCATCAGCCTTGTGCTAGACCTCTGCAGAGGGGGCACTTTGTATTATTACTCTGTTTACGAGCCTCATTTTGTAGAGCAGCACGATGTTGTGCTGTTTGCTGTTACAAGCACTTGACAAAAGCAAATTCCTATCCCAAGAACTTAAACTTACAAACACAGTGCAAAAGTCAGGCAAATCCAACGCTTCTCTTGTCTTACACTTTTTCCATAGGTTTGCTGCAAACAAATTAACTTGTACTAGTAGAGTCAATGTCTGTTTTAGTAAATGCCTTCTTGACACCTGCTTTTAAACAGCCTGTATTTTGGCTACAAAACTTAACAAAAATGATTGAATAGTACTGTTATAATGAGAAAAAAAAGTTGGTTGAATTCATGATTTCATGTTGAGAATCATATTGAAATAATATATGACTTCATTATAATGAATCCATTAAAAAGTAGGAAAGGAATGGAACTGTGAGGGACATCGGTGAAGAGAACTGGAATTTCCCTAGACTATAAGCATCAGTTCCAGGTAAACTTCCTAAAAATGTTCTTCCTGCTCCTGAAATATTCAATAAAAATAATGTTGCTTCAGACTGTATTAACTTTAGTGCAATATTTTACTTTTACTGGTTTGATGAAGGAAGCAAAAGTAAAACAGTTAGTTACCACAGCAATGATTGTGAATGTATCTTTAACGTCCTTCAGTTCCTAAAAGACAATCAAAGTGCTTTTAATTTACTGTCCAGCACCAATGATAAACCTTTTGTCATCTTTTGTTACTTGTCATTCTGCAAGAACATATTTCATACACTTGGAGTCCTTGTTATAGAATTGTTCCTAAATAATCAACAGAAAGAGGTGTATGAAAATCTGAGGAACTTTTACTGTGGGAATCTTACAAATGACAACACATCCAGAGTATTTTTTGTCTAGCAGCATTAAACCCCAAAATGGCAGCATTGTATCACATAGTCATTAAATTATATGACCTCTTTAATTGAGCACTAGTAGCAGAAGCATACTCTGCAACCCGGCAAAGGGACATACCTCCAATTAGTCACTGTGTGTCAAGTGCAGTTACTAAAGAAAGGGAGGAGTACAGAATAACCTAGAAAATAGATTCATTGCAGGGACATGTATTGTAAAGGGAACGTCTGTCGGAGGTGGGCCAGCAGAAGCCTACAGAGAATGGAGAAAGATGCAACAGAGCTGCAAGGAAGTCTCAGAGG
>JAYRBT010000082.1:103227999-103249858 GCA_036023395.1 Myiotriccus ornatus
TTTCCCTGGCTCTCCTGCTTCACGACATGTGCTTTCCACAATCCATAGGAGGTTCCTTCCAGGTCACTCCCAACAGTAGCTTGTTCCTTGACTTTTTTTAATCAGCCCACTATTTTCCTAGGAAATACGATCTCTCTTGAGAGCTATAAATATGAAGGATATAAAAAGGATATTTTACAGACCTGGATTGCCTTCAAGGTTTGCTTTTGATTAATGACATAATTGCATTCCTTCAAAGGATGTTATGTAAATAAGATTTCCTTTTTGACATGATGGAGTGGGGAAGAATTTAAATAATTTTAAAAGTCTTTGTCATTGTTGACTTTTTACTACTTTGACTTTGTGGAAAATGTCTGGTTGAAATCTTAGGAAGTACCTGGAGTAATCAATAGAAGTCAGGGACCTTGAAAAGTAATGAGGAAACCAACAAAATATCTAGCATTGAAATATGTAGAAAATGTTTGGATATACTCATGGGACTGGAGTCATTAAGAAGACATGGTGTCTTTCATAAGTCAGTCAGTCAGTCAATTATGTTCCTATAGAAGTCTGAGGCATTATTTGCTCCAGTAGATATGCAGTTAGAATACTTGAAGTTAGTTCTGCAACTTTCAAATTAAATTAACACTTGTTTAACATGCTGTAAATGGTGCTGAGTAAAAAACCACTCTTAATGCAATTGTTTTGTTGAAAGTTTGGGTATTCATTTATGTGAATTTTTTATTATATGAAACAAACTTCTTTTGCAAATTTTCAAAATACAATTCATCCTCTTAGTGGAACTGTGAGGAAAAATGTTTCATATATTGCCAACCTGATTTCCCAAGTTTTTTTAATGTTTTGAATAAATTGAAATGTGTTTGGTTTAAAAATATTAATTCCACTCCAGTTAGAAAAAGTCCTTATTTTCAGCTTACTCCTTCTTTACCCCATTTTGCATCAATAGAAAAAAGGAGAACCCACATTTTCTTTCTAATGTCAAAATAAAATTTTATTTTATGAGAAAAAACATTTTGTTCCATCATTTTGAACCATTCTATTGGTTGTAGCACAGCTGGGTTTTATCCCCTGTTCAAGGCTTTTTATCAATGACTTTAAGTGTATTTCTGCTTAATACATACAAGTTACCGTGTACTCCAAAAGATAAGGTTGTTGCACTGCCAGTTTGCAACCACGTACAGAATTTGTTTAAAATCTGGAGAAATGTGTTATTTGCAGTAGCTGGATTGTTACTGACTTGGGACACTCCCTATAAACCTTCCCATTCCTTCACTGATAGCAAACAGTATTCCAGATGTAACAGAGAGGTTTGATGTTGATCTAGATGTTTCCGTTTTTGGAAGTATTGTTAATGCCATAGACTTTCCAGTTGTTAGACTGTAAAGTTGCCTCATGGTCCCACATGTAAATACAGAGTTCCGCTTAATTCAATTTATCTCTAAACTGTAAGATTTAACTTGTTTCGTATTAGTGAGATGTATGTTACAAGCACATTGTTAGATTTCTGGCATTATGCTTGCTATTTTAACAGGGTAAAACATGTTTTTTTATCTGTAACACAGGTATCACCTCATCTACTGTACTTCTAAAAGCTCTGACCGAGAATGGCTTGATTCTCAATACTGTTGACCTGGTGTTGGATTAGTGGGAAATATTACTTTTTCCTATAGTGTGAGATAAACTGAGAGACTAAAAGTGAACAATCTGTCTATTCTTCATAGTAGGTTAAGCACAGTATTGATTGTCGCCTTTTTCTTTATGTCAATGCCGTGCCTCCACATATATCTCTAAAATCCCAGGTGTTCAGGAAGGAGCAAAGACGAATAATAAAACCAGGAATTAAACTCTGGGGGACTGGCCTCCCCCAGCATATATTGACAGAGCAGGACTTTTTGCTGCTGTGAATATCTGAGTGAACATTGATTTTGGTGCCTTACCTCCTGGGGGGCTCCTCTAGGCCACTGAATAGAAGCCCTTGCTTTTACCAGCAGGACTCTGTCCCCCAGTAACTCTGCTAATGAGGAATGGCAGAAGAAGAAGCACAGCTTAGAGGAAGATGCTCTCGTTTGGACAAACCTCCTGGGTTCTATTTTCAAGGACTAATGTTGTCCTTTCCTGTTTTCTTTGCTTATCTGCTTTCCAGATCAAAGTCTGAAAGGCAGGAGGTTTGATGTGGCTGTAGTGCAGCTAATCAAGTTAGATTTGTGCTGGTCTCACTTCAGCTTCTCGCTCCATCTCAGGGTGGACTGATAAGCTTGTAGAGAGTCTGCATGGGAAACGAGGTGAAACATCAGAAGTCAAGGTAATGACCTCAACATTTGGGTTTCCTAAATGTCCACACTGAGAGGAGACAACCACGTTAAAAATTAGAAAACATATTTCCTAAGCTTGTGCTTCCTTTGTGAGAGGTGGACACAAGACTGTACACAGTTTTGCTTGCATATATGTTAAGCTCTCAATGACTTTTGAGACACCTCCCTGATAGACATTTACTATTGGCTTTATTTGGGAGGGATGCCACTGTGGGTGACAGGTTCTGTGTCATTGGCAGATTGGAGACAGAGGGATATCAAAGAGAAGTACAGAGAGGGAAGGCCATGGAGCTGCAGGAATCCCACATTATTTTGTTGTGTGGGGGAAGGTCCCATGCTCATGGGTAGCAGGCTAAACATACAACCTCCCACTCTGTGAAAAGGCAGCATTCCAATTCCCAAAAGTAACTTTGCCAGCTGGCTTGAGGCAGTGAGGAAAATGTGAAGGAATCTTGACTTTTCTTTGAAGACTGAGGAAAATCCTAAAAGCAAGTTATAATATTGAACTAAGACCCCTCACTACCAACAAGCCAGAAATAACTTGCTTGTAAGAACAAAAAACACCCAACCACAATACCTAATTCGATCCATTTATTTTGATAGTACTGAATTTAACAATCTATAGATACTGTAACTTATAGGAAAAGGAATCTATTAGACAGAAAGAAGCTATTAATCTGTACTCTACATAACAAGACAAAGTAATTACAAAAGAATTCAGTGAAGAATATTGAATGGGACAATGGAATATGCGCTGACAAAGTTAGGCAGAAATTAAAAGCTTCCCTTTTCTCAAAAGAGAAAGGATAAGTTACAAAAGGTATTTTTATAAGCAATTAAAATCTTTCAGGTTCATGAGAGGGAAGAACAGGTGGCATAGGTCTGGCAGTTCATGGTGTTTCAGAGTGCTGAATGAAAGTGTTGACTGGCCAGGTGGTCTTTGCTAAATGTACATCTCAATGTTTGAAGGCCCCACCAGCCACTGCTCTCGGGGCAATTTTTAACGGACCATTGATTGTATTGTTCAATTTTTCTGGAGGCTAGAGCATGATAAGGAATGTGATATACCCACTCAGTGCCATGTTCTTGGGCCCAGTTGTCTATGAGACTGTTTCAGAAATGAGTCCCATTGACTAACTTAGTTCTTTCTAGGATGAGTTACTTTTCAAGGCCCAGGATACTGTTTCAGGTGGTGGCATGTGGCACAAGACATGTTTCCAGCCATGCAGTGGTTGCTTCTACCACTGTAAGCACACAGTGCTGGCCTTGGTGGGTTTGTGGCAGTGAGATGTAGTCAGTCAGGCAGTCCTCTTGATACTTATATTTCAGCTGGTGTTCTCCCTTCCAAAAAGGCTTTGACCACTTGCCTTGCTAAACTGCACACATATTTCACTTTCATGAGTATCCTGTGTGATAGTGTCCATCTTCTCCACTTGGGCAGCAGTATCTTGCCCCGGTGTGACAGCCTAGATGGGTTTACTTCTGTGCTACCAGTTGCTGTTTCCATTGGTGCAACCAGCCCCACAGGGCATTTGACATCCTCCGTGAGTCACTATAGAGACGAAGTATTGGCCATTTTTCTCATTCAGTAAAGACTAAAGCCATCTTGATTACTTTTACCTCTGCAAACTGACTTGGTTCACCTTCTTCTTCAGCACTTTCCACACAGCCAACTGCCATATCTGACGCTTTCCTACAATATGCCAGGACCTATTGGTAAACATGTGTCATCTCTTCCTCATGGCATTCTGAGTGATCACTTCCAGATCTCTGAATGACTAAGATTTCCTGTTCAAGCTGTGTAGAGCATGTGTTTTGCATTCTTCCCTGCCCAGAGTGGCCTGCACAAACTGTCTCCTGTTTGATTTGTTCATAGGCTTGTCATTGCTCAGGACCCCATTCGAAATCATTCTTCTGAGTCCTTTGATGAAGAGGTCTTACAATTAGACTGTAATTTGGAACGTGCATTCTCCAAAAACCCACAATGCCTAAGAAAGTTTGTGTTTCCCTTTTACTAGCTGGCAGAGGCATTGCTGTTATGTTGTTGATCACCTCCATTGGGATATGATGACTTTAATCTTACATACCTCTCTCCATGCTGGTCCACTTACCTGGGTGACATATAACAACTTCTTTGAAAGGTTACTTTTCCTTCACACTTGACAGGAATCATCTCCAGAGGCCGAAGACTTGTGTCCCTTATCCAATTTGCTTGTCAATGTTCACTTCCCTAGAAAGGGATCCCAGCTACTTGACTTCCCCAAACTCTAATTCCAAGCCATTAGAATAGTTGAATAGGGCTCAGTAGGCCTGTGCCAGGCCCCAGGAACTTGCAGTGATTTGTGTCATTCTGAAATTACCAAATTGACAGAATACTTATTCCAAATTTCTTCCCCCCCCCCCCCCCCCCACTAGTTTTTCTGGATTTTGCACTTGTTCAGGGATGAATTTCCAACAGGATGTGCCCAGGGGTTTGTCCACTGTCCTGTGCTATTCCACATACCCTGTCACTCATAGCTATCCAACCCTGGGACAGATCTCTTGGGATATTCTTAAAAACAGTACCTGGAACACATTCAGAGGACATAGTAACAGGAACGTGTTGATTTGTATATCCCAAGGATATTAAAAAAATCTCAAGAACTATGGTAATTACCCTGGAGAAGGGGAAGATGAAGTGAGAAGTCTGAAAAGCCCTTGACTTAGAGTGAGCACTACATGGTAACAACTAAAATATAATTGTGTTATCAACATTATTCTCATATTAATCAAAACCTCCTGTGTTTTGCATACACCACGGTACTAGAGTCATAGAATCATAGAATTAACTGGGCAGGAAGAAACCTCCGAGATCATCAAGTCCAACCCTTGATCCAACCCCACTGTGATTACTAGATCATGGCACTTAGTGCCACATCCAATCTCATCTAAAAACCTTCAAGGACAGTGAATCCACCACCTCTCTGGGCAGGCCATTCCAATATTACTTGCAAATGCTTAATTCTGTGATGGAACTTACAGCTATATATGTATATAAGCAGTAAATATGAAGGTAGTTATACTTGCTAACAATGTTTTTTCTGTAACAGTCCAGAACCATTATGCTTTTTTCCCCCCTGGGGTAAATTACAACAGATAAATTTTTGTTAGACATCTTAACTTTTCTCAAGAATATTTACATCAGTAATATCAGGTTCTGGTCTTGGTTCTTGCTTTATTTTATTGTTCATTATTTTATCATGTGGTTTGTCTTTACGAGGAAGTTTAAACATTGCTACCAAATTTTCATTGCTGGAATTTGTATTCTCACCTCCCCTGCCCCCTGTTTCCCCTTGCCCCTTTCTCTTTCTATAGTTTTCTTTTTTATTTTTGCTAACTGTTTCTATGACATGTTTTCCTTCCCTTGGTAGACACTCAGTTCCTTGTAACAGCAACAAACTATATAACATCAGATTTTGCTTGACCTCTGCCTCGCATTCACACATACCCAGCATAAATGTTTTTCAGTGCCTCATTTAAAGTTTAGCTGATTGCATTCCAGCTTTTCTCTTTGAGCTTTTCTCATTCCAGCTTTTCTCTTTCTCACCTTAACTTTGAGTATCACATTATCTGATGAGTATCAGTTATCTAATCTGTTTCTAGCTGATGCTTAGTAAATGCCTCAGTGTTCATCCTCTGATCTCACTCCTTGGATCTAATTTGACTTTTTTTTTCCTGACGGGTGGGCTGCTAAAATTCTCTTCCTTGCTACTACCAGAATTGTAAAAAAACTTTCCTGTTTTACAGGTTTATTAACTTTTAATCTGTCTTTGTTTTCATAAAACCATTCTGTTTCCTGAAAATACAGCAGAAAACAAAGGCTTTATGCTGGTCACTTCTCAGTTTATTTCCACATGTATGGGGCAAAGATATTCTGTTCGCCTTCTGTACACTTTGCTTTGAAAGTAACTTTTGGTTAATGTTTTGTCTTTGTTTCACCACCTCTGTTTACTCTTTTAAATCTTGTCCAGTTATGCTTTGCAGATTAGAAAATATTCATTAAATATTCATATTAATGTTTTTAACATTAAATTTGGATTTTCCAAGTGTCCATAGGGCAGGAAAGCAGGGCACTACTTCTCTGTTATTATTTGACCTACTCCCTCTTGTGTTAGCAAATCTCTGCTTGCATAATATGACCATTAGGCTTTTATGACATCTGCTGAGGACAGTGTTGATTTAGGGCAGGTGATTACTTTAGGAACAATTTTTCAGATAAATGGATTGGAACTGTAAATGATTAATGCTAGAGAACCTGTATTAAAAAATTGCTTTAATTATTTGTAATAGATATTCAGGATGCCCATTCAGCACCTGCTTTAATAGGTTCAGAAAGACTTTGCTAGGTTGATGGGCAGCAAGGAACTATTTTACAGAACCATAAATCAGGCATTCCTTGGGAATATATGCAAAATTAATATATTTTTAAATTAATATATTTTTTCCAAACCTCTTGGATCAGATTGTCACACTAGAAGATAAATAGAAAATTTCCCTGAATGGAAAAACTAATTCATATCACACACTCTTTGTCCCTGTAGAGCAACTGTCCTGGGCAGAACAAACTGACACAAGTTTCTTCATCCAGAGAGTGTTTGGGTGCTGGAACAGGCTGCCCGGAAAGTGATCACAGCACTAACCGTGACTGAGTTCAGGAAGTGTTTGGATGATACTCTTGGGCACATGGTGTGACTCTTGGGTTGGTCCCCTGCAGGGTTAAGGGTGGGACTCGATGATCTTTGTGGTCCCTTCCAACCTGGCATGTTCTCTGATTCTGTGAAAAAATCTTTACAGTCCCCTATACAATAAGCTTTTCTGAATGAGCAGGCCAGCAGGTTCAAAGTGCTGTGTTATTCCAGAGCCTTTTAGGCTTGTGTCCTTTTCTGTTAATGGAATTGGTAAAGATTAGTTTTTGAGAATGTCGAAACCCATCACTGGGTTTCAACAATCTCCATCAGGTAAGTTTTAATTTTGGTTCCTCACTTGCTCTCTAGCCTCAGTGGAAATATATAACCATATAATTATATATAACCAGGTTATATTGGTTGAAGATCAAGTCCTTGTAGTTTGACAGGATTTTGGTCATGAATCCTAGCTAACTGATGCTTTAAAATTAAGCTCCAAGTTAAAAGAAATGCCAGGACCGGGGATGTTATGATCATTACAGCCAAATGAGCTCCATTTTCCTCTACTGGTGAATCAGCAGGTGCTGAACGAGGCTGTGCTTTTCTTCTTAGATACTGGCATAAAGCCTTCCACATTGTTTTACCTTGGAAATGTTCTAATTTCCCCCTCAAATCTAACTTCCCTTATTCTATTCTTTATTACCTCTAAACTCGTCTCTAACCTTTTCCCAAGGCAATTCCTGGCACTTGCATCTGCTTTTACCAGGGTGTACAGGCTGCTGTGAATACATGGGAGGACTGGTGCATGCTCTGACACCTGAAGAGCCTGCATGGGATGGGACACTTAGAGAAGCTCCCATTCACCCTGCATATGGTCTCTCCATCTGGGGAGCCATGGGATTCTTCTCTCTGGCAGTACTTAGGAGTGGCTGGGCACTGTGGCTGGTGCCAAGCTGTGGGTTCCAGAGCGCTGGAGATAGATAGTCGAAACTCAGCAGGACTACACCATGAGCAACCTGGTCTGGATTTGTAGTTGGCTCTGGTCTCAGCAGGAGGATGCTTTAGATGCCACCAGAAGTCCATTCCAGATGCTTTTGTCCTCACCCTATCCCTTCCTCTCTCACTTTCTCTTGTCCCCTAACTTATTTTCTGTTTCTTTCTTTCCAATAGAAACAAAACCTGCTATTTTTCCCTCAGGCACTGAAAAAATATTCAACTAATTGGCAAAATCATCATTTATTGAAGTCAGCAGTCAAAGGTGTGGACTAACTCCAGCACCACTGGCCCCTGCTTACTTCTGAGTTTTATTTCATTTGTGAAAGAGAACTGAGGTTTGAGTTGTTGGTTTTGCTTTTTTATTTTTTTTCATCCAAAGTCACACTTGTGACATTGCACTTCATGTTTATGTGAAAGCAGTGTTTTGGTACTAATGTGTAATTGGTAAAGGACAACTGGTGTAATTAAACCATGAAAGGGACATAAAAGTGCAGGCAAAGGACATTATTTATAGGTCACCCCTCATTTGTAAAAATGGTTATTTTCAAGCATAGATGTACAAAGACAAAATCCAATCATCCCACTAATAAATCTTTACCATCTGACATTTGTGAATCTGCATTTCATCCTTTAGGTCTGAAATACACTATTTTTCCTAGTCAGCCTGTTAGCTTGAGTTCTGAACAATTTACTTCATTCATTTAAATTATTTTTTCTGAGATCTTTTTGGTGCTATCTTTCAATGACTAGATTGTTTTGTGTAGGAAAGCACTGGAATTTTTTTGGATTTCTGCAAACCGATTCAGTACCCATCTAGACACCTCTCAGAATATTTCTCACGCAAGTTATATACAGTTTTCCCCTAGAGAAAATATAGCAAGTGACTTTATTACATCAGTTCTTGATTTAATAACACCTAGACTCATTTTTTAAAAATAAGATTATTAATTTCTTGGGAAGTTTTGTTGCCTCAAGTAAATTCATTAGATGGTCCTAGACAGGGTTTCATTTCTCAAAAGCCTCAAACATTATTTTCTTTAGTACTGTAATAAAAGGAAAGATATATTCCAAAGCAGCTTTGTAATAGACTAACAATTATTAAATACAATTTAACAGGAAAATGCACCCTGATTGGTCTGGTGACTATTTTTAAAGCATTCTAAAAAATTTCATTTAAAGTAAATAACAGTGAAAGCTGATCAGTACATGTAGGTGTAGAAAGGTTATTACCTTTGACAAACAGATTAATGGTGATAAAATCTGAGAGTGCCTCTCTCTTAATCTTAAAGATAGCAACTGTACATTTTGGATATGAAGTAATACATACATTTAATACACAATTCATGAAAATAAAGCCCTGCATCCGAGAAGAAATGCCATGAGAGAAGTCATGCTACTGTTGCTTGCTGTAGGAGTACAAACAGATTCACCTTTTGTTGGCAAGTGGTTGGAATCAAATTAACCTCTCCTGTCGTGGAGAGAAAGCCTAAGTGCATCTGCCTGATCTGCCTGTCAGATGTTCCAAGGTGGCATTTCCTAGCAACTAGAAAATGCTAATCCATGATGTTGATTAAATTGTCTGTGCTAGGCTAGACCTCAAAACTGGCTTTTTATGCTTTGCATTTATTTCTCTATTAAGATGCAAAGGAAGGAGGTTATTGCTGCAGTTCACTGTGGCATAAGTATGTGGAGCACCATGAAAGTGGAATATAAGGAGGAAGAAGAGATTGCAAATACGTTGAGAGCCAGATGGAAATCCAATAGTGAAAGGAATGTTGGTGATAGAATCAGTTTCTTGAAGAATTTGTAGTTTTATAATATAAGATGACGCACGATATTAATCTTCAATGCACTTATTTCTCTAGAAGTGTAGAGTAAGAAGCATCTTTCTAAACAAACAAATTCTTAAACAATACAATAAATACTGTGAAAACAGCCATCAGCAACTCAACATATAAATCAGTCAAAATCATCAAACTGCACTAAAAATGTATAAGTATTAAATGTTTTGCTCACAAGTTGTGACCATAATATGTGTTTCTTGAAAAGCCTCCCCTGAAACAGCCCTATGATTCCACTGTTGTTCCACAGACTTTCTTCCAAACTGAAATAACCCATTTCAGGTATTGGCATGTGTCATGGTTTAACCCCAGCCAGCAATTAAGCACCAGCTGGGGCAGTGCCACCTTCTCATCTCTGGGTCAAAGCCCAAGTCACTCTGTGAAAGGGCAGATGAAAAGGTCCAAGAGGGATGGCAGTGGCTGGGTAGGACTCAAAAGATTTGACAGTATGTTGGGGGTTGAAATGCTAACACACATGGTCTTCCAAATGTGACCATATAAAGACCTGGTGAAGCTTACAAGTTGGACATTTCAAGACCCAATGAGGTCAACTTTTCAACGAGGTTATCAACATTATACCAGGAGTTGAAAACCATCCATAAGAAAATATATTTTGTTTCTAAGGTTAGCATGCCTCCTGCTGCCTTTTCCTTCAGTGAAGCAACTGTTTGCTAATTTGACATTAGAATAACTTAGCTGTAGCTATGAGCTCTGACTGCAGCCATGAGTTGGAGGTCACAAAGAAAGGGTTGTATCACGTACTAGCAGTAGGAGCAGATAATCTCTCAAGAAACTAAGATTCTGTTATGTGAAAGTGTCTCTGATGATAACAGACTTAAAAAAAGAGGGAAAGCATTTCTTCCTCTCAGCAATTATGACATTGGCAAGAGAAGTATTTCCATGAGGCTTTGGTAGGCTTTCATGGCTGTATTCTCTGGAGTGTACAGCTGCTTTCATTTCACAAAGGAAATAACACAGCTGCTAGGGGGGAGGGAAGGAAGACTCTGTTCTTCAAGGAAAGGTAGAATTTGTCTCCTCCAGCCATCTTTTGAAATATTCTTAGATTAGAGACTGTTAGTTATACAAAAATAAATCAATCAGTGTTTTCTTAAATAAAATCTTGGGTCAGCAACTTGGCAGAATTCAAGTCTTGTTTTACTTCAGTGTGGGTGATGGATTCAGAAGTGTCTCCTTTTTATTTTAAGCACTTAGTGATTTCAATCTCAAGATACAGGTAAATAATTTAAATCATGTCATATATTTAGCAGAAATAATTTTTCTGCTTCATCTTCATTTACATTCTAGCTGATCAGTCAGTGGCTTAACTACAGCAAATTCATACTAACATTGCCTTGGGCTCAGTTTTCTTTGGCTGTGTCACTCAGTTTTCCGAGTGGATCCTTTTTCTGGGAAATCCCGAGCAAGGTTAAGCAGTGCAATGTGTAAAGCCTCATGACGATTTCTTACACTGCTATGAGTATTTACATGTGTATGTGGTTACTTGAGTCTGGTTGTTTATCAGTGCATGTCTATCGAGCCCTGGGATATGCCACTAGTCACTAACCTCCAGCTGTACCTAGTGAGGCTGGTTACAACCCCCTGAGCCCAGCAGTTCAGCCAGTTTTTAGACCACCTCCCAGTCTACCCATCTAACCCATCCTTCCTCTAATTTTCTATGAACATATTATGGGACACAATGTCATGAGCCCTGCCTCAAGATAAAAACATTTGCTGCTCTTCCCTAATCTACCAAGTCAATCACCTCTTCATGAAAGGATATGATTTTGATCAAGTGTGATTTCCCCTTTGTAAATCTTTGCTGCTCATTCCCAAGAACCTTCTTGTCCTTTGTATGTTTGGAAATGGCTTTCAGTATTATTTGGTTTACTGTTTTCCGAAATGCTGAGGTAAAGCCAACCCCTTGGATCTTCCTCTTTGCTAATGAAAAAGGGATTGATGTTGTTTATTCCTAGTCCTCAGGAACTTGCCTAGATCACCATTCAAAGACAGCAGAGAACGGCCTCACAATGACATCAGTCAGCTGCCTCAGCACTCATGATGTGTTTCATCAGCTCCAATATGCTTGTGTGTGTCCAGTTCACTTTAGTGTTCCCTAAGATGATTCTCTTCTACTGAGAGTAACTCTACCTTCTTTGGACTTTTCCACTAGTCTCAAGAAGGTGTATTCCTGAAGGCTGGTTTTAATGAAGAGCAAGGTGAAAAGGCATTGAGTACCTTTGCCTTGGTCCATTTTTTCCAGGTCCCTGTCCCATTTACCATCAACCTTATATTTTGTTTAGTTTTCCTTCTGCTAGTGATAGACCTGTAGAAACCTTCCTTCTTCCCTTCATGTTCCTTGCTGTATTTTGCTCCAGAAGGAGTTTCCTTCTGAAGTTTAAATCACCTTCAACTGTTCTTCATTGTGGGTTTCAGCTTATCTTAGACCTTTCTTTTGCTTTAGCATTTTCATTTTTGTTGTCCTAATTAAAGATTTAAAAAGTAGTTACTTTAATTCACTTCACACTGCTGCTTGGCTTAAAGAAGTAAACTGCATGCGGTATTTCAAGGTATGCTCTTACTGAGCTCCTCTGAATGCCGAACTCATGACTATTTTATAACTGATAATGCTAGTATCTGAACCACGGGAAGACATCAGGGGCTGAACTGTGCTTGTGAGCACTCTGAACTCTGTGTTCTTCATGATCTGAGAAGTGTGCTTCTTTCATCACAGTGAAATGCCACCAGAACATTCCTTTCTATTTTGTTTTGCCTTTCTATTTTGTTTTCTTATAAGGTGATTTTATGTCACACAGTCCATTTTTACTTTACATTAACCTTGCATCTTCTGTGCATGTGAACTTATTAATTTCACTAGGAACTGGATGCATGCATATAATGATCCAGTGCATTGTCCAACGGAGGCAGCTGATAATATTAGCTTGAATTGCTTCTAAAAGAGAGGAGACATGCCCCTCTTCCACTGTTTTCTGCCTTAAAGTGTGGATTTTATGGTAAACTGTGAACTCCTACAACTGGAAGAGCCAAGTATTGGTACAATGTGGGATGCAGAATGCAAACTATAGAGCAGTTGAATGTTCTGCCCACTTCCATGTGAAGCTGGGGAAAATTATAGACCTCTTGGAAAAAAGATAAATGTGCTTTCAGGGCTCCTCATGAAAGCAATACAGCTCAAAAAATACAAAGTCGCAGGGTTGAAAATACTTAACCCTTTGGTCTTCTGTGAAGGAGGTTCACTGCTGAAATAAAGAGAAGGAGCTGAAGTTTTCTTTATCCTGTTTCTCTCCCACATACCAGACTAAGTCCCAAAACCAAGCTCAGGGTGATGATTTTCCTTAAAGCATGGGCAATTATTATTGTATTCACACACCATCAAGCTTTATAGCTCATTATATTCTGTGTTTAACTTTATATTCTTATTATAGATGAAGACTTGGTTCTTTGTAGTTCATGTGTTTCTGGTGAACTTCTGAATACCTCTGTGATTCTAAAATTTACAGTTTCTACAATACAGTGCAAGCTCCTACTGAAGTTCTGTGATACTGTGTAAGAGTGGAATTCAACCAAAGCACAAAGCACTGGAAACAGTGGAAGACAGTTTAATGAGACTCACTGGCACTGCCATCAAGATTAAAGTTTCATGACAATGATGGCTGGTGTAATCAATCTCTAAATTCATTTAACCCTAAACCTCTCCAGCCTCAACATAAATCTTAACAAATAATTCCGTATTTTCAGAATAATTCTCAGAGGACCTAGAATCATCTACTTAAAATTCAGTGCAGCCACAAAATACGTATATTTATTAGTCCCATAACTAATCCAGTTTAAATTAAATTCTCAAACAACAATTCACTCTCTGGATATTTTTTTTTTTTTTAATATTGAACAAAACTAGGCTTGCATAAGCCAAACAAAATAGAGGTGATTTTTCTTCACATCTGAAACAAATATTAGTAAGCTATGAAATCCAGAGGAGTTTAAAGTTCTGTGAGCTTCACAAGCACTTGGCATATTTGCAAGACACCTGGAGCCTCATGATAATTTTTATTTCATAAAGAAAATAGTAGGGACCAGATCTTCAAAAATTAAATCAGTGGAGCTGTGTGGATGACTGCTTGCTGATGTATTTTCAAGGAGCATCCAGTGAAATGGTTTTTTTCAATATGTAAAGATTTAGTTACACCAAGTGTTGAGAAACCCATATGAATTCTTTAGTCTGCTACAGTTTTTCTTCTCACAAAAAGAAAGCAACCCAAATGAGTGACCTGGTGTAAAAGAATCTACTGGTACTCCGAATGCACTGGATGTCATCATGCCGTCAGTGAAACACAGTGATCTGCTTCAAGGTCAACTCCTTTGACTTGGATTCAGGGAGATATTTGTTTCCTCTGAGTCTTGAAGTATATTGTGCGTTGTAAACACAGCTGTGGGCTGATGCCCATGCTTCAAGAGGCTGTGGTGGCTGGGATCTTCAGTGCCTCCCTGCCCTGCCTCCCTGCATTTCACACACTGCCTGAGGCTGTGGCGGTCTGAGTTCTCCCTGCTGTGCTTCAGGCAGCCAGCTGGGCTGGCTTGCATACCTGTGGAGATGGTCTCTGTCCTTTGCAGGGTTTCCAACAAATGCTTGCTGATCTCTCCCCATCACACATCTTGTCCAAGATCAACTGCTCCTCCCACATCTCTCCAGAGAAGCTAGACTTTCTGCTGCCAAAGCTTTTCCTCACAAAGGGCCTTCAAACCACTCCAAGGGCCTGGAGAACATCTCACCCCTACCCTCAGAGGGCTGCCTGTGGGATTTGCACCAGCCTAGTTGTCATGGCAGTGAGGGCAGCCCCTGTCCTGCTGGTGATGTGGGAAGAAGCTCCCTGAGGTGCTGTGGGGGAACTGCCACTAAGGCCTGTAGGAGTTGCTTCCACATAAAGTAAGAGAGGGAGTGGACAGACAGTGTCCCAAGTGTGAGTTTGAGCTAACACTGCCATATATACATATCCCACATACTCTTGTGATTTAGCTGTTTACAATGAGAGAAATTAATGTATAGCACGATGAGGACTGGAGTGAGCAACCCTTTAAACACTCCACATGACATTCAAGATGAGAACCTGTTTTGTTCTACGAAAAAATCTCTCATAGAGAGAAGACACAAGTCCCTAAGTTAGGAGTATGAGACAGGATCATCAAGACCATCCATGATCACACTGTCAAATTACTTTGCTCATCTTCTTACTCTCAGGGTGAAGCTACTGAGAATATAAAGCAATACTAAAAACAAGGCACAAATCTGCACTGTGAACTACCTTTGTAGAGTATTCATCCCACCTCTTTGTGCCAGCTAGAGAGGGCCACCTAAAGGCTGTTCTATGTTTCTCGAGGTGCTATTGAAAAGGGTTTTTCTGCCCCAAATTATTTCTCTTTTCTTTCATGGCACAGTGCCAGCGACAAGGGTAAAAACTACAAAATAAGCCATGGAGGTGACCCTGAAGGAGGTTTCTGAAGTGAAGCAAGTCAAAGAGAACATCTGCAACAAGCTGAGATTTCACTTACTTCGGCAGTGAGATTCAGAATGTCAGTACTTTCAGAAAGATTCACTTTGCATGGATAATTAATTCCTGGGAAGCTCCCTTCTACAAATGGCATATGTTCTGCCATCTTTGACTGCAACCTTAATTACAGCAGCCCTAACTATTGGATGACTCTGGGCTGGGCTGAGCTTATGACATGGCTTTCCCAGTGAGCAGCTGTTCACTGAGTCATCAGTCTCCATGGGTCACTGCAAGCAAGAAAAGGAACACCACACAAACTTAAAATCAGTTGCTGACATATTTAAAGTGCATTATTACTCCTGAATTAATACCTTTTATGCCACCATGTTGGAAGTTAAAGGCGGAGGTGACTGTCAGGTTCATGAGAAGACACCCTTCCAAATATTTTGATCTGAAAGAGCAGGCTTTCCAAACAGAAGTTATTTTAAACATGAGAAAGCATCTTTCCCTGCTATATTTTTACTGTTTTCCAGCTTTTTGCAGTTAGGAAACACAATTTGTAGCACTGTAGAAAATCTTCCTTTTACTTACAAAATAAATATATGCCTCTCCCTCTCCTCCCCCCATTTATGGATTTATAATCTACAAATGAAGCTAGTCCTTCCCGAACACTCTTTGACTGCATAACTGGAAATTGTTCTGTTGTCTGGATCTCATTCTGTGTGGGAGACTGTTTGAATCTGTTTGGCTACTGGATCTTTTGCCACTGTTGGCTCCAACTATTATTGTGCATTAAACATATACACAGAGGAAGAATGTTTAATCCCAGCTGACTCTAGCATTAAAAAAGTTTCTTCAGGCCTTAGTTATTAGGATATTGTGTAAGCCCATGCATAATTTAGAAAGTAGTCCTGCCAAAATATATTCCAAGAGTTCGGCTCTTAGCTATATCCTCCTCGCATGTGATTGTGTTTGAAAATCAGTGAAACAAATGAAGACAACCCAAAAAAAGTGAAAATGAAATACTGAAGATAGAGTCAGCTTTTCTATTTCTACCTGTACTTAAGGAAAATGTGAGAGTAAGTCATCTGAGCTGGAGAGAGTGCTTTGGTTGACATGCTGAATTTTTTTTCTTCAGTCTCTCTGAACAAGTGCTGATTCACTTAAAAGGAGCATTTTGTATTCTCAAAATATTTACTTCAATATACAACAAAGTCCCGTGGTGATGTTCTTCTAAAAAGTGTTTACAGTGAAATGGCTTTTTAATGTGATACAGTTAAAATTCTGCTGATGGACCAGGCTTTTATCTTATTTTATTACTAATTGATACTTAGAAAATTCCATGGCAACTTTACAGCTTGATTCCTCTCTCCCTGACTGCTTGAAATGCAGCCATGTTTAAATGGGGAAGATTTTTTTCGCTCACTGAAATTGTCACAGAGTGGACCAAGTGGAAGTGGGATCTTGAACAAAGCTGGGAACATTATGTTTAGGAAAGGGCAAGTACTGGAGCTGGCACTAGGTTTAGCTTTTCCTTGGTACATATAGGATTTTATATCATAGATATGTATATACCATAGGGCAAGTTGTGTCATGAATGATAAGAATGCAAAGTATGTTTAGATCATGGGCTGGATATCTACTTTTGATTCAAAAACTTCATTGCTTGTTCAAAGTAAGCTTCCTGTCATCCAAACTGGCTGCAGTGAAAATTATATGGTTGTAGAAGCCAGAGTAATGGTTGGAGGGATTTTCTAATTTCCTGTCAGTGTATGACTTGGTGGTGGTGTTTTCACACATATTGCAATTTCTTTTTAAGTTTTGAAGGGTCAGAGAAGCAGTGCACAACTTAGGAAGCTGTTGTCCAGCAAATCATCTCTGAAGCAATTTGTAATAATTTTTCTGTTTGTGTAATTAAATGATATTGATCATGCCTACATTCTAAGTGCAAGCAGAAGACAAAAAGTAGAAGTCTGAATTAGATGGGCTAAAGATGCAAAGGTGTCAAAAAATGTTCACAGTGATGTGCAGTACTAAACACAACTGTCTCTAGGGCAAACCTTGCATGGCTCTTTACAGATCGACCGCAAAATCATCATTGCTGTGGTAGAAGATGTAGTTGTCCTTAATCGTAAAGTTTCCTGAAAACACAGGACTCAAATCCTGCAGGGTGGGGGATAAATATCTGCACCCTAAAAAGCTAGGGGGGTTTCCCCCATGGTTTTCACACACTAAACTTTAAAATCCTATTGTTAAATTTTTTTTCTGCTTGGTATTTTCTGTGCAAGGTGCTCTATGACTGGTCCTGAATAAAATTTCATTAGGCTGACCTTTATTGCTGCGTTTTCAAGCAAGAGGAATAGCCAACATCCAAATAAAAGCTTTACTTGTAAACTGTGCCTGTAAGCGCAGAAAGGGAATCTGGGACTGACATTTTGTTTGGCAGAAACATCAGACTACAATCTTCCCTTGCTAGCTCTCTGTTTTGAAATGGAGGCTGAAATGGCTATAGAGGGTTTCCTAGGCTGCTGGTTTTGTGATGCTGCTCAGAGCATGTCAAGTCCTCCTATCCTAATGTGTTGCCACTCACCTGTGGCCTCAGCCAGGCAGATGACCCAAGCTAGAAAAGCTTTCTGTGACTTTAATGGTGCAGGATGTGAAAATCCCGTGTCTGAAGTGTTTTAATGCAGCTTGAGAAACAAAGCAGGAGCAAAGGGCTGATGACAGGTAGCTGATAATCATTGGCTTTGATTCGTTTCTAGAGGAAGGACAGTTCAGTTGAATCACATCTTGTATTTAGCAGGAATTACTGAGAAAAACCTGTGTCTATAGATAGTGTTGTGTTTTGAATAATGATCTTCACTTCAAAAATTTGTATGAAAAATATGTTAATTTTTAATCAAATAAATTTAAATACTGTCTTAGAAGAGATAGATCGAGTGTGACTAATGCTAGATTAGTAACTTGATACCCAGTTAAAAAATCCATGTTTTCCTAAAACACGGAATTTAGAGGAACAGAAAGAAATTTCTATTTTAGTGCACATAACATAAGACAGCATGAAAGGAAGATGAATTTGCCAAGCTCATGACAAGGTCTTTAACCATTAAGTAAATTTATGATAAAGAAAAAGAAACATAGATTAATTAAAAAAAGGATACAGTCAGTGCAAATTTATAGGTGTATGGGAAATGCAGAAGAATCCTGTACATCTGTGAATATCCAACTCACTAGTTTCCTCCCCACTGAATCTAGGGCATAAATACACCTCAGAAAGCAGAGCTGTGAGCTCACTGTAAATGAAATCATTGTTATTTTATCAAAGACTTCAAGCCTCAAAATTTTCTCTCTTCTAATTTTCTGTAGAGTGAGCTTCAGAATAAACCAGTAAGTTCTTTAGTTTGTGATTAAAAAATTCCATAGCCCATCTAGTGCTTTCTAGGGTGATATGTTTCAGATCTAATAAGCACCTGGACCCTTTGTGATTTTTTTTTTAAATTTATTTTTTGAAATACTTTCTGTCCTCATATTCTACTTAAGGGCTTCTACCTCTAATTAATCTTTCTCTGTAAGCAATAGCAATTTATTACTTTTGAACCTGATTATTTTTCCTTCCCTCCTCCAGAGTGGTGAGAGCTAGAATCCAAATTAAGTATTTTTGCTCTGACAATAGGCATACACTTTTGAGGGGATCATGTATTTTGCTGAGCTGCAATTATGCTCAGTCTCAGCACATCCAGGTTCTTAAAAGAACCTGTCAATCTCAATCTTCTTTGAGATTTCTATTTCATTCTGCTGTGCATTCTTGTGGCCTTTTTTCCCTGTTTCTGTTCGGTTTTACTTTACCTTTCTCTATTAAAAAAACATACCTTATATTGATAAGCTGAGATAGCTTCCTGTTGGGAATTTTCTAATGCTCCTGTTACATGTTATTTGATTGTTAACATAACAGTTTTATCTTCATAATAAAACCTCTGTTTTTATTTTACAGATTCTTATTTTTTGAAAACCAAAAAATTGCACAGAAAGACGAGTACATTATCAGTGTCTGTCAGTCATGATGATTTTCACTAATCTAATAAGTTTTGGGAATTCTTTGAATTTTAAAGTCTTAATATTTTGAAATCAATCTTTCTTCTTAGATCAATTGACAGCTATGTAGAGGACCTCAGCATATCTGTAACATCTTTTCTTATTGCTTCTGAGTTTATTTGTTTGCAACTTTCCTTGACTTTATCTCCAAAATTTTATGAAAGTTAGCAAGCTGGATTGCTTACGTATTCATCAACAGCTGCTGAGTTATGAAATTCATATTTAAATGGCTGTTTAAAATACTTAGGAAAAATAGGGAGTGTCTGAATTGTAAACTCAGTAACATGAGTGTTGTATCTGAAAACAGAAAGGCAATTGATGAATGTGGCAAAGACAACAGAATTTTTTTTTAAATTTTATAGCTTCTTCTTTTCATCTACATTGTGGTATTGGTTATTGTCTCTAAAAATTTTGTAATGATGTTAGGCATTCTTTCTAACTAATAAATGAAGATTTAGGAGGCTCTAACAATGTGGTAAATTAAAACAGTAAAAATCGGATAAAATTATCTAGAATACCCTATTAAATCCTCTGTAATCCACTGAGCATTTAACTTTTCTGTTGCTTTACTCTGTATGCTTTACTCTTGATTGCATTCTGGAAATGTAACGAGAAAAAGAGCAAATAATCTGCATAACTATAGATTAAAGTCAAACTATCTTTTATTCCCTATATTATTTTATAGATAATTCAGAAAAATATTTGCTAAGTTTATTATTTACTAAGAATAGGGCCTAATGACTAATCACTGGGATTAACAATATGTATGATAAATCCATGATTACACAAAGATTGACCTTTCTAGGCTCTAGTCCTGCATTATTAGAGCTCAACAGAAGCTTTTAGACTGTCTTTGTGACAACAAGATGAAACCCCGTGTGAACAAGCTACTTTCCAATATACAAAAACTGATCACATTGCTCTTAACACTGAAAGACAGAAGTTGGACTGTTCATTTAACAGTCTACTGGAAAACTGTAGCAATGACATTTCAACGTCATTTTAATTAAAAAAAGTTTTCCTTTCTATCCTAAGGTTCTTCTCACATGGTGTCTGAAGAAAAGAAATGTAATTTGTTGAACTATTGATCACAAACACCTAAAATAATGAAGAAAAGTAGATTATGTCTCTTTTTGGAAAGAAACAGATCTTTGAGTTCCCTACATATACCTGTTCCCTATGGCAGATATGTATAGGAACCTGCAGGTAAGTAAAATTGGAAATTTTAGCAATGGTAGCTCGGATGCAAAACCCTCAGCTTTTTCTTATTTTTTGTTATTGTCTTTTAAATATATGTTTTTTAAAGCATATATTCCCATGTGATCTTTATTTACAAATTATTTTGAAAACCTCTAAGTACTCTTAGTTTCAAATACCAGTTACTGTGCTGTGCCTTAACTCTTATGAGGATAAAGATGATTAAAAGGACCTGCATGGCCTATTGACTCCGAGTTGATAAACGAACCCTGTGTTATTTGACACTGATTTCTTAGTGGAACAAGGCTGCTAATTGTGTGATTTGTACCTGTGTCAAATAAAGGCAATGGGATTAAAAGAAACAAACATATCAAAGTCAGTTAGTTATTAATAGCTTCCACAACTCCAGACTGTTAATCAAAATCTCTTGAGAGTCTGTCTTATGGCTGCTTTAACTCCACTCTGGATGAGTTTCTTCACCCATTTTAGATACTCTCTTTGCCATTAGGCCATCTCTCTAAGAATTATTTCAACGTTTAACTCTCTGTGAGTCTCACAGACATTCCTGTAATAATGATACTGTCACTAAAAATTATGTTAATAAAGAGACAAAGTCTCAGGCTTTGCAGTCAAACTTTGTATGCAGAATTACCTTCTGTTTTCATTAGCTTTGTAAATTGGGTTCTTATTTTAAACTATTCAAAAGTTAATCTGAGTTATTTTCAGGTTTTAAATGGTTCACTAAGGTCAGAGAGACATTATTACTTTGACTATTTGCTATTCCTCATTCGTTACTTGTACTGGAGAGTTGTTTACTTAAATGCTTTTCTGTTTTTTTTTTTTATTTCACATGGCTGGATGACTTCAAGAATACAAATAATTTGTGAAATAGAAGTTAAACAATTTTAACAATAATAAAGATTTAGGTACGTTTCTCAGTCAGTAATTCCCTTAACCCACTTATGAAAAACAGTTAAAAGGAGAAACAAATCACACGGGTGATGCCACTCTTTTTACTCATTCATGAAGTCCAGCATTTTCTTATAGAAACTAGGTGGACTATAGTATTACCAGCACTGAGTCAAGTCTACATTTACAATTTAACACACAGTTTGTAGCTTTTTCCCGTCAACATACCTTCCATCAGATTTAAGGAAAGCTATTCAAGGAAATATTTTAATATGTTATACAATTAAGCTTATTCTCCTTTGTTTATTATAAACACATTTATCATATTGAAGGCACTTTTTTAG
>JAYRBT010000082.1:103249958-103300589 GCA_036023395.1 Myiotriccus ornatus
GAATGGCAGTGGAGAAGTTTTTATGGCCTGGGAGCATCTGTGGCCAAATGTGATGCTGGAGACTTCTTTCACACCTTTGCTTAGAGCAATGGGGCTCTTCAGTCATTCCAGTCTGACAGACCAAATATATTGAACATTTTTGTTTTATTATGGTTCTCTGGCTGTTCAACATCGCCTTCTATTATGAGATTCTAGAAATAGGTATCTTAATATGGCTGACAGGAAAAATTCCTACAAACAAGCAGTGTACCTTTTAAAAATAGATATATTTTTTTTAATTTGAGATGATCTTTGTGTAACTATGTCTAATTTTAGAATTATATTACCTACTCTGGGGATTTTTTTTTTTTTTTAAATAAAAATCTCTTTAACACATAAAAGAACTTGTAAGGTAAACAGATAAATGTAGTCAAATTTATACTCTACCTGGCCTGTCTTTTCAGTGCTCTGATTAATATAACAGTTTGATCTGTTAAATGCTCTCTGACTTAGGCTGTCCGCTTACTATACAATGATGAGCCAAAGTATTTCTAATTTGAGCTGGAAAGATAATATTATTGCCTTGGTTCTGCATGAAAGAAGAGGTAAATGAGTAAAATTTGGGATTTTGAGCTCATTTCATGTGTAACTTTGTAGGCTTGTTTATTAAAAGTAGGGCTTTTTTAAGTGAGAAAGCAGAAGTAGATATTCTGAAGTAGCTTATTTCTTGTGTCAAAATGGAAATAACTTTTGTTGATGCAAACAGATTTAGAGTGAAACATCTGTGTCTATACTGAGGGTGATCGGAGAAGTTTTGTTTCATCTATAGTTTTTTCATCTATACTAGTGTGGTCAAAAATGTAGGATTTAACAATATACTATAAAATATACAATGACATGCTCTTGTCTGTGCACAGGTATAGGTAGGATCTGTGTCTACGCAAGCCAAGACTGCTATTTGGGATTTGCTATTCATGTATAAAGCTCTTGAATGTTTCACATATTTAGAGTATTAGGAAATACACCTTTTTCTTCAAGTAAGGAGTTTTGACAGCTCCTCATTAAATCATCCAGCCTATTATGACACACTATCATGGTTTTCACAATTCATGAAAGAGTTAGATAAGCCCTTTTTTTTGTGCATTTTGCTGATCTCAACGATGATTTCATCAAGTTAAAGGAAGGGAGGTAATAAAAACTGATACATAAATTCTCAGATGTTCTTCAGTTCTTGGGAAGTTCAGAGAAGCCCCTCCGGTGCTATCAGCTGTGGAAAAGGCTCATACAAACTTTTATGCTATTTTTACCTATTTGACAACATTGAAGGCTGATGTGACTCTTGCAATGACAATGCATCAGAAACTTCTGTTACAAAAGTAATAGCAATTACAATAATATCAAATATCTAATAATATACTAGTGGCATTATAAAAATCCCAGGTTGTTCAGGAATGAGTGCTATGACCACTGACTTTCTGCTCTGCTTTCCTTACTTCTTCGTTATCCCTGAGATTCAGCTGTAGACTGGAATCTTGCAGGCAGGAACACCTTGAAAATGACACTTTAGGAAGAATGCTAACTCGTACATGCACTCCTCCTCACCAGCTGTGTAATTCCTCGCAAGGAATGGTTAAGATATTAATAGATTGCCGGTGATGCAGAAACAGACATCCCTGCCCAGACAGAGCGGGATGCAGAGATGTGTGCATTGGTAAATGTTCCTGCCAAAGCCGCAGGGGATGCTGCTACTGTCACGGGGGTAACCCTTTATGGGCTTCAGGTCTGCATCCTCTGCAACCTCTGTCTGTAACCCTTGATGTAACAGCCTTATCCTGCCCCAAGGGCTTTAACTCCCTCATGACCAAGTGTCCAGGATCCTGCTGTGACATAACACGAGTATGTAACCTTCCCCCCGACTGCTGAGAAAGGGCAACCAGAAAGAGCTGTGACAAAGTTTGAACCCATGACAGTATAGATAGAAGATAAAAATTAGGATTTCAGGTCGGGATTTTTAGCAACTCAAGGATTCAGAGGGGATAATGTTGATGTGAAAAAGTATGAAATCTTAAAGAGAAAAAAAGAGGGAATCATTAGGTAACTCAGTGTGCTGTTTTTTTGTTAGGATAGCTAATTTTCTTCATGGCACCTAGCACAGGGCTATGGTTTGGATTTGTTCTGAACACGGTGTTGATAATATGGAGATGCTTTTATTCCTCCTGAGCAGTGCTTGCACAATGTCCAGACCTTTTCTGCTTCTCATACTGCCCGGCCAGTTAACAGAGTGGGGGAGCACAAGAATTTGGGAGGGGACACAGCCGGGACAGCTGATCCCAACTGACCAAAGGAATATTCCATACCATACGGTGTCATGCTCAGCATACAGAGCTGTGGGAAGAGGAAGAAAGCGGGGGGACATTTGGAATTATGACATTTGTCTTCCCAACCCGCCATTACACGTGATGGAGCCTGGCTTTCCTGGAGATGACTGAACACCTGCCTGCCCATGGGAAGTGGTGAGTGAATTCCTTGTTTTGTTTTTCTTGCGCACACAACTTTTGCTTTCCCTGTTAAACTGTTTTTATCTCAAACCATGAGTTTTTTCAGTTCTGCTCTTTCAATTCTCTCCCCAGTGCTGCTGGTGGGGGGGAGAGTGAATGACTGTGTGTTGCTTAGTTGCTGGATGGGGTTAAACCACAACAGTCAGCAATGCTGAGAATCTCTCCCCAAAAAGACCTCCAACAGTCTCCTTCATTAAATTAACCTCTTCTGCAACAGGGCTGCCTAAGTCAGGGAACTGATAATGCCAGCTATCCCCTGCACTTTCAAACTGTCCCTGGGGCTTAGTGAATGCAGTGCCTGAAGTGGCGTTCAGCCTGTCCACCGGGGAATATGTCTGCACCAGAGTCAAAGGTAACATGGTATTTCCATCAGTATGGACCCTGTAGAGGGCTAGCAACCTCCAAACCTACTTGCTTTTCCAGACAGGCTTCCCAGCCTTCACTTAGCTCCATGTAACTCTACCCATACCAGGTGAGCTTGAAAATGAACAGCAGATATGGGGTAACAGGGATGTTCACTGTGTGAACAAACCCAGTGTGAACAAACAGTTGGCTATAGCAAAGCATAATTTATTTAGAGAAAAAGTCTTTAAGAAGAAAAGGATTTAATATATTGCCTGTAGCTGTGTGAAGTCTGTATAGCATGAGTCTGTCTTCCATATGGTAATTCTGCATGTTCTCAGTGGCCTAAAACACTTGTACAGCACCTGGGATGCAGGTAGCAGTCTCATACTCACCAGTAATTTCTGTCTCGTCTGGTATCAAGGAAAAGATCTGCCTGCTGTGTAGGACCCTTTTATAACTTTCCCTCCCCTCCAGGAGTGCGAATCACTTCTGAGCTGCTTGGTGACACCAGCACTGTTCTCAGCAGTGACAAAACATCTGTGTCACAGCTTGGAAGTAGGTTGTTCTGATGCAAGTGCTCTTTCCCTTCCTGTTTATTTTGATGGCATTTATGTTATTGCCAAGGTGAAAGGAGTTATCCTCATTTATTTTTTTCTGGTTATCCCTTATTTAGCTAGTTAATACTTTTGCAGAATAGACTATTAACTTCTTATGCAGTAACGTCACTTCCCTGACTAGATTGCATCCGCTATTCATAAAATCACTGCACATCAGTGTTATTAGATTATAAAACATCAGCTTCTTGTTCAACACTAGCACGCCCAGAGAAAACTCTACCTGTGTATATTGAGTATTGAGACAAATTCCTTCCTGTGAAATTTCACGTCTGTGGTTCATACTCCTAAACCGTCTGACATTTGCAAATCAAAAAGGGCAAAGAGGTCAAACCACAATCTGCAAAACACTCCAGATGCCTGCTCTATTTTCGGTAGGAGTCACAGTTCAGCTGCCTGGTACGTTGCAGGAAAGCGAAAGACATACTCTTATATCACCTTGTTAGAAACTATCCTTTGGCTGGCATTCAGGAGTGAGCCTTTTGCATTGTTTTGTCCTATGAATTAAGAATGAAAGAGCAAATATAGGGGTTGCTACTGTAGTAAAACCTTTTTAGTCAGGACAGCACGGCAGTACACATGGAAAGCTGTTAAATTTGACTGCATGTGCCAAAATAGACTAAATCTAATGACATTATGGCTGGAATAAATTTAGGATCTTTTGAGATAAGGGAAGAAAGTGGGGAGTGAGAATGACTCTGAGTCATAGATGAGTCCTGATCTCGGAGGATGTGCACAGGCAGTACTTTCATTGATCTCAGCAGATATCACCACTTGCATAACAACTTCTGAATCAGGCCCATTTTGAGTGCTGAGTCAGCCTAAGACTCTCAAACTGAGTTATTTTATCAAGCAGTTAGTTTGGAAAGAGTGGGAAGGTATTTTTGTTTGCTTGCAAACTTAGTGGCTTTTGATATTTCCCCCTATTCCCCCACCTTAACACTTAAAAGGTGATAATTAAAAAACAAATTGGCATAGAAATTAAGGCAGAAGAAGATGATTATTCACTTAAGTACATTTCTCAATGTTTCTGGAGAATCAGAAGCTTCCTCACATTATAGGAGTGCTGATACTCTAAGGAGTGTTTCATGACAAGAGTCATTTGCTAGTATTATCTGAGCTTCTTTCTATTTTTTTTTTTCTTTCATCTTAAAATCTAAAAGGATGTGTATTTGTCTGAGAAAAGAAAATGATGTGGCCAGAAGTGCATATCTTACTATATGCCCTTTCCTTACAAAATCCTAACTCAGATCAACAAATACTTAAAGTTTCTTAAAGCTGTATACATTTCCCATAGCATTTTGGCATGGTAGGAACCTGCATTATTTCCATATGCATATGCTGTCATTGGTCCTTTACCCAGAAATCATCGTGAGCTTCAGAGTTCACAGCTGTCACAGCTTTATGTCTGTCGGTCCTTGGGTCTGCTATGTCTTATACTCCAACAAAGGTCTATACCTGAAAAGCTGGTATCAAAAATAGGTATGATTAGCACAAATATACTTGTGAGATTGATATACATATATATATATATATATATAAAAGGAATGATGTTGCTATTTTCTTTAAATGCTGCAGATTAAAGTAAGAGTTTCACTGTGTAGAGGTTTTTGTAATACTCTTCTGTAATAAGAAAATGCACGTGATCCAGCAGTAAAATTCAGTTGGTTCTTTCACACCCATTAAAAAGGAGGGGGGGTGTGTTTTCCAAGCTTCCATCATGAATATTTAACAACAGATTGGATCATTAGGGTTTGCCACTTTCAAGCCATTGATCTGAATCAGATTTGTAACTGTGATACATTTTGTTAAATTTATAATGGGCTGAAACAGACACAGTTGTCCTAAAGGAAAAAAGCAGGGGGTAAAAACGGCGAAGGCTGAATATTGATTAGGGGATTTGAAATGCAATGCAAGAATAATTCTGATTTAAGAACAATTTTTTAATGGAAGATCATCCCCATAAGCAAGAGATGAAACCTATGAATAAAGTCATGCTTACTATGTGAAATCAGCTGTCCAGTGTAGATAACACGCTTACAAAATCATTATGGTTGGATCCTGCTAATGCCTTAATTCCATGACAACAATTTCAATTACTGGCAAATTACTCTATTATTTGTTTCTGATTTGTCACATTTTTCAGAATGGTTACAAGCTGGTTCCATGGAAAACACATAACAGCTGTTCCACCTCCTAGAGCACAGAGATGGACAGGAACATAACATTTGCAGAGAAGTGGTTTTCTTTTTTTGAAAAATCTGATCTTTAAGACTGAAATATACTTGTAGTCATGTTATGTTTACCACTGAGAAAGGATGAGAGGTCTTGTAATTACTAAAATCACCTGTCTCCTGAACTGCTTACATCTCAGCTAGGCTACACATTTCTACCTGTAAGTCTGACCTAGGTTCACACATCCTTGCATGCATTCCTTTTTTGTCTGGATACGTATAACTTTGAGTGGGTACCACTCAGAGTAGCCTGCTGCTCAAAGGTCAAAGTCTGCTGCCACACTTTTTGCATGGGTACAACTTTAATGTGGACACTGCATTATTTATGTTAAAAGTACTCGCTGGAATTCAGGTGAAATAAATGATGAGTGAATTTAAACAATGGAAACATAACCATGACATGTTCTTGACAAGCCATTAAGCACATTTTCTACAGGAATGAACCAATAAAGTGTGAGTAGAAAGAGACCTCCACTGAAGTAAGTCACGCAACATTTGAATAAAATTCACAGAAAAATAAAATGAATTTTACAAGTAAGCAGTGAGTAATCATACAGAAAAAAATATTTTTCATTTAAAAAGTAAAATGAACAAAATCGGTATTTTATCAGTTCTAAGCAAAGTCCTTCAGAAGAAAGAGAATCTTCTCCCTGAGCTGCTTTTGCAGAAGTCTGTAGTGATGACAAATTTTCCCATAAGATTGACACTGGTATGAAGGACCCTTCTGGTGCCAGACACAACCTTAATATACAACACTTGCTTGGCAACCCTAGCAGATACCAACTTATTTTGTTTCCCCTGATATAGGAAGGACATTTTTCCTTAACAGCTTCGCTGCTTTTTTGGGGAAGGCAACCATATGTTGGCTCAGAGACAAATAGGATCCTACCCATGGTACTTGTTTTCCTGAGCATCCAGGTCCTTAGAAATGTTATGTGAACTAGAATTACCCATTTCTATATGTAATTCAGCAGATGTTGCTAAGTGGTTTATTTTGATATTACCTGAAGATCATTTCTCTTTTCCTGTCCTTTGGCACAGACACCATTAGAACAAATTTCACATAAATGACCTCACCACCTCACCATGATGGGAGCTGATGAATTTCTCGGAGTGTCATCTGAAAGGCAAATCTGGCCTTATGAACCTATGCCTGGGTTATGATGAATCCTTAAATATGTTAAGGGATTTAGGATATTATTTTTTTTTTAAATCCTGCAAGTCTAATAATTCTCCCTTAGTAATTTTAGTAGTACCCTGAGCATTTGACAGGCATTTCCTTCATAACTGCTGATGAAGAGGACAAGTGGAAAAGGAAAAATATGTGTTCAAATCCTTCCATCTTCCCAAAGCTGAGAAACTCTCATAGGGAAGGAAGAAGTGCTTGAAAGAAGCAGAAGTACCAATGGCTGCATCAGGAAGAACATCAGATAATTGTATTGCCAGAAAACAAGTAAATATGCTAGATGTAGTTCAGGAGCGAATTGTCATACTAGGTAGATATTTCTAGGTTGTTCACCTGTTTCGGTGGCAAAATATTAATTTACGACGTTATAATACCTCTTTAGTTGAAAACAGTTGATAACACTTGCAAACTCAGATTTTTGTTGTTCTTATGACTACTCAGTGCCATTTCTACATTATGATTTATTATTTACTTTGTCTTGTAAAACAGGCATAGACCTCCAAAATCAAACTACTTTTCTAAGGTTCAAAAAGGGCATGGGCATTAGGAACTCATTTCAAGCTCATGCTGAAGCCAAGCACAGTTTACTCACAAGCTGACACAAAGCAACAGAGTCTGACAATAGTGCAGTCACAGTGTGCACTTAATGGCTTGCCTTAGTCATACAGCACCAACGTGTTTTTCGGTAATTGTCACTAAGTCTGCTGTTACAAAACCAGCTCTATTGTGCTCTGCTCTAGCCCCTTGACTGCAATACATCTCTTTTAATTTATATCACAAATATTCAAAGCGTAAAAAGTGACAACACAATTAATACTGGGTTACTGACACCCAGCCTATTCATGCTGCACAATCTGAGTCTTCTAAATCTTCCAGCAATCACTCTGGAACTACTCAGATGGAAAATAAATCCTTCTTGATGCCGTGTAAGAATTCATGTGCATAGAAGCAAATGCCCTCATGGGTCACACTCACCATTTCAACTCACCCTTTTCTTAATCTTGTAGTGTTACTTTTTACAAGTTCCATGGTTCTGGAGGTACAAGCAGTGTGCAGCCATCCTGAATTGCCAAGGAAGAGCATCGGTAAGAACATTACTGCTGTAGTTTCGTAAGAAGTAGTGTTGCTCCAGCTTCTTTCCTACACCAACAGATGACCCACATCCTCCTTCCCAGAGGAGGCAGCAGGACAGTCAAAGTGTTTGAGGACAGCTGCAGTAGTCTACACCCATTCAGGAAGACTAAGATAATTCCAACATATTCTGAGGGTTTTGGGGAGTGGGTGAGCTTAGACTTTCCTCTGAAAGCTTTCAGACAGAAGAGTTCAGTATTATCTTCACTTTTGCTGGTAACTGAAAGGGCAGAATTGTTTCTTCCCCCTAAGGACAAATGGCAAGGAACAACATATATTTACAGGAATAAATCCTCTTCCCCTGCCCCCCTTGGTGTGATTTCATCCATACCATCTTTTTTGAACAGGCTCTGGATCTTACCATATCCTGCAATGACAGGTTCATATGTTTAACAGTAAAATACAAGGAAGCCTGGTTCATTCACACAAACACCAGCCTTGGGAGTCCATGAGAATCCCAGCAGAACAGCTGGGCCGGTGGGGTGGCAGAGATAATTTTGATAGACCTTTGCAGACACAGTTGTGGCATAGATTTTGATGTGAGAATTGTTAAACTCTTCGCTTGTGATTTTTCTTCAAGAGCTTGTGAAACTACAGGGTGACACAGGAGCTTGGTCAATAAAGAAGGATGAAGAGAAAAGATAAAAAAAAATGTCATCTTTAACTGCATTTCATGTGAACACAGGATCTGACTGGACAAAAAAAGAGTGAGCCTGCTCTTCTCAGGCAATCTTGTGAAAGACATTTGATCCAGAATTGCCAGCAAAATACCAAATCCTCACTCATAACAGGATAAAGCACACTGTAACAAGCTACAGCTTTGTAAAAGGCCTGGAAGGTCATAACTATGACGCATCACAGAAAGGTGGGACAATGTTTATCACAGCCAATGTCACAGGTCCCTGCAACTGAAAAAGATTTATTTATGAAGTGGAAATCCCACCTGACAAGAGCAAATGCATATTGCCTAGTGCCACTAGGAAAGACAAGAAAGTGCCAGCTGTTTCTGTTATTTGGCTATTACTGCTTGCAAATCTGGCAATCAGTTCAGCCCTGACTATATGGACCACCCTGGCAACCGGCAAAAGTTAATGTCTTTAGAAACATGGGTTACATCTATGGCTTACTATTTTGACTGTGGTTTTTCTCCACTGTCTTCAAGCAAAGTAAAAAAAATAATCTAGAATTCTGATAAAATTTATGTAAAGTGTAAGAAGCAGCATAATTTAGCTCACCACTGTGGTGGGTTATCACATATGGTATTTATGAGGACCTCAGAAGCACTGATAGAACTTCACTGGAAAATATTAACAGCAGATCACACCATGTGTTTATTTTCCCTGTTCCGTTTCTTAGAACAGTGATTTATCTGCAAGCAAATGATATAATGATGTGATGACAACTCTGTAAAAGTTTTCATTGGCTCTTACTTAGCACTGTGAAACTTCATGTGTCTCTGACACCTCTAAGATATTATTTTTTCAGAAATGAGTTAAAGGATGATTCCTAAGGGGAGAGATACCATTTATTTCCATGTAGACTTACCATGCAGCTCCTGTATTCCAAATAAGGAATATTTGGAGAGCCCTCTTGGCTCTCACAGTTTTACCTCAAAATCTCTGCAGGACTTGAAACCCAAGTTCATTCAACTTTGTTATGACACAGCAGCTCTCTTTAGTAGTCAGCTTTCATTTACCTCAGCAGGATTAAGTGAATCCATTATTTTCATCTAACAGGCAGTGGCCCTCCTTGATCCTTTGTACATCTTCCCTTTTTTTCTTACAAAAAAAGAACTTGTACTTATCCATTTAAAATAAAAAGTCACGGAAAGGAGTTTGGGGTCACTGTTTGAAATAAACACATCAATATTTAGTTACAGGGAAATAAAAGTCAAACAGGAAAGCAGAAAAGTCCTATGTGTCACTGTTAAATGGTGAGATGGTGATTTCTGTCAGAAAGACTTGCTTGCCTTTCAGCATGTAGGAGGCTTATAAATAAAGTTGCTCACCCACAGTTTGCTCACTTCTGTTTGTTTCCATCCCTTGCAGATCACCCTGATTGTAAATCACGCTGCTCAGCCTCACTGCAGGATGCCTCCAAAGGGCAGCTCTGCCTCCCTGCCTTGCTCCCTGCTCTGCTTGTTCCCTATGACAGCACGAAGAATCCAGTGTCTGGCTAGCCAGCTAGGTCAAATTGTTCATCAGGATGATAAAATAATGTTGGGGTTTTATTTATTTTTTTTTTAATGTGGAATGAATTTTCACCCAGGCGAACTTTTGCGGAATGCCTAACACCAGAAGTACACAGCCAATTTTTCTGGTTTTCTGTTCATTACCTCCGCCTTGTCCAAAAACTCCAGCTGAGCTCAGACGTCTAAATGTTACATGCAAAGATCCCAGGGCCTTAGGCACGTCTCCAAGGCTCCTTACACTCCCAGCTATTAGAATCTTTCTCTCACAAAGATGAGTATGTTCATGCCTATGTTAGGACTGCTTTACTCCAGGACCTTAATGAAGATGAAATTCAGGCCCACAACCTCATGTGCTTTTATTGTAGGTATGTCTATGCTGCACAGCACTGCCCCATGCAGAGACACCTGCAAAAGCCTTGAATAAACTAGCTCTGGTCTTGACACTAATGGTCAGCCTTGTGCTTCCCCCAGACTAATTAATCCCGCTACAAAGCAAGATTAATTGCCTCAGGCACAGTGCCAGGCTGAAGCAGTTGTAATGCTTCTGTGTCCTGAGCTAACTCGCCGGTGTGACGCAGCGCTGTCTAGACACACCAGCCTGGACAAGGCTGGGTCTGGTACCTCTGCATGATGTAAACACTCAGTTCCCGTTAGCCAAAATATAGACCATTTCCGATGCAGATAGCAGGTCACAAAATAAGATGAGACTGCTACATCAGCTATTTCCAGACATGTGCATCCTCTCCCCATATAGCTGGGATGACTGGTGTTCCCTTGTGGCTGTTTTTCCCTCAGGAGAAGAGGTCAGGTTTCGGAATTAGCGTTATGAAACTTTTTTTCTCTATTGCAGCTTAAGCTAAATGTCTGATAGTGGCTAGAGTTTTTTTTCCATGCAAAGACCACTGGAACTATTTGTCCACAGATGGAGCTAGGTGAGACTCTTTTTGAACACTGAATTTGTGCTGCTTGTGCCATTTATACTTTCCATTGCTGTTGTGCTTCTGTTAAAAAGGTGCTAGGTCCTAGGAAGACCTCTGGGAAAACTTCTACTTCAAACAGGGGCATGGGCACTCTGCTATGCTTTAGGAATAGAAAAGAAGAAAATTTAAGTTTTTCTTGTAATGGTTCAAAGTGATTTAAGCCAAAATGGAGAACAGCAGGCCTCCAAACTGGTAGTGTTAATGAATATATGTATTGCACTCAGATGAAGATTTGTGAGCATATGACATTTTTCATAGAGGGTGCTGCCAAGCTCAAGTACCTAAAAAAGCACTGTTTTCATCAAGGGCTAGACTGGGGGCAAGTCAGGATCTTATTTCTTGTATAATTTACCAAGTCATCAAATCAAACCTGCCACAGCTAAAAGACAGTAGGAAAATTTTGGAGTTTTTTGATTTTGTCATTGTTCTTCCAAATTTGACATGACAGGAAAAGCTGTATATCAGTTGTCTGACTGTTAGACAAAAAATGTACATCTCATATCTAAATTCTCATCAGTGCTTTTATTATCCAAGGACAGCTAAAAGGACATTTTGCATATAAAAATTTATGCATATGGAGGAGCCCTTCAGTGCCAGTTCATTCCTTCAGACACGTGGATGAAAAAGGACAACCACCTCTATTCTGCTTCTCCTTAGTCAGCACCCTAGCCACGATCTGTGGTCATGATCACAGAAATCTGACACGCCCTAGAGGGAAGAAGGTGTTTGAAGATACATTTCTAAGAGGATAGTTTAAAACGTATCGGTGAGGCACTGACTTCAAGGATATGCTGTGAAATCGCCCCAATCCTAGCTCAAAATTTAGATTTCATGGAGCCCACAAATTGGAAGAGAAGACTCAGAGATGACTGTGCCTTCAAAAGAATAGGTGTTGCTGCATTGCTAACATCAGTGTGCTACCCTAGGGAGTTCTGAAAGTTCTTCTTGTCTAGGACTTGGGAGTTTAGAGACTTAGATTTTCCTTCTCTGAGACATAAAACACTAGCTCAAATGTTCCAGAAACAAGTAGTAATGTAATGCCTCCCTCAAGAAGGGACAGAAAATCTCCAAGAGTTTTCCTTCTTTCATCTGTTCGTTTCTTCATCGTTTCCTTCTGCCCTTCTAAGATCCCACACACTCTTCTGTGTATACAGGTTATATCACCATGACAGGCCCAAACTAAGCATGGAAAGTGACCTCTGTAATAAAGGTAAAAGAATATAAAAATAAATGTTTTTACCTTCAGCATGAATGAAATCTCCCAGGGTGTGTTTTATTTGCTTGTTGCTTGGATCAGCTGGCTCCTGCGCTAATAAGTATGTAGAAATAGCAATTTATCAATAAAAATAATTTAACAAAGGTGTTGCTTCAGAGTGCTTTCTGTGACTTGCTATGGAATCTGCTGATTATAAACGTTTTATGTATCTGAAGTGGGAGCTTTGTGTCATAAAGTCCTCTTTGTCAATTTGTCTAACAGTTCTGCAGATATAGGCTGTGGATAGGGAAAAAATTAACAAAAATAGTAGGTCAAAGAGAGAGAGAGAGAGAAAATATATGCTGAGAGGTAGTGTCTCAAGGGCTCCTAAGAGCTTGTGTGCTTTGCGGACTAGTTGTCTTGTTGGATTCATCAGAGCTGATAAACTCAGGAAACCACGAACAGTCCAGATCAGCACAAGGTCAGCACCACACACCACCATCAACAACGGCTTGTACAAATCCACCTATATCCAAGAAGGATTTTATGTGTTCTACTTAGAGGGAAAATATGGGATTATACATATGCTGATGAAACTAGGGACCCCTTGAGGGATTTGCTATCCCTTTGTTCTAAGTCCACAGCTGAGTCTGGCCCCTGTGCTGCTGCTCCAGCTGGGCAGCCATGAGTGAGAGTGGAAGTATGCCTGTGAGCTACACGAGGGAATAAGCACCATGGGAATAGCTTTGTGCTGTTAATGAAAACAGCAGCCGGATACTGTGTTGTTATTATTAACCTGATACAGCTTTATTATTTAAAGTTGTACCCATAAGTATTGGTTGTGACATTTGTTTCCCTTGGCCTGACCCACTGTCAGAGGAAAGAGAATTTGCAACACCTGTGCCTTGGGCCAAACCCTGTGAAACAACAGCTCAAGTACTGTAAGTAAAGAAAAAAGTCACAGAATGGTACATCTGCAACATTGAAAATATGTTTCTGCTCTTGAAGGACCTTTCTGCTTCTTTCTCTCAGGAAAATACCCTGAGCTCTTCAGCAATGTAATGACAGTCAACGTCAGGGACCTGAGCCAAAGAGATTACTTTCCTTCTTGGGGTTCAGAGTCTTCCCAGTTACCACAGCTCTATTCACACTGTTGTGGATGGAAGAAGACAATTCACAGAAGGTTTCCATATGCACAGATAATGCAGAAGAGTGAAAAATATGAGCGAACGGGATGGTCATCTGTAGTTCCCCCATTCTCTGTCTGTGCACTTCAAATCCTGACATATACGTGGATATATATGTTTCTATGCAATAAGAAGGCTGTAATTTGGGCCAGTGGGACCAGCGTGAGGTCAAACTGCTGTGTTCACAGAAAGGCTGACTCTCAGGCAGTGACTCTCAGGCTCAACTTCTCTATCCTTTGGTGGCCAACTCTGGCCTTCAGCACTTACCCTCAGCTCCTGAAGGTACAACTCCTCAACAGCACTGTTCTCATCTTTCCCTTTATTCTAGTAAGACAGCAGCAGATCCCTATTTCTATTTCGTATTTATTACTTCTCACTTTAGGCAACAGTGATAACAACTGGACTATCTGAGAATGTTGGGGTGACGGGTGAGGATAACCAAACCTCTTCCCAAACATGATTTTTTTGGGACAGTGGTAATTTTATTTTTAAAAAAATATTGTATTAAAATGTACTCACTTTTTATTTTCCTATGAGTGATTGTGTTCAATACATGGTGAACTTCCGTCAAGTAATCAAATAATTATGTACTTAACAGACACCAGATTAATCTGTAACTTGTAAGACAGCATTTGAAAATGTGATAGTGGTTTGTGTCACATATCTTGAACTATCCTCAGGTCCCAAGTGCCGGAACCATGACATTCAAAGGATGTTTTCCTGATGAAATGTGTTAATACTTTGCCATATGTAGCCACTAGTGATGAATTACTTTGGCATTCACTGTAAGAACATTAACTAAGATGAACCCATTTGGTGTTAATGTCAGTGTAATATATAGCTCCCTGGGTAACCCCTTGGAGTTTAACATTCATTTAGAAAACACTTTTTCAAAAGAGTTTTATACTACGCTTTTGTATTTTAGAATTAGCAGACAAGCCCTTTTGTATTATATTTTTCATTTCTGCCTTAATGCTGTGCTCATTGGCCAACGTGCTTTTCAGGACTGAAATCTCTGCACTTGAGGGAAAGCTTGGATGGCTGTCCTGCAATATACTCTAAAATAACACATATAGATGGGAATAATATTATCTCTGTTGAACTGCTACATACATCACCTGGTTCATGCATCCAAATATCTCTCTTCCATACTACTTACGCTTTTGCTTGTGTTACTGTCTTCTAAATTGGATTTTATACACCAAAACATATACAGATGTTTCTTCCTTTCTTGGTTATGATCTAGTCCATGTTTTTTCATCTATGTCAGCCATTCTCTTTAGTCAAGTGAAAGAGTTTTATTTCATTTATGATTTGGAATGCATTTCTTGAAATGCTGGAAAAACATCTCCCCATGCTCTCCTTTCCTGCCACCACTAGAAGTCTGGGTACAAAATGCCTGCAGTAAATGGTCTTGCAGAGCTGTGCACGGTACATGGTATAGCTGGTGCAGTAGTAACGAGTTGTTGTGTTTGTGTCACTGGAACACTGTGAGGGGATACTGTAGGGTGTTGTTTGTGCATACAAAACACTCCCGGGCAGTTGAGGAACAAAGTTTCTATGCTGAAGTGTAAAACCTGTTTAGATTATATGAATTCTTGTTGAACTCCGGTAGCAACACAGCCATTCTATTATAATTGCTTGTTTATGAAGATGTTTTGTTAGCCCGATTTTGTTAGCCTGATTTTAATCCATTCAGAGTGCTCTATTTCCCATTAAGTATCAGCTAGTGCTAGGTCAACTGCCCAATTTCATTTAAAAAAAAGAAAAAGTTAATGACAAGATTTATTTTCCATAAGACATGTTGATTGATATTAATTATATTACCATCCATTAGTTCTCCTCAACTGGTCGTTGCATTATTTAGTTGGTGATCAACATCAGAGTAGATCATCCTGTTTGTTCTTTTCAAAATGTTGTGATGTTTTCTTTCTTTCAGCTTTCTGGGACATCCACTGAGTTCCAGGACTCCTTGAAAGTTGACATAACTGGCCTAGAGAGCTTGAGCAGCATTTTAAAGAGAGGATTTCAAATTAACTATGCCCACCTATTAATAAACTCTACAGAATATTGTAGTTTTACTACGTATTTAACATTTTAATTTGTTACTATTGTAAAGGAATTAATTTCATCATCGTGACCTGGGATGGTAAGTCATAACCTTTTCTCCCTACACATACAAAAGAGAAATGTTTGCTGAACACTCCCATTTTTCTGCCTAATTATTGATTGCTTTTATAACTTTCTTCTACTGATGGACCTGTACTGTCTCCCAGGGGCAATGAGCTCACATGCCCAAAATACTGCAATTTTAGATTTTTTTTTTTCTGAAATATATTTGAAAGATCAAGAAAAAACAACTAGGAGCTGTCCCAAATGTCCAAGATCTCTTCTAACTGGTCTTAATTATGAGAGTTAGGTAGGTCTTCATGTACTCATTGACTTCCCCAATGAATTTTCTTGCATTTAAGTTACAGTATTATTAAAAACTTTGCCTTTAGTTCCACATCTTATATACATATATTTTCATGGTTGCTTTCACTTTTTCTCTAAAGTAGGTTTTTGATTTTGCTTTCAACCCGTGTAATATGACCTTTAGATCCTGGACTTTAGACAATGAAAAGGACTTTTATGATCATTAAATGAAATGTTCTTCAGATTTTTCTGACAGGTTTAATTTTTGTTGTTGTTTAGTTATTTTTACCAGATGATTAGTCTTATAACTATTTTTATATTTCTAAACCCCACTGTTAAAGAACCAAGTCTATACTACTGGCTAACATGTTATTCTCTTCATGATTTAATCAATGTCTCCACTGATTTAATCAGATCTCTGGTGAACTCTTTTTTCTCTGTCATAACAGGTCAACAAAATTGAATACAACTTCTCCTGAAGCTGAAAGTTTTCACCCAGAACCTTCAAGAAATCCAGGCAATATTTTCCTACCACCAGTGTGAAAACCTCTGTATATATCAAGTGGTAATTGTCTAAAACAACACAGGGATTTTCATTTTATGATGTACCAAGAAGTGCTCAGGTAATGTTTGACTAAGGGGATGAGCGCAGGTCAGAGAGATGTGTCTATCACAGTTCTGTAAGGAAACAGCTACCCTAAAAACATACCTCTGGAGAAAGGTGAGGCACAATGTGGAGGTGTCTAAACCTGTATGAGATGATGGGGCTGCTGTTTTGTATGAAGAGAAATGCTACTTCCCTTTACTATTTTAAAATAAAGTTCCTTTGACAGACTCATTTTCATTTCATCTAAGACACATTTTTGCCAATTTCTCTTGAACAGTGATAGGGATTCCAAGTGTAGCATTAAGCACACGGTGTAAACACACTACCAAATATTTTCACAGATATTTTGTGTTCATTTTCCTTCAAGCTTTGATCAGAATTTTAATACCAAATGTTAGAACATTCAAAGGAAAAGATTCAGTTGGAAAATTTGTCATTCTGTTGGCTGGGGTACATAAAAATTATGACTGAATCAATGACTAGCAATTTATGAATAGCACAGATTCCAAACAAAACCTTGGAAAATAAATCCAAGACCACAAATTAATTAAAAAGTGAACTCAATAATAATTTTTAGAGATAAAGATGTGAATTCAGTTACTTCACTACTGAAGGACCAAAAAAAGGAAATAATCCCACTACTCCAAATTGAAAAAGAAAACTAAAAAGACCAATGTACATTATCTTCTCTTGTTTTCCACAGAATTCCCCAGCATAAGTTTATATATGAAGATAATAAATGAAGCCACAGAGGAAAAGATAGAGTCCAAAAGTATTAGTCTTCCTCTACTTGGAGGTTATCAGCAAGATAAACAGTCTTCTTGTTGCGTATAACATGACTTCATCTGGAAGATTAATTCACAAAGGTATATTAATCCAAATTACTGTTCTTAGATATGCTGTCATTCATAAATGTTGTCTTCCATACAGAGACTATAGATATTATGAAGATCCCAACAAAGAAACAGGATGTCTACTTGGAATGACTAGGAAGTATTTCTATTGAGATCTTGCTCTTTCACTTTTCTTCCCTTCAGCTTTTCTCCAAAAACCATGACAGAGACTGACAACAATCACTGGTCTTTGTCAGGACATCTGTACAGTAGGAAGAAGTTCAGACAAAGTCTGCTGAACTTGCTTCATAATGAACACAGCTGGCTATGAACTTGCACCTTCCTTGACATAGAAGAAGGACAGATTTTCAGTCAAAGACAGTCTGCAGAAAAACACGACCCAAGATTCTGCTCTGACAGAACTGGAGTGATGAGCTGGCAAGGCAATGTTACTTTTGTGTACAGGTGGCCTAACAGAGTATGTATTTGCAAGACATTATTTATAGTTTGCATTTATTTTTTATTCTTTTCCTCTTTCTGGAGGTATAGATAATGGTGGTTAAGAGTGTCAAACTTTGCCATCAAAGACATTGTCTCTGTCATTTTGCCCAAGATTTTGCTGAAGTGTTAGTCTGTATTTGATAATTCTCAGAATTCATTTCAGTCAATGTCTCTATAATAAATACTAATTAGTATTTTGTTTGTTTTAGTCCTACAGTGTCAATGTCATGGCTTTAGTTTTATTCTGACATCGTTTCAATCTAAGTCTCAGTCTTTGATCCAAATGCATAGAAACTTTTAAAATGAAATTTCCTTCACTGAATGCTGGATCCAAAGGTACTTCAGGAGTTGTAGCAAAGTGCTGTCAACCATACAAAACAGGAATATTCCCAGAATTTAAGGTGCTTCCTGAGGATATTCAGATATGAAGATGATGCTGTTCCACCTTTGAAAACTCCTTTTTGCTTTGTGAAAGCTGGAAATCACTTTCACCTTCTGCAATGTATGGCACGACTGTTTTTCCATTTCTTGTTGCAGCAGTAACTTTTTGCACAGCTCTTCACAGGAATTTGTTTGTAAGGCAGGATGGGATGGGGAGGCTGATAAACTGGATGAATTTGTGGCTGGGGATTTGGAGACCATTTATGAAAAAACACATGTAGGGTGCCTTCCAGAGTGAGAAAAGCCACAAACCCTGATATCATATTTAATATGAAAATACAGTCTGTCTTATCACACACTGTCAGAAATGCTGAGACAATCCATGGAGATGGAGAGCTTGACAAAACCTGCCTAGCTGTCAGTGAGGGTGTTTGTCAGTTGAGTTTCAAAGAGTTGTTTTACCTCAGAGTCTGGGTCACAGGTATTTTTCTGGGAAGCCTACACAGCAGCAGTGAGCAAATATGCCCTTTTCGTCTCTGCCTCCCGGGACCTATCATCAGATTTTTTATTTTTCTTTTTGCTTCACTTCTCTACAATGCCGTAGTTCATTTCAGATCTCACTGAAAACTGCAGTGGCTTTACTTCTTACTGTGCAAATTTCTGTGCTGCTGTTAGACCTATATGTTTCAGGGTTACTGGTTGTATTTATTCAACAAGTTCTTTAGTTCTACTCTATTCCCAAAATCTCTGTAATTTAAGCCCTGCCTGACATCTATTCGAACAAAAAGAGAGGGAAATCCCGAGGTGATTCAAATATGGAATTAAAGCAATCATTGTTTTGCATGCAGTCAGTATTGACATTTTCTATTCAGAGAACTTGAAGGGGAAAAGAATAGCTGTTTTTTCCATTATAGTTCTACTACTGAAGTAATATACACAGAGTGTTCTTACGTACTTGGGTAGTTTTAGTGTGAAACAGGGGACCAGTGAGAGTTTTTTGTCCTTACATCACCTAGAAATTATAAGATCTTAAGTTTCATACCCAACTGTTTGATCCTTTTTGCATAGATGGACCCTCGATGTTCAGAAACATTTTCTGTGGTGATTATAAATCATCCCACCCCAAAAACCTGTGTTAGATTGGATATTAACTTGCCTCACAACAGCAAGCTTGGCACTGGGTATGGTGGCACCAGAAAATACATGTAATGGGAACCTTTAACCTTCTGAGAGTTTTTCGAGCTTAGGCTACTGAGTCCCTAAATGACTTTCATGTCCCTTATTTTCTTCCTCCCCCTCAGGCATGCTTAAACACCAAAGTGTAAGGACAGCTGTTGCAAACAAGAGTTATCACAAGATAGAGAGATGCCATCTAGTTAAAGAGCTTCCTCTAATAAAAAAAGACTTTATTGTCTACCTTTGGTCTATTCATGACATCTTTAAAGTTCCTGACATGTGATAAGTAATTCTATCAGGTAGAAAAAGCCATGCTGAAGTACTAAAAAGATTATAATACCCAAATGGCATGCTACTGTCCAAATTATCCGAAATTTACTCTTCACAATCACTGGGAACAAAAATACTAAAACATATTTATGTTATGATGGTCTAGATTTATCCCTGGTATGATTTTGCTGATATTAGGGAAAAAAGACTTATTTCCAGGTTAAATCCTTCTGTGAAGTTACATGAAGGATAGGTCTAGCTATAGACATCTACTGTTGTTTGTAATTAAATCATCATCAATGAAATGTCAATGAAGAAAAAACTGGGCTGAGCTCTATAGAAGTAGGATATTAGCACTTGTGAAAGGAGAATGTTTGTATGAGAGAGCTCAAAATTTGCAGAAAGGTCAGTGTAAGTTTCTTCCTTGGAAGGGGGAGGACTCTACATCTCTGAGGTGAAGACTATGACAGTAGGCTGCCCCTGAAGGTGTTGATGTACGCACATCTTTTTGAAGAGGAGAAGACAATAAACACATCATAATCCTGTTAGGGACAAAATATTTTTGCTCATGATCCAGTTATACACTTAACCGAAAATAACTAGAGCGGCAGTTTAAAGGGGATCCAACGGGTGATGGATCTGACATGGAAATACCTAGCTTTTGTTTATACCTTGCATATATTGGTAGACCTCAGAATCAAGGTAATGAATTGGACTACTCAGATGTATGAAATATTCATTTTTGCAGTTTTACGTTTCCTTTTGAAAATGTTTTTGATTGTATGGATTCTATTTGTGTCGTGGTTTTGCTTACAAGCGGCAAAACCACGACAATTTGGAATGTTAAATCTTACATTTCAGAGACACTTTGGCTCACGCTGTCTCAATCTCAGCAGCTCTGTAAATAAAACTGCAGCCTACTGATGTTTAACACACTGAAGAAAGTATCCTAAAAACATTCTTGTATAGCATCAAGTTAAAAATAAGCACCTACAAAATTACTTGTTGAAGCTATATCTATCATTTTCATTATAAGTCTGCAGGCAGCATCACCTTTAATATATTTACGTAATTATAATGCAGTCAGTGGAATGTCAGGGTTTCAATACAGTTTATCTACTGGGCTACATCTAATGTAGAACAAATGCTTACTATTTGTTTGAGGTGCATCACAGAATGGAAACAGCAGTTTTTAATTCCCAGGGCAAGACAGATAGGGAAGGGAAGGTTTGGGAAGGGAAGGTTTGGGAAAGGTAGGGAGGGGAAAGAAAAAAATAGCTTGCCAATTCCGGGGGACTTTGAAAGTAGGGAGTGTGTTGCTGAGAGTGAAAATGACAAAGCTTAATGAGCATGTAGAGTACAGTTAAGAAGAAGCAATGCTGTCTGTTTCCAATGGTAGTATCTGAGAAACTGCAGCTTTTGAAGACAGAAGTCAGACAGGTCTGGACTTGCTGTTAGATGGAATAATAGGACAGACAAACTAGCCAGCCTCTGGTCTGTAACATTTCAGTGCTCTCATGTTGCTGGGGTGAAAGATTCCGACAATAACTGCATCTCTGAGCTAGGGCAGAAACTTCTAACGGAAGGATAAAGGCTAATTCACTCCTTTGCAGCAAAGGCATGGATTTACCCTGACATACCCTTTGTTAAAGGAACAGTGCATTTCTTGTGATGCTGAGACTCAATCCTCTCTGCAGGATACATGTATCTAACAAGCTTTCCCAAGAGATATGGGCCAGTTCTGGGTTCTACCTGCACAGTTTGGCTTTGTGAAAACACCCTATGTAAAAATTCTTTCACTATAAATTGAAAACCACCATGCTTTTCAAAACTGGTCCTCATGACTACTGCAAGAGTAACAGGCCAGCAATACAATTTTCTATTTCTGTTTTTTCTCTAATACCTAATTTACTGTGCTAGAACTGACCTAAGGTGCAGGACAGAGAAAGTACAGACTACAATACAGAGTGTTAACACAAGCTGTGTGCAGACCTGGGCACAGTTTGCTAATAATACAGATATCACTGAAGAAATCAACATCTCTTAAAAAATAGAGGTTTTTGAGAACAGTATCTAAATCAAATGGTCAAGTAGAAACACCTGGTCATGGATATTACACCCTAATATAGAAGCAATCAAAGGAAGCTGCTTATGTGACAAAGGAGAACATTTAGTGTTAGGGTAAAACATTTCATTATTCTTCATCACCAGTGGAAAAATCCATTTCTTTCAAGACACAAAGGAACAATAATAATACTATCAACAGTGTTGGTCCTTCATCTTTTTTTCGTAGCTGTGTTTCAAAGCAATATTTCTTTGTATAGGCTAAAAAATTAATTCAAAACTTGCCAAGAACTTTTAGCAAACAGAAGACATAGGAAAAAAAAGCAAGCTACACTCAACAATAATCCTCATTAAGAACACACTTTACAAGAACAAAAGGGCACACAACCGAACTATTTTTAATTATTTGGTTATGTATCAGAGTAAGAATCCAGGTGATTAACAAGAAGATTTAGAAATACAAACTGAGAAATGAGGAATAAAAGAGAAATTGTTGCTGACAGAAGCTTGCTGGGAGGTTATGCAATGGGAATTAAAAATTTAATGTTTGTGGCTTGTTCCTAGAAGAGAATGGTAGAAATTTGCATGGGTACTTTTTTTCCATTTCAGGGATACCATTTTCTAGTTCAGAGTCCTGGAGGGTTTAGGACAGTATGTTCTAAAAAATTTTGGGTTGGCTTAAAGTAGTACATTTGTTACTGAGTTTTTGACCCCTCATGAGACATAAGTGATTGTGTGTAATGTGTAGGGAAAAAAAAAAAATCTCTGTTTCATGGCCTGCAACCCACAGGGCATCTGTTGATTACAACCACCCTTAAGCAGTAATTTTTGAATACAGCATGTTCTGTAGGCCGTATGAAATAACTAAATATTAGCTACAAACTGGCAGATATTCTTTCTTGTAAGAAAAGAATTAATCACTCACCTAAAAATTAGCAGCTGAGTAAGTGCCAGAGATGATGATCATATAGTTATATTTGTTTTGTCCAAATAATTTGTGGTGCCTTCTACTTAAAAAAGAGTCAAAAAAATATATGGTAAATCACTGGCTGGAAAATTAAATGTGTTCCAAAGGTCCCATGGGAAGTGGCCAGTGTCATTTTAAGGCTGCTTTGTATCACCGGTGAAAGGTCACAGCAAGTGGGGAATCTCCCTGATGAGGAAGGAAAATGTCACACATCTCTTCAGGAAGAAAAGCGTGAAAGACTTGGGAATTACAGGCTGGTCAGCCTAATCTCAGCCTCTGGGAAGCATATAGAGCAAATCCCCCTGGAAATCATACCCAGGCATATGAAGAAGAGGACTGGGAACAAGTGAGTGATTTAGAAAACCCAACATTGATTTACCTTGGGAAAAAAAAAATAAAAAAAGCAAAATCTTCCACTAGTGGTGGAATAACCCCATGCAACAAGACAGATGTGAGGCAGAATGGCTAGAAAGCCTGGGAGTCCTAGTAATCAATAAGCTGGGTATGAATCAGGAGCGTGGCTTTGTCATGACGAAGATAACCACATCTCACTCTGAATTAGTGGGAATGCAGCTGACAGGTTGAAGCAAATGATCACTCCCCTCTGTTCAGCACCCACGATACCTCCCCGAAGTACTGTATCCATTGTTGGGTACCCTGGCAGGAAAGAACCTCGTGTTGAAGCAAGTGCAGTGGAGGGGTATCTAGAAGGTAAGGGGGTTGGAAAACAGGATGCATGAGGAAAGGTGGAGAGAAATGGGTTTATTCAAACTGAAGTGGATACATCTAAGGGTCTTGAACTACCCTTGTCTTCATTTACCTAATGTTGGTGTTTAAAGAAAATGGAGTAAAAGGGCAAGAGGCAGCTGATAACCACTTGTGGGGTAGAAACTGACAGTTAGTTGTTAGAAAGAATGACACAATAAGTGCAGTCAAGCACTGCAACTTGTAGCTCAGATAGGTTATGTAAAGTCTACCTTGAGTTAAAGTTCAATTAGACAAGACTGTAGTCTGAAGTTGAATCTTACTTTAAAATTATCCCTATTTTGAGGGGGGTAGTTGAGCTAACTGGCCTCCAGAAGTCAGTTACAAAGTATGTGATTGTATGATTATATTTCTTTGCATTTATTCAACTTGTAGCACAGTCAGTAACAGAATCAATTTTCAGTTTTATTATAAAAGGGGTTTTTTAAGTCACCACCTAAAATACTTACATTTACTTAAAAAAAAAAAAAAAAAAAAAAAAAAGAAAAGGCATCCAATGCCCTGAGTAGATTTAAAAAACTAATAATCTGACTACTTTAAGGTCAAGAAACCCTTGGAGAGAGGAGCACGGAGAAGTGTGAGCATGAACCAACACCCAAGTAGGCTGGACTATGAAAGGGAGTATAAATCCCTAGATCCAGATTCTCCTCCAGATGGAGGATGGCAAACCTGAGGACTTTGAACCAGAAATTTGTCTCCAGCCTTGGGGCGTAGGACTGACATCCTGACGACTGACTGATTCAGAGACTGAGAACCCTCTTGGACTGATGTAAGCATGAGTTGCTATAACTGATTTTATTTCTGTGGAACACTGTCTTTGAAACCATTGTAACTTTGTATGTAGAAGGTATATGTGATTATAATTACAAGGAGCCCTTTAGGGAGATGTGGTTGTGGTTATGGTGTATGCTCCCCTGATGCATGTCCTTTCTGCAGCAGGAATTGTGCACTGTAAGGGCTCTTGATCCTTTTCCAGCTGATGATCCCTTTCCAGATAATTTCATGCAGGCTGCACTTCCCTTCATGTCTTTTAATCCACACCAAGGCTGCAGGGAAGTCTTGAGACCTCTTGCTCCTTATCTTTCTGGCCCTACTGAAATTAGCTGTTCACAACCAAAGAAAAAGCAAGATTTGCAAAGGAGCTTTTCCAAAGATTTCTTTTTCCAGCCCTTTTTACATTCATATCTGAGGTCAAAGTACTGAGTGGAGTCTACCAGTTCTGTGCATATCTTCAAAGAAATTAAACATCTGAAGAATTTGCTCTTCTAACCTTCATTTCAATTTTTAAACTAATGAGTTTTAAATTTTTGTTCCTTTTGATTGCCATTTTTTCTCAGTTTTTGGAACAGGTTTATGCAAGCTTACACTCTATCCTGGAGAAGTTCATATTTTTTTGCATTTTTTCTTCGAAATAAGTCTGTTTTCCATCCTTTCTGAAGAGTCAGATAGGAACAGAGATCAAAACCAGAATACTAGGGAAGACTATGAGAAAAAGAAGTAAATGTACAGTTATACCTTCCCAAGAAAAACTTCATACTGCAGTTTAGGACTCCCTGAGGTGAAGATTACGTGTTTCTGTCTATTTCTACCTTACCCTGGTGTTAAACATCACTATCAAACAATAAGACATTTCATTTCTACTGATGCAATATACTCTTAAAACCTGGGAATCTGATCATTCTAGCAGTGTCCACGAGCACAAAATACAGCAAGATGCTTCTTTAAGCTGTGCAGGCCTATTTAAAACCTTGTGTACCAGGGTGATTTAGGGGAAAGATGTGCTTACTATTGCCTAACATTAATCAAAAGCACATGAGGCTGTACAGGATAGAGAGTGAAGTGCCTGACACCCTTGTTTCTCCAGGAGATTTTGTTGTGAGCAATCAATCCAACAATGGCAACAAGATCTAATGAAGGGACAGGAAATAACTGTCAAGATTTTAAAAATCAATAAATACATAACATCTGAAGTTGGAAGGAACCCATAAGGATCACCGAATCCAAAAAAGTCTTTTGCCCTGACTTTCACAGTAGAAACTGAACAGTTTCATGGTACAGAGCTTCTCACCTCACACCTTACAAGAAAGTTTGATCTGTCTAATCCACTGCTTTCTGAGTTTCTTGAGTCGCTCACCACTACACTTTACTACGTCTCAGTTTAAGGATGGTGCATCAAAAATAAAAGACATTTGCAAGGAAAATTACACAAAGTAAAGCTTTAAGGATGCTTCAGAGCTTGCTGCATCTTTTAGAACTACTACTAAAACTTCAAAATAGTAAGAAAAAACAACCGCATTGAACTTGTGCAGAATTACTTTTTTTCTGATATTAAGATTATACTGGTGCTGATGTGCTACCTGTGTAGGTTAACATAGCAACATTTTTCACATGGAATCCAAGTTAAATAACTTGAATTGACTAGAAGAGACTTTCCACCACTTCTTCTTCCTTTGTGTTATTCTCAGTGACCAGTATTATCTTATTTCTTAAGTTGGAAGTTATAATGAACAGGATAATGTGTGGGGAAGTATTCTCATTTATTGAATGGGTTTTTTTAACTAAGGAGACCCCATTATAACTGACAAGAAGAGTGAAGATAAATCCCTGTTGATTGAAGAATATGCTGCTCTCAGTAGTTTTCAAGTATATCATGCAGTCATATAAGAGGTTTTTATTGTCTCATAGAGTGCCAAACGGGGATTAAAGCCTGACACTGAAAACCCTCAGGGAAATGCTTCTACTGTAAAATAATGAATCTACTCATATCTGAATGTCTCCTGTCTACAGGAAAGAAAAGCATAGGACAAATCAATCCACCATTTAGTGTCAAATGATTGCTCCCTTCCCAGTGTCAACCTGACCAATGTATCTAGTGTGATATAAAAGAGACCAAGTCAGTGATGTAATAAACCTTGCTATATAAGAAGATACCAGGGAATGTGCTTTAGAAACATGGGTCGTGGATTGTTTGACATTCTTGTTTCACTGACATAAGCAGTGGAAGTCTTGAGTCCAGTCTTTTTGAGACATTTGTTGCCTGCTGCACACAAAAATTGGCTCATTCCTGTTGCTGTCCCTGCAAAGCAGACATGAGAGAGCCCTGCAGGGTGCTGGGACTGCTGCACCCAGGAAGATGAGGTAATAGGATAGCTATTTTAAGGACAGTTTGTAAAGGATTTACTGTACTGTTTATCATGTGCAGTGGTTCATACTAAATTTGTGCATCCTTTCCAGTCTTTAAATAACTAGTAATCCCACAATATGAATATGGTGTGTAATAAAATTCTCTTAATTCCCATTTTGACAATAGAGTCAAGTTCATCAAAGGTTCAGTAGGACCAGTTGTGCTCCAATGTAGAGACAGCTTTCCTCCTTTCCTTCTTTGCCCTATAGACCACAGCAGGTAGCTCAGGCCTGCAAGTGCAAACTAATCATGTGGTAGCAGCTAAAGCACAGGAAACCTACCTCTGACTTTTGAACACAAGGAGACCTGGGACCATCAGCAGAGGCTGGAGCAAGTATGATGAAAAGGTGCCATGGGACACTCACCCACCCTGACAAGCTGCCCATCTAATATCAATTAACCTGGTTGCTGGATACAGATCCAGTAATTTCTCTACCTATTTTCTGTTCCCAAATGTAGAACCAATGCCCATGTATTGCTAGAGCCTTGAAATGACTGTGGCCTCTTGAGCCAGAGCCCTTGCAAGAAAAGTGCTCTTGACCATGTTTTCAGAAGGAAAATGACAGGATGAGGAACTCTAAATCTAGTTGTGAGTTGGCATGAGACAGGTGTAGCTAAAGTATTGGCATATTTTTTGAAGAATTATAGAATATCCAGAGTTAGAAGGGGCTCACAAGGATCATCAAAGTCCAGCTCCTGGCCCTGCACAGGACAGCCCCAAGAATCACACCACATGCCAGAGGGCATTGTCCTAACTCTTCTTGAACTCTGGCAGGTTTGATGCTGTGACCACTTCCCTGGGGAGCCTATTCCAGTGTCTGGCCACTCTCTAGGTGAAAAACCTTTTTCTAATATCCAGTCTAAACCTCCCCTGACACAGTCTCATGCTGTTCGCTTGGGTCCTATCACTGGTTACCTCCTGTATGCTGCTATAATAGGTATAATAAAAAGTTATATTACACCCCCCAAGAAAAACAAATCTTTAGCAAGACCTAGGATGCAAAAGTTAGGAAATATGGAATGAATATGTCTGTTGCCACCCAGACTTGGCCTTTTAGGTGAATGAATGAATACAGAGTTTATACAATAACATGTAATGATTCTTAGCCTCAGACCTCCTGAGTACCAACTTAACAAGCCTACCTGCAGTTCTTTTTTCTCACTGTTCATTTAGAGCACGGCAGGAAGCAAATGATTATGTAATTGAAGACTGTATCAGAATGCATATGCACAAGGCTGTAGATTAATGCAGACAGCATTAAATCTGACACTTCCTACCACTTGAATGCTTGACTTTGAAACCCTACCTTTCTCTCACATTGATTAAGTCAGAGACTTTAATAAAAAAATCTAAATGGAAAAAACCCAACTCTTAGCATTTGAAACTAACGATAATATCTAGGGTCAGGGCTTAGTTTTTGTACTGGTTTTATACAACTAAGGAAATAAATATGGGCAACAGAAACCAGAAGCCAGTGTCAGTTCATAAAGGTTAGCATTGTAGCACTTCCTGGAGGCTCCCAGCTATCTGGGTCAGGGCTGTGGAAAGACTGGGGACAAGCTACTTGCCTTCAATCAGAAACTAAGATGTAGAATGGGAGAAAGTAATGTCCAGATCCCAGAGAAAACTAGGACTTGAAGGTAAATATTAAATAATTCCCTTTACCTAACTTATTAAATATCTGCCTAATTTCTACTCAGTGTGTCAGTCTCCAAGTTCAGTATTATGCAGCCCATATTCAGAATTTTTTCCTTCAATTTGATCTCTTTAGAAAGGCCTAGGAACTCTAAAAAGGGTTTCTAGAACTCTATAAAGTGGGTTTGCGGTTTTTTTATTATTATTATTTTTTATTTTATTTGGAAAGTGTCTGAATCAGGATAAAATATTTTGTTTGCTGAAGGTATCTGAACTTAGATATCTGAGAAAAAAAGCACACCACTCTGAATGACATTGCAGTTTGTTCTGCTTTGCCAAGGTGTATTTTCAGATAAGAGTCATATTTATGACTAAATGATTTGTCATCCATTCTTTGTTGTAGTTTATCCATCAGTGAATGCTTTATATCATTCACTTCACCCCATACAAAAGGAGTTGCTATTTTCAAACTCTGTCATGAATGACTTTTATTGTATTGTGAAATAAATACAGTAACTGAAAAGTAGTTGTCTTCATCATTTCCAGCCTTAAAGAACTTAAACTTTTTATCTAGATGTCTGTTCCTAAGATACAAAGGATCTGTTAACAGTTGAAAAATGGTCAAAGATTCCTTCTGGGTGAGCCTGAGCAGTATAGAGTATACCTCAGCATTCCCGACTATTTGAAGCTGAAAAAGTGAAACACCCCCTGTAATTCTAAAGAAGAGGATAAAACATTTTAGACTTTAAAATAAAATGATAATTTTTAGCATGTATTGCTACATTGAAAAGAATATTTGCTAACTAATAAAGCAAATATCTGTGTAGACGCTGCAGAGTTTTGCTCTGTTATAGTTACTGCTACCAGCAGGAAACAGTGATATGTTCTCAAAAGTTCAAACAATTTTACTGTAACTTACATTTAAATATTCCTAAAGCAATCTCCTTCCTTTCTGGAAAATAATCAAGGACATGATAGATTATTCTGTCTTCAGCTGCACAGCAGCTAACAGTTGTGAGAAATATTTTGTTCTTTGTGTGGCTTGAAAAAATCCCCATTTCAAACAAGCCTTTAATTGTTTTCTCAGCTGAAAGAAGTTCTAGTACACTTTCTGCAAATACAGGATTCTTTTATTCTATCAAGAGTACAATTTTAGCTACAGTGGAATGTTGTAAAACAATAGGATTTAATTTGCTCCCGTAAATGGTTTGTATAACACTATGGTACAATTTTGCTCTTTCAGAGGCAGCTAAGTCTAATTTTCTTCTGTATTTTCATAGTTCCATACCAGCAAAATGTTTTGAGCATTCTGTTTTTAGCAGCCAGAGTAGAGTTCCTTTAATGAATTGTCCTGCTTTCTTTCTGCTGTATATCTGACATTCAGCCATGAGTAAGTTCGAAAATGACAGCAAGCTTCAAGCCATTATTACTTTCTTTACTGATCCATGCTAATTGCGTCCTGGAAAGAGCAAGAACCCTTTTTGTTTCAAGGTATGTCATACTTTAACACAGCAATTTTAGCACACTTGCAGCCATTGTTCTCATAGAACCCAAACTGCCAGCTAAAGTGCACAAATAATTGGCACACCTGAACTTAGATCACGAACAGACTCTCTCCTTTCTGCCTCCTGTAACTTGCAAAGCCAATAAGTAATCGTAAGTATATGAAATTCATAGTTTTCTGATATCCAGAATCTGAATATTTAAGATTCCACCAGACGTGGACTTCCAGGTAACAGAAGCAGCCTGATCAAAAGCATCAGCAGACATGTCTCAAAGATCTGATGATTATATTCTGCATTATAGCCAGACCTCCTGACTGAACTCCGTGTTTTGTACTGCATATTATCGCCTGAATGGATGAAAAGCTAGGATGTGTTAGGAGAGATACGCCCTCAATAGACACTGGCCACAAACAGAGGTGCAAAGGAAAAAGGTTATGAAACTTAATTTCAAATTGTTTGAATTAAATTCAACAAAATCAAAATTCCAATGCTTAACAAGACAACAACAAAATCAAATAAATAAAAATTCACCTAAATTGTTTCCCAGCAGATAGTCAGGGAGCAGTAAAATCAGAACTTTCTGTGAATTTCTGTACTTTGTCTCAAAAAAATCATTTGACAGAAAAATCTGAATCAGCTCTTGTTAAAGGTTTGCAGGCACCAGGGTGCAGCATGTTAGAAATTGTCATCTTGTTAAAAAAAAGATGAACCTGATAGATTTGCTCTACCTAAAATCCCCCAAATCTGCTTTATGGATCCTTTTGATCTGGTGGTGGCAGTGTGTGCCTGTGGCTGAAAGGAAGTGCCAGAGGAATATTCTGAATTACAGAGGGAGAACCGTACATTGGGAAGGATTCCTGTAAGCCACCAGGAAAAGGTTACTAAGAAACCCGCTAGTCACTAATGTGATGGGAGCGACTCTCATATACTAAGCTAGAAAGAGGCAAGAGGAAAAAGCCTCTCCTTTGGCAGAATATTCGCAGTCACTCCTCACCTATTGCTTCTTGCCCTGCAAGGTCCCTTGCAGCAGCCTGTTTCTCTTAAGTGATGAAAACCGGGATAATGAACTCCGCCTGAGGAAAACGCCGAAGGGGAGTTAATGAGGTTATCTGGCTTTGCCCGGGATTATTAGGCACAGCCTGCCATGAGCACAGAGCGCGGGTACTGGGCTGCTGTGCATCTTGGGGTGTGAGCAGAGACCCACTGGCTAAATTAGTTGGGAGGAATTTTCTATCTGGGTGTTTCTGTGGAGTTTGTTTGTCTCTGAAGCCACTTGCCTGGGGTACCTCTGAGCCTAAGTGAGCAGCCCCAAAGGTCAGAGGGCTGGCAGAATCCACAAGAGGGGTTTTCTTCCCTTATTCTGAAAGGCAAGTATATTCTGTATCCTCAGGCTTTGAAAAATCAAACAGAAGCAAACCCAAAACACAGGCACAAAAGACTGCTCTGTACATGAAGTAGGAGTGGCTCTAGCTGTTAGGGAGGAGGGATTATGACCAAACTCATCCGTTCTCTCTTATTACCCCATCAGACCCTTCAATTCTTCCTCGGTGTTCAGTTCGTGCTGCCTGCAGGGTCCCACATGTGTGCCACGCAGGAATTGTCTCGGGGAGGGAGAGCAGCAGCCCTGGCCAAGGCTCAGGGGAGTTCGCAGTGCTTTTCCACCTACTCAGTGACAACATGTGTAGACGTCAGTTGCTTTTAGACCCCACGAGGTCAAGCTTACATTTAAAAATGAAAGAAAAAAACCAAACTCCCAGAGTCGTCAGTTCCTACTTTCTAGGAGTCACGATTCAAGTCAGCGAAAGTGATGAGATTTGCCTGAGTCAGAAATTGTTTTGAACTTGCCTCTTGTTCATTAGTTTAAAGTTTTGCTTCCATTGCTGCCACTACCCCTCCCTTTATTTTCTGGCTTCCAGGACTGTAAAACACATTTGATTCCAGTGTATTTGCAAATTTATCATTACAAGAGATGATCTAGGCTGCCACAAGTAGCTAGGTGTTGTTTTATTGTGTGGGGTTTTTTTTCCTGACATATAAACTGAAATTCTCTTATAGTCAGATATTTCAAGGAGCCTACACTTTACGAAAAAAGACCAAATCGTGTGAGCTGCAAAAATAACACAAGATCTGGCAGCCACAGCATGTGCTAGGGGTTTTCTTTTTGATCTCTTAAAATATGTGCTATGGGAAAAACTTGCCTGGAAGGTTAGATGAACATCCCAGAGGTTCTCACCAGTTTTGCATCCCTAGTTGGGCACTACTAGTGACTCTGCACTTGTATTACAGTCCTACCTGTGGCTCTGTAAAACTGTATTTCTTCACAGATAGCTTTGTGGCATACAAGATTTCTGTGTGAAAACCAGTGTGTCTGAGCTGCTTATTAGTACTTCAAAAAGCTTATGGCATGATTCAGAATTTGATCAAAATTCTAAAACCAGGTTTTTCTTATTATTTACTAAGTGGTATCATAGTGCTGGATCCTAAACAGTCACATAAAACTCTGTCTCTGTTAGGTAAAGACTTATTCTTGACTAACAAATAGATAGTGATACTCAATCTTGCCCTTAGGAAGCTTCCAAAACCATTTTTTAAAAAATGTTTTAATTTCACATTGATAATGTGAAATTTATATGCACAACAAATGTATTTTTTCACATGGATTTTTGCAAGTTCAGATTCAGCAGTATCTGAGAGGAGGAAATGCTGCATCCTTCTGTGCCTATTCTTGTTTCTGTTCCATGTTAAAAATAAAGATTTTTTTTGTTTTCTCCCCAGTTATTTATTCATTTAATTGGATTCAAGAAGTGGAGTCTTGCACAAGTTGTTAAGAATTGGAAGTACTGATCTAAGGAAATGCTCACTGTGTACTTTAAAAAGTTTTACCTCAATATGAGCTCATAGTAATAAAACCATCTCCGAATAGAACAAGTTTTAATGACCAAAACAAATCAGTTATCCTGGAACTTATGGAAAATTACTTATTACAGAGAAATAAATCAATGAACATTTGAACATCTTGACTGCCAGGGAACATCTCCTCTTATAGCTGTCACCACAAAAATTGTTCAGTGCTGTTGAGGGGGCACTGAGAGTGTCTGTATGTAAACAGGAAGAAAATAAACACTGTAATCTAGGTGTTAAGATGAACTCAGAAACTGTTGATCTGAGCAACAGAGCACACCATGTACTGCTCCAGAGGATCTGCACTCATTTCCACCTTACCCATATTGGAGGACCCCTGAAAAGATAGTTAGTCTAAGTTAGTCGAACCTGCATAACTCAAGTTGAAACCCAGTAAACCTGCCTCCTTACAAAAATATGTTAGCTCAACAAATAAGCATGCATTGGTCATTGGTACATTTCAGAAAATATGAGGCTGCATATTAACTATATTAGAAAAATTAGCAAATTTAAAATATCCTGAAAACTTTCTGCTTTATAAGGGGATACTAAGTACATTCTTTGCCACGCTCTACAAGCAAGAAAGTTAATCAGAGGTTTGACTTTCAATTCATTACATAACATATAATTTAAGATCAAAATTGAAAAGGTAAGTAAACAAAAAGTAATTTTTCTTCTGTTTGATTTCCCTCTGATCTGTATCTCTGGAGTTATCTATGTATCCATAAGCCCATGCACAGACATTCTCAAGGGAAATACAGCAAGAGCAGCTATATTTTTCACCTCATAGTCTACCTTAATAGAAATTACCTTTTGCATGTAAGTAAATCTAAAGAAATACCAGACTAGAAATAGGTACCATTACTGCATTCATTGCCTTGGCCTTCAGCTCAAAAATCCATTTGGTCTGAATGAAAGGTAGCTCATTTCCATTATGATTCATGTAGTGTTTCCTTACTCTTTTTAATTATATGAAGTTAAATGCAAACCCTCAAAGATCCACCTGAAAACATAGACTGTCTCCAGGAAATAATAGCTAAACTTGCGGCTGACCATTTTATCAGGTCAGGATAGATTTACTGCCCCTCTGGGGCAGGTACAGTGCTTGGTTGTACTTTGACATATATGTCAAGGTTTCTTCCAAGCTTGACATGTCCTGTTTTCTTCTCAGAATTGCAAACCTTCAGCCCTAGCACTCTTGTTTTCTGCAGCAGTTTTCAGCATCTGAACTGATCCTGGGGTGATAGACTTGCATTGCTTAGCTTGAGGTAGCGAGAATAGTTCGGTGCTATGAGGTTTTGAGCAAGTATATTTACCCTCAATAACCAGACAAGAACATTCAAACCCAGCATGATTTCTTCCTCCTGAATGTCATAGTGGAACAATTTAGGTGTTTTACCATGAATCCAGAAGTGGAAGTCTGAGCCTGACTCTGAGGGTGAACCCAGCAGCACTCTAGGTGACACATCTATGGATTATATCAGGCAAGAGAATCAGAAGCATCTGACCTTTATACTGGTCATATGTTATATGTTATATATATGTTATTACATTTGTATCATTAACTACCTAGCTTCAGAAAGAATTGGGGGAAAGAATATTTAGATGCTTTCCTAGGCTGTACAGGCTTCTTAAATGACTGAGAAATCTTGGTCTGCTAAAACTTTGCTGGTTTTAACACTGACTGGGACAATGGAGGATTTGACTGGATGAGTTCAGGATCACACAGAAAATGTCCTTTCATTGTTGTAAGATTAAGATTTTATGCACTTTCTAGTATTTCACAATTACTAATTTTCACCCATGAGTGAAGACATGCATGCAAAAAAATAAAATTTTTCTGTACAGTCATACATAATTAATAGGCATGTAGTGACTCTGGTTCTTCTCTTATTTATAAATATGTTGACTATAGTGAAGTTACTCCAAGTTTGAAGTAGTATAAAAAGAGATGAGGCCCAATATATATAAACTTATTTATTATTTATTAGCACATCATCAGGAGATATTGATTTAGCTTGCTTCATGTCAATAACAATACTATTTTGTTACTTGGAAAAGTAATAATCTTTTTGCTTTCATTTCCTTTGGCAGGAAAAGCAAAATTATTTCAGTGCCATTTCACATGACTAACACTTTCAGAAACGCAAAACAAAGTAATAATCATTTGGGATGAGGAAATAACACAGAAAAGAAAACATACATTCTGCAGATAAATGTGATACATAGATTATATGCACAGAGAATAAAAAAAAAGAAAGAAAGAAATTAAAAAAAGCTAATAATAATGTTTCTGCGTAATGCTCTCCCAAATTAAATTGCTCTGATCTGGTGTCTCTCATGAATCATTGTATCAGAAACTGCCACAGCTAAAACAAGAATCCTTTGCTATCCTCAGTGTGAATTAAAAACAGCAACATGGCCTTTTACTCTTGAGGTTTACAATCAACATTTGTTAAAGAAAAATAAAGATTTAAACATGAGAAGACATCCCTGTGATTTTCAAATAGTATTTAAATACTGCCTTGGACAAATTCAATACAGAATTTTGAAAATATATTCTGCAGAGGCAGTGTTTCTGATCCATTTTGTTTGAAATAAAATCATTCACTTAATTTAGCACGATAAGAGTTAGAAATTGAAATGCTGACTGTTATCTAATTAAATGTTCAAAACTGGACTCTGAAATTCTTTTTTCCTGAGTTAGGCTGAAGTATGTGTCTTGCACATATGTGCTCCTTAGAGGGTGGATACTGAGTTAAATGGAACATGTCCTGCATCCTACTATTTCTGGTGCTGTCTGGTCTCAGAGATTCACTATGACTGATATTTTGTGGCATTAAGACAGTTTAGATATACAAAACTAAACTGTTAAAACTGGAGTAGATATATATTTCACCAAAGAATCCAGTGTTTTATCTTTGCAAAGCATAAAGACACTGAAACATTTATAAATATTCTTGGCTCACCTACTTAGTTTTATTATCAGAAATGAAACTTGTTGCTTTTTTCTTAAAGGCAAAACCACAGAGTTCAGTACTTTCCTTCGGCTTCAAATTGTGAAGCACATTACTAAAATTGTATGTTTTCTACAAATATCAAAACAAGCTTATTTCTGCCTTGCCTCAGTTTGTGTTTCTGCTCCTGGAGTGCATCTTGCAGTTTGCAGGCTTGATTCTCAGTGAGCTGAAAGTGCTGGAAAGCCTCTGTTTGTTCTGAAGGTACTTGGGTTGGGCTCTGTGTTCCTGATGGATCAGGATTTGGAAGCTTCCCTATTATCTCAGGGATCATTCAGCAAAACTTTCAGCTTTGGCTTTGGCCTGGAGTCAGAAAACTTTATCAAATAAGACTCCTGTATGGAAAAAATCCTTGTTTCTTTTCAGGGATATGTAGTAAGGCAGGCATGCAGCAGGCAGAGTTGGTTGCTGCACTGATAGACAAATATTCGTATCTCTTCAATTACACTATATATGTGTTAATTAAACAACAAATATAAATGACTAGAAACATTTGTTGTATTGAGTTGGCTGTAGAGACATACTGAATGACATGTTTCTCAGTTGCTATAAAATTAGGCTGCCAGTTTACAGCTGTGATTCTTCACAAACAGATCTGATGAAAGGGACAGAAAACTGTTTCAGCCCACCTCACATCAGCACAGAAGGCACAGTCAGATTGATTCCACACAGTGAATATAAGCAAAGAGGTAGAAAAGCCACAGTAATTTAAAATTATGGAATGTGAAAGTTTCTCACTGCTCTTTCAGTACGCTGTGGTTTGATTCGGCCACTGCGTCTCCAGGCAGTCTCTGCCCACATTCTCCACCAAAAAATGTCGTAGTTTTGCTCTGGGTCAATTTGCTCTCACCCTCCACACAATTACTATTAGTTGAGAGAAAGTTTATGCAGACAAAAGAGAGCTGTTTGGGGAAAATAATATTAACATTTACTAATAGCAAAATAAAAAACTAAAGAACTTTATCTACAATAATTCTACTTAAGTAAAAGCACTATGTATTTACAGAAATATTTCTCCCCCCTTTTTATCAGTCCGAGGAGGAGAAGCAGTCTCCTTCCCCATTCTCAGAGCTCCAGGTCTTTTCAATAACTCTGCAGGACTCTAAAGCTTTTCTGTTATCTCAGGACAACAACTCCTTTTCGTCGCAGCTGGAACTCTATCTCTCTTTGTCGGCCTCAAGGCTGGGCCTACCCCTCTCCTGGGCTAAGACTGGAGGCTGGGGGATTACCCAGGCCCTGAAGGTCTTCTCTTCCATGGACAGCAAGGGGACACTTGCCTACCATGAATCTTCACCACTGAGTCACAGGGGATAATGGCTTTTGAGTCCACCCCTGTTTCCTGTGGGGTCCCTCTCCGCGGGAAGACAGTCCTTAATAGACCTCTCTGACATGGGTCTAGCATGGATCCCTCACTTGGATCTCGACATCTTACCCAAGATGTTCTCGCTCCGGGGTCACAAATTTCGCTCTCTCTCAGGGTCACAGATTTCCAGTAGCAGGATGGATCCCTCACTCGGATCCCAGCTCAGGGTCACTAATCTCTAGCACCAGCATGGATCCTTCACTCAGATCCCAACATCTTACCCAGGCCGTCTCTCTCCAGTGTAGGTTTCCCTCAGGGTCACAAATCTTCAACAGAACTCTGCCTCACCTCAGGTTTTTCATAAAATCTCAGCTTCTTTATGCATCCACTTAGTCCAGCGTAGGCTCTTCCACGAGCAGTATGGGGGTCTCCTCACCCCAACAAACTTCCACAGGTGGCAGGGTTTATTTTTCAGTCTTTTACCTGCTGAAGGGAGAGAGAGAGAGCATGAGAGAGGGGGGAGAGGCAGCCCCCCCTTTGAACTTCTCTTATGTCTCCTGCTGCTGCTTTGGCCTTGAATACTTTGTTATCTCTCTGCTGGAATTCTTTCTGCAGTGTCCAAGCCATCAGTTCTTCCCTAAAGTTTTTTTTTCTCTGCTCTCTTACAGGAGAGAAGGGGGGCTTCAGTGCCACACCTGCCCCTGGCCCAGGGCTGGGGGAGGAGGGAGGCCTGGCCCCCACCTGGGGCCTGCTGCCTCTCCTACATGGCTCCCAATTTCAACTGCACCACAGCCTTCTCTTCCGTTTTCTTAAATATGTAATCAGCAAAAGCATTAACAAGAACTTTTGATTGGCTTTTTCTCCAGAAATCCACCTGGACAAAACCATCCTCAGCCCCAGGGGCTGGCTGGTGGGCAAAACCACAACACAGTAAAGGCAACAGACTAAACAGGTGATGAGAGCCATCAGAAGGCTAAAATATTAGGGTTTTTTCTTACTAGGTGACAGCTGGCATAGAACACTGAGCAATCTAAGTGATATTCTGAAATCCTCTTGATTTATTGATATGAGGGTATGTCCCAGTTTAAACGAGACACAGGTGTTTTGCTGAGGATCAGTTATGAGAAAAGACCCAAACTCCTCCCTCTAAGCAGTTATAAATCCGAAATTAGGAGGCTCTGATTGAAAGAAAAAAAATTACGGAAAAGGAAAAAATAACAGCCCTTTATTAAAAGGTATGTGTGTATTGGCAGAAACAACAGAAAAACCCCAAGTAAAACAACCAAACAATACTTCTATACCCACAGATAACCCCCTTCAAAACAGACCAGTAAACAAGCAAAGAAGAAAAAGTAAACAGTTCAGTTTGTGCCCTTTGGTGCAATTCCAACCACAGTCAACAGGGGGCGCCGTTGGGTCACTGGAGATGCAGAGCTTGAGGTGTCCTGTGCCGGTCACCAGGTGGCGCTGTTGGATCACTGGAGATGCAGAGCCTTCAGTTCTCTATGCCGGCCAGCAGGGTGTGCTGTGGAATCACTGGTCGTTGCCACGTGGGTGTTACATCCTCCTGTGTGTGTTGGAGAAACAAAAAAAAAAAGGGTTTCCCTCCCCTTTCCACACACTGGAAAAGGGGAGAGGGGGGAGAGAAACAACAAAAAGAAAGTCCTTCCCAATGGGAAAAAAAAAACAGACTCACTCTGTTTGGCTGGTCAAAATCGTGCAGCACAGTCCTCTCTCTCCCCGCGATGTGCACAAGGACCACCGCCAGGAAAGAAACAAATGGGAACGGGTAAGGGGAAAAGCCTCCAGAAAACAGCTCCTCTCCTCCAAGCAGGACCCTTAGCTGGCAAGCAGGTCGAGAACAACAGCAACCACTGAACTTCCACTCCGACCTTGTTCCAGCCTCGCCAGCTAGCCCCAAAAAACTCCCCCCGTTTCACAGGAGATGAGAGAAAAAAAAAAGTAAAGAGGAGCCCCTCTTCCCCCCCTTTCCTAGGAGACAAGATTCTAAGCAATTAACCAGAAAACCACTTCTTTTGTGTCCCTTAAGTGCTCACTTAACGACTCTGCATGCAGTGGGCAGGGGGAAGGGAAAAATTCCTGTCTAGTTTCCAAGAACCAGCAAAACCATGACAGGGTACATGCAAATTGCTTTTTTTTTTTTTTTTGATGTTAGCCTATTAGTGAAAACGAATGTAACCTTGTGAATAAGAAAAGGCCAATACAGATAAAATCACTTATATGACCACTCAGTTGCATTCTCAAAACAGATCCACTCTAAAGATTTAGTTTTTCAGTGGAAACACACTCAAATTTTAATCAAAAGTTTGCACTGTGTCCATCATCTGCAGAATTTATGCTCTGAGGACCACCAGGATTTTCGCTGGTTCTGGCTCAGAGTTTTTGAGAGTTGGTCAGAAAGATGCTTATCTGAGCTCAGCTCAGCTCAGCTCAGATCCCTTTAAACAGATGTGAAGCAAGTGGCTCTAAAGGGAGTTCAGGAGATCACCATACTGCAGTTTTCATCCAGCTACCATACTGATCAATATCTCAAAGAACAATGTGGTATCTTTGATAGTGTTACATCATTCTCCCTGATGGCATGAAAAAAAACTTTGACTGACCAGCCACTATTTGATGAATATTAATTTCTCTTAAAGTTTTGCCTTTTTTTTGTTTTCTCTGAGAGGAGAGGAACAACAATTCAGGCAGCCGGTGCTGCCCTCAGTCCAAGGGCCTCTCTTTTGCTTGAGCTTGTCTTAGCTAAGCTGCTGCTGTTAAGTCTCTGTGGGTGAGGGGAGGCACAATTCCCTATGAACACAAAAAATTTGAAGGGAATTCAAAACTGGCCTCTGTCCCCACTAGCTGTGGAGCTCAGACTGCCTTGAATTGTGATTTTTCATAATGGAAGTATAATACATGATTCTCTTTTTATTCCAGAGAGTAAATGAAATGTTATATTAAAAAGTGCCAAGTGACATCTGCAAGTGTTGGTTGTTTTCTTGTTGTTGTTTTGTTTGTTTGTTGTTTTTAAATAGAGAAATAAAGGAAAAGGTTTTGCCCTTAGTTTCCTTTGTTTCACCAGGACAGAATAAAACCAAGTGAAATAATTTGTTGTGCACGGTGGTCCTTATCTACTGGAGGCACAAAGTTCTTCAATGAAACTTCTTCTGTGTTTGCAAAGCAGTGAATAGAAGGCAAAAAATTGCCATTCATAATTTATATTTTGCTGTTGGCAACAGATGGGATGAGAGTATTGAGATGACTGTGTTGTATTTAAAATTAACATTAGTCTCAAATAAGGTGCTTATTTTTGTGAGTCAATGTGTTTACATTCCTACCAAATATATAACCTGCTGTTGTCAATCAACACTCATTTTGATATGCATTTATCTTATCTATGATATCTGATATTCCAACAAATTTATTGTTAACCTTAATATGTTCTTAATCACAACATTCAATTAGCAAATTCTATTACAATCAAGACCTTTCCTTTTGAACCATTTGTTACTGTCATTTCTTAGTAGCATATACACAGGAGCTGAAAATACCACATCCAGCAGAGAGATGCATTAAAGATTTCAGGGCTGTGTAACCAGATTGTTGCTTGGGTTTTTTTTTTTTTGTTGGTTTTGTTTGTTTGTTTTTGTTTTCTTTTGTTTTTAATAAATGCTTCTTGATAGACTTGCTTTACCTGAAATTTTGTGTTTCATGGGTCACCTACCACCTATTTGTGTCCAAGGCATCCTTTTCCAGAAATGGAATCCAATTAAGCAGCCTTTAATTTTTATGATTGCTAACAGCAGTTTCAAGATTACTTTGCAAAGAAGATAAAACTTATAATGAATAATGAGAGATGTGAATGTCCTTTATGAGCTCAAAGCCTGGTTGCATTCATAAAGTGCCATTTGCCTTCCCATTGGCCTCTGGACTTTGGCAGGGCCATATGTCTTCATGACTTGAAGGGATTTAGCTTTGATACTCAAAAATTTTTCAACCTTTCCGATACCACCAATAGTCTATGTATTCTGGTGACATAGCCAACCTCACCTCTGGATATTATTTACTGAATGAAAATTCATGCACACACAATCTGAAGATGGGAGGCACTCCAATAAAAACTAGGATTTTTTGGTTTAAAACTCCCCTTTAGAATGTATCAACATATTACTGAAAAAATTACTTAGCAGCAACAACAGCAAGATGCTCAGTGAAAATCTCTGCAGGGCTTTGTTTTTGTTTCATAGAGTCAATTTTTCTCTTTTATCCTCCCTGTTGCTGTGATCAACAGAGGGCAGTTGGGCTCCTTTCTATTTTCAGTTTCAATTAAAATTTCAAAACTGTTTTTGACTGAACTTTTGAATACACTGAAATGTGAAAGCACCCCCGCTGTCGCTAAAATGGTCTGGAATGTGCTTCCTGGGCATGAACATTTCAAAGAGAAGATGCTGGTTACAAACAGCTCCACCTCCGCTCTTTGTTCTGACTTGCTTCTTAAAGTCTCAGGAGGGCCCGTTTCTTTTATTTTTTTTCTCCTACATAAAGTCCAAATGGAGTGCTTTGATTTAAGATCACTGATAAGGAAAAAAAAAGTACACCCAAAGAACCAACAATTTAGGTAAGAGATATTGAACAAAGCAAAAAATAACAATCACAAAAAGTTGTGGGAGGACAGGGCTTCAGAGGGAAAAAGCTCAACAGTTTAGCTAAAAGGAGGTGTGGTTTGAGGATACTATGGAATACCTGTAATATAAGTTTGAGCATCTTCTTGAGAGCTCTGCTTTGTGTTGGAGATATGCAGGTAGAGTCCTATGTAATTCAACTTTTCTCCCAAGCTAAGCAGAGTTGTTTTTCTTACAGGGAAGATTTTGGACCCCTAATTTAGTGCAGTGTGGGATATTACATGTGACCTTCATCATGCTGAGTCAGGTCTTTTCTTGAGTCTGTTCCTCATTAAGAGAGTGTATGGGCATATATATGTAGTACTGTTTGTGAATACAAACATCTGATTGGTATTTTTCAATTCTATTTTCAATTTTATTGTGGAATTGTTTATGTAGATCTATGTATAAATTTCTTCATAAAATGCTATGGATGTAAAAAAGAAATAAAGGAGCAATGACCCAGAACTGTGATGTCACCTCATGAGTGTTAGTCACAGCCTAAGAGGACCATCTTGTTATGGTACCAAGAAGAAAAGTAATCTTTGGGTGATTCCTAAAACTCCTAAAATTCTGCTACATAATAACACTTCTTATCCTAACATATATGATTACAAATCAACAGATTGCTAAAATGTTTCTTGCTGACTTGGGGACTGTATGTGCATAAGAAATACTAGAACAAACTTTTGAATTGAGAGATTCAAAACAGTGGGGAAAGACAAATCAATATAACCAGTTAAAAAGCAGAAAAACCTTTATAAAAATGAGAATTGCTAAAATGGACTGAACAGCATGTAGCACATTTTCAAAAGTGCTCAACTTCCTGAAGATGCCTAATACCTACAGTTCCTACTGGGATAAAAATATGATTTTATCACATCTGAAGGGTTCCAATAAATGGCTAATTTATATAAAACTAAGATTGTCATAGTGACAGAAAATAATTGGGTAAACACTGAGGCAGTTGTTATAACTGATGACATAAAGCCATGAAGAGCTCTGCTTAAAAGGTTGGCTGGTAACGACCACAACCAGCAGGCAACTGAAAACCTCCAAGAGCAAGAAAGGACAGCATGTTCCTCACTCATCTATCCTCCTGAAGGAGCAGGAAACTGTCTTCAATCAGATTTAAAAAAAAAAATTAGTTCAGACTAATTTTCGCAATTCATTGCTTCTTTTGGTGTTGCTTCCTCTGTGGTTACAATTACAACACTTTTTGTGTGGGTACAGGATGGATACCTCTATGCCTTTGCATTTACATACTGTGGAAAATAGGGGCACTTGAATGTTGTCTTATAGACTGTATGCTAGCACTAAAAAATCTATGTAAAGAAATGGAGGTAGGTGGAACCTGAAGGAAAGCAAAATCTAGCAAAAGCCCAGGCAGTCCAGAAATAAGTGTGGTGATACCTGAAAAACTTAAACCAAGAGACTCCAAAAACTTCTCTTGATGGCAGGAATCTCCGAGTCGTTCCCAAATTGTTGGGTCTGCCATGTTTCCAAAGGTAACCAAAGAGAAAGTACTTCAACAACAGTGAACTTGTGTGAGCATTTCCCTTTTAGCAACCAGGGGTACCGTGATTTTCTTTTTATTTGGGGCTTTGTTTGTTCCCTACCCTCCAAGGGATCCAGCAGCTTCAGAGCACCAGACATTCAAACATCACCTGAGCATATGTTGCTGGGAAACAACAGATTACATCTCACTGCAGGCAGAGAGACCATTGGAGACAGATCCACAGAATGAAAAGTTGAACCTGCAGTGCTAGCAGTAAAGTCCAATAATTCTTCACCCCGTCAAATGCATGGACTGGCACTTAAATGCAAGTGCTGCAGGATAAAAAATATGTGCATCCTGCAAATCAGTTATCCAGGGAGCAACAAAACTATGTTTTCACAGCACATTTAGCTGTAGAACTCAAATGAGAGTAGTTACAGTGATTCTACAAGCAAGAAGAAAATAGGGCTCAAAAGCTAGCAAAAAGATGACGTAAATGAGGTGCAGAGGACATTAATATAAATCTCACACATTATTTTGGATTCAGTAAACTAATAATGCATGCAGAGAGCTGTTAGCTGTTTTGTTAAAAAAGTTGTACTTCATTGTCTGGTGATTCTCCCTACGGCACCTTGTTTAAACAAACATACCTGTTCTGAGTGAATTTATTTAGGTTATCACTCTCATGGACTTAAAGGTGAAAGCCATTCTTTTAGTATAATATTCTACTACACAGCTTGCTTTGTAAACCATGATATTCTCACTTTTATAGCTCTAAAGGCCTCACTCAGTGTCCTCGGAGCACTAGCTGTTACTCACCAAGGTATTTTTCTTCTAAATTTATTCAGACAGAAAATTCTGGGTCCTCATTGTCTCCCAACAAGTATTTGAATCAGTAATTAAAATATTTTTAAAAATAATTGGTCAGCCCATTAGTGGGACTCTGAGATAAGCTTGTGGGGGAGAAAGTTGAATCTATCCCATGGTCTGCACAGGCTATAATTTAGCTCAGCCCTATGCAAGCATTTCTCTTTTTGTTGAGTACAGGGCTGGAAAAAACTACCTGCAGTTTCCATGACATAAACACATTATCTAGAAAGGTCCATAAAACATTCAGCCAGCTCACCTTTGCACAGAAGAAGTTGCAAATATTTCCTAATGGGTCTAACCCATGTGCCTTTGTTTGCGTGTATATATTGAATCACTCCTAGCCTGAATGTTTCCTTTGATGTTTCAGTAAGTGTGTCAAGAATTCAAAAATAATGTAAAGTAACACAAAAGAAGAAAAGTTTTTTATTGCATATAGAGCTGCCCGGTTTTTCCAGTGAAAAAAAATCAGAAAAACTTCCTTCGGATTAAGTATGCAGCAATTCCTCAGAGAAGTTTCAAATCTACACGTTTGATTTGTAGTCTCTGCATTATACTAGGAAAACTTGACACCCTTAATTGAAGAATTCTCTTTGAGAACAGAGACTAATGAACAGAATTACTAATCTAAACCCAGAAATATAAGCCCAAATTGTTAATTTAAATTTAAGTAGTGTCAAAAGAAAAATATCCCAAGAGCCAAATGTAGTTGAATTTCACAGTTTTTACCACAGCTCTGCCTTTGCTGCTGCAAAGATGCAACAAGTCTTATGATCACATCCAGCACTGATGGCAGTCTGGACTAAGACCAGAGGCACCTGCCCTCTAATGGCTCCTGTTCAATGACAGAGCTGACATGATTGCACCACAGCTTACACTGATATTGCACTATACCTTCTTTCAGGAAAAAGTAAATCCCAAAGCCTGTCCTGTTTCCTTTAGTTTGGCATTTATGACAACTTAGACTCCGAAAACAGCTGCTACTGCTATTACATTTTATACTAGTTAATAATTTAAATAAATTTTCAAATATTTTAATAAACATGCTAATTGGGCTGGTTTCTGATCTGCAGTGCTGCATCTGGTTCAGATTTCAGTATAGTTCACAATTAGCGAGCAGATTTCTCTGCGTGCAAGGAGTTCTTTGGTCACATGTGGCTTTTTTTCCTAATGAGCTGTCAACAAGCTGTCAAACGCCAATACAAATTAGAGAGAGTAGACAGTGAAGGGTTGGTATAAAGCACAGGAATCAGCTCTGTAAAATGGACTCTTTCTCACAGCTCATACATGTGACTTTGTCTTCCTCGGGGGGCAGTTCTCAGGCAATCACCCCTGTCAGTCCTCCAGGTAGTACCTATTCCCATGATTAGGTGTTCCAGGGATTTGGCCTAGCATGGAGACAAAAATCCATGTTTTTTCCGTGTGCCAAACTTCCACGTTTGTAGCATTTTTATATTTGTTTATATTTTTACAGAGAGTATTTGTGCTTCTGATACAGAAGGGTTCGATGATAAGGTGGCGGTGGCTGCTCCCCAGCAGCATTATATGGTGCTCCATCAAGGCTCCTGCTTCAAAAGTCATTCTTCACAACAGATAAACTGGTGTAAGTAGCAACACTGATGTTTACCAACAGAAGATTAGATCTAGTGTCAAAAACTATACCAGGTTTTTCTGAGCAGTGTCTTAGGTCCCTTGTGCCAGCCGTCCAGGCTCCACTGTGCATGTCAAGCCCTTATTAGAGGCTTGATTCCCCTAACTAGATAAACAGTCAGCAAGCAAATAAGGCAACTTGGCCTAAATCCTCATGGACTACTGACTTAATACAGGAGAATATTAACTTCTGTGAATGCTAAAGACATTGACAGCTGTCACCTACCTTTCCTTCAGGGATACATCAGCCCAGAGGCTGAGAAATTCAGTGTTTATATGACATAACCCACTGTCAACATTACTACCTTGTTCTTGCCCTGCACTCCAGTCTTGGAGCAAACGGTTTTCTGCTTCTGGCACTGAAAGCAGAGAGTACATTTTTCCATCTGTTTGTACTGGCTCAAACAACTAGTCTGAATGATTTTTCTTGGGGGAAGAAAACCCAGCTAGCTTGTGGAACAGTTCCTACCTGAAATATTTGGATATTACTGGAAGGCCTGTTCTAAAGTGTTTTGATAATATTCACTTGAGAATAGGATAAGGCTACAATACTGTAAAACTGCTTTCCTTTTCCAGTACCATGTAGGTGCATATTTATATATTTTCTTTTGCATAGTCTGTAATCCTAGAAGAATGAATGAACTGCATTACTACATTTCATTTAGCTTTCTAATGAGCAGCTCTGACCTTTATCACAAACCCCCTTTCCACCACCAAACTCCATGTTAATAAAGAGCCGATGTGAATTTGAAAAAGGATCCAATTCCCCAAAGGTTGTTAAATAGCATGTTATAGCACTCACTGACTGATCTCCACAGGATAATTAATTCACAGATGAGAAATGTGTCTGCAGTTCATTTTTGGTGGACTGGGATTAAAAAAATGTACTACAACTAACCTTCAAGAGAGTCGGTTTTGTGAAATGATTCACAGTGGAAAAAACTTTGTTCCGACTAACTAACAATATTCCCAGTGTGTGATCAGGCATTTTAATCACTGTCGAATTTCAAATCGCTTTGTCACACTCTACTGATGACTCATCACAGGTGTGCAGGACTGACCCATTGGACTGAAACAATGTCAGTCCTTTGCAATTAGCAACAAACAAACATACATTTAACAACTTTCTAAGGTACAGTTTGAAGAAAGATATGCTCATGTACATGCAGTAGATTCAAGTACTGATATTGTGCTGACATAGTAGCAATTGCAGATGGGAGTTTCATTTTATAGTTTCTTCTACTTCTTCTTCCAAAAGATGAGCTTTCGGTGAAACAAACATGGCACCAGAAGTTGCAGTTGGTGCTTTATTCACGAGTGACAGAAAAATAAACTTTCCATACAGACTATGCCCAGTGAGAGTTTGAAAGCATCTCTCTCAGTCTTACACACTATGGCAAAGGGAACACATCAGTGTGGTTATGTTTATGACGCATTTTATAAAAACCTGTATGATCTCTATATTCTGGAGGGCTATTTCATTGTATCTTCATGTGGTTTACAGCTGAGTTACTCTAGAAACTTCTTGCTTATAGCTATTTTAACCTCATCTCAGCACAACAGAAAATGAGGAAGTAATTCAATGTATTTGTTCTGGTATAGGATGAACATTTCTCATTGGTATGCACTCACTGCATACAGTAAATTCAAAAGAATAGCTTATAAACCTCCTGAAAGATGGCAGAGTAACTGGAAGGAACTGAATTCCAGATAATGCAATATTAAAAATATAAATTATCAAATTTGAAGCAGCAGCACATGACCACAGAATAGTAACTGTATCATTTTTATCTCAAACAAACCCCCTCAAAAACCAACAAGGATATGAGACAATGAGTCTGCTACTCAGACTTCAGTATCATATAAAGCTTTTAAATATATTTTGAAATAAATAATTATGGAAGAAATGGAAGTAAAATAAAATAAAAAGGTTAAAAATAAGTTATAATTCTAAATTAATAAAAATATTTAATTTGCTAAAAACTTGACTTGTAGTATATCTTATTTATTTGAACTTCAGTAAAACAGCTGATGTGGTATTGTGTGAAGAATTATTTGTGAAGATGTAAGTTGTATAAGAAGAGGTCTCAAGGGGAAGAGACAATAGGTAACATGGAGATATATTGTAACAGAGCTAAAGGAACCCCTCGTATATCCGTTACTGCCCTTCACAAAACCAGGCAAATTTGCTGATATCGTTTGTGAGGACCACACTTGAAAGTTGCTAGCAAAAGGAAAGAAAACCGGTGTATCGTATAAAAAGGCCTAAGTGGCTTTGAAGACTGAAATAAAGAAAATCCCACTGTAAAAAGAGTAAGATGAAGCACTGGAGATCATCTAAGAACTGCAAAGAGCTACACGTCCTCCATAGAAACAAACTGGACTACAGAGGATGTCTTTGTGTTCCAGCTGCCCACAGCATAATAAGGAAATGGCTACGAGAAGGCAAAAAATGGTTCTTACATGAAAGATTTCTAGCAAAGAAAGGCAGTGTCTTTGTCAGTCTTCAGGGCATCTACTAGAGATAGTCTGGAATACTGCTTGCATCGCTGCTTACCCCATTCAACTCATGCCATAAAAGGAGCAGACGAGAAAATGTGTCCAGGGGAACAGTGAGAGTATTTTATGAGAGATTTGAAAAACTGGGTTTCATTCTAACCGAACGAAAGCTGAGAGACAATGTGATTGCATTCTATAAATTCACAGGGAGGGTAAACACTAGGGAAGAGCTGTTTAAACTAAAAGGCAATGTTGGCATAAGAACAAACGGGTATGAGTTGGCCATGAATAATTTTAAGATGGAAATTAAAAGAAGGTTTGTAACCACAAGAACACTGAAGTTCTCAAACAACCTCCCAATCTCTCTGGGAGAAATCTTGTTTCAAGATGGTGTTTGACACATTTATGAAAAGAGCTATGTGATATGTAGGGGTAACCTCAGTCACCCAGTCCGTTTTGTCCCACATTTGCATATCCCTAGGGCTCTGTGTTTGAAAAAAGGAGAGATATTTTTCTGCCTCCTTGCCATAGCCTATAAAACACTGGTTTAAATAATGATAGGGTAAAAGTTACTGAGTTGCTTCTGCAACAGCTTCTGAGCAGTAATTTGAACGATGAATGCACTAAATAAACTCATTAAGTCAAAAAGATGAATGGAATTGCAGAGTACTATTTTCTGGAAAAAATCTTGTTTGATTGTTGCAGAGTCATTAGAACACACAGCAAGGAAATATAACTTGCTCAAAGTGTCAGTGCAGTTGCACATGTTATTTTAGATTTACCAGGAATATCTGTCTATGTGAAAATGATTTTACACTGTAGACTTGGAAACAGAAGGAGCAGCCCTTGTAGCAACCTAATTCTTAGCTATCAGTTTGTGTACCTTTACTGCATGGAAAGCAATACAATAGTTTAATTAAATTTCTTAAGGTCAGTGAAATGTCATTGTTTTGACAATCAGCTGTGATCACATAAACCTTGGGGTCCAGATGGCTGGTTGTTTAATGGCAACACTGCATTGACAAATTCACCAATTAGATAGACATTAATATTACATCTTTTCAGATTCTGTGCACAGCTTGACCTCGCTGAAGTGGGCTGGTGTCTTGGTTAATCCCTTGTGCATGCTCACAGAATGTTATCGTGCTGTTGTAGTGGGTTCATCCATCAAAACCGCCCTGGCTTCTCAGCATGCTGAACATTATTGAGTTTGTAAAAACAGATGTCATAACACAGTCCTGGCAGAATTGCGCTCTCTCAAGGGACAGCAAAAGAAACCACCCCCTCCACACACATGCACGCACAGACACACGAACGTACATGCTGGGGGCACTGGTGTATTGTGCAAATTCTCCCCTTGCTACTTTGGGCCTGACAGGGAAGGGAAGATCCCTGATTTATGAGTATTCAGAGGCCTGCAGGTCTCAGTACAGATAACTGCCCTTCTTGCTCATGGTGGTGTATTCCTTACACCAAATTTGCTCTTTTTTCTTTAATGGCTCAGAATATACCACCTTGAGAATACAGAATCACAACCTGCATTAAACTGCAGTGATGTTGTCTTGCAGGGAGCAAATCCTCTGCATTTCAATGAGTTCCTGGGGATGGAACCCACTTTCCCCTTGACCAGCTCTGTAGGCAGCTGTGCCTCCAGAAATGTTGGTATTCCAAGATCTGACAGTTTGAAGCAGAGAAAGGGCCAATGACACCTGCCGATGATCACTTGTTTAAAATTCCCCTCCCCCCTCCTTATTTTTTTTTATCCAGGAGTAAAAAGTGTGTTGTTGCAAATAGCTTTCCTTCACTGTCTTCCTTTGGGCAGTGGTGGCAACAATTTTAATACACCTACAGCAACACTTACAGCCTTTTCTTGACCAGAGCAACCTCAAGCAAGAGACAAGTTATCCCTAGTGTACTGTTCCTCCAGGCCATCTCTCACTTCTGTGCTTCTCCAGTGAAACAACCCTTTCCAGTTTCTCACCTGGAACACCTGTCCAGGGAACAAGAGTTATGTACAATAAGGAATTTTTGAAGTGTGTGTAGTTACTACTACCTCCTCACTTATATGACGGTTACTCTTTGAAATCTTCCTTTTGAGAATGTGTTAGTCTGTCCTATCTTCTGCATTAAAAATCATAGAATCATAGAATTAACTGGGTTGGAAGAGAACTCGAGATCACCAAGTCCAACCCTTGATCCAACCCCACTGTGATTACTAGATCATGACACTCAGTGCCACATCCAGCCTCGGCTTAAAAACCTCCAGGGACGGTGAATCCACCACCTCTCTGGGCAGGCCATTCCAATGCCTGATCACTCTCTCTGTAA
>JAYRBT010000082.1:103300832-103310872 GCA_036023395.1 Myiotriccus ornatus
CCGCCAGCTGGATCAGCCCCGTTCACCAGCACTCTCTGGGCCCGGCCCTCCAGCCAGTTCCTGACCCAGCACAGAGTTCTCCTGTCCAAGCCGTGGGTTGTCAGCTTTTTCAGGAGAATGCTATGGGAGACAGTGTCAAAGGCTTTGCTGAAGCCAGATAAACACATCCACAGCCTTCCCCTCATCCACCAGGTGGGTCACCTGATCATAAAAGGAGATCAGGTTCAGGATTACCACTGGATCTGGCATCTTCTCAGAACTAAGTTTCTCAGCTTTCTCAGAACATGATGTTAAGAGGCCCATAATTTGCACTTCTTTAGGTGATCTCCATTTGTCAGGGAGGCATACTGTCAGGAATGCTAGGCTTAATCATGACCAAAAATACTTGCTCTATTAAATGACCAGAACATCGGGAGAAAGAATTATCCATTGGTACTGTAAACACTAAAACTAACATCCCTCATTTGTGATGAAAGTGTGCACCTCAAGGTTATGCATACTATCAGAATAGCCAATCTCCAAACATCATTTAACTATCAGATACATTTTCAGCCTTTTCGACTCTTCTTATTCACCTAAGACTGTCCTGAACTGGTTTCTATCTCTGATGGTCAAAATTACTTTCTGGTAGGTTGCCTGATACCAATGGCAGTGGGAAGAAAGATATTTTTCATTGAAAAAAATTAAAGGCATTTTCAGAAAACACTACTCAACCATTATTTTGAAACAGTGAGTGACTTTTTATTCTATTGATAACCCAAGAGCAAACACAGATATTAAATATCACTTTCACAGTAGTGGAATTTTCCTTACAGAAGAGTAGAACTTCACTAATCTACATGTGAATTTAAATTTAGAGTAAATGTGAATTTAGATTAGTACTTGCACATCTTTGGTAAATATACAGTTATGTATCCATACTTATTCATTTAGAAAATTTAGAAAAGGGAGACAGCAAAAAAAACACATGTAATAAGTTGTTTTGTTGATAAATACACAGTACCACTAGCTGCAGTAGTAATTGGCCACTTTCTTGCTAATCACAAAAATATTTGTAAATCTTGAAAAGCTTGTAATTATTTTTCTAATAATTTGTACTAGGATTGTGCTCTTCACTTAGCCTATTGTGATTTAAATGAACACTCAAAGGCTATGAAGAGTAAATGGGCTGAGTGAAGGATGTGAGAACAACTTCAATTTGCAGAAAGTATTCAGCAATGACTTTCACAAAGCACTGACTCATTGCTGGATTAAAAAAAAAAAAGGTGCTTAGTTCCTTTCAAAATTAATGAGATCCATGTGATACTTTTTTAGGAAGCCTTTTATAGTCTGGAAACTGATTTTTTTCCCGATGTCACAGAAGATGACTGATACACTTAAACATGTTTTATGGTATAACTTTAATTTTAAAAAGCCTGAAAGGATCACAATGTCTTCACCAGGTAAGGCTAATTACATGCTTGTGCCTTCAAGTAGAAATATTGGAATGGGCTCTTTCTTCTTTACAGAAGGAAAGTGTTATTTAACATGAAGGCATTGTTTAATGATAGATAACAATAAGTATTATAATGGTCTTGTATTTCAGGAAGAATTCAAAACCATAAAGTTAGTCCTGTGAATTTTTAATGTTTATAGAAAATGCCAAAGCAATTATGAGCAATCTATAACTTTAAAGTTTTTGAGATAATTACATAATTTTATTATGTTTCTTTTTATTTCTTGCACACAGCAAGCTTAATTCTGGCTGGGGTCATAAAGTACACAAAAGAAAGACTTACAATAAAGGAGATACAATTTTAATTTTAAATTACCCATGAGTGCAGGCTTCAAGTGAGTTTACAGCCAAAAAAGAATGCAAAAAACTTACAAAATAGAAAGCTGGAAAAGGAAAGATCAGATCTCACACTCTTTTAGATGCGCATGTAAGCTCTGTAAAAAAACCCAACAAAACAAACCACAAACAACAAACCAAAACAAGAACCAAAAAAAACCCCTCAAAATACCAAAGTTAGCTGCTTAAGTACAAACCCTACCATTTTAGTGCTGCTATAGCCTACAGCAAGATATCTGGGGGTGTAGCTGAACCTCTCTTATAATGGTCAGTGGTGAAATTGGATGTAAGGGCAGTTTTCTACCATGTCATGGCAGCCTTATAAGTATTTAGACACTTGTTTACCTCCTAGGCAATGAATCACCATGTCTTCTAAAGCCGGTGTTTCTTGGGATCCTCTTTGGGCCAGGCTGTAAGGGATCAGTCACAACTTTGTCCATCCATTAATTGGGGCAGATTATTTTTAGCTGTGCCCTTTTTGGTTTGCAAGTATAGCTTCACACGCCACTTTCCACGAACTATGAGCATGGATTGCAGCAATGCCATGACTAAACAGGCCCAAAAGGCTCACTCCAAGGCCATGAGGCTCTCAGATACACTCTCGCCTTTCCAAACTATGAAGTCTTGACTTACATTGCTATCAAGGAGGAAAATACCACAGATGTTTCCTTCTGTGTTGTTAAGATGGAGAATGTGAATATCCCAGTCATATATTCTCAAATCATATCCTGTCATGTTAGAAATACCTCTATTTATAAATAAGTGGTTAATGGAAACTTTTATATGGACAAGGGGCATAAAAGGAGTATTATTGTCTCTGTGCAGGATAGCTCAGCACAAGAAAACAGACAGACCTATCTCATTTCAGATTTGACTCTGCTCTTCTCTTCTACCAACCTCCTGGAGCTGCAGCTTCTCTGTAGGAAAGAGGAGGAAGGAAGAAAAAATCAGGTAGCAGGATCAGAACAAAGAGTTATTTATTTAGAGGCTAGCGAGGCACTGAAATAAGTTGTCCAGAGAAGCTGTGGATGCCCCATCCATGGAAGTGTTCAAGGCCAGGTTGCATGGGGCTCTGAGAAACCTCATCTAGTGGCTTCTGTGTCCATGGCGGGTGATTGCAACTAGATTATTTTTAAGGTCTCTTCCAAACCAAACCATTCTATGATTCAGTGAATCTAGGATTTTTATTCACTCACTGGGCAGTGAAACCATGAAACTCATTGTTACAAAGATGTTGTGCAGGCACTCTGAAAGCACTTAGTTAAATTAATGGAAGAAAAATGCATCAGTGACAAAACCCACAAGTTCAAACCCTTGATCACTAAAACACAGATCAAAGCAAAATTAAATAATACCCTGGGGAAAATGTCAATATGTCCTTGTCTTGGTCACATGTTCTTCATATGGCATTTGCTGCAGGTGGTGGGGAGACGATAAAGTTTGGAAGGAGCTCTGACCCTACGTGGTCACTTTCACATTCGTAAGAATGTGTAGGGTCTGTCACAGAGTTCATGAAGGAGATGAGGACTTTGGAAGTACACAAAAAAGGCATAGGACAAGAAGAAATAAGTTTTCACTGCTCTTACTCTGAGTAATTCACTCATTTCAGATGTCTCATATCTCAAATTCTGTCCACACAGAAGCTCAGATTCTGAATCCATTCTCTCATGCTGTTTCTGGTTTTCTTTTTCGACCATGAAGTGAGTTACAGACTAGAAAAAACTTTTGATCTGTTAAGGAGGCAAAACCTTGAAACAGGCTCCCTGCAAGAGGCCAAACCTCCTGCCCTGGGAATTTTTAAACCAGATCAGAAAAATTTCTTTCAGGGAGGAACAGAGCACATTTTGTCCTGGAATGAAGGGACTGAGTAGCCTCCTACATTTCACTGTACTTGCTTTGCCCCAGAGCCCCTGTTTCTTTTTAAGTCCACAATGTTTTAGGATAATGCTGCCCCTTCTCTTTTTTTCTAATCAGCCCTGTGTCTTCTTGCTTGCTAGGAGAGGCTGAAGAAATTGATGTAATCCATAGCCTCTACACTGCACCATTTTATACACAGTTTAAAGGGGGTGCAGTTCCCTGTAAGTCATTCTTAGGTTTCAACACATTATTGTCCTTTTATTTGATATACAAGTTCATTAAAAAAAGGCAATTAATTTAGCTAGATCCAGTTATAACTCCTTAGAGTTTCAGAGATAATTTTGTTAAGGATAAGTAAAGATGCCTCACATCATGCTCTGCTGCATTCAGAGTGCAGCACTTTGAGTGCTACCTGCTTTTATGAGGTTCCTTACCTCATAGGAACCCCATTGGAAGAGAGATGCAAATTCTGTGTTCCCCTCAGCAGTCACACAAAGAAGCACTTGGGGCTTTCTCTGTGTGCTTACAACCAGGGAGGCTTGGTTCTCTTAAAGAATAGCTGCAAAAGCCAAATCACTGTTACCAGAAGAGAAGCCTTTGCTGGAGTTTATGGTTGAAGCCAAACAGATGCTATGTATCCCTGATTTAGGGGTAAAGTTCTGCAAATAAGGGACCATGCTTTCACTTACACAACCAAGAGCACATAAGTAAACAAATACAGCCCCATCACTGAACAGCCCCCATAAAGGTCAAAATGTTCTTGGGTGTCCTGTTTTACTCTAGGAGGGGAGTCTATTGCTATTTCAAGGTGTGATGATATTCTTCTTGGAAAACATCTTGTCTCCCTGGGAAACAAGTTCAAATGTAGTCCTTGGAACTGCTGATGCAAATACCTCACTGCTATCGAAGTTACTCTCTTAAAATATATTTTTGCCTGCATATGAAATCCTTTACTTAAACAAAAAACTTACTTGTCCCATGGTGAATATTATGATTTTCTGTGTCACTTGATATCTAGTGATTCAAAAAGAACGTCATTATTAGAGTATCAAGCAAAATTAAAGAAGATTCTGTTAATCAAGCAAAATAACTGCCAGGAAAATAGTTGATCTTGCACACTCAGGTTACAACAGCCTGGGATTTCATAGGTTTTAAAAATAAAAAGGAACTGCTACAATTATATAGATGGTGGCCAAATGCAGACTAAACTAAAGCTTTCCCTTCTACTGCCTGTGAAGGAATTATTGGTCTGCCTTCCTTAGATAAGGTATAATTTTGATTTACAGACCGAGTGTACCAGCTAATTTATTGTCTACTAGAATACTCCTGGCTCAAATGTACGTGGAAGACCGTGGTTGAAAACCTGGGTATCCAGAGAAGATGCATATCCAGCTCTGCTGAGTTTACCAAGATCATTCTCTTGCATGGGCTGTTTCACAGTAGCAGTTGCAGCTGCCTTTTATCCACAGAGTCCCAAAGGTACTTTCATATGAGAAGTTAAGGAAGAAAGACACTGAGGGAGGAACAAATATTTCTCTTTTACTCTCATAGTTACAGAAATCCTTCTGAAAGTGAGAAACATAAGTTACTCTCCTGCAACTAGCCTCCCTGGGTGTGGGCATGTGGAGCTCACCTACCTTTCTTTAGCAACGTTTTTAGATGCTGGAAGATCCTTGCCCAGAGTTTTCTTTCTTCTGGTCTAAGCAAACCCATACCTTGTAGCCTTTTCTTGTGGGCTATGTATAACCAGTCACAGAATGCCCATTGCTCATCTCTAGTTTATGAAGCTCTCCATCTTATGCAACAGGTTAGTTCCATAGCCCTCTTTTTCAGGCATTGATACTGCAGAGGCAGGAGAGTTTATTTCAGTCTTTTTGGTGGCTGGATTTTTTTTCTGTGACTTTGCTGACTGTGGTTATTCTGAGACAATGGTATCTTGCTTGTCACAAGGAGGTGATCAAGCATGTCCATATGTGGAAACTGCTTCTTCCCTTGAAAAAGTTTTCAAACTGCAAGGTAACTGGAACAGTAGTGGTGTTCCTTTCAAGAAGAGATGTGCAGATTATCCCAAAGGACCTCTAAATAGCCTGGTCGTCTACTCCTCTGGCGGTTTGCTCAGTGTCAAGAAATAAGTTTGGTGGGCTTCCTGAAGCAGAAGTTATGCATTTCTCTTCAATAGATTTTTCTTCCATGAATTCATCTAGATGCTGTTTGAATGTGGATGAATGTGGACATCCCACACGCCTGGTAGCAATAAGTCCAACAGTGTGATAGCATGATACACTGATGAAGACCTTCTTTCATTTTGAAGCTGCTTTCTGAGCATATCCTTCCCTCTTTAGTTCTGTGGTTTTAAGGTGTTATGTGACACAGTGAACAACCATTCTGCCCCTCCTTCCACCATGTCTGATGTAATTACACAGGCTTTAATCATAGACATTATATCCTGACTGAAGAGTCACTGTTCAATCCTTTCCTGAAACTTTTCAGCATTTTTACCATTCTTACAACCTTTCTCTTTATTGTTCTTTGTTGTTATGTACCTTTTTTTTTGAGGCTAAACAGGAGGGGTTATGCCTCTGATTTGGTACTCAGCCAAAAAAGGTAAAGCCTGCTGACAACACTATTTCTGTACTTTACCTGCTGATTTTTTAATAGAAAATATGTCACTGGAGCTACCACATATTTTGCCTGGATCAGAACTGCACCTCTGTATTTCAGATACAAGGTCTGGGGAAGAGATGGCTGGTATGCAAACTTAATAGAAGACATTTTTTGCTTGTACCACAATAGGAAAGCTTTACAATGGAAAAATATATCACTTTTATGGTATGGTCCATGAAGATTTTAGGAGTAAACTGAAAGAAAGCCTTTAGAAGTCACTTATTTTGACTGTAGTAAAACTTCATCAGTATAGTTGAAATAGACATGATGCTGATCCCCAAATAATTATGTTAATCATTTTAATTTTAGAAATCATACAATTGAGTGAAAATACTTGTAAGAGAATTGATACAAGAAAACTATTTCACATTAACTTTGTTAATGTTTGTGTTACTGTTAACTGATATGTGTGTAACATCTCTTTGACAGATTGGTTTTTAAGATATCCGTAAAGCCAGCTTGTACTTACCATAAAACCTCATACCCCAGGAAAGGCAATAAGCAAGTCCCCAAATGGTGATAATCTCCTAGCAGATACCTGAGTGTGAATAGCATAGAATTAGCACCAACAGACTCCCCTTTAAAGGCAACATTTGAACGTTTGGTCTATATACAGCAATTAATCAAGAGAAATTGTGTATAACAGACATCAGTGCATTGCTCAGAACCAAGAAAAAAGGAGGAAAAACAAGTACCATCATGGAAACAAATAGTGCTACAAAGGACGTAAGGTTGGTTCCCCATTTTGAAGACTGATGGGCTCTGAGTATAAGGCCAAAGGGTTACAGACACAGTAATGAAATAGCTAAACGGAGAGAAATATTTCACAATGTTCCCTAAAAAATAATTAGAATCTTTTGATGGAAGCAATATGCAACAGCACAAAGTGGGACTTCATACATTGATTGTGGCACCAGTAGAGCGAAATGATCACAACACTGTGATGCAGTGGCAGACATCAGCTCAGAAGGGTCAGCAAGCATGGAGTGAGGGCACAGTGCTGTGAGAGAAGGAGGCTGGAGGGAGGACGAAGACATGCATAAGTTTGCTGGGGATGCAAAGACTGTGACCACAAAGTCAGGGCAGAGCCAATACCACCAAGTCTTGGCTTCTGGTTTTACGAGATTTAGCATCCCTGGATGATGTGAGACAAACTGGATGGCACAGTGGTCCATAGGTGACACTGTCACAACAGTGATGACCTTGGTGCAGAGACATTTTCGTCCCCTTGATGTCCCAGGCAAAGCAAAACACAGACCATCTTTTTTTTTTAGATAGATTTATTAAAGAAATGAGTCAGAGCTAAGTACCATTGTATCACATGACTTATTTGTCTTGTCTTTTGTAGAGAAAAGAATGTTTTCATGTTGCCTTTTTGTTAATTAAGCATTAGCAGTTTCATTTTTTTCTCTGCATTTTAATCTGATGGGATTTCATGTCATTGTTTGCTGCAAGGCCTGCTTGCTTAGTGGGTTCTGGGGGAGAAAGGGAGCTGAAGATGACTGATATTTATATCAGGAATGGAATATTGCTTAGCTTAATTTTTAATGTACTCATTATTTTTCAGTGGGGAGCAGCTGCTGCTTTTCTTTTTATTTGATTGCATTTTTAAGTCCAGGAAAGGTACCTGAAGTTAGATTGGGCTTCATTTGGCTATAAATCTGGAAAAAAAAAATGCAGGAGATACCTTAATGTTAATTTCAATGATCATTTCATTAATCATTCACAATTAAATAATCAATCGTTAGTTCTTTCATATGGACCTTAAACCAAATGATACGAATAAGAGATACGGTGTATGTCTGTTAATTACTACAGGACCTGTGGTGGAAAAGGATGGGACACAAGAATACATGTCGTATTCTTTGCACCTGTTAGCATGCCACTCTACCTCATAAAAGGGCTGAAAAATGTTGCTAGGAGTGGTTAGACTAAATCTTATTTAATTCTTATTGTTTCTGTATCTGTGAGAATAGCAGAAATAGAAATGATGCTTTTGTAAAAAATTAGACCTCCCATAAACCATCCAAATATTAAAATTATTATTATTGTTGTTGTTTTTGTTGTTGTTATTGCATTTTGTCACAGACTTTAATTTTTAAAGTTTAATTTGTACTTTTAGTGTCTGTATGGATAGGATGTGAAGGCAATCCATAAAGATTTTGTAAAAGCAAAATGTTAATAATGCTAAATTAAAAAATAAAAAATTATTTTAAAATTAATTAAAAATTAAATGAGATCTGAACTTTGCCCTTGTCACCTAATTCACACATTACTTACAGAACAGTAGACTTACTGAATTCCGGAGGATGCTATGAAATTGCGACGTTCATAGAAAATGAACATTCGCAGCACTGGGACTTAATTCCCTTTTCAAAGATTCTCCCTTCCCCTCCCCCCTCCCCATGGTTTATGAATATTTCAGATATTTTGAGATTTTATAAAATTAAGATTTAAGCAATAAGTTAAGTGTGCCCATCTGAATTATTATATACCGACTGTATGGCTTGGGCAGGGATATCTGCATTTACAGACTCAAACTCTGGAACCCTCCCTCTCCCTGCCAAGCCGTTTCTGTCTTTCAGCTATACCTGTTTATACCCAGTTGCATATAGCTATATGTTTTGTTCTCAGACAATTGCAAGAGAAATGTAAGGAACAGAACACAGGACTCTATGTAACCTTTGTTGATCTCACCAAGGCTCTCAATACTGGGAGCAGAAAAGGTCTGTGGCAGATTTTGGAACGTTTAGGATGCCCCCCCAAGTTCCTCAAAATGATCATCTCGCTTCATGAGGACCAGTGCGGTCAAGTCAGATATGGCGATGCACTTTCTGAGCCCTTTGCAATAGCCAATGGTGTGAAGCAAGGCTGCGTTCTTGCACCGACTTTATTCACAGTCTTCTTCAGCATGATGCTCCAAAGGGCCACGGCAGATCTCGATGATGAAAATGGTATCTACATCTGATATCATACTGATGGGAACCTATTCAAGCTAAGGTGACGAAAGACCCACACTAAGACCTTGAATCATCTTGTCCATGAGCTGCTTTATGCCGATGATGCTGCCCTCATTGCCCACACAGAAGCAGCTCTGCAGCGTTTAACATCCTGCTTTGCAGAGGCTGCTGAGCTTTTCGGGCTGGAAGTCAGCTTGAAGAAAACAGAAGTTTCTTTATCAGCCTGCACCTCAGGAAGTCTCCCATCATCCCCATATCACCACTGATGAAACAGAGCTCAGATCAGTCCAGCAGTTTAATTACCTGGGAAACATCATCTCCTTGGATGGTAAGATTGATGCAGAAATAGACAACAGGTTAGCAAAGGCGTACAGAGCTTTTTGTAAACTCCATAAAAGAGTGTGGCAAAACAAACACCCGAAGAGAAGTACAAAGATCAGCGTTTACAGAGCCGTTGTACTGTCTACTCTTTTTTATGGATCTGAATCATGGGTCATTTACTGCCACCACTTGCATCTCTTAGAATGCTTCCATCAGCGCTGCCTCCGTTGAATCCTAAACATCCACTGGACGGATTATATGACCAACACGTCTGTCCTTGAACAGGCAGCACTCACGAGCATCGAGGCCATGCTGCTGAGAACACAGTTCCGCTGGGCAGGGCACGTCTCCAGGATGCAGGACTACCGCCTCCCTAAGATTGTGCTCTATGGGGAGCTTGCCACTGG
>JAYRBT010000082.1:103310972-103336044 GCA_036023395.1 Myiotriccus ornatus
CACGCAGGATCACTCTCGAGGAGAAAAGACAACGCAGAAAGGATCGCGTCTCGTCGATATCACCTGGGGAGTCTTTCCGCTGTGCCTTCTGCAACTGGACTTGTCTATCTTGCATTGGCCTTCTTAGCCATCAGCGTGCTTGTAACAAGCGTGGGTAGAGCCCTTCTCAAATCTTCGTTCATGAAGCCCAGCCATGATGATGATAGCTATATGTACATATACGTATATGCATGTATATGTGCATACTGGTGGTTCAAGTATAAAGGAAAAAGCTTATCCCTAATGTAGGTTAAAAAAAGAGTAAAGCAAGTGAAGATAAAAAGAAACAGGCAGAATGAATGCTTGAGGAGAGGAAATATCTGAATAGTGGCAGGAGGAGTAAACTCATTAGGAAAATGCTGGAAGCGTGCTTTTTGGAACAGTCAAAGTGGGGGCTGTGGTGGCTAGAAGTTTACACAGCGAGTGGATTGTGACACATACCTCTGCAGTGTCAAAAGAGGGGAAGAGATGAGCAAAAAGCCTTTCACTCCGATAGCTATTCCCATATGCCTTTCTAAAGACAGTTAGAAATGCTTTTTAAAACCTGGCTCATATTTTTAACATTTCTGTAGATGAGATGCCTAGAAATACATCCTGATTTATAAGACAATAACTGAGAAGAAAATAAAGTCAGGTAAAATAGGCTTAAAAGATTTTCTTTTCAGGCAACATAATCTGGCAATATAGAAAGGTGTTCCCAGCAGGTGCTAGCACATGAAGATAAACTTACGGAGCAATACACTTTTTCTTTTCTCCTTGGTGTGTTTAAAGACTGACTTAAACAGATGAGAGTTTCCAGGTAATAATGACAGAGCTAAAACTGAGAGTTAAGTGCATTCTTTCAGCTTACCTCATTTTTGTGCAGAGTGGTGCTCATCCATGACTTCACATTTTAAGCTGGTGCTTGGTCATAAGCAAACACTCTGAAGGGCTTTGGGATGACAAAACTGGCATCTTCTGTTCCCTGCATCCCTCACATAACCACTTGCTTGATTTCCCTAAGTATGAAGTGATGTAGATGTGAACGTGTGAAGCCTTATTTGTTTTTATGTATTTCATGGTTATTATTCCAGAGATCATGTTCTTCATAGTGATCAGTGTCAGCAAAAGGGTGGAGCCTGTCCCCCACTAATGAGAGCATATGTCTCTGGACAAAACCCTGTGTGCTGATTTTGAACAGAGAAGAGTTAATTTTCTTCCCAGTGACTAATATATGTTTTGGATTTGTGCGGAACACAGGGTTGATAACATAAAAATGTTTTTGTTATTGTTGAGCAGGGCTTACAAAGAGCTGAGGCCTTTTCTGCTCTTTATACTGCCACACCAGCAAGGAGGCTGGGTATGCATGGGAGGCTGGGAGGAGACACAGCTGGGACAGCAGACCCCAGCTGACCAAAGGGATGTTCCAAAGGGATATGACATCATGCTCAGCATATAATATGGGGGGAAGAAGGAAGAATGTAGGGGATGTTTGGAGTGATGGCATTTGTCTTTCCAAGTTACTCCCTCCTCTCCTGGAGATGGCTGAACACCTCTCTGCCCATGGGAAGCAGTGAAATCATTCCTTGTTTTGCTTTGTTTGCACATGCAACCTTTGATTTCCCTATTAAACCGTCTTCATCTCAACACACAAGTTTTCCAGCTATTACCCTTTCAATTCTTTCCCTGATCCTCCTGGTGTGGGAGAAAGTGAACAGCTCTGTGGGGCTTGGTTGCTGACTGAGGTTGAAACATGACACTGCGACAGAACCATCAAAGCCAGCTGTTCACGGTCCCCAGGACGCTCTCTTGGGACAGCTTTTTTAAACATTGAAAATATATACATCTACTTCCTCTAATAATTATTATCATATTAGTCATCATCATAATCAGTATTTTGTAATGAGAGTAATTGCAAAATACTCCAATGAATTGGCTTAAAATAGGCTATTGAACGTATAAAGTGAAATCATCCATGATGAGAAGACATCACCCATTACAGCACCAGCTATAGGCACCAGCCTCTGAAATCATTTGTTTTGCTGTGTTTTGTTGAGGGTTGCTTACTGACTCTCAACCCTTTTACTGAAATAAACAAGTGTTTGAAACAAATCCTTGGCAGAAGTTTTTTTTTTCCGTAGACCAGTTTCTATACTAAAAAAGGGTCTTTACAAAATAATCTTATTCACAAACCCACAGTTTTTAATGAAAAAAAAAACAGGCAATAAAATGACAATCATTATTTCAGGGATCCCTGGTTGCTAGATTTGATTTAAATATTCATATTTTTAATTAAAAAAATAATAATCTTCAAATCTTCTAGAGAGAAACAATAACTATTTCTGTATCTTAGTCTTCCTGTTTTCTTAACTGGATTACCAAGAGAGTGGCCATATTGGTGAAAACGGAAAACTGACTGTTAAGCCTGTTGACCCGGATTGCTTCTTTTTGAAGCAAAAAGAAATCGTAGGCATTTATAGAATAAATTTTCTCCTTATCATAGCATGAATTCACTGTTTTCCTCCTAAAGAAAATGCTGGGATGCAACTGAATTATGAATTGCATGCTCAGATAGAGGGCTAGTTAATTTCATGTTTCAGAAGACCTACTGAAGACTTTATGTCATTTTCCTTTATTTGCACATTAGTGTCATAGTTTGGTTTATTGAAATAAATTATACTAATTAATTGTTTCCCTAGAAAAAAGTGACAAAGGCATTCAGAAAGATCATGAAGTGTTGAACAACTTTTTCTGCACTTAAGCAAAGTAAATGTCACTTCCAAATGCCTTAAAGCCCATTCATCAATTTAACTTGCTATTTGCTAACTCTTCCTAACCCATAAAAAATTTTAGTTTTGAGACAACCACAAAACAGTTTAATTAAACATTTTACAGACTTGTAGGTGAAGGAGGATCTCAAATCAAACCCCCCAAATCCTACTCTTTTCTCTGAAGAACTTTGCAGTTGAGGGAATTCCAAAATCTAATTATACCAAAATCCAGATGATATGTTACATAGGCAGACATAGACTACAAATAGACATAAAAAATTACAGATTATATATAAATTACAGATTATATATAAATTACAGATTATATATAAATTATAGATAAAGATAAAATATAGATACAGGATTCCCAAGCATCCTTCCTGTGCTTGTCCCTACCCAGGCATTTCTCTCCCTTATCTCTCGGGTGAATTTTTCCTGCCAAATACTCCAGGTACCAGGTGTGCTCAGGTTCGTTGCTCCATCAAATCCTTTTGTTGAACACGTAGATGAGAGGAAAGCTGGCTTTGAGTAGGGCATACTGAAAGATTTTTTGTGACAAAAGCCAACAAAAAGCTTTGATGAAAGCAGGAAGAAAACAGATGTGGGACAAAGTAACTGGGTCCTCCATTTCTCCAAAGAACTTATGCAGTGGGGCTCTGCATGAAGTGTTCAGCCTCAGTTTTCAGCTGTGGTGCCCTGATCATGCTGCTGAAATGTCTTCCTCTGTGTCTTCCTTCCACTATGCTCTCTACAACCTCTCTTCTCCATGTTCATCCCTATTTCAGCAATCTCAGACCTACTTGTTTTCGGAAAGTAGGCCCTAGTGATAGATATGCATTAAGGCCTGTCATCCTCATGTTGTCCTATGAATGAGGGTAGCAGATGTATTGAAGAAAACACACACTTTATGTACACAGCCATATAGGCAGACCTATGCATGAACTAGGGTTTCAGGAGTAGCATCTAGCTGGAGAATATTGATCCTTGAACTTTCTTCTGAATCCCAACCAAACCAGGGACAAGCACCATCCTCCCCACTTCCCGCACCCCCCCTCCCCCCCACCTTTCCCCTGAAACAAGGGTTAAATTACTGTCTTCTATTTAGGATTTGTTGTCTTAAAGGAATCCCTGCTAAAACCCAGGCTTGTGAGTGCCCTCCTTTGGAGCACTGCAATGCCATGTCGGACCATCCCCTATGTTGCACTGTGTTGAGGAATTAGGTGCCACAGGGGGCTATGTTCATACCACATGTCAAGCTCAAGTCAATACTGCAACCCTTTTCCTCTGTTATTTCCTTCCATGGCTTAACACAGTGAGGAAACCTTTGTAAGTGGGCCAGAGAGGGACTGAAGTGCCCTGCAATTCAATTATATGACTGGCATGGCGTTTGTTGACAGGTTTGGCTATGCACAGTCACAAAGTAATTTTCAATGCATCTGCACTCCAGGGACACTTTCCCTAAAACCATCAGTGTATAGCAAAAACTTGTTTCACTGCAGCAATGGATACAACACAGTAGGAGGAACCATACTGTGAAGAGAACATCTCTGTCCATAACTGCCTGTGGTGTATGTTCTGTTCAGAAATAGGAATAAAAAATACAGGGGACGTGCTTTGTGTTTTGGTGTTGAAACGTTATATAGTTTCTAAAAATTGCCACAGTTGTGGAGAGATGCCTGCTATCTGTATATATATATAAGGAGGACAGAGAGAAAAAACCAGTAAACTTTGTCTGGGAGGTTGACAGCTCATTTACCTGAAACCATGTTACCGGAACTCATAAAGCAAAATACATTAGAAGCAAACACTTGAAAAGACTACACTGCACAAGTTGTGTATATTATGCATGTTTGTACATAGACTTTTTCATGATCTACTGGAACAAACGTAGGACTATGTTTAGTTCCTAAAACATACCACAGGTGTTGTAAGTGTAGATGTTAACACAGGCGTAAGTGCAGTATCTTATACTACTTTTAGATGAGCTACCAGATATTATAAATTTTAAATGCTACCCTTGAAAAAAAACATTTCCTTATTGTAGTGTCAGGAATGGTTAAATTACCACTGGATTACCCTACAATTCAGATCACTCTTTAGATCTTGCGTTTATGTTTTGGCTTTATTGATTTTTCACATGGTTGCCACTAGAGCTTGCTACAATGCAATCAGATAGACTTGAATATATTCATCTCAAATCACTGAGTAATGTAGATTTCAAATTTCCATCCCTCTACCTCGTAATCTCCAAATTAAAAGAAGGATTTTAATGTGTAGGAAAGGTAAATTTCAAAGTGGCCATCAGATAATTATAAGGCTGTTAATAGGTGTTTCTCAGTATTTGCTTTGAGAATCCTATTAGTCTGGACTTATGAGACAAGCTGAGAGACACTTAGACAGAATCATATTCCATCATATTATGTCACTGTTAAAATCCAATTATTTAATGAAATAAGGCATTTTTAGCTGGGCTTTTATTTTAAAAGATCAGAGACCAAGTTTCAATAATGTCAAAATAACTGATTTTGACATTTTAATGAAAGCTTTTCAGTTTTTCCTTGGTGAAACTGTTTTCATTTTAAAATCCTGCTTTGTTTTATAGCAAGTTTACATTTTTAAGTCAAACAGTTAAATAAAATTGTTTCAATTACTAAAAAAGCATATTCTTTCTGTCCAACCTCTCTTGGAATTTTTTTTTTTTCAGATGTAATTTTGAAAAGTTCAGTTACCTTTCCAACTGGAACTCAAGCACATTTCAAAATCTATGAATTATTAGCAAACTGAAGGATTCTGTCATTCACACAGCATTTCCTGGGATAAAATTTGTTAAGTCACTAAACAAAAGTGGGAGAAAATTAAGATTATTTTCTCACCAAAACTGAACTTTTGCATTCCAAATCTCAATGAAATGGTGTCTTAAAGTTACATTTGTGAAATCAAAGATAGGAAAAAATCATTATAACAGTCTTTGACGAATGCATAATATTTTGGGTACTCCGTCTTCCATTGATTTGTTCACTCTTGTTTTCAGTGATCAAAACTATAGATCATTCAGTCAGATGGTCATTTCAGGTCTTGATACAGCCTAACGACTAAAGCCAAGATAGTTCTTTCATGCTATCTTCCCTCGTGGGCAAGAGATCACACACCCATCACACATCCGTTCGAGCAGCTTTTGAAGGAATCTTATGGCAAGGGGAAAGTTAAAACAGAACCTTTTTCGGAAGGAGAACGTGGTGGAACTTAATGTTGGCTCCTGTTTTGAAGACAGCAGTATGAAAAGGTGAAAAAAGCTGAAACAGATGAAAATGACAGTGAAAGTGGAGAGCAATTTTTCTTCATTAAGTGAACTGCTATAACATTAGAGAAACTGACCTAGTCGAAATCAGGGGAAAATAAATTTGCAAAAGCTCCACACACAAAGGAGGACCATGTCCAGGGATGTTAGGGGGATGCTGGAGGACTTAACTACATGGGACTACTTTCCTCTGCTTTCTCTTGTGTATGCTTTTCCCAGCCCTCACTGCACTATTTTATTCAGCATGGTACATGGACTTAATTTTTTTTTAAATTATTATTCACAGTGCAGGATAAACAAACAAACTCCTGGTTTGTTTGTGTTTTTGTGGTACTTTGCAGTCGTCATGAGCTTCCACAGTGCTTCAAGCAGGGGTCATGGCAGCAGGGCCTTCCCCAGGCAATACAGAATTATACTGGTCTCCATTGCATGTCCCTTCAAAAGTTCTTCCATGCTCTGCTGTCCCCAAGAACCTTTTTTTCAGTCTTAATGTTTTCTACATATCTCCTTACCACTCAAAAGTTATCTCAAGAGGAATTAAACCTTTTTTTTTTTTTCTTAGATTCCACTAGATCTGGGGTGACTTTCTTTTGAATTAGGAGCTTCTAGCCTAAGAAAATTACCTGTTTTATTCTTTTTTATACCATTAGTTCAATCTTTCTCCATGCTTTTTTCACTGCTTCTCTTGCCTTTCTGGTCATTGACCCTTATGTGGTATTGACTTGAGGTTCTACTCATGTACAGGGTTTATTATTCTTCTTCTGATCCTTTGTTGAGATGATAATATAAAATATGCCAGATAGCATATTTCTACTCCACAGAAAACACAGTTAATTGCCTTTAAGTATTTATGAAATTATTTGCAACATTTTACATCATTATTTCAACAGAAATATACTTAACCTGACAACGTTAATTGGAAGAATGCACTATTTGATAGGAGCAGGAAGGAAAACATTTTCCTCCAAACTGTTGGCTCTCCCAGTGCTTATATTTGGATGTCCTGTCCTACTCTGGACATCGCCTTCATGTATGTCTTCAAGCACTTTGAAAAGGGTGACACTAGATGCGTGCATCAGCAATGCAGTAGTTTTTTTTATAGTCATCAGAGCCAAAATGACACACTGTTACTTTTTTCTTTTTTCTTTTTTTTAAGCATTTCCAAATCAGTTACTCTACGTGCTATTTGTGATCCAGCAAAGAAGTACAGAAAAAGAGGCACCAACTAGAGTTGTCAATGAGTGTATTTAGCATTACTTAAAAATAACTGTTTCCTTTGCATGTTCTTGTTTTTGTGACTTACAGGCTTATAAAAGGAAATAGGGCTAGAAAAACATGATACACGAGTGAAAGAATCTCTTTCCTGATTCAGGCAATGCAGAATGGTCAAAATGCTGGACTATATTTACAAGACTTCTTCACTTAGATCATATAAAATAGTTCACAGTCCTCATGAATATGTCATCCTATCTCTATATATGCAAGGCTGAACACAGGAAGAACTAAATGGATCACCTCATATGATTTTTTTTTTTACCATACTTACTGTGGAGGATAGATAGCGTGCGACAGTACACTAGCAAGCGAGTTGGAGTTCAAATGCTTTTTACAATGGAGAAACTCATTTTTAATTAGTCCTATGGAAATAAAAGACCACTTAGAGAGGAGGCCATTGGATTTTAGAGTACTATGCATTAAATGAAAGACTCACAAAATGTTTTTTACTGAGACTGAAATGCATTAATCCATTGATTTTTACTTTGATCAGTAAAAATCAATGGCACCACTGCTCTGTTTTCTGTATACACATTCTGGTCACATCTGATTTAATCCATTTCATTAATGCAGAAGGTTCTTTTATGTGATGTTTCAGTATTTCTGAGACTCAGCTCATATTTTTGGGGGAATTTATAATGAATTTTATGCTGTAGAATGTTGTCAGTGGAAATGGACTGCAACACAATTGTGTTGCACAACAGGATCTTTCTTGGTCCCTCTGACGGTTTCCATTCTCTACTGAAAGAAGTCATCCTCTGAGAAGAATTAACACTATGCTCCCTGACCCTCCCAGAGTGTCTTTCTTTCTTTGTATTTCAGTGTGCCATCTGTGGAACTAATTTTAGTTATGCAAGTGTGTTCCACTAAGATTATTCTGGACCTCTGCTTCATGGTATAGGATGCAATCTGATCTGTAAAAAGAAGCAGGACATGACTGATTCATATAATTTCATTTGCATGTGGAACCAAACTGTTTGGTGACAGATGAGAGCTATATTTAAATTATGATATTTCAATGTCTTATCATGCTTGTTTTGTTTTTTTTTTTAAATTTCTAGGTTTTTTTTGGTTTTAAAGCATTCTTGCTTAGAAATACAATGGTATTAAGAAATTATATTTTGTTTCATACTGTTATAATAAAAGTTAGGTTGATCCAGTGCAAATTTTGTCTTTAATTTTTTGTTCTTACTCAGTATGAATTCTTTTTAAAATTTCAAAATGATTAATTATGCTGAAAACTATTTTCTTACCAGTTCCAGCATCAAATTTATGCTATGGATATCAACTGTAATTCATGTATATTTTCTGGTATTTCATAATTACAATCTGAAAATTCAATAATAAGTCAACACGTGCTTTTTCCCCCTCCCCCATTATTTCCTCTTTTATTTAATGAAAACCAAGTCTGTTTTTTTTCCCTTAAAGTTCTATCAGGTTGATGTCTTCTCTTTAGTCTATCCTATGGTTGTATCTACTATTTCAATCTGTGGGCTCCATCACCTCCCTTTTCTCATTATTAAGCCTGGTAATGAACTACCAAATTTATTGTCCTCCCCTAATAATGTAGAATAAATATAGAGAAAATTCTGGTGTTTTGGGGCAACCTTCACTTCACTGGGTGTTCCCAGATTGCTTCCTTTACTTCTACTAACTGAGAAAACTGTGTAATATTCCTTCCAAATTTAAAGGAAGATAACAACAGTAGGATAAGTTTTCATCTTGGTATTCAGTATGAATAACATGAAACTGCTCTGTCCTGGAAGCAAGGGTGTGTCTTAATTCATCCCACATATTTTTCATCTGTAAAAGAGTAAGTCATTGGAGCCTTTTGACAATGTAGCTCAGTAGTCCTTATTGAAGGACTGACTGTTTCTTGTGCATGTTCTTTTTGTTGTTTTTTATTTTCTCTTTTTTCCCCCCCCCCAGAGGAAATAGGAAGTTCCTGAAAGAGAAGGACTAACAGCTTTAATTCATGTGAACTAAATAGAAGGATATCTGCAAACTTTCACAACACTGCTCCACTGTGCTGTCTTCTGTCCTTACAGAATTTCTGTTCTAATTTCATCTAATTTTGGCATAATATTTGGCAGTATTAGGACATAGCGTGACACACATGCATGCTCTGTTGGCTTATTGATGTCCATCTTCAGCATTTCCTAACATAATGTCTCTTGGCTACAGAACAATCTCACAGATTCAGAATAAAAATAATCAACCTTGAGAAGCATGGGTGTAGCAGCGTGATTTTCGATGACATTTCTTTCATTTTGTATAATTTTATAATCTTTCCTGAGGAATATAATAAAATTCCAACACCTTGCCATGTAATATGGACTGAATAAATGAGGAAGAATAGGAAATGTGAGGAAAACATCCCATACTGATGTAGGCCATTGTGATGGTTTTGGCTGGGGTAGAGTTAATTTTTTTCTCAGTGACTAGTGTGGGACTATGTTTTAGATTTGTGCTGAACACAGATTTGTGCTGATAATATAGAGATGTTTTTGTTATTGCTGAGCAGGGCTTACACAGAGCCAAGGCCTTTTCTGCTTTTCATGCAGCCACAGCGGCAAGAAGTTGGGGATGCCTGAGAGGTTGAGAGGAGACACAGCTGGGAGAGTAGACCCCTACTGACCAAAGGGACATTCCACATCATATGATATAATGCTCAGTATATAAAACTGTGGAGAAGAAGGAAAAAGGGGCATGGGTGGAGTGATGGCATTTGTCTTCCTAAGTAACTATTCCACATAAAAGGGGCCCTGCTCTCCTGGAGATGACTGAACACCTGCTGCCCATGTGAAGCAGTGAATTAATGCCTTTTGTTTGTGCATGTGGCTTTTACTTTCCCTATAAAACTGTAGTTACCTCAATCCATGAGTTTTCTAGCTTTTATCCTTCTGATTCTTTCCCTGGTCCTATAGGTGGAGAAGTGAGCAACTGACTGTATGGAGCTTGGCTGCTGGCTGGGGTTAAAACATGACAGCTATCCTCATTTCTTGCACAGCTTGTAGTCTTCTTTTTCCATTTGTACAAAGTATAAAATATAATTGAATTCTGGGCTTGTGAAGCTGGATGAACTCCCACAAATTTTTTTAGGAAAAAAATAATTGTTTAATGGATCTGGAGGTAGACAAAGGGAAAAATGGGAGCAGGGAAAGGGGATAAGCACCCATAAATCTAATGACTTTAAGGATGTTAACAATATTATTGCTGAAAAACACTTTCAAATGTAGATAAGTTGTTGATTTCTACATAAAACCCCCAAACCTTTACTATATATTCTCCTATACTGTCCCAATTTATGTCTCAAAACGGCGGCTGCTGGATGCAATGCTGAGTATAAAGTTCCTGATTGTCTATTTTTGGATGGGTTTTCTTATGTATTTAAAACTTTGCATTTTCTAGAAGAATGGCACAATATTTTACTTTTTGCTTTGATACAGTGGCATTGGGGCAACTTCTCCATCTGCTGCAACTTCTTTGCTGCATTTCTAGGGCACCAGCCCTGCATCTGGAGAGGCATCCTTCTTGGTGATGAGGCTGCTGGAGTTTGAAGGAATCCCCCTTTTCCTGCTGCCATCTCATGATCCTCTCCCTCCTTCTGCCACCTGAGGCCTGGATGAGTGTTTGATACTGTGTACTAATTAGGCTTCACTACACTTAGGTTCATTTCCCTTTGTTTCTCTGCCTTTTTTGTGCCTTTATTTACGTTTGCTAACATTTGCACACGAGGCATCCCCCTCACTGTGCATGTTACAAACAATTGTTGACTTCCAAACTGATTGCAGAATAACTTATTTCACTCAAAATTAAAATCCAATCTCTTTCACTCTCTTCTGTCTCTGCCTCAGAAGATATAGCAGAGTATCACCTGCTCTTAGATTTGCATGTGCTTCCTAACGATTTGCATTGACCCTGATGATGTTAGATTATATTTTCACTAAAGCAGGGCTTTTGTTTTCCTGACTGGTTTTGAATAGGATGGTTGGAGATCACATGTAGTTGAAGTTGTGGACTTTTTGATCCTGAAGTTTCAGGTTGTTTCTTTTCTCCTAGGGTTTTTTGTAGAGGTTTGGGAAACAGAATCTCAAGACTGTCCTGGCAAACACATTTAGGATACAGTAATGTGAAAGTGCACTGCAAGCCCAGAATCCTAAATCAGGAAGTGAGTACAACATTCTGACCCTGAACAATTTGGATAGCTCAATATGACACAGGTGTTATATTTTAAATAAGATTTCGGTGGTAATATGCTCCCACAAAAGATCTTATTTTTTTTTTATTCCTACTGGAAAGAAGAAAAATTACAGCATTAGTCAGATTCTACAGACTATTATATTCAAAGTCCATTATTCTTTGAGGAAGGCAAAGTGAATGATTTTTGATTAGCCTCATTTATAATTTTTGCATTTGATGTCACTGATGCTAAACCAGCAGCTTTGAATCCTTAGCATGACACACACATTTTGCAAATAAGAAAATAAAATAGAAACAGACAAAAGGAATGTACCATTGAAAGAGGGAAAAGCACTATTGCTAATGTCACATAGAGAAAGAGGTTTGAGAGACCACCCATATTTTTCCATCACAGATCAGGTCATGCAGCTTCTGCTCAAAGGATGTTATACCCCTATGTGGAAATGCAAATAATCTTAAAAGCCGTGTCTGACATGTCTGCCAGAGATCTGGAAATGAGATTGCTTTTTATCATATTTTAAAATCTAAATCTTTTAATGAGCATTTTATCTGAATGTTAACTAAAAGCATTCAGGTATACATTCAGCAGGAAGATCTGATTTCTGTCTGTATTTCCACTAGTATTTTTCTCATATTTGTTGTCCAGTAAATCTTTAAGGATTGCTTGGGAGGTGAGTAGATAGGAATAAGAGTCAACCTATTAGAGCCAGAAGGGCATCTGCAATGTCATGTCAAAACAAAGTCTTAGAAATAACTTTTCCTGCCACTTGACAACTTCTTCATCCTTGGGGATGGACTGGGTATTAGTCAGCAGGTGCTGAGGGATCATATTCTGCATCACTTGTTTCTCTTGGGGTTTATTCCTTTCTCTCTCTCTCTCTCCTCTTCATTACAATTATTATTATTACTGTCATGATAATATTTTATTTTATTTCAATCATTAAACTGTTCTGATCTCAACCCATGAGTTTTACTTTTTTTCCAGTTGTTCTCCAAAGCAGGTTGGAGGAAGAGGGGAGTGAATGAGCCACTGCCTGGTACTTGCTTGCTGGTTGATGTTAAACCATGACAAGATTATACAGTGGTGTGTGGCTTTTCCAGCAACAGTATGGGAAATCCCTAGCACCACTGGAAGTGTAACGGATACCTTTTTCACTTGGTGCAGTTCAGGCCATATTCTATGGATTGACCTCAAGCTCTCTGGAACAAAGCTCTTTGCGCTTCACTGTCCTTCCAGTATGTCAGGGAGCATCGTAGCCCACTAATACAGTCACTTGAAAAGCAGCTATCTCATTCCTACTGTAGGCAATTAGCTGGGAAAGGTGACATGGAAGGACAAGATGCAATAACTTTAATGAAAACTTTCTCAGTCAGAAAGGTTCTCAGGCCAGAAGTGATCATTATGGTAATCTATTCTGAACTTCTGTAAAGAACAGGACACAGTATTTAATTCAGAGAATCCTTCAGTAAGACCGATACTTAACAACAGCTTCAACAAAATGTCAAAATTTAGAATTTCTTAAGGATATTCAACCCTCTAAGTTCTGAATAAGCACATGTAAGATCCTCAAAGTGTGCTACTATATTTTAGCAACAGATTTTCCTTTTATGTTCTAATTGAAGCTGGCATATGCTGCTGGCATTTTGAATAGCATTGCCTTCCATATCATCCAAGTCAGGCATAGGAAAATGCCATTCTCTTCCTTCTCATTTCAGTCAGATTCAAGATTTTTTTTTTTCTTCAATAGATAATAAATAACGTGCATGCATTTAATAAGAATTATGTCCTGAATGGGTGCAGAAAATAGCTAATTAAAACAATCCTTTTCCTATTCTCAGTAGCCAAGTCAGTACTCACCCACGTGAAGTCCAAAAGAAAGTAGGGGTGGACATTTACGTTTCTGACAGCATGTTAGAATACCATGTTAATGGTATTCTATGTCTGGACAAAGTGAAAATATAATACATGTTATTTTCATGGCTTTTATGATATTGACTTTTGAAAAGGGAATTTTCACTGATAATTCTGTTGTTTCCATTCAAGACACTTGTTTTACACTCTCACTTGACAAACAAGATTCTTTGTCATGGTTTGGATCTTTCCATTCCCTGAGTCATGACTGCCTTCAATCTCAGGAAGAATTGTTTTGAATTGAAGTTAACACTGAAGTCATTTGTCTTTACAAATATAAAAGCTCTTTTCTTATTATTGCATAAAGTATCTGCCCAGGGAGCATTTGCTGTCTGGGTTGTGTGGATAGGATACAAAATATGTGCAATTAATTGGCTGCTTTTGTAAAAAGAAGACTATTTAATCATAAAGGCAAAAGGCTTTTGTTCTCTGCAGAGAGCAAGTCATGTTAAATGAAGCAGCTCTTTCCCTTACCATGTCATACTGGCTTAAGATGTGTCTTTTCTTATTAATACAATAGTAATTAAGGTGAGAAATTTTGAATTTTAGTATTATCCAAAGAGAATAATACTATACTGCGTCATACAAAATTTGCTTTGTGTTATACGTGTCATTCTCATTCTCATCCGGACTTTTTTATGACTTGCCCTTTCCCAGATCTCTCAAATTACCTACACCACAGTTTATCTCCTGTTCACCTCTCTGTTCTTGTTACCACTCTAAGTCTATCCACATAAGTAGATATATTCTGTTGTCTCATAGCACTCTATTGCCCTTTCAACCCTTAGCTTTCTTTTTCTTCTACTTTGTTGGCCTTGAACATCTTCATTCTTCACACTGACTTTATGACCTTATGATCTTTTAAGTCCTTCTCTTTAAATACAACATTATTTTTTTTTTCTGGTTTGCTGTTTAACTTCTAAGTTTCTTCTGAAATCTTATTGTACAGCTTTTACTGGTGAAATTCTTGTAAAATTAATTCCTATTCTACACACTTTTAATGTTGTGTTTAGACATTTTATTTACATCATAGGATGAACTAGACTCTCAAAACAGGTGCATGAATGCTTACTCCTCAGAAAATCATGCTCAACCTCATGCTCAGAAGTGCTAAGCCATCTGCAACTTACTCTGCTCTCAGTAACAGTACTGGGCTTCAGATGTTGGGCTTTGGTATTTACACACTGAAGACAAAGATTCAACTCACTGACATTCATCTAAGAATCATGTGTCCAGATGAATCCAGTCATTTAACCTTCATCTGTGGCGTTAAAGACAGAAGATGACTACTTCATCCTAAAATGTATGGTAACTGAATGAAATAGTGTCTTCGTTCCTCTAATGAATGAAAAGTCTTCAAATCAGATGTGGGTGTTAAGCTGAAATGAGCTATTTTCTTTCTAGTTAGCAAAACTAGGTGAAAGGAATTGCATTGCTGGAGCTGAAAAAAAAACCCACGAAACATAAACATTTCAATTATAACTATTAACCTAGGCTGATTTGGATGATTTGTTTTGTCTTTGTCGGAATTTCTTCTAGTCTACCAGGGCATATCCAAATCAATATAGTGCCAATACTTTAGCTACCATTTATCACCTTCTCTGTACAAAACAAATATTCTTACTAAATTAACAAAATGGTTTCATAATTTGAATGTTTTTTTTATCCATTCCATGAATCTTACAACCTTTCAAGACTCCATGAATCTTACACCCAGTCAGTAGTGCAAGGATAAAAGCAGATTTTCATAGAAAAAAAATTATCCTTGGCATCACCTCTGCCTCATTCGAGAGTTCAATAGTGTCCTTTTTTATAGCTTGAACATTCTTGAATGTTCATAAACAAATCTTCTGTGTAGAAATCCATGACAGACCTTGCAAAGCAGAATGTGTATGTGAAAGTGGGCCCAGTTTATTTCACATAGCAGAGTTATTGAAATCCTGTTCAACATACATGGTCGTGTCAGTTCTTGAAAAAAACCCAACCAACCATAGGCTTTTCTGTTATGCATTAGTGAAGGATAATTTAAGCACAAAAATTTTTACAATGAGAAGGAGTTATATGGCAGGTTATTTGAATATTAGGAACTGTTAGTGAAATCTGTTTTTTAAGGGTTAAATTCAGGGGTGTTCTGTATTGTTTTCCACATGTGCTCCTTGTAGAATTGTGACTTTTGCTTCTGAGAAGGTGGCATTTGAAATGCATGAGAGACAGATGTAATACCTTCCATACTGTAGGCAATCCTGATAAACAGGCTTCTCATCCTGATAGATACATAGATGAAGAGAATAAGAAGGTAAGGTGATAGCTTTGGACCATAATAGCTTCTTTTTATCTAAAAAAACCCCCCAGTTACAGTATTTGATGCTCACAACTTCAATAGTTTATAGTGGAAATACAGGACAACCACTAAATTTCAGAGGAAGGTAATATACTCAGAGATACAATGCAAAAGATAAACCATCTTTAAAGATTCCCAGTATTTTGAGGAGAGAAGTGTCATTTAACTCTGATTGCTAGAAACAGTGGAGAGTAATCTGTACTTCTATTCACCTGACTAGGAGTATTTAATATTAAAAGTTGTGTGGCCAGAGACAGGGATACTGGGACGATTAAAATCTTTCAGTCCCCTTCATTGACAAGGATTAATTTTGCACATAACCCAGTATGCCACGGTAAATCAATAATGCCTGTGCCCCCCAGTACCCATCAAGGTTTGAATGGCAAAGTTTGAGGGAGTCCCACAGCATCCTGTAGTTCAGCACTGACCTGAGTTCCTAGGCTGTGCAAGAAAGTTGGGTTTGAAGTTGCTCTTGGGGGAGGCAGACTCAGGGTCCAGAGGTGCAGCTGGCAAGATGATGGATGCCTGTATTTAACACCTCAGTCTCGAAACATCAAAAACTCTTCATGGAAAAGTAAATAAACCCCCTGTTTTACCCAGCTCTGTGTGGCTCCCTTGATGTAGCTGAAGTAAATGGGTAGAACAGGAATGCTGAAGGACTGGAGTTTCTGTTAAGAACGTGTAAGAACGAGTAAAAAGATAACTAGAAGGAATAACTCTTCCTCAGAGAAAAAAACAGGCCATGTTGTATGTAGAGCCATCATGGGTTGTTTTACCTTGGTCTGAAACAGTAGGATCTCTGGGAATGGATTTTTGAAGTTTCCCAGCTTCTAGGGATCTGTCTATGACACAAAATGTTTCAGATAAAGAAATGTTGCATTTGATAGCAAATGCTCTATGATACTCAGTAGAACAGCTATTTTGGCCAAGAGCCTCAACTTTGAAGATTAAATAATGCTGATCACCTCTCCAGAGTGATTTGACAATTTATCTTAGTTAATTGGGCTTCAGTTAAGGTTGAGGGATTTAGCTTGGCCTATGGCCCATCTGAATCAGAGGAGCCAACAAAATATCATTTAAAAATAACTGTACAGACTCCAATTTAGCTTTTGTGGAGGTCACACATGATTTGTTTTGACTTAGCTTTAGTTTCTCATAATTTTGCTCTAAAAAGTGATGTAACAATAACATTCAAAGTTTCACTGAGAAACTTTTAAAGGAGATATCTACACATTTCCTGTTAGTTTTGGAGGATGATTTTAATGTTTGGAAATACTTTTTATAAATAAAATAGTACTTTATCCCTTGTTCCAAAGGTGTTTCAAAGGAAACTTTATATGTTTGAGTAGATTTTAAAGATTTTTCTACATTAATATATCCTCAAACATATGCTTTAATCCAAACCCTCTTTCCTTCCCTCTTCTTTAGAATACTCCTCCCAGTGTTTCACAACATAAACAATAAAAAGCAGAAGTGAAAACTAATTCTCTCTACCACTCCCTTTCTTTCTTTCTTTGTCTCTGAGCAAATTATGAAACTCTTGTCAATATGTAGACTACTGCTTTCCAAGACGATCTGCAGAATATCACATATTATAGAGGGTTTCCAGCTAAGAGTTTGATGATAGAAGTGAAAGACGATCTGAAGGAATTTTAGAGCAATGACAGTGATTATAATTAAGTAGTTTGGGAAGGACTGTTTGGGAAAATATATGTAACTTAATGACAGGTCAATCTTTGCCTGTGAAAATTGTTTTGTAATAGAAAATGGATTTTGGAAATGACCTGAATCTGTGCTTCCTGCAGGAAATTACAGCTTTGCCCTGCGGGACTTGTACTGCACCTTTGCAGCCTTGTCCAGACTCCTCTGCCAGACTTCATATCCTCTTCAGGTATTATCAAGTTCCACCTGTTGCCACAGCAGTGCTGCAGCAGAGGTATCATGGGCCATGATTTTCCTAGTCAATGTAAAAACCTCTCAAAACTCAGGATAAGACTGTACTTCTGCAACACTAATCTGAGACACTTATGGCCTTCTGCTGAGAAAAGCTGACTGACCTCGAATTACAGCATGTCCAACTGGACCACTCATTGCTCAAAAGCTCTGAAAAGCCAAGCTCTTCCAGATATGACCTCTAGAAAAAGAGAGGAAGAAGCTTAAGGTTAGATATTTAAAGATAAAAGTACTTAAAGTGTTCTTATTGTTGACTTTCAAACCGTGCATTGACTTTCAAATTCATACTAAGATAAATGGTTTTATTTCAGAGCTCTTTCTTTGCCCTCTACTGCAGCTACTTTTTTAGACCTTTATTAAGATCCTAAGGGTGGGTTTAAGATTCCAGATTATTCTCCTCTTTCTGGTATCAGCTTATTATATTAATTGCCAGATGTAGAGCTGAAAAGGCATATCACATCTTTGGAACAGGGGTGCAAGTGCTATTTCCAGAGGGAGTTTAAGTAATTTTTAAAGATTGATTGTGAGAGATTATATTGTATGAACCTAGGTAGTTTTCTACATATCCATCAGAGGAAGAAGTCAAATATACAGATTGGAAAAACAAATATGCTTTCTCTGAGGAGTTAAAAGAGATTTAGAGAGTGAAGTATGATGAATTCATGTTTTCCTGCTGCAGCTGAAATCCTCACCGCTCTTGGCTTCCTAGCAACAGTGCCTTCCTAACTCATGACTGGAGATATTACAGGGAGAAATCAGTCTATCATTCATCATATAATTGTTCAATCTATTGGCACTCCTTAGAAGAACTGTTCTGTACCTTTTAGCAGAGATATACAACAGCAGTAGCAAGTACCAACAACACACAGACAATACAGAAAATGACATTTTTGGTTGTGATTGGTCTATCTTGTCCTGTTTTCTCTTTCTCTCTCCCTCAGAATATCTGGAATGATCAGAAACTCTGAATGTTGAAACGCAACCCTCCTCTTAAGGGCAAAATGTGAAAGGAAAAGCCCTCTTCCAGTGCACTGCTGCCCTCATCCTCTTAAGATACATGATTGTATCACCACCCCATTAATGTAGGATTACGTGCTCTCACCTTCACACACAGTACCTCAGAATCCCATTTCCCCCTTACCCCCCACCCCATCTTAATGACTAATATCTGCTCTCTCTATTCAAATTTTCCCACACAGGCAAGCAATTAGTTATGGTTAGGTTTCCAGAATAACTCTTAAGGTGCGGATTTGGTGGGAGGAAGCTGCATTTCTCCCTGTTACAACCTGCCCCTGAAGGTGAGGATATCTGAGGTAATTGTTAATAGATCTCTTAGGGTGGATTAGAGTGAAACGACACTGAATGACCAGTGTTTATATATATATATATGTGTGTGTGTGTGTTTCTATAGGGTTTCTTTTAGAACTGCTTAGTTGCAATGGAAAGGAGGCATGTAGCTATTTTGGTTATTATCTGTAGAATTATAGCAATATAAAAGCATAAAAATATAAGTTGAGGAAACATACAAGGAAAAGCAAGAAGGAAAAAAGACATGAGTAGAAAGATAGTAGGTAGGAAAGATATCACCATCTGTGAATCCAGTGATGGGACTTGATTATTGCAATTTTGACGTCTATTTGTCAAAATGATGGTCACAGCCTTGATCTGTCAAAGGTGGGGAAAGCCCATGAAACACAGCGTTCAACACGTTAATATACATTCAGGTTTATGTGGGACACCCAGGTACTTCCCTGGGGAGGGGGGGAATGTTTTACACTGTCTGATGCAACACTGTGGAGCTGTTGCAACACTGTGGACCACGTGCAGTCCTCTGGTGGAAGGCACCAGAAATGAGTCTGGGGGCACTTCAGAGGTCTTTGATGTCTTATGACCCCTCCTAAAACATGACAGCTGCCTCTCACATCAGTGTCAGCATAGCTGAGCCAGTTGTGTACCATCAGAAGGGATGAATGCCTTCAGGCCTATATGTGAATGTCCTGATAGCTCCCCCAGAGGGATTTGGGGGGAAGGAGATTTACAACTGAGCCAGTTGTGTAAGGGTGGACATTTGGCATGACAAAAGATGCTATCCTTCCTCTGTAGGGTCTGCTTCTTACTGGTCTTCTCCCTTTTCTGGCTCAAAACCCAGCTTGTAACCTCTGGTGGTGGGAGAGCACCCACTTTGCACGTGGGCTGTTACCTTGCAAGCGAAGCTTTTGAAAATGGCCAATTGTTTGAGTCACTAACAATTAACACTTCAAAGTCTCACACTCCTACCCCTACTTTATTTTACTTTTGACTTTACTGATATAATACCGAACACTCTCGTGATCCCAGATGTCTGGAATATTGGCTTCTCTCTGATTTGTGAGTAGGAAGGTGATTTGATATGTTTTCTTCTCTCTCTCATCAGCTTCACAGCTGCCCTCTCTACTGCTCCTCTAGTCTGATTGGGGGAAATCAGCAATTACCTTTTTATTTTAAATACAATTTTTAACTTCTAACTGGATTAGTTCGTTGAGATGGATCTTAAGAGGAAGGAATCTAGGACATTGGACTGATGAGATGATGATTTACTTGATCACAGGGATGCTGTGCTAAATTGTATGTTCATACAAGCTTGGGCTGGCCACTGCTACATTGTTCAGTCCATTTTTTAAGATGAAAGCAAAAAATTATTATTGTTAAATTCATCTTACTTTCCATGGATCAAATTCTAAGTCAGCCTAACCTTGCATCCAGCTTCTTTGTCCACCCCATCTGCCCTTGAGAGTTCTTATCTTTTATGCGTTCTTTCTTTAGATTGTAAGATCTTCAGGTCAAGGATCTTTTCCTCATATGTTTTTACTTCTCCATACAAAAATGTTCATATTTATAAAAAGTCATCTTTATTACCTTTCAGATTTACGCACAATTCAGATAGCTCACACAGCTGAACAAACAAACAAAAAAAAAAACCAAAAAGGAAACAAACAACAACAACAACAAAAAACAAACCACAAAGAAACAAAAAACCCACCAAGAAACAAAGAGATTTGAAGATAAGACAGATGTTTTTCTTCCTGTGGAAGTTATCAGGATATAATCTGGTTTACAAAAACCTGTTCTGACTCTGAAAAGGGGCAAATCCTCTTGGCTGATGTTGGGGATATTAGGGATACCTTTGAAAGTGGTCAAGCAAAGAAAAACAGGTGTAGCTTAACATCTTCTCAGGGAAGTAGTTTTAGAATACTGGTTCTGCAAGTTGCTTTACTCCGTTATCAGTTCCGTTCTCACAACCAAGAATGGTAAGGGCATATCCACTCTGGAGCACTTAAGCTCCACGGTAATCAATCCCTTTAAGATCTATACATCAGGCTATATAGGAGTGAAATGATCAGACGTTTGATAACATATTTGTGTAAGATTAATACTTTTAGCTTTGCTTAGCATTTCTAGAGGAATTTTAAAGTCCCTGGGTTTTTATTTTTCAAACTACGTGCCAGATGACTTCACAACACAACATATATTCTGTGAAGTCAGCAGAATTTGTCATCTATATTCAACATTCATGCTTCAATTTTGTGTACTTTTAAGTATTCTGTCTTCAAGCAGAGGACACAGTTCAGCTACTTATTCATAACTGTTGCCAATAAATCTCTCTCTCTAACATCTGTTGAAAAAAGACTTATCTGTTGGAATGATTGGAGAAGGTCTGGAAGGTGGGTATCACTATTTAAACTGCAAACACCAGAGAAACAGGGCTTAATGTTAAATGGCAGGAGTTGCTGTCAGATTATAGCGTCCAGAGTCCAGTTTGGAGGGAAATCATGTAATCCGACGTTGACATGGCTTGGACCATAGCAACTTGATTGACTGTTTCTATGAGATATGTTTTTTTGTCTTTCAAGATACTATGTTCATGAGGTTTTACTACTTCAAAAAAATTTCTGTTTTTTAAAAGTCATGATGGGGAGTTTCCGTTCATGGATGTCAAATAGTTTGCTATGCAAGTAGGATCTTACTGGAGCCATGGAGACAGCTTATAGTAAGGAGGGTTCCCCAGCAGGAGTTAATACCCTATATGTAGTTCCTGAATGAATAATAATTCCAAATGCTGAATAAACATCCTGCGGTTTATGTCTCAGCTTCTCTATGCTATTCTGATACTGTCCATGATGTTGCAGCTTTCATGCCAGGATTCTAATGGAAGTTAAAACCTTTTTTCTTTAGCAAACAGAATCCTGTTAGTATGAATGAAGGTCCAGAATCATTCATTACTTTTGCTTTTATTTATTTTAGAGAGAGATTTATGACCTTCTTTTTTTCTTTGGTTTTTTTTCTTTTTCTGAGTCATGAAGCTGTATGTATAAAAGAGTAAAACCCTCAAAATGTCAAAAAAGTTTTCTCAAGCCATCAGTCAGAGCAAATGTACAGCAAACTCAATTTCTTACAAAGCAACAATGTCAAAACAGAAGTGAGTTTATTCATAATTTAAATACATTATATGAATTTAGAGTTCCAACAAATAAAATAATTGTTGTTTTCATTAAAGTAGCAGTGCAAAAAGTCCAAAGATTTGACTCCAAGTCTGGATAGCATGTGATGCTCTAGGAAGAAATGAAAACAACTTATCTAGCTGCTAAGATTACTATCTATTGCAAAGAAGACCTCTACAAGGTGATCTGGGAAAATCCGAAACAACATAGGGATAAAAAAATGGTCAAAATTTCAAATCATAACACTTCTGGAACTTTTGTTAACTCCTGAGCAATATTTTGAAGGGATTTTTAAATGCCTTTTAAAGTACCTACTTTGATACTAATATGGTAGCTTCTTGATCAAAGAAGTATTTTAAGATAAATGTAGTAACTGATTGCTGTTGTATTAGGACCTGGGTGCAGCAATGGTACTACGATAGTAATGGTACTGTAATCAAATAAAGAAAAGGACCAACATTCTCTCATTCACTTCTGCTTTTTATCTTTGTGCTTGAAATTTTCCACATCTTTACAGATTTATTTTTTTTTCTCCCAAGCCATCTTCAGGATTTCCCTTAGCTCTGCCTTTTCCCCACTCCAAAACAATTTTGCTTTTCCTGGGATAATGATTACAAACACTATCACAGCTACGAAATGGCATCTTTACAGGAAACATTTAAATGCAATAGTGCTTTTCAGCCTAAATGACAGTTGTTTGAGGGAAGATATTACAAGTTTATGCACTTCTCTGACTTTTTAAGGTGCAAGAGGAGAAAGGATTTTCAAAATAATCAAAGGAAGTTACCTATATATCTCTACATGTAACTAAGTTGTGGAATTTCTTACTAAGACATGTTACATATGCCCAAACTTTATGTGGATTCAACAACCACCTGGAAGAATAAAGAAAACATAACAAAACAAAAAACCCCCAACCATTTAGGGTTATTAGACAGTAAAGTAATACCTGGGTGTCTTCACAAGACTAGTCTCTTTTATGGATCAGTAGAGAGGGCAAATGTAGAAAGGCAAATGTTGCCTTTGTCTTCAAAACAGACCAAAAGATGATGCAGTGTACTACAAACTCATCAGTCTCAGTTTGGTTTCTTGGAACACATGGAACAAGCTTTCCCGAAACACAGTTCTGTTGAGAAGAAGAAGGTTACTGTGATGTCAGCATGGATTTACTAATGGTAAATCATATTTGACCAGCCTGATTGACTTCTGTGATGAAATAACTGGACAAGGAAAGAAGAGCAATTGTCATTTCCTTTGATTTTAGCAAGATTTTAGATAATGTCTCCCACAATATTCTCAGACACAATTTGAAACATTATGGTCTAGATAGATGGAAGCTACTGGCTGGATTTTTCAGCCTTAGAAGGCAGTGTTTATGTCCTGGATTACACAAAAAAATTCTGGTATCCACCTTTTTTTTTTTTTTCTCCCTTCCAAATATGCCTTTTTGGATTTTTGGTGTTTTGCCTTCTTTAAAGAGACTGAACTGCTACTGATTAATGGCTTAAATATTTGACCACCTGCAGTGACTGCCCAGGTGCTGTAAGAGACTGGATCTTTGGTGCTCATGGCTTAGTCAGCAGTGCTTTGCTTAACATTGTGCAGAGCGGCCATCCAGGCCAGGGGCCAAAGGCATGCGCTTGTGGCACCTCAGGCTACAAACTGGGTGTTAAAGAAGGTAAGGAAAGAGGCAAATCCCCCTAGGTGTTTCTTTTTCCTTACACAGATTACTCAGCTGTAATAACTCCCTGGAACATTTACACCTAGCCTGAAAGTATTCATCTCTTGTTGATGAACCATAACAGGCCATAATGGACTCAGCTGCATGGACAGAGACAGCTGCAACATCTTAGGAGGTGTCAAATACTCCCGAAGTATCCTGTGTCTCACACTATTACATCACCGAGTGTAAAACTCCCTTCCCCACGGGAGGTACCGGAGGCATTCCCACCTGAACCTGAGCGTATGTTCCTCTGAGTTGCAGGGCTTCCCTCACCACCTGGGGCTTCCACCACCAGCTTGATGGATCTGGACTATAACCACCACTTCGACCAACGAGCATCAAAACTGACACAAACAACTCTCTTCGCTGGATTGAATGGGTGTGTTGAGGGTCCTTTCAGTTGCCTTGGGGGTCCACAGCCCTGCTCTAAATGCCTGTACCAGCACCATAGCTTCACTCCAGCACCACACGAGTGTCTACCAGTATTGAAACCCAACTATCTGCCATTTCCTGCCAGCACTGACTCTCCTCCTGCCAGGTTTTCGGGGTATAGCAGAGGCTTACCACATGAAAGGGTGACCACCTTGTCTTTGTTCCGTGGCCACATGTGTTTTTTCCAGGTGGGGGGGGCTGGCCGCCATCCCGATTTGGTCCAGTGGGTGTGGCTTGGGAAGTTTCTCCTCATTGATTGGTTTAATCCAATTTTATCAGTATTGATTTTAGCATTCTTCTTGCTAAATAGTTATTTTTTCACTTACATCCCAGTGTATTTGATTTCTCTGCTGTATTGGAGAAACCAGGGATATTGAATCCAAGGGAGGTGACTTCTGCCCAAGGCGTCCACCCCTCCAAATTGTCTCAAACCAAGACAGTTTACTAGGTTGTGCTCTATCAGTCACCAGGTCACAAGATGGCCTTGTCCTATCTAACAACTTTATCAATATCCTGCAGGAGGTAACAAAGTGTGCTCTTGTCAAGTTTCCAGATAGCACCACACTGGGTGGTCATCTTGTTGCAGTTTGATCAAGGCTTGGAGCATAGGTCTGAAAAGCCCCTGCCAGAAACAAGTCAGGGCTTGTCAGAGCTGAGTTGGGACTAGT
>JAYRBT010000082.1:103346210-103376793 GCA_036023395.1 Myiotriccus ornatus
AGCAAGCTTGGACGGTGGCAGTGAGGTCCTCAGGACGCAGATGGATTGCCTTATAGGGCTAACGAGCTCCATCTGCCTGGGGAGTGGCCCTGACCAGGAATCGAACCCGGGTCTCAGAGGTGACAGGGCCACGTCTTAACCACTAGACCACCAGGTAGCAACATTAGTATAATTACACTGACTTCTGTATTGTAGATTAGGATAAACAATGCCAGAATCAGGGTTCCCCAATGTAACTGCATCACTAAACAAGTATAAGTATTTTAGTCTTATTTTTAAGGAGAGATTGGCCACAGCACTCCGAAGGTATTACAATATTCCAACAGCCAGGCCAGCAGAATTTCAGTATAACTTGGTAAACTGACAAACTACACTGAAAAAAGCACTTGTACTCATGCAGAAGGTGCCTGCATAGGGATTTACATCACCATAGCTACGTGATATACTTTTCCTACTAGAATTCTGCTGGACAATTTCCCTATGAAGACAGACTTCAAATGATGTAGCATTAGAAGTACCATGGGAGCGGTCCTCAAAGTGATAAAAATTCTTCCCTCATTAAAATTTAAAACCATTAAAGTCTCAGGGAAATTTGTGCATTGGAACTGGACACTTTTCAGTTGAATACACTGAGTATTTCCTATCTGTCTCTCTCTGAGTTTGAAGTCACCAAAACTCAGCCAAGAAAGGGCAAAAATTTCTCTTCTGATTTGTATTTGATTATAATTAGAAATTGAACTATTTTTAATCAAGATAAATTACCATTTTGTTAATTACCTTACATACATTTCCAGTCTTAAAATGGTAGAAATAACAGATAACAACCAAAGTCATCCTACATCTCCCTTACTCCTATCATTCTTCTTTCATCCCAGCTTTCCCAAACATTTGCTTGAACTCTTTTACCAAAGAAACTTCAATAAGCTGGGAAGATTTCTATGTCTGATTTCTTGCTGCAAATCAGGACCAAATTAATCTAAGAGAAAGAAAACACCAAAAATTATGAGAAAACTTAAATGAAACCAAAGTAAAATGCAGAATCTGTACTTTGTTCACTCTACACCAGCAACAAACAAGGTTTCAAGAAATTAATTGCCTGAATCATATTTGTCTCTCTCTTTCTCTCCTGCTCTCTCTCTTCAAATTTTCTTGGAATTGCTTATATTTCTACTTATCTGGGATCTTTTTGAGCTAATTTGTTATAAGTCTTTAGTCACATAACTCAACTGACTTTAATACATTTACAATGCTGTAAAGTAAGAATCAATCCTAAAAATTATTTTCAGAAGCTACTTCTGCACTGATGACTTTCTGGGTCTATTCTAGCTGGGAGGGACAAAGGAAAATTTGTTAAGGAGCCTCACTAGTTTTTGTGTCAAGTAAACCGGAAGCCTGCTCTGAGTCACTTCTTTCAATGAGAATCATTCACACCCCATTAGACAGACACTAGTGCAGCATTTGAATCCTGACCCCTGATTCACTGCCCCCATTCACTGGCAAGTGATGTCTTCCCCCCTCCCCCCACCCCCCCCTTTGGGAAACAAACATAATTTTAAACCTTCAGGAGACTGGAATAATGTGAGTGATAATAAAATATAGTTGCTCAGTCTTATATTACTTCTCAGTTGATGATTCACAATAAAATATCTCAAAATGTAATCCAGAAGAGAAATGACTTGTCCAGTGCTACAAGCTAAGCTTTCACTAAACCGCCTACAAATATGTGCTGATCTCACTTGGGAGGTATAGATTATAGACATTATGAGAAGGTTCTTCACACTTAAAGCAGTTGCTGCTTGTCTGATTACATTCTCACTCTTTTTTTTTTTTTTTGTACCAGTGGCTTATCATTAAGTATCTGTGGGTACCTCTTGGGTATGCTGAGGTCATAAATGTGCTTTTGGGATAAACCTACCTGTGTCGAAGCACTAGACAGAAACCCACAATAAGAATCTGTCAGCTTTCTTATTTGTTGTTTTCTGCATCTACCTCAAAGTTCCCCTATTTTCTCACTACCATGCCAATCTTTATTGCTTTTTCTTTACTCATACTTGCATGGGTGACAATTGCTGTCTACAGCTGTTATTGTCCTTTCAGTGTGTCTGTCCTGTCCTTGTGATAGTCTGACTCTGTTTCAGTCATGTTCTAGCTTGCAGTCTTTCCCCTTAAATGGCAAATGCCTGCAGTACTCACATTGCATCACTGACCTTCCCTCCAGGTACAAAAACTTGTTATTTAAGAAATCTAAGAATTTGTACAACAGAGAAAAGGAGAATATGGAGTAAGAATGTGTGCTGACATTTCAACTCCTCTGAGCTTTCCTGAAAACTCAGATGATAACAAACACCTGCAGTTCTCCAGCAGGCTGATCTTTCTCTTCTCTTCACTGGTAACTAAGGAATGCCTTCGGCACCTATGGGCTGACACCCCCTACAGTCTAGATTACTGGCTTCAGTGAAGCCCAGTTAAAGCAGCCACCAGCCCACAACAGTGTTTAAAACTACAGTCAGAACCTAAGAGACAGGCAAATTGGCTTTAGAGCTCATTGCAGAGAGCTCTCCCCCAAAATGGAGAATTTAGCCGTGATAGTCTCTCTCATGCTATGGTCCCAGGTGTAATGAATGGACCATAGTACTGCCCCAGTCTGTCTTCTCTTTGGCCGTCACAAATGCAGAGCGGTGTGAGGATGACAGAGAATTTGGGGAGGGACTGAGGTGCCACTTACAGTCAGGATGGAGAGATTCGGCCCATTACAACTAACATGAATCATTGACTTCCCTTTAAAATCATGATTCTGCTTTCCTTTCGGTGCTAATACTTAGGCAATTATCATCACATGCCAACAGCTCTTTTTCCCTTCAAATTCTTCCCCGCAAGATTCAAATATTTTAGTGTGTCTAGGTAGGAAAACCATCTCAGGTTGCATGTATGTTGCTCGTCAAACCACTTCAGGTTTCTGGTCAAAAATGCCAGTTTGCCTTACTTGAAAAAAGAGACAGAAAAATCAATAAAGTGTGGTATTTCATTTTATCCAGGATAATAGGAAAGTAAATTAGTCAATAATGGGATCTTGTAGGTAAGTCATTCTAACTCTGTTTGTTTCACTCAATCTTTTGGGATAAATGTGCTTAATATCTTTATGTGGAATGCCTACAATTTGTTATAATTTTATATTCTTTTCTCTCTGAGGGCAACTGAATCTTGGCAATGCTTTGGAAATGGGATTAGAAGAGAGGCTTGAAAGGTTTAAAAATCTTTTTCACAGTAAAGCAGTGTAAAACTGTCAGCAGAGTAAATTTCTTTAAAGGAATTTCCCTAGATTTTTACTGCCGTAAATGAAAAGTATAGCCCAATGAATGAGAGCTTGGAGTTTGGCTTGATGTGGGTAATCTATAATCTTACAGAAGTTGGCAAATATGAACTGTTCTCAGTAAGCAAATGTTTTCACAACTGAGGAGATGCATGTGTCACAGGAGAAAATTCTTCACAAGAACAAGAAGACTTTTTTTGCTCATTTCCATCTAACTTGCACAAAATGTTTCAAAAACATCTTGCTAGAAAGTGTAAATATGTAAAAACACAGTTTAAATATTGTATATTAGTTTTGCCTTAACTATAATTTTTGGTGAGACGTTTGTTGGTAGCACAGCTGATAAAATGTATATTAGTTTTTTTAAAAAAAAATGAAGCATGAAGTGGTAAACATCTCTGTAAGTGATAATGCAAACGAGACACATAATTTTGTATTTGACAATTCGTGCAAGCAGAGTTGAGTCACATAGGGTTCTGTTCAGCTGTAGAGCATACTCCCACCCTCTCAAACAAAAATGCTGCAGAAGTTCAAAGGACAGTTTCACTTGGTGAGTTGTTCCATTCAAAAAAAAGGAGAAAAAAATTTAGAAAATTTATTGTAATAGATCCTTTTACTCTCCTGTTCATGGCTAAACCAAATTCAACAGTGTCAAAAACCCTCTTGCAGAAACTGCTGCTTAGCACTTGGGGTAGCTGTGTGGTTGGATGCAAAAAAAAGCCAAAAAGCTACAATGGTGTTGGAACTAGAGAGTACTTCAACAAAAGACAGGTTACAGCCGGTAGTTTTTACTCTGAACATTGATTTTCCCAAGGACGTGTTGTACGTCAATGCCTAAACCGTGGTGACCTGAGTTTATTTCTTTTCATTGTGACAGTGAAGTCTGTCACGTGCCCAGAAGCTGGTGAAATGACCCTTAAAAGTGGCTTTACTGCTGAAAAAGTCAATGTTATGAAAGGCTGAAGAAAATTCACTTTGTAAGAATGGGTCCGCAAGAAACCTTACTTTGTTATTTTCCAAATAGTTACTTGCAGCTGCAGCTGTAATAGCCAGCCATCTTAAACTGTATCTCTTTGGCATGACAACGAACTCCACTGCTCTGTAGCATTCCCTCTGGTACCACCCACACGTTTTTCTGTCTTGGGTTCTCTGGATTGCGGGATGCAGCAGGGTTGAGACTCGTATTCCTGTCTCTTTTATCTAATTTGCTATCCCGCTAGTATCAACACACAACATTGTATTTTCATAGTTAGGACCATGAATCAAATTTACATGTTTGGGGGTGAAGCCAATAAGTATTTATGACACCACAAATACTATCTTAATTATATTTCCAGTTCTTTGGGCAGGAACTGGTCTCGCCTTTGTTCTGTGGTGCCTAGCTTGACTGCGTGTGTCTGCATAGATAGACTCTTGTGTTTTGTGGATTCTGACTTCACCAAGATCCTGACCATGTTGCAGAAATATAAGTAACCTGTCAAGCATCTCTATGATATATCTATCCATAGAGCAAAGAAAATAACCCAGTGTTCAAAGCCTAAATTAATTTAAATCTCCATGTCCAAACTCTCATCCATACTCTGCAGGATTGCGTTGCTAGTAATCACGAATGTTTACCTGTGCTCAGCTTCAGATGAGAATTATTTGACTCTCACTTCAGAAAGGAAGCTTCTCAGGCCTCAGACCTCCAGTGGCTAGTCATGGTACACTGAGTCATCCAAAAACTCTCCCCAGTTCTAATGAAAAAATCATCTGAGCTGTGTAACTGTTTAACTTCAGTAGAAGGTCTACAGGGTACCTTGCATAATACAATTTGTAAATAATTGGACATTTCATTCAGTTTTCATTCAGGCTGAATATGCTTCCTTTCTGGATTGCTGCTGGCAACCCAGGATTTAAATTTTTTCTACAAGATTATTTTTGAGACAAAATAATACCACTTCATAATACGCTGGAATAATTCTGAGCAAAGGAATGAGGCTGGGTGCATAATATGATTAGGTATAGGTAGAACAGGGTAAAATATCATCTCAAATAAAAGAAAATAAAATTCAAAAATTCTCTTAAAGCCATTTTACATGTATTTTAAATAACCATTTCCTATCACATTTTATCTAAAACTATTAAGGAAAAGAAAATGTGCTCAATTTGGATGAAAATTAAATCTCTCAAAACTGAAAAATTCCCTACTGGCTCCATACAAGACTTTGAACAGTTAATTACATTCTTTTAAACACTTTTTCAATTCAGCAAATTTTGGCAGTGTGTGGAATAGTCTCTGTCTTCTTTAATTACCTATCACAGAGGAAAGATGTAAGTAACATAAATAATCTCCTTAGGACTTCAAATAAGAAATAAACATTTCCCTTGCAATAAGAAAGTTAGAGGAAGTTTCACTTTGAGGCACAGGGAAAGAGTGGGTAATTCTAAAACAGTAGTCAAAGTAATTCTAAAACATCTGTCAAAGAACCTGCTTTTTTACTATGAGGAAGAAATTATTCTCTTGCACTTTTTAATAAGGTCAGACGTCAGATGACATACCTCAAATACCTTTGGAGTCTCAAATAAAGACCATTACAGCCACGTAGGTTCTCAAGCAGGAAATTCCCTAGTCAACATCTCAGTTCTTTCCTTGTTTGTTTGTTTGTTTTTAATGCAAAGGTCTCTGAAGTTGCATTAAAACATTCCCTTGGTATCTACTTAGTTTGCTGTAATCACGTAAGAAATAGACGAAGTCTGCAGAAGTTTATGATGGCTGTTTGCTTATTAGTTTGATGTCTATGGTTTCTGCGTCCTTGAGTGTTCCCTTCAACCATCACAGAGTAGCAGAAAGATTACTGACGAACTGAAGAACTGTGGGATATATGAGTTATTTTTGGCCACTCACACATCTCACCAGGCTAAAAGTGGTGAGAACAGATGACCAAAACTTTATCAGGACTTGAATCATGCATTTCAGAGCATTTACATTCTTTTCAATGCTCTCATCACCTCTTTAGCTTTTCTGGTTTTAGCAGGTAACATTTAATTTATCTCCAATTTCCATCTACTAGTGTTAAACAATAAAGCAATCTTAAAAACTCTGTTTTCATAAGCACCGGGCTAAAATAATTCCTGTGAGTGAAGTCCTTTTTTTTCCAGTTGTAGGAGCTTAGGGCTGAAAACCTTGGAAACTAAAATCTTGCATGGAGATACAAGTCAGAGATCCTTCTGATGTGTGTTAATTGTGTTTTTCTTGGTTCCACTACTCTGTAAGCAGGAGGATTGTTCCATTGTCTGTTCCATACCTTGACTGCACTCTTAAATCAAAGTCAACTTTCAATTCAAATGCAGAATAAAATTGTTCAACTATGATTATTTTCAATAAAATTAAATTTCCAAACTTTTAGTGCTAAGAGAAATGCTAACTTGAAATCTATGTGATTGTAGTAAAATTGTTAGGTTGAGAAAAATATTTGTTTTAATTTTTCTTTAATTTCTGCTTAAAATTAAAATGAAGACATTACCTAGGGTGATCTAAGTGATTTTGTTGTATGACATTATTTAAAACCTTACCAGCTGCCTCTACAGTAGTTTCCATGATGAAAAACTTCTAGTAAGCTTTCACTGAGATACACATTAAAGCATCCTAAAATTAACCCAGCTTGTCAGCTGTTATCCACAAGAAGAGCATTCTCATTAAGAAAGTAAAATATCAGTTTTAGGGAAATAAATTGGCTTCTGACATCAAAAGATACAGATACATCTCAATTTGTGTCAATATGTACTTTCACCAGAACGTGCTAAATAGCTCATGTTATGCAAAACATTTATATCTAATGAGTGATTCATATTAAGGGATAAAAGCTTCCCTTTTGTTTTCTTCTTTAATATCTTTAGTTTTCCACTATCTTCTGCAGAGATAATCATATGATTTCCCCACTTCAGAACACCAAGGAATTGAAAGGATCTCAGTGTGATTAGAATAATCAAATCATTGAATCAGAGAATTGGATTCTCTGCTTCCTGAGTTGGAAGGGACCCCCAAGGATCCCTGAAGTCCAACTCCTGGGCCTACACAGGACATCCCCAAGAATCACATCACATGCCTGAGAGCATTGTCCAAATGCTTCTTGAACTCTGTCAGGCTTGGTGCTGTGACCAATCCCTTAATCAATTAGCCTTGCAATGTCACTAAGTACAGATCTTTAGGACTGCTGTAGGGGTTCCCTACTTTCTATCGGAATTATGTAAAATATAGACCTTTATTCATATAAATTTTATACAGAGATTGAAGCTTGACATAAAAGAACTAAAGAGAAGGTAATTTCAGCATATTCAGCCCCTCCACCATGACCAAGAGACCCTAAGGAGTGTGAGAGGCATTACACATGAACTAACCACCTGCTGGTTAAATCCTTGATGGATTTTTCACAACCTATTACAATACTGGAATACCATAAGGCTGAAGAATGAAGATCACATGAAGGCATGAAGGACTTTCATCATACAAATGACGCTGGACTTAGATGATAGATTACTTAGTCCGAGTAAAGATGCAATCTTATTAAAGCTGCTGTAGGTGGGGAGATCTCTTCTGAGAAATACTGAATATGAACACATTGTGCAATTGCTTTATGAAATACTTTTGGCAAAATATCAGTAGCAGAATCTTGAGTGTGAAAAAAAACAATATTGAGAAATACCTGTAGATTTAAAAAGTATGTTAACTGAACTAAAAGTGAACGGAATGGGACTGATATAAGAACTCATAGTGCAGGCTGCAGAACCAGTGCTCTGGAGATAATTACTCCAAAAGCTCGGAGTAACATATTCAGGTTTCCTTTAACTTTCTTAGAGGATCTGTATTTTGGGGTACCATGAATTTTGTGTGGAAACTGTTCTTTTTGCAATCCTGTAGTAGCAACGTTTTTCTGCTGATCTTAAAACCTTCCTGGGATCAAGAAGACTGGTCAGGAGGTTGGCCTACAGCTTTTCTTCCACTCAGGATGCCCTTCTGCAGGGCATTTTAGCTGATTGTCCCCATTCATTATGCTATGGTTCACAGCATGGTGTTCTCTAAGATATCATGAATTGGGTTAATTTCAGAGGCTTTCCAGGACCACACCAGCCATAAACACACATTCTGTCCCTGAGACAAGACCAGATATTGCCCAACCATTAACCCAGCACTGCTCAGTCCACTGATAAACCATGTCCCCCAGTGCCACCTCCACCAGCCTTTTAAACACGTCCAGGGAGGGTTACTCAACCACTTCCCTGGGCAGCCTGTTCCAATGCCTGACCACCCTTTCTGTGAAAAACTTTTCCTTAATATCCATTCTAAACCTCCTTTGGTGCATTTCCTCTGGTCCTGTCACTTGTTACTTGGGAGAAGAGACCACAACATCCTTTCAGGTAGTTGTAGAGGTTCCCTCTCTGCCTCCTTTTCTCAGCGCTAAACAATCTGAGCTCCCGCAGCTGCTCATCATTAGATTTGTGCTCTAGACCCTTCACCATCTCTGTTGCACTTCTCTGGACAAACTCCAGCACCTCAATGTCTTTGTACTGAGAGGCCCAAAACTGAACACAAGATTTGTGATACAGTCTCACCAATGCTGAGTACAGTGGGAAACCACTGGAGAAGGAAGGCATCGATCCTGCTACCTCTTGCCAAGTGAGTGCCCTACCATTTGAGTTATTCTCCTCATTGTTAACACAGGATTTTTTGACTGCTGACAACGTACAAACAAATGTCAATCATGTTGTCGGTGTTCACAGTTGTTATCTTGTCCAGGTACAACCATGATACTAAGATGATTGCAGATACTTCATTCCATATGACAGAATTAAGTGTCCATGCTCCGTTAAAAGAACTTTGTATTTAATCGCAAAGGTGTTATTATTGAAAATAAAATGCATGCTGAATGACACTTGATCAGTGTAAGGATCCCACAGCTGTCCATATTTGCTCTCCAGAATGAAACTACTGAGGAGTCTGCCTTCTTCACAGTAAGGTTATAATAGCTCATAAAGCATGTTGGTCAGGTGTCAGCCTATTTTATAGTCACTTGATGGCTCCTGTCATATTATGTAATATTGTGTCTCCACAAGGTGGTAGAAGTGGGTAATTAATTTCACAGCATGTAACATTCATAGTTTGATTGCCTTCACTTTTACTCTGGTAATGAAAAGATACCTTAGTCCTTCATTTTATAGATTTCTTTTTTTCCCCTAACAATGGCCAGTTTTCTTATAAATGTCTTGGTAATGCCCAGCATTTCATTCATCTCGTCATATTTTGTTGTAAACAGTTTTTCATTTAATTAATCTCATCACTATCTCCTCATCTCCCTTTAATGTTGACTTTTCTAGGATTCTTTTATTTGTAGTTCAATTGTACTGTTGAAGCATGATACCTTAATGGCATGAAGCCAAGGTCAAATAGCTTGGGATGGATGAATCAAACTCTTTATGGATAGATGTTAAATGAAATACTGAGTGGTGAAACCATGAAAAAGGAGACCAGGCCAAAATTTTCAACAGGAATGACTCATTCTATAATGTACACTTCAGAATATTCCATGCTGTTGCGAACTGTCACAGTAAAATAGCAGAAGAAAAATACCTCTTGTTGTTTCCTCTGTGTTGCTGAGATTTCAATGGGTGTCTGAATTCTGTCTAGTGGAGGACATCTTTCACTCCATGTGTTCTAGCTTCCTCACTTATGAGCTTTATCATTACTCTCTATAAATGCATAGACTCTATTTTTGTAAACCATCACCATATATTTGCAGTCTCTTTAGATAAAATTTTTATATAAATAGGATCTAATTAAATTCAAAGAAAACACTTATGTGGATGGCAGTGTTACATTTGTAGTTTCAAGTCTTTTCTCACGTCAATATTACTCCATTTTAACTCACTTATTTTCCTTGGAGTTAGGATTTATATGCTTGAGAAGGGAGGAACACAGTATCTTTTTACAGATGAAATATTAATTTTTTGACTGCATATCAAATCTGGGCATTTAATTTAAGAATTACACACTCAGGGCTTGCCATCAAGTTAAGCTTTTTTATAACATGGCTTCTAAATTTAGATTTTTGTTATATATCTAAATGTTTTAAATAGATAGGGCTAAATTAGGACTGTCAATTTACAGTTGTGGAAAATTCAAGTCATTGTGCACTTCTCCTTCAAAGAAATATGAATCCATATTGCCAGTATTCTTAAAGCTTTAAGGAAATAATAAAAAAAAAGTAAAAAAATTGCTCTTTCCCTTTCTAATCATGTGCTTGTAAGCAAAGGTTACAAGTATATACAGCTTTGTCAAACAAAAAATGAAGATCTGAAGTCTAGCACAGCTGCTAGATTCTAAGCACTGTCTAGGCTCTCTTTCACACAAACTTTCTCAGAAATCTTGAATGAAAAAAGGATCAGTTAAAAGAAATAACTTTGCACATGTCTTAGACCCTCTTCAAATGACAAAGAAAAACATTCAAGCCAGAACAGAATGCATTTCTGTAGTGGAAATTCCAGTGGGATGAATGAGCGTTCAGTTCAGCAAGTTCTGGTTTATCTGATTTTTAAAACATCATTCCTGAATGTTCAGACTCTTGCAAAAGGTCCTGTTGAATGATGTTACTGGTGCTGTGTGGGTCACAGATTCTCATTTTTCTGTCTATCTGGTCTATGTCTTAAATTAATGTATGAGTTTAGGAAATGGGAATGGAAACTTCTGCAAATTCTTCTACCCTTCAGCCATAATCAGTGTCTGAGATACTTTCTTTGATATTGTAAACTTTACTGGAGATTTGTACATGATAGGTCAATTTTTAGAACCTAGACCATCTGTCTTAATCAAGGCTCTAAGACTTATTCAAATAGAAGTACAGACTAAATGCAAGGCTATTCCAAAGGTAGCTTAAACAATATTAAAAAATTGCTCTAAATTCCAGGTGAGTAATGCACCTTGACTCATAATGACGAAAAAATAATTTCATCTTGGAGACCGTAAGGAAAGGAAGATCACAAGCTGCCTAGTTATAAATAGCAGGGAAGAATTAGAAGCATCTATCTTGACTACTGCGGGTGTAGACTCCTAACAGTAACATTTACAAAGACAATTAAATACTGTTCATTTGCAGCAAGGGATTTAATTAGTATTTCTTACCATGACTGAAGAAGTAGTTTGTCCAGTCTAGTGAACTTGTTTTAACTTTTAGAAAACTTACATACTGAATAATGAGGGGATTGTACAAAAATGTAATCAATTTAGTCCCACAGAGATGTTTTTTAAGTTACTGTGTGGGCAAGAACGGGAGGACAGAAACAAGTCTTTGCGTAGCTGATAGAATAAAATAAGTATTTCATAATAGCAGCAATATGATGAACTAGTGGTAGTATCATCTAAAAACTTAGATTCAACTACATCTGTGCTGTGTTTTGGTCTTCAAAAGTGTATATAAATTTTCATAGCCTTCATCAGTCCCACAGTCTAAAACTTTTCAGTCACAATGGTCCTGTAGAGTGCTTTATAAAAAAGGTCTACTCAGGCTGGATAGATTAGTATTCCGATTTTGGCTGGGACAGAGTTCATTTTCCTCTTAGTAGCTGGTGCAGTGCTGTGTTTTGGATTTAAGTACAAGAATAATGTTGATAACACAGGGATGTTTTAGCTGTTGTTATGTACTGTTTGCCTGAAGTCAAAGACTTTTCAGTGTCCCATGCTCTGCCAGTGAGGAGCTGCATAAAAAGCCATGAGAAAGCAAAGCCAGGGCAGGTGACTCAAACGAGCTAAAGGGATTTTTCATACCACAGAATGCTGTGCACAGTATATAAGCTGGGAGAGTTATTTGGAAGAGGGTTGATCACTGTTAGGAGATGGGCTGGCTACTGGTCAGTGAGTGGTGAGCAATTGCGTTGTGCATCACTTGCTTCTTTTGAGTTCTGTTATTGTCTCTGCCTTTCCTTACAATTATTATTATTAATACTAGCAAATTCATTGTTATAATGATAATATTTTGTTTCAGTTACTAAATTGTTCTTATTTCAACCAGCAAGGATTACCTTTTCCTTCTGATTCTCCTCCCCAGTGGGGCAGGGTGAGGGAGTGAGTAAGCAGCTGCGTGGTACTTAACTGCCAGCTGGGGTTAAGCCACAGCAATTACTTAGGGCACATAGTTCTGAAGAATGTTTGTTTTTGTGGAAGAAAAATGTCCTTAATTTCCAACTCTATTCTTATGGGATGTTTAGCAGCTTTTTATCTGAGTTATATTAAACTATGGCTAATTTTCCCTGCTAAAGAACTGTCACCAAATGAAACCATCTCATCACTAAAAGCAGTTTTGATGAGCTTTTATGAACAACAGGCACGAACCTCCTCCGTCAGTGTCATATCAATGTATTTGCTAACACAATGCTCTGAAGGTGGTGTATTTTTTGACCACAGAAACTGTAAAAATTGAAAAAAAATATTCTCTATATCAAAGACAATATGAGATTATAAAACTGGAGGCATATAAGTACAAAAGGTTAACAAGAACTTACATATCTCAAATATTTTCCTTTTTTGATGGCTTAAAAAAGAAAGAAGAAGTACTAGAGAATCTCATATTAAAAAAACATAAACCAGCTACAATTTTAGTGGTTGTTCAATGCACTCAGATGGAGTTTTGCAGAGGCTGTTTTGAGCTCTTGGCTTTTGCACATGCTCAGTGTCCATTGGTGTCTGAGATTCCTCCCAGTTTGAACACTGACAGTCCTGTAGTGTATAATGGAGGAAGAAGCTGGCTGCTAGAGAATTCAATTTATCTCCCTTAACTTTGTTATAGTGCCTGCTATAATGATGTTTCTCACTTGAATGCTGTTGGAGAAAACAAACAAATAAGTAAAATGCTTGGGTGTCTCACACCTGTGCGGCCAAACTAGACTTTCAGGGAAATAGCGTAAACTCTGGTGGAGATCGGAGAGTGCAGCACCTATTTCATGGCAGCAGCAATTTTTCTGATTGCAGAATTATTACCAGTCTTTGAAGCTCAAAATTTTTTCTAAGGGGAAAAAGCAGGCCTTTACATTTATGAAGTCTTAATTTTATTGATAATTAACCTTAAAAAAAGTTAACTTTAAAAAGCTTACAGTTTTTTCACAACCCTAAGAATTGTCATCTGCCACCAGTGGTGCCCTTGCTGAAGGCCACTAGAAAGTGGCATTAATTACTGGCCAAAGTAAATCATCTCCATGCTTTTAAGAACATTCCCTTCAACGTATGAAGAAACCAAGTAATTCACAAGGACTCTATGTGAAGATATTCTTACACTGAAATGTCACCTAATAATTTAAATACGCATGATAACATTTCACTTGCTACAGTGGATCAAAAGCACTTGCATCTGGTCAATGGTTAATTGGTCAGCCTTACACACAGGAAAGAATCTCACATCTTAAACTAAGCTATAGTGAGTTGTTTGAGTTCACCACAATACCAAAGAATAATACTGAAAATTTCACCATTTTCTTTGTTTTCTGCCCTTTAAAAATCTATTCTGACACATTGAAAGCTATATGGTAGCTGAATACAATAAACTATTCAATCTTTTTTTTTACTACAATAGCATAAGTCTGGGAAAAAAAAACTGAGAAATCTAATTGAAATTGTCACTGGTTTTATTGAAGAGCAAAGCCTTCTGGTTTTCTGCTGTCTATTAACAGCTTGCATGACTCTATATTTTCGATAAATTGTGGGCTGCAAAGAAAAACTCAGATGAAGACTGAGTTTTTTTCCTAAGAGTAAATACTGGAGCCAAAACTGAGCAAAACTTTTCTTTACATTGCATGCTTGCAATTCACCAAGCAAAATGTCTATTGCACTTCAACTGATGGAAACAGTAATTTTTTTCAGGCTTTTCCTCTTCCAAAACTTTTGTTACTCTCTTAAATTCTTTAAGAAGGGCTTAAATTTTGCTGTAGTGTTCACTGTGAGTGATTCAAAGTAACTCTATTTTTTTGTTTGAGGTTTCTGGTATCTATATATGATGCTCCACCCAGTTTCAACTGTGAACATACTTTCTCTCGAAAGAATGTGCAATGTAATACTAACAATTTTTAGTTGCAATCATAGAATACCCATAAGGATCCTCAAAGTCCAACTCCTGGCCCTGCACAAGACAACCCCAAGAGTCATACCCTATGCCTGAGAGCGATTTTCAAATGCTTCTTGAACTCTGTCAGGCTTGGTGCTGTGACCACTTCCCCGGAGCCTGTTCCAGTGCCCAAACACCCTCAATACACTATCCTAATTGCCATGTAGCCTAATATATGCTTTATACCTGATATAATTGTCATACTGCCTAAAAGACTAATGTTAATTAGGTTATTGTAACTTCCAGGATTAAAATTATGTTTTAAAAAGGATAAAGGAACTGAGAGATTTTAGTCCTCCTGAGTGCTGTGGAGGAAGTGAAGGGGAGAATCACTTCCACATCACTTTCCTGAAACCAGAGCCTTGACAGTAAATGTCCCTCTTTTGAGGCACTTTGTCTGATCTAACCATCTCCTCTGCCTTCAAAACCCTCTCTCTGCCTAACAGATGGCTCAAGAATTCTTAGCCTTGCACACAGCTGAAAATCCCTCCGGCTTTGAACCCAGGGAAACAGCTGTTAGATTAAATTAGGTCTAGTTGAAAGTGTTAGGATGTGAACTTTAGTTATCTCCATAGGACAGGAGAGTAACAACAGAGCATCATTTCAAGCCTAAGTGATCTGCTAATGATTGTGAAAGTTGTTACTGTGTCAGTCACTGTGGAAGTTGGGGTACTGAGCACCTTTGAATTTCAGCAAGACAATGAAGAAAAGAGCATTCCCTATAACTGACATTGCCCAAGGTTGCATGGGGAGAGAACCAGGGACCCTCAGCACTGCACTAGGACTGTGTCTGACACAACAGGAACCGCTGTCCATTAACACTCCTACAAAAAAGGCCAGTCATTTAATTAATAAAATTACATGTACTTGTAAATAAAAAGTTTTTGCATCAAGCCCAGTTAATATCCACATTTCCACTTGGTGTTGACTGTAATGGAATACCAACCACATGAGTTGCAGATAACTAATATGTGGATAGATGGGCACTGGGCTCTTCGATGTGAGGTTATGGCAAGGCCTTGCTCCAGGGATGGGGTTGGCACAGCACAGGTTGCATGTGTTGCAGCCTTTGCCCAAGGTCAGGATGATGGGAGTGAGGTCGTGCTATTCACTAAGCTCCAATGGCTGAGGTGTGAGTTGATGTGAATATGTGTGTGCACAAAACTTTGTAAAATGTTCAAGTGTAAAGGCAGAAGAAATCTCTGGTCCTTCAATGAAAGGATGAACGAGGCCCTCTGGCATAGTGTTTGACCCGATGGCATGTTGTGATTTGTCAGGGAGCATACAAAGGTGAAGATGGAGACGCCTGGAGCGTTGGGAGACCAATATGAAAAGGGTTCAACATGTGAGGGAATGGGGAAATAAGTCTTAAAGTGAGGCTGTGCCTTTGTTGGAAGAAGTGTGGAAACTGGATGAAGAGGAGGATGCTCTGGAAACCAGTGCACACACAAGTGGGCAGGTAAGAGAAGCTCTGAGGATTGCCCAGAAGGACAGGGATATATAGAACAGCAAAATGCTGAGCAGAGAAGTGAGGGAGGTGGCTTGTCAAAAGGCAGGACAGCTGCACTGCTAATCAAAAGGGCTGAGATCTTGGTCTCTAAGATCATGGTAGCAGGGGCTCCCTGCTGAGATCTGGAGCATGGAAAAAAAGAGACATCTGGTCTTTCTCCAGAAGTCTTTTTTTGGAGTCACAGTGTTCTAGTGGGTGCATATTCCCAGGTGTAGCCAGTTGTGGGAGCCACAGTAACCATATGCAAAATCAAAGTTGTGTGGGCGTGCAAGTAACAGTAAGCCTGTCAACAAGTGAAACAAGTTGTAGCACACCAGTGACACTGGGTCCTATCGGAGATGGTGGTGGAGTACAAAATATCCTGCAGGGCCCTGCTGGAATCTGACACCAATCACTGGGATTTTGAAGCCACAGATATTGGGGATGAGAAGCTAGCTACACACAGTCCAAAAGAGATCTGCAACACCTGTGCTGGAGCCTGCAAAGCAACTGAAATACCAGGAACAGAACAACAGCTTTAGTTAGTGCCCCAACTGCCAATAGTACACTGGATGTCCATATCAGCTCCTGGATGCCAGCCCACTGCTGTGTGGGAATGGATTAAACAATGGGAAAAACGCAGATGGAAATATTTGGGGAACCCATCTGGGCCACCAAGGTCAAAAAAAGACATCATGGCATACCAAATCTGTTTAGCTGTGCCTGGAGGACTGCTATGTGCTACATGTAGTGCCAGCATATGCCATCCACCCACAAACACTTCTGCTACCATGACTCTCACAACAGACTGCTGGAAGATGAGTGTGTGCGTAGGGAGATTTACAGTAGGGCAGGTGTACAAAAACACATGTATAACAACCTACGGTCAAGGCAGAGATGGCAAGCAGTGTCTTCCACAAAAGACCTAATCTTTTGACTCTAGTACACAACAGCACTGAGAATGATAGATAGGTTACAAGTAACTAGGCAATTGGCTGTGTGAATAATGCCACATTTGTAATGAGTAATTTAGTGGCATTAACAATCAGTTCATATATTAAGATCTGGAGAATGTCTCAATATGTATACGTAATTTCACAAATGGCAATGAATGAAACTAAGCTCTATGGACATTTACAAGCATGTCTACTTAACAAAAAGGGGGCTGTGTAGCAGTTAGGTCCAGTTGTCAATACTATTAACATATGGACTTTAGTTAACTGAACAGGATAAGGGAGTAACTTAGTTTTAAGAATAGAAATGTGTAAGCAAACCAAATGTGTGTTGTGTAATCTTTGAGACAAGCGTATTGTGAGCACCAAGCAAAGTGACAGACATTACTGGACACTGCATGAATTTCAATGAGATAACCAAGGATTTGTTTTTGTCTACCAAATCCAATAACTGATGATCACCAGGTTATCATCAAGAGAGGACCCAAAGAACTCCAAACCTAAAGAAGGTATGTGCATGGCACGTCTAAAATTTAGCCTAACTCAAGCAACTTCTCTCCTGGACAATGTTGTCCAACTTGCAAAGTAGACAAGTCCAATAATTTGTAAAATTGCATTTATTTTTGATCAAGTTGGTTTTGTGTCCAGTTCCAGTTAGACAGGACATTATCATTTGGTTTTAATCCACAAAAAGAGGACTCCACATTTCCCAGTACATGGTTGTACCTGCTCACCAATACATCAAACCTTCAAACTCCTACTTCAGACTTGTCAGGGTTATGCTTGTATTTCTTCAAAGATAATTGTTGTCTGTACATATTATGGCTTTGGCAGCAGTTGTACTTGTATGTTAGGATAGCTAATAAAACGGGCAGGCAAACAGAGGCTCTTCACATTATTGCCTGTTAGATCTTTCTGATCCTCTATTTCATTCTTTTTTTTTGGGCTTGCCCTGATATGAGATCCTTCCCACAGTGCCAAATCCCTTCCCTTTTAAGCCCCCCTTTATTCCTGAGAGCTCAACCTCTGCAGCTCCAAATCTCAGTCTGACTCTTTGCAAGCCTTGCCCAAATCTCCATGTCCAAATCTTTCTGATTTGACTTGCCCAGCCACAGAAGAGCTTCAAGTTCTCCACATTTCTGCAGTCCTTCAGCCCCCACCCTCATTCCTCACACTGTGGCCCTTCTTTGACACTGTTCCTATATGGCTGTTCTTGTTCATTCTGTTCAAAAATCCCTGCTGCCAATTCCCTCCATTCTCCCAGGCTGAACTACATGAGTTTTGCTTTGCTGCTGCAGCCCACTGACACTCTCCATCATTCTAACTGCGAAAGTCCAGTAACTAAACGATCCAAGGTTGGGGGTGAAATCTGGAATCCTTTATCGAACACACACTTTGCAATATATTGGTCTGGCAGGTGGGGCATGTTAATGAGGAGGACGGGTTATGCTAACTAAGGGATGGATCATGCTAACCAGAGGATTACTCAGTTCTCAGTTACAGTTACACAAACTGGTTAATATTTTCCTATAGGGAGAAATCACAAGGGGAGAGAGAACAAAGGGGTTTTTACACGTCTTACAACATCACCGAAAAGTCTTTCCATGTCTTGCTGAAGGAGACAGGACAATCAACATAGCTAAATGTTAACAGGTCTTGTGAGGAGGCTTTTACCTCTCAAAGCAAAGAGTTCTCTTAGCTCCTGCTGTCCATGGTTTGCTTTTTTAATCCTGTCAATTCTCCTTCTGCTGATAGCTGAGTTTCAGATTCCAACACTAACTTCCCATAAGCTCTAACAGTGGATCCAGATCTGACTGCTATTTTAAAACCTAAATATAGGTAGGCACCACATAATCCAAGTCTATCCACATCTACTCTATTGTCTGGAAAAGATGACTTTGCTGAAGGAGAAGAAATAAAACCCAGAAAATTAGAAAGGGAAAAGTAAATCAAACAATATACACAGTAGGCCTATATTTTCACAGTAGCAGTTGAAGCATTGCTTTGTCTTCTGGCTTTAGAAGAAACACAGTGCTTACAAAATTACTATGGTACACCTGTTCTGGAGGAAAAGAGGACAAGAAAAAGACTACGCCCTCCATGAAACTGTGGCTAATAGGAATAAAGTTTGCATTTTAATAGATAACACTGAGGAACAGTGTGAGTTCCTTTCTGTTCACTGTGAATGCTTCTAAGTTTAAGGTCGCAATTCACATGTGCTCAAATAGGGGTAAGAAAAATCAATAACAGAGTTTCTTTGGGCTCCTTTCCCTCAAAGAATAAAGGCAAAAATGAATTGTGTGAAAAGCTGGTCTTTGAAAGAGCTGTGTTGCTTTCAGAAGAACTAGAAACAGTTGACCTGCATGTTACCCTGACCTACTGGTGATAGGTGCTCAGGGACAGGGAAAATTGATCTTTTAACTCAAAGTCTTTCTAAACAGGAGACTTGAAAATGGGGAATGGTAATTAAGTCCCCATAGAACTGCTTTTATTAACTATAACTGATAATTTTGACTGAGAATTTGGCAGGAAATTCCTGCTTTAAGAATGAATATCACTTACTCAATGACACTCAGAAGTACAAGTAGATTTGTCAAAGCAGTATTTTATTCCAGGACAATTGAGTCATCCACCACATAGCCAATATATTTTCTAAGAGTTACGCAAGTGGCCTTGAAAAAAAATGGAATATCTAGGTCTTATGCATTTCAATGAAGGAAGCAGATTGTCATAACAACTTTGAAAATGCCATTCTTTCAGTCACAATTAATTTTAGCCCAGCCCAGGCACTTCACAGAACCGAAAATCAGAAATTCAACAATAAAACTGAAGGCAATTGCTGAAAGGTGCAGGTTATGAACTCTTTCTATCTCTAGCTTGTGAATGCATGCTGCAGCAGTCCTCACTCTGGGCATGAAAGAACAAAAGCCAGAGAACACAGAAAAATGAAGTCCATGAAAAAATCTTGCTCTTTGTACATTGTGGAGAATTTGAATAGTGCGTCTTCAAACGTAAGCTGTCTGTGCTACAAGGAGGGTCCCAACTAATTAACAATTAATAGATTTAAAGCACATACTCGAGTGCTTTGCTGAATTGAAGCCTAAATAATGGTAAAAAAATAATCCTGCGTATGAACTCTTTTCCAGTGAACAATTTCTTCTGTATCACTCAGAGACTTCATTTTCATCACAGTAAATAGTGCTTGGGATGCATGTGGCTCTCCCTAAGCATCTAGGGCAGAGAGACCAGTCTGCAGCCTAAAGACTTGACACACTAACACTTCCTCCACTTTTAAAAATTGACAATCTCAGAGAAGACCTTTTCTGATGAAGTGCAGATCAGTACTGATTTCTTTACATGGAAAATTTTTATATTATATATGTATTATGTACAAAGCAGGCAACCTGCATGATTACAAACACATCAGTAACACTGAAATTCATTTGTATTTTTTTATTTTTTTTCTCCTTTTCCCTCTTTATCATCTACTCTTCTCTCACCCATATCATCTTGGCCTAGAGCTAAGGGGAAATAGGAGATTCTGTCAAGAATTTCTTAATGTAAAATCCCCTTTCCATATTGGCAAGACTCTAAGCAAATCAGTTTTTCTCAGCTGGAGTGTTATCTGCTTTGGCTGAGAAGTGAGTTTTGAAAAAAAAACATGGTGTGAAAAAATGCCACTCATTGTTTCATCCAGGCTGGTATCATATGTCATATGTATTGCTAGTATTTATTTAGCTGGACTGAGAAGCAGTTTGTTTCTATTTGATCTCTTTGACTTTTCACTTTGCTTCTCCAGGAGTCCTTTTTTCTCTCCTCTTCATCATGCTTCATCCTGTGTGAATGGCCTTTCAGGATTTGTCGATATCATGATCTGCCCTGTTTTTGTTTTCGTTCTTACAGGCTCAAAAAGGCAAGATGAAACATGGGAAAGGAGAAACACTCTTTGTACCTGACTTGCAGAAGGGCATGTCTTGAATGTTTTTTTTTAATTTTCAAGAATATTGCTAGATTGAAAGAATATTATTCTTTCTGAGTAATAAACTCTCTGCTTATTACAGAATAGATTTCATCTGAAGATCACAAAATAACTTTCAAACCAAATTAACATCATTACCTTATTTTCATGAAATCCTGATTATTGAAAAGATTTATCTGCAGTGACTCAGCAGGTCTGAGGAACTGTTACTCAGACCAAGATATTTTTGAAAGAGGAGTCTGACCATTATAGCTAAGAATATTAATTCTTTAAAAGATGTTTCAGATGTTTTTCTTTTTGGAAAATTACTCTCAGTTTCTTATCATCACAGAAAGGTCTTCGCAGTTCAAGTGAAAGATGAGGGCAGATTTATCGTAACATGGACAAGCCCACCATGGACTAGAGCAAACACAAACTCTGCAGAAAGATGATGGGGGCTGTAGTAAAGGGAGTGTGGAGAGGATTCCTGTTGCTAAATAGGGTCTTATTATGCTTATCTTCAAGCAGATATTCTGTCTCTTTGAGGTCATCTAACAATGATGCGTAATCCTTTCATTTGGTTGTATCACAAATGGACTTCAGGTAGTGTTTGCCACCACCCTTTTGTGTGTTTCATGCACTTATCTCAAATGTGCAGTTCTAGCTGAATTGTTCCTTCATGATAAAAGTTAACCTTTATGTTAAAATATGTGTTCTGGTATGAAAATACATTATTTTGTAGCAACTCATTGCTAATAATTACTGCTCAACCAAATGCTGAGTAAGAGAAGAGAAAATAAGTAATAAAAAAAGATAGCTGATCGTGTAATAATTTGCTCCCATTTGTACTTGTATCAAGTAATTCAGTGTACTGACCGTTGATTTCACAGGTAAATGGTGTCTTTCATAGGTAAACAGTATTTTTTGTCACATTATCTTCCTGCAAGGCAATTAATAGTTGTACAAGGCAGGTATTTTTGCATGGGTGGGCATTAATATCTTTATATCTGCAACAAGAAATTTAGAGGCTTGTGTCCTCTGATTTAGGAAGTGGACCTTAAAAGACTTACATCCGTTGATCATGAAACCCTGTGAAACACAGTAAGTGAAAGATGGCAGACCTTCACACAGTTTTATTGACTTAAAACACAAGCTTAGTTCAGTGTACAAATATGGGATTTTCTCTTAATAGCTGTTGAAGACAATCAGGTAACAGACTGTTTTAAGGATGCCCTAGACTCCTAAGGTGTTTCATTTCAACGTCTTCTCAGTTACAGCAAAAACTCAGGGACACAACTAACACTGAAACTTTACTCTTTCTCCTCTCCGTCCCCCCCGTGTATGGAAATATTTCCTTATATTTCAAGGCAAATAAAACAATTACTGCCCCACTCCTGGACTTCAGTGCTCTCAGATTCACATAGAAGACTTACAGAATTAACAAATAATGTGTGCTGGTTTCTTCTGAATTACTTCCTTAAAACTGAAATATAAAGTGCCTCTACAAGGAATGACATTTTATTCCATATGCCAAATACAATTGTTTTATTTTAATGTTGAATGCCTATGGAAACTATTCTTCCAGCTGTGACACACTGAAATGTACATGTCTTAGAGGCTTGCTACAAGACCTCTGTCAGCAACATTTTGCAAAAATACATTCATTCAGAAAAAGATGAGAAAATATTGCAATGAATCTATTAGATTGTCTCTGATAAGAATCTGCTGATTCTTATAGTCATGCAAGTTTTCACATAGCAGCCCATCGGTGCATGCACTGTACATACATATTTGTATAAATTAAATTGCATATATATACATATATACTAAAAAAATACAGACTGCAGTTTCGAGAGACTTGTCTCCTGGCTTGTAGATAATAATAAACATGATTGACTCCTGCAGAATATAATCTTAAACAAAGTGGATTGAAGTCTCCTGTCTATTTATACTTAATATCAGAGTTTTGGGAGTTGGTTTTCTTGAAATGAAGCCCTTCAAACCTTTAGGGTATAAAAAATTAGAATGATATATGGTTGTTATATAAAATGTTCCCCGAAGATAATCACAATGAGATTATTAAAAATGTATTTAATGTTGATTCCTTCATAGTAGCTTCAAAAGCTATCAGATTATAAGCAGAAAATATGCAGAGAAAGTATTCTGAATTTCAAGTATATCTTTACGTGTGGAGTAGAAGTACAGTAATCTGTCTTTCTTAATCTAGGATTTCACAAATCTAATGAAATATTTCTTTGTCATTCTGTCTATTCTAAAATGACAAGAAAACAGTGATCCATTCAAACTGCACAGGTAAAACATGGGGAAAATTCTAGAAATCTTAATGCAGAAAGTGTGCTCCCATATGTCAGTGGCTGTCTTACATCAGTGAAATCAAGTAGAGGGAAAGACTGCAGTTTCTTCCTAATTCCATAGCAACAGAAGACCAGACATGTTAAGCTCTACCATTAACAATATATTCAATTTTGTAAGACACTTAAAAACTCTTAAGTTAACTTCTTTAAGAAACTTTTAAGCTAATTTCCTTGGGAAAGATTATGTTGGATGGTCTCAAAGGCTTAAAAATTCTTTCCACGAAGAAGAAATTATTTCTGTTCCCTGTTGAAATTTGTGGCTGTAAAATAAATGAGATTTCATCTCATAGCTATAACAGTCTGAAAAATATTTCTGGAATGGTGGGAGATCCAATCACTTCTGGCTACATGTGGGTAACTGATACTGACAGGAAGGACTTTTTTGCATGCAGATGGAGGGGAAAATAAACACAGGACATGTAACTGGCATCACACTGCAAGCAAAAAAGGTATTGATACCAAGCTGGAAGTTCAAAGGGGATTTCTATACAGTTATAGGCAATTTACATTCCCATAGAGTTGAAATGAGAAATACTCCTTACCTAACTTATACACACCTTAGGAGGAGGAATAGATCTTTTCTTGCAGTAATGGAGTTGAAGTTCAAGGTTATTTCCCTACATTAAGAATGCATTCATGTATCATAGCTAATATGCTTAGAAATATTTCAGAAATGCTTGAAACACACCAAACACATCAAAGCACTTGTTACTGTGAGACTGTATTTCTATACGGGGCTATGAACAACTCTGCTACTGTGCAAAGAAGAAATCACCAAGAATTTCTTCTCTGAACAAAATTACTTTACACTGTGGTCACTCTGATTCCTTTTACTTTGATAAAAACTCCAGAGTGTGTTGACATGAAACACAGTAACAAAAGAACACAGGGTTTAAAAGCTATTAGAAAGAGAGCATGAATTCAGGCAAGTGCCAACCTTGAAATGATGGGGATATTATAAATCATATCCTTGAAATACCAAGGAGAGGAGAAAAGCCTCATGTGTCCTTATATTTAGCCCCCTAGAAGAGGGCTAGCTGTGAACAGTTGTTCTCATCTACTATCCTATTCCACAGAATTTGAATACACACGCAGACACAGACACACTCATACACAAAAGAGCAAATGTAAAGAACAAAACTCTAGGACTTAGTAGCATTAAAGCATTTCAGGAGCTTATGAGATAGCTTATGAAGTCTCTGTGGTATCTCATCATCTGTAATGATAACCTAGAGTTTTAGATTCATTTCATATATGTTAGAGGCATGTTTGTCGTATAAAACACAAAAGATTTTATTTTTCTATTGACTTTTATTTCCACTCTTTTCCATATACAAATGTATTTTTTGATTGCAAAGTCTCAGGACTTCTTACGTTGTACCTTTGATGGTCTGGACTGGAATTTTTTTGGAACTCAGAAATTACATTACTGTGTGGAATGGAAAAATTAGCCAGTGATGCATTGCTGGCGCACCCTACAGAATGACTCTGCCATAACAGCCTTTCCAAAACTCAGCATCAGCATTCACCACTTGCCTCTTATTTCCCTTTTTCTTAAATAAAAAAGTGATTACAGTATTACTCTGACCACGGTCAAGACAAAAATTCTTTGGGGGGAGAGGGAAGAAGGAGAATAAACAAATTAGTCTAATTCTGTTTTAACCAGAACAACCATTTTTTTTCCTATAAAAATTGAAAAAAAATTCTTTTGCGGGATTTTTTCTACCTTCTCTTTAAGCTGTATGGTTGGAGAACCTTATACCCTCTTCCTATAAGACTTCCCAATATTCAAATGCATTAAAAAGTTCTCTTTTTTTTGCACAGTTTCCGATGTTGCAGTCTTTAGATCACAAAGATAGAGATAAAATGTATTATGTGTCTCTTTAAATCCTTTCTAAGGTCAGTTGAGCACAGAACTTCTTATCTGAGATATTTTCCTCAGGGTTTAGTACCACATATACTTTTTTTCAATCAACTTCTTTAATCATGGCAACAAAGTCTTATTTTAAGTCTGGTTTCTTCTAGACAGAGCCCAAATGTGTTCCAAAATTTCTATTCACAAAAGATGGTAACTTACAAAAAAAGTTAAGTTTAACTGTTTAAAAACATGTACCCTTCAACAGATAGTTCTCCTACTGTCTTTCAGCTTAGACTTATATTGTTTTATCAAAATAGTGAGATTGCAGAAATAGTGCAACTGCAAAATAGAATGGTGAGGAAAAAAATGCCATTGATTAGAAAATTCACAGTTTTGGAGGAGAGGATTATCTCACAAGAAAGTATTAGTCCTAAGAAAGGGATTGTAATTACAAACTGTCATGATAATGTGCATTTTTAATTATATCAGTAATGTTGATAGATTAACAGATAATGAAGAGAGATATCAAAGACATCAATATTACTTGAAATGCAGGCTAAATATTTAATGTATATGTTGAAAAATCGATGTAAAAGTAAAATTCCCTAAGATAAGCAAAGCGTGTTAAATAGATCTGAATGACAGAGGTTGGTTAACTCCCTAATTGGAAGAACACACAAGTGAAACTAACCACATAAGTCACAGAATAAATGAAGGAAAGGCTGTTACAGAGATTAAAGATTTATACAGCTGTTTCATCCATCTGGTGTTTAACCAAGCAAAGGCTGGTGGAGAGCATATGACTAGGATGCCTATATTGCAGGATAACTGACTAATTAAATGAATTTGTACATCCATCAAAGACCAGAAGACTTAAAATTAGACTTACCAAAAAAAACCACACAAAACATTTTGAGTGCACAAAGAGTAGTCACTGATTTTCAAAGCAGTTTAGGAAGATCATGGAAGAAGACACCAGGATAGATTTTGACACTGTAGCAGGTTGTAAGTCCTTAATTATTGGAAGCTATAAGCTCTAATACATTGCCCAAAATATTACATGACTTTTCAAATGTAAAACTAAAGCACGCAGCGGCGAGTTATACTTACAAATATGAAGCCAAAGAGAAAATTTCCTATGAATTTTGTTCAACTAAAGCAAAAAACGAACTGATGTTAGTACGACCACTTGTGAAATCAGCTCTGCAATCTGCTATACTGAGCAACCTAAATCTCAAGAAAAGCTGTTGACTTAATTGAGATGCTTTTCATATGCCCAAAACATTGAGAAGAAAATCAGTTTTTCGCTTCTAAACTTTTCACTGAAAGCCCTGGTGACATGTACTGAGTAGATCAGCAACTAGTAGTTCACTGTTTCAAAGTGGGCATTTTTACTTTAAGCCCTTCTCACCCCCAGCAAAGCATAAAAAATACTGGAAACAGAAACATTCAGTCTAACTTCACACAGTAGTGAAAATGCTTTCATTTAGCTAAAACATCACATAAATAGATGTACTTGAGGTGTTTATTGCTTGCATTTCTCTCTCATACCTTTACTAATGAGGAACTTTGCACACTGAAACATCATCATGACGCAGTGACTGAAACAATAGGCAGAACCATCTTGATGAGCATGGTGAAAGGCAAAGCCGTGGGAGGATCAAGCATGTTGGATATCCTCATAACAGACCTGTCTAGATTTGTCATGAAAGAAGATGCAGTAGAAGATTGTACTTAAGTATCAAAAAAAGCCAAAACATAAATTTCTTTGGTTTTCTGTTGAATATCCGTAAATGTTCCCCCTATCTGTCACCCACAGCTATATGGCAGCAAAGAACACTCCAAACAATATCCAAAAAGATATTTGAGAGAACACTGTGGCTAGGGATTTTCCCAGGTGCTTTTTCTTTGCCTTTTCCTAATAACCATTTTGCTGGATTTGTCACAATTTTAGCATTACACAATACAATGAGGCATGAGATTTTAAATGTGCTACATGTGATACTACATGCAGTATTCACTAAATTAACCATGGACCTTGCTATGTTGGACTATATAAAACACTGAGTGCGTAAAGCATGTCACCCTGTAGAAGTTCTGCAGCTCAGCTTATGTATAGGCCACTTTCAATAGTTGAATTATGCTTGCTTTTGCAAGACTCCCAGAGTGCACAGCCTGCAAGAATATAGGGCAAAAGCCCTCCTTTTATTTCAGGCAAGTTCACTTTGTAAAATATACAAGTCACATGCATGTAACTACCTCCAGGCTGTGTGAATTGGGGTCATCTTCCTTCACTTAGACACTGACAGAATGGCCATTTAAGCACATCAATCACATTATGGCCAATAAGAAGGGGAACTCAAGAAGATGTCTTGCAGGTACCCAGTCTAGTCTGAGATAAATAGTACTTTTGAAAGAGTTATTTCTTTCTGGTGATGTGGAAAGAAGTGTTGGAAGGGTGGATAGCTCTCACTTAGTCTAAGACTGCTTTAGGCTCCTTTGCTTTTTTCATGATTGTATTCACCCGCTGCCTAACACCAAAGGTGTTGGTCTGTTTCTTTTACCATCATTTCTTTGTGTACAGTCAGCACAAAGTCAGTGCACCTTAAAATTGCATCTCAGTCCTCAAAAAGTTCTTTAAAGGAACTGGGTTTGACTGGCCCCTGTCAAGAACTATTCCACCTGTGGTACATGATGTACAGAGTATTCTCGCTCAGGTTTCTGTCTGCCTGACATTAAACTCTCACGACAATGGAGAGCAGCAGAGAAAGATGTGTAGAGCCACTCAAACAGATTCCTGGCTGTCAGACATAGAGAGTGTTGAAAATGCCCCATGGCCTTCTGAAGAGCACGGAAAAAATTTTTACTTCTCTTGTGGAGAACGGGCTGCTGCTGACTAGGTGCCATATCATGGAGCAAAGGTCATGGATGAACAGTGCTGACGACATGGAAGCCTTGAAGAGAAAATGGGAGATACTTATGTAGACATTTCACCCTTCGTCTTTTGTTTTAAACAGCCTTGATTTTTTTAACAACAAGCAAAAGGAGTAATATGGATAGGGACTTATAGTATTTTAAGATCAAAAAGCAAAGTGAATTTGCAAGTGAAAAAAGAAAAGAAACTATATGGAGTAAACTGGTTGTAAAGCTTTGGGAATTAATAGTTTCATTTGCAATACTTCTCTGTGTATTCCTTTCCACTATTCTGCTTTGGCCCATAAGACAAGTATCAACATCTACCATTGGCATCATCGACTTCAGACACTTGTGCTAAAGTTTGATAATACTTTTTTTTCTGACAAGACAGATAGCACCCTTCCTGCAGAATATATGCAAACTGCTTTATAGAGAGGACTTTGAGATAAACAGGAAAAGATATTAAGACCACAGGGTGCAAAAGGTACATCTGTATACAAATGTACATATAAAAGTCAGACAGTTATTGATTTTTCGAAAGTATATGGAAGCTGCTCTACTGAGATATTTTTTTAATAAGCAGAGGTAAACCATATAATGCATGGTTTAATTTGGGAAAGTTTTTAACCAGCTTTTGAAATGAAGAAGATACAAATAAAATTATTCAGATGGGTGTGATCCTTTTGTTCTTCCCTGTGGCTGATAAGAAGGCAGTAAGCCACACTTCAAATTACCTGGATTTTAGAATTCCTGATGTAGATGTGTTGAGAAAATTATGGTGAAAATGGTCAGTTAGAGGAAAGTGCAAACATTCTCTGCACAGAGAGAATGTGGAGGATATAACAGGCTTGGTTTTGAGCAGATATGTCTTTCTTTCCTGAAGAAAGCTTTGGGACACAACACTTTTTACAGTAGTCTTTAAGAATTTTCAGTTACGTAGTAATATGAGCAAACCTCTCAGCAAGATCAAGAGCTACCGAAAGAATGATTTCATGGCACTGATGACCAATCCCACCAGAGACTAACATTTCACACACAACACCTGCCTTTTGCATTCTAAAAAAATTTGCCCAGCTGTAATCAGTGTGTCTTTTCTCCCAGGACAAGAATGCAAAATAAGGGCACTGGGGAAAACTGGCTTATTCTTTCTATCCATTAAAGTTAGAATTAATCAAGGATGGAAAGTTTTAAAGGTATTCTTTCTTTTTCCCACTGGATTCAAACAGTCAGACGAAAATTAAACAAAAGGAGGAAGATGATGAATCAGCCTCAGAATATGAATAATTTGGGGACCAAGGAGCTCCAGACAAAAGAAAACACAATTCTCATTTTCACAGTTCATCTTTCATTTTTGAATCCTCATCATCACCTACTGCCAAAATGCCAAGATTAAAATCTGTTTCTCCATTTGTCATCTCTTATTTCAAGTGAGTTCAAAGAGATCGCTGGTCCCAGACTGAATGTACATTACTCTCCAAGCATGCAAAACAACATGAGTTTGCAGAGAAGATCAGCATGAAGGCATTTACGAAATCATGTATTTCTGATAGTAAAGAGTAAGGAAGGAGAGAAAGAGATATCCTTTTCTCATGGTCTTTTAAAGTGCCTTCTTGCTGTTTTATTTGTTCTGGAATCCTTTCTTTCTCAGTTTCATCTCTTTCTCTCTTTCCATCATAAATGCAAAAATGTATTTTGACTGCAAAGGGTAAGTAAGGAGTGTTGATCTAACATCAGACAGCACTGGGGTAGTCAGAATCTGGATCCTATTTCTATCAGATTTCATGTATGATGTCTCAGTGTCCCACAGGCCATCTTTTCCTTGGCTTCACACTTGTGATAAGAGCTAAATTGTCTATTGAGTTTGCAAGGCCACCTGCTCACTCTGTGTTTTTACCAACAGATCCAGCCTCCCACAGCACCCCAGTCCTCTGGACATTATGTGTTCTGAGCTGTAACAGTCATAGAATCATGGAATCAACTGGGTTGGAAAAGACCTCTGAGATCATCAAGTCCAACCCCTGATCCAACCCCACTGTGATTACTAGATCATGGCACTCAGTGCCACATCCAGCCTCTGCTTAAAAACCACCAGGGACAGTGAATCCACCACCTCCCTGGGCAGCCAATGTCTGATTACTCTCTCTGCAAAAAATGTCTTCCTAATATCTAACCTAAACCTCCCTGGCAGAGCTTAAGACTTGTCCTACTTGTCCTACTGCTGGTTGCCTGGGACAAGAGACCAGTGCCCACCTGGCTACAACCTCCTCTCAGGTAGTTGCAGAGAGTGATGAGGTCACCCCTGAGCCTCCTCTTCTCCAGTCTAAACAACCCCAGTTCCCTCAGCATCTCCTTACAGAACTTGTGCTCAAGTCCCTTCACCAGCCTCCTTGCTCTTCTCTGGACCTGCTCCAGCACCTCAATGTCCTTCCTGAACTGAGGGGCCCAGAACTGGACACAGTACTCCAGGTGTGGCCTCACCAGCGCTGAGTACAGGGGCAGAATCACTTCCCTGCTCCTGCTGGCTACACTGTTCCTGATCCAGGCCAGGATGCCATTGGCCTTCTTGGCCACCTGGGCACACTGCTGGCTCATGTTCAGCCT
>JAYRBT010000082.1:103396949-103426936 GCA_036023395.1 Myiotriccus ornatus
ATTCCCTCCTAAGCCCAAGTGCCAAAGTACCAGAAAATTCTAATTTTCCTTCCTGTTGTGGGGAAAACAAAAAAAAAAGGGGGAATAAAGAAAATGTAGTAGATCAGAATGGTTGTGTCAAACTGGTTTTCTTCCATTCACTTGTTCAGAATTTCACATAATGCCTAAGATTTTTGAAAGGTATACAGAAGGGTGGGGAAGGCAAGAATCATTCTGTAGACTTTTTTTAAGTTTCAAAATTGTTCTTTCTCAAAATAAAGATGAAGCATACTATTCTGAAGAAAATTATGTAAACCAGAAGGATATGTCAGCGTTCTTTTTCATTGGGGAATATTTTAACATTTTCAAAACATGTTATTTTAGCTGATGTAAAATGTTGTTAAAATATCTTTACAGTATGCACTAACTTTTAAATAAAAAATAGTCCTTTCGCAAAAAAAAGAATAAAGCTGCTATTTAAAAATGTAATTAAACAGGATGAATAGCAACTGCAAAAGATATTTCAAAACAGAGGAGTCATACAGGAGCCACCTGTATCACTTACAGAAAGCTTTTATAGGATTCCTGTGCATTCTGAGGTTAAAACAAGTACTTGCCAGAATTTCCAAAATAATTGTGACAGAAGATGCTGGTAACTTGTACCTTCAGGCATTCAAGTTTACAAGATCACATGAAACCCAAGACCCTCTGCTCAAGAGATCATGTTCTCAACTTCATCTTTCACTTGCTGGCTTCAGAAATATTGTCTCTTTCCCTTGACTCAGATGTTCAAACATATCCCTTGTGATGGCCCCATGAGCACAGTTCTGAGCACTGGAGATTTTGGTGGCAAAAATATTTCAGGGGTCCATAATGACATCCCTGTTGGATGAGGTTAACAGGCAAGAGTAGATAGGCTCTGGAAGCACGCATTTGGGCTTGCTGGATGAGCAGAGAGCAAGGGACCAGACTTCTGAATTTCTAAACATTAAAGCCTTAGCTCAAACATATGCAAGACTTGTTTGAGTTATCACACACCGGCAACTACGCTAAGGGAAGGTCTGATATACCACATCACTGCCAACCCCACAAGAAAGGTGTCCCCTTCTTATCCAGGCTGGATGAAACACAAGCATCCTTACCGTGGTGCTATGCACAGAGTATGTTAATTTGCTTCAACCTGAGAAAATGAAACATTATTAAATCTAATAAATATTGGGTGTAGGCTGCATATGAAAATACAGATTGTTCTGGATATTGTTCACATTCATAACTCTTAGGCAATTAAACAGAGATTGTTTCCCTTGATAATAATGCTACACTGATCTGCTGCTATATATATGCTAAATGTCTGGGGGTAGGAGACACTTCAATCACTGTGCTGATGCCAGATTTTTTTGGTTTTAATTATTGGCACATTCAGAAAACAAGAAGTTCTAAAAAAAGAGAAACCCATGGAACTCTGCCAAAGTTATGTTACTGGATTTGATTCCTCCTGATTATGATTAGGAATTGAAATTAATATTTATACTGTATTTGCTTCCCCAACTTTTCACATCTAATGCATTTTAAATCAGCCATGCTGGCATATTCTGTGTAATTTGGTTGCATAAATGGCCAGGATTCTCCAGCTGACTTAGTCATGCAAAGCAGAGTCTCTTTAGAGAGACAATGTTTTTCTCTTCCATTGGCAGAGCAAAGTTGTCCATCTCTTGTGGGATGTGAGTGTGACTGGTAATGGAAAGTGGTAGTTAATCTAAAATTCTCATTCAGAAAGCCCAAGATGTTAAGACATCCTCGTATTTTTTGCTTAGCTCAGATGGCTTGCAAGAAGCACATTCTCAATTATATATATTTAAAAAAATAAACTGCTTAAGACAACTTGTTAGAAATTTAAATACAAGTTGAAAATAAGACATAAATTAATGTAAAAGATTTTCTGAAATCACAGAATCATTATGATTGGAAGGAAAATCTTGATATCATCTGGTGCAACCTTCTGTTCAAGCAGAGTTAGAATAGGTTGCCCAGGACCGTGTCCAGGCAGCTTTAGAGTATCTCCAAAATGGAAACTCCACAGCCTCTCTGGGCTTGACTCTTAGTGTTTGACCACTTCAACAATGAAAAGAGTGCCTTCTTGCATTCAATTTCTCTTTTTTAATTATTATTTTTTCTTACTTTGTACTGGTCTTGGTTTTATCGGCAATGTGTGCCAGGAGGCAGGACCTCCAATGCAAATAGAAACCCCTCTCTATGAATTATGAAATTTTGAAATTATGGGGCATTCGAGTGAAGTACAAAAACAAATAACAGTTTTACTAAAGACGGAGAACAAAACAGAACAAAACAACAACCAAAAAATAGCGGAGAAAATGTCACCTAAGACTACTCCTTCAGTTCTGTGTCACTGAGACAACGTGGGTCCAGCCGGTGCCACATGGCGGTGAGGTGGTGGTGGCCGAAAGACAGAGGCTGTGGCGGTAGTGGGGGGTCCAGCAACTGGCGACCCCCTCTTGGCTGCAGGAACCAAAAAGAAATGTTCCCATCCCGCCAGCTGTTTTTTATTCCCCCTAAACTCTTACGGCATCTCCCATGAGAACCCCTATCTTCTCTCTCTGCTCCCCACCCAGCAATTCATGAGGGGAAAGAGGGGAGGTTTTTGCCATGATCTCCAGACCCATGTGATGACATGGAAAAATTCAACAAGAAAATCTAAACCACAGTAGTACCCATTGTCTCTTGTCCTGTCACTGGGCACAAGTGAAAAAAGTTTGGCTCCCTCATCTTCATTCCCTCCCATCAGGTATTTAGACATATGGATGAGATCCACTTGAGCCTTCAATTCTCCAGGCTGAATAGCCCCAGCTCCCTTAAACTCATATAAAAGATGTTCCAGTCCCTTAAACACTTTCCTAGAAAACAGAATCGTCCTCACAGGACAAGAGGAAATGTCCTGTTGCAGCAGGAGTGGTTTAGATTAGATATTAGTAAAAATTTCTTCACAGAAAGGCTTGTAAAATATTGGAACATGCTACCCAGGGAAGTGGTGAAGTCACCATCCCTGGAAGCATTCAAAAAACATGTGGATATAGCACTTGAGGACATGAATTCATGGTGAACATGGTGATGTAACTAGGTTGATGGTCAGACTTGATGGAGGTCTTTTCCAACCCTCATGATTTTATGATTCTGTCCCTTTGTTGAACTCAAACCAGCATGTCCATCTATCTCTCGTACTGGGGAGCTAGAACTGGACCCTGCACTTCAGGTGTATGTCATCAGTGCTGAGTAGAGGGGAAGGATCACATCCCTGCGTGGTCTGATGACCCTTCTCCTAATGTGTTGCAGGATGCTGCTGGCTGTCTTTGCCATGAAGGCACACTGCTGGCCCATAGTCACCATTACTGTATACTAATGCCACTGTGGCTTGCCATTCCATTCACTGTTTCCATAGTGTAATAGATGGCCTGGCTTCATTAAAAAGGATATAGAGATATTGAACATCTATTTTTAAGGTAGAACTGAGGTTTAAGTGAAAGAAAGCAACATATCCCTCACCTAACCTAAATTTGTTGTTCTCTCATTTGGACAAAAACCACTCAGGTTTCCTTTAAGTAAGGAGTGTTTTGAAAGTGTAACATTCAATGCTTTGAAATGAAAAACGAGAAAACATACCAAAGCTGATAATAATGCTGAAATCTTTCTTAGAACTTAAAAAGTGTGCCCGTAGTTTAAAGACACTATCTCTAGGAAATAGCAGAAAAGAAGTATCAGAAGTATAATAGCTTTTAAACTCTTACTTTGATATTCATTATTTGTGAAATTAAATAGTTAGGGTTTATCTTGAGAAAACAGTAATTGTGGCCTGCCATTAAATTCCTTCCTAACTCTGCCTTTGTTTTGTTTCATAGGCAAAGTTAAGGAGTCTCACACAAGCACCTACAATGAAGGTGCTTGTGTGATGAAGGTTATAAAGCATGCAGTGGGAAAAGTTCTCCGAATCTATGGCTTGAAAATGTGCAACATATAAGAATTAGTTTTACAATCCAATGGTCCTCAGAGTGTAGATCTTCTTAATAACCACAACGCTTTCCCTGTTTCTCTCTCAGAGCCCTGATTAAGAAGTACTTGTGATAGCCCTCCCTTTTTCATTGTGAATCACTTTAAAGTGCTATACTAAAGATAAATATCAAATTGATATGAAGATGCTGAACTTGGGAGAACAGTGGAGCACAGTGTCATTAACTGGGACAAACAACTCTAAAGTTAAGGTGTTGGCATCTCTGACATTTCTCATTGATAATTTGGGAAGTTTCTTGATTAATGTGAAAATATAAAAATAGAGACAAGTCAACATTCATATTCTAATCAGGCACTCAGTCTCTTCTTCACAGAGACTTTTAAACAGTAAAAGTTCCCAAGTGTGAGCATTATATAAATTATGTGTACAGAAGAATCCCAAGTAAAATGTGAAGCTAACCACAAACCCAACTCATTAGAACTTTTCCACACATATGTACTTGAAGGTCAGCCTGGTATCAATGTGATACTGGGAAAAATGCTCAAATGCCATAGTTGCAAACCTTTAAGGACAAATATTTCCAGTCAGTCATGTTTTCCTCTGCTTCTCAGGTTTTGATAGTAAGGGTCCAAGAAGTAGTGTAAATTCCTTTCTCTTCATGAACCACCATCAAAATAAGACAATACTTTTTCTCTGTTCTGTGTTCACCTCCCTCTCCTTGTCTGCTTTTAGCTGAATGAAAGAATCTAGGCTTTCAATTCATACACAGGACATGCTTCCTCGAGAGAAAGAAAATGAAGTGAAAAGAACAGAGGAAGAAAGAAAGAAATTATAAATGAGGATCATTTGGGGCCCAACCTAGATTTTAGTGAAGGAGAGAGAAAGTTGTGTGCATGTTATCTGAAATACTCTCTGACACCTTAATATAACAGATGCTACAGGTCCTTCAGCCATGGAGTAGACCTACCAGTCATATTTACTAATCCACTTTAGAAAAATTTTCTACCAGCTGGGAAGCATTAGCATGTTCATTACTTTCAGATGGTGTCTTATCGAAGCTCACTGGTCAGTTTGCTTCTAACTCAGCAATGAGACTTCTTGAGGAGGGACGATGAAAACGTGTGCAATATTCCCCAAAGTGGCTTTGCTCAGGTATCAGTAGTCTTCAGTGTGTATCAGAAACCTGCAATCAAGAGTTGTTTCCACAGCCATGAGACATAAACCTGAAGACACTAAAATACTTCGTACTGTGACATCTGACTCCAGCATCAACAGATTAATTGTTCCCAGAGTACTCTCTCATTCCCCAGTTAGTAAGGCAATTGAGAACATTCAGCAGACAGTATTTATTGTTATGATGTCTCCCACTAAATATTCTGTTATGACAGCAGACTTTTTCAGAAAACAAAGCAATGCAACAACTAAATTACATGACACTGAAAAGGAAAAAAGTCCTTTTTTACCTGCTTTGTTTGACTTCCTATTGATAATTGTATAAAATTATGTATAAAGGTGATCAGGCATAGGACTAATCTTACATATAACTACAGATTCACAGTGAACACCTTGTTTCAGAACATATTTTTGTCTTATTTTCATCCTTCTTTTGTTCCTTCCATTCCTTGTTCTGATTCCTGCAGAACTGTGTCCTGTCCTGTGAAGTCTTAGATCCTCTCATTTGGATTGAATCACATGTAGAATCTTCAGGTTAGTAAAATGTAGGATCTTGTCTTCCCTCCTCTCTGCCTCTGTGGAGACAGAAAGATGGATAAATAAACTCAGAAGACACCTTTCCATGACTCAACTCATGGGTTTAGATTCACTGCTTAGTTTTCAACATTGCTCATGAAAAGGGGTGATGGTCCCTGATTCCTTTCCTTCTGCTAGAGTAAAAGCAGGCTCCAGCATTTGTTACTTCCAGATTGGACTGAGATAGCACAAGGGACCAACAACAGCCATTGCAACAGATAGCCACTCCCTTCAGCATTCAGCCACAGGAATAACCCAAGTTCATAGATTCCTAAGTTTGGTGAACTGAAACTTTTGATGCTGTAGGCTTCAGTGTCTTTCTTGCTGGACTGGATGATGGTGATGTTACTCTGAGTGGTTATTGCATTAAGCAGGCTATAATCCAGAAAGTGCGGAGGACAAGGGTGTGAAGTTTGTCCTAATATATAGTAAAGTTTGAAAAGCTGATGGAAAGAATGGTTTTTAATTTGCAAGAGCAAGGACATTCTTTTTTTTAAAATAAACCAGTTCATAGTAAATGATCCTGTCAGAAGCATCTACCACAGTGTGACAGGGATCCCTAAACTAGCTCTGAAGAAACTGGTGAAGCTCTAAGGACAAAGCAGAGCTGAACAAATATATTAGTCTGGAACTAAAGAAGAAGAATTGTGGTAGTGTGACATAAAGTCCAAGTGCTTATTAACTCCTGTTTCTACATCTCTCTCGCCTAATGTTAGCTTAGGCATTTCAGTACACAATGTGTGTTTGTCCTTCAGGGAATTTCTACCCTACTGGGGGCACATGTATGAGTCATTCCTTTCTGTTCAGAAAAACTGGGTTGGCAAGAAGCTGAACTACAAGCATGAGTTTCGTTAGCTGGTTCAATGATATTATTTTCGAATTATTTTCCCTAAGGCACATATTTCTGTATTGCCTGCTGAAACCTTATCCTTGGTCCTGAGTAGTCTCCTAAAGTGCCGTGGGTTCAGTCTGATGCCACCTTGCAAGACAAGCATTAATAAGACTATAATGAGCATATGGACATGCCCTTAGATCAAAGCCCTACTAATGATGGGGGGAGTTTTTCTTTTCATTTGATGGACTTTGGATCAAGCCTTTAGCATTGTCTAAAGCTTTGAGCTATATCACTTGAAAAAATATTTTGAAAATATGTTAGACATAGTCAATAAACATACAGATAATGTAATAAATAAAAATTGGTTGTTGTAAACTAATATTGGGATTCAAACAGCTAAACTTTATGAAAACAATATAATGGTGAATAAATCTTCACTGACAAGTGTAATTTGAGGGAACAAAAATGCTTGTAGCTTTTCTTTCATCTCAAGGGAACGGCTATTACCAGAGTTCTCCATTATCACTGCTATATTTTATTCAATAAATTACTTTTGAATTGTTATAGTATCATGTAGATCGTATCTTAACAATTCTGAAAGTCAACAGATCATTCATAGAATAAGATATCTCTCACTAGGAACATGTATGGTAGAAGCTGTCTGTCCTGAGTTCTTACCTGTGCTCTCCCTTTATCAGCTGAATAGTTTATTTGTTTCCTATCATGAGAAGAATTAATTAAATTTAAAAAATAAAGAAAGAAAAGGAAGTATAGCCTCAAAAACACTTATGACAAAAAAACAGCAAAAGAATTTCCATATATTTCTGTCTGCTATTACACTGAGCATATATTATCTGTGGACTGTGACTTGGACAGAGCGTGCATACACAATGTTAAAGGGAAGCAGAAAATCTCACACCTTCTTTGTGACCATCTGGATATGAACAGGGTGCTAAAGGGGAAGCAGATTTTATGGATCTTTGAAATACATCTCCTACATCCCAAAATCCACAAACCAGAAGCAGGAGGGATGCTGATGGAGAGTGAATGAGGAGATTGGGGTGGTCCTGAGCTTTGCCCCTCACAAATGCACTGTTGTCCAAGACAGCTGGGCTAGTTGAAGTGATTTATAATTTACTTTTGGGATAGACTAGTCAAACAGCTAGAGGCTTCTCACATACAAGGAAAGACATCTGCTGCAAAGGTTTCTGGCTGAAGTGTGTTGCACTTCATCCCATGATCAGGACTAACCCTGTACAAACACCTACATAAAAATTATTAGAGTTACTATCACCTAATTTGCATCACCATGACACCATTGATTTTCACTGGAAGTATACTGACTATACATCAGCTGAAGAACTGGCTTGCAAATTGAATTTCTTTGCTGAGGCAGTAACTATTTAGGGACAGGCTTCAAGTCAACAAATGTGCAGAAGTATGTGGAATTTGATAAAAACTTTATCAGCTCCTGAGGCTGAAAGACATCATTGTAGGTGACAATTTAATGAAGGACAATGCTGCATGAAAGGTGTACTGTTCTTATGAACATCAGGTAATAAACTCTTTTTTTTTTTTTCTTTTTTAAATCTGGAAACTGGCAACTCCTTAGAAAGTGTGTGATACTTATAGAGGACATGTTTTGGAATATGTACAAAGCTTTTGGGGAAAAAAAGTTTCATATCTCAGGCTGCCCCATATGATTCTGTTTGACTATAGCAATTACTGTGCTGAAAACATTTTCTCAGAGAAGTGGCATTTCCTTCACAGGGACATCTAGGAACCATTTTTGCTGTACAATGGAACAACTGACACCAAAAAATCCCTCTATTAAAATGCATTCCTACTTTTTTTCATTATTGCTACTTACACTGGGACATAGTCAAATTTTATCAAGATAAATGGGAAGGATCCCACTGACCTTGGTGCCCTTTGAATCAGATTTATTAGGACTGGCTCAATTCCACTTCACAATTTTTTCTCCATTATGCTCGTGAAGTTTTGCTCCAACAATCCCAGTCTCTCCTTGAGCACTTCTTTCCTTGCCTTTTGGGTATTCTGTTCACCTGCTCCAACAGCGTGTCTTTTTAATATGAGCTTTTTTCAGCTTCAGTTTTCTCTTGAGTGTTGCAGATGGAACAGGGTACCACAGCTAGATGACGTATAGGGTCCCTGTTGATTCCAGATTGCTTACAGATTTCTGCTAGGTCCTGCAGTTTGCTTCATGAATCATGCCAGTCTCATCTTCTGTACTATGAAAGAGCTCTGTGCCCTGGTGATGGTTTATGAATAAAAGCAAAACCAAGATCTAGAGAATGGGTTGGATATGGCAGAAGAATATGGCCTGCAGAAAAGATAAAATTTAGATATAATCCAGAATCAATTCACCATAAGAAAGGATTTTTATTGGTTTCAATGAATGCTGAATCATATCCCTGTGTAATTTTAAGATACTTTAATATAGTTTCTTGCAGGCATGCTGAAACCTATCTTAGAAGTGAACTTTTTTCAAAGATCTATGAGACTTCAGCTGGAACTGACAAGGAAACAGACAGGTCAAAAGTAGTATTCTCGGGTTTTCTCCTCACAGCAGTGTTTTGTGGGGTGACATCACCCTGGTTTGCTGAGGTGGATTCTTCTGAAGCAAAGGCAAAATAGAAAGAGATAGGGAAGTAAGAGGAAAGCACACCTAAACGTAAGAGTGGCTATCTTAGGTCAGCCTTAGACTAGTCTAGACTAGAGATTGGCAGGGGAGGAATAGAAGAATAGCAAACTTATTGTTTTAGTAATCCTTTCAGCTTCAGGTATTTGCTGACTGAGATGCTTCCTGATCCAGGGTTTGGTTTTATATCTTTGCAATCAACTAGGAAAAAAAAAAGAAAAATGGTGACAAGGAGAGTGACATAATAGCAAAGGAAAGCCAGAATAATAGTCTGACAATTCAGATGATGCTCAGGAAACAAAGCTACGATGACCTTATTTCCCTATTCTCACCTGACCAAAGCAGAACACTTTTAGGGTTAAAAAATTAAAGTCACAAAAGTGGTGCTGGTAAGTCCTTGCAGACTAGCCTTGTTGAAGAGGTATGATCCTTTGAATATGCAGAAACCTCTTATTATGTTATAACTGATGTCCTTCTCTAATTCTTTTTATTCTCAACCCTTGACCCCCACTGTTGGTTTTGGCTGAGGTATAGTTAATTTTTTTACAGTGGCTAGTATGGGGGCAAAGTTTTGGGTTTGTGATGAACACAGTTGACAATACAGAGGTTTTTTTGTTAATTCCTAACAGAGCTTTCACAGCATCCAAGTTTTTCTGCTTCTAGTACTGTCCCACAGTGAGGATGCTGTGGGTGAACAAGAAGCTGCGATATTACATTACATCTCTGACCAGAGGGATATTACATTTTCCCAGAAGCATCACCAGCCTGGCTTAGGGGCTCAGCTGTGTCCTTCACTTATAGACCTCACCTCTTCAGTCCTTTGTTGCCAACACCTTGTCAGTGATGCCCAATACTCCATGTGACATCCCAATATTTTTAAATAATATTGTTTATAGTTTTGGTCTAAGCTATACCTAAATATAACATTCTTTTGAAGAGGAGTTGAAGGCAAACAACATGTAGATCTTCACAGTTATACTGTCTTAGCTTTCCTAAAGTTACATCTCCAGCATAGAGGGATGCAGGGGGCCCTCTGCCATGAGAATCCACATTGCCTCTGCAGCACTTGGTGGTAGTTCTTCTCTGGGGTGTGCTCTGACTAGACAGTGCACCTCCAGGAAGCGAAACATAGCACAGTATATAAACCTTATAGCTGGATATGGGAAACGGCAACCCTATAGTCTGCACTATGGCATAGCTTGGGCCAGAATTTTCCCCCATTTGGGGTTCTTGAAGCTCAACCAGATCATAACTTTGCCTTAGCATATAGTGTGGATGTGTGGCAGCTGCCAGCACAAGCAGAAATGATGGCTTGCATGTGCCCAGGTGCAGCACAGAGGAGGTGCACAGAGGGACTGAGTGCACGAGTGTGGCTACAAGCTTTTGCAAAGGGCTGGTTTTTACCTCGTGTGTCTATTACCATTGTCTTGTTTTAAGGACAATATGTTCAGGAGGTGAGACCTCTAATGAGATGAACTCTCCCTTTTATTTCCCTTCCCCCAGTATAGGCATGGTAAAAAATTAGAGGAGTCTGAATGAAGAAGGAAAATTACCCCATTTTACTGAAACCAGAAAGAAACAAAAAACCAAACAATATCAGAAGATATTACCTAGCTACCCTCCTAGGCTATAACAAAACCTGGAAGGATATTTCGTCCAAAGGAGAGTCTTATGCCGCCGAGATGGTAACGTGGGTTCCGGTGTAGCAAATCCTGTGGAGTGACAGTGGTGGGGCCAGGATGACCTGGTGCAGTGCTGGGGCCAGGCTGTCTCGGGCCAGGCTGTCTCAGGCCATGCAGTGGCAGCGTTTTGTGCAGCTCCAGAAAAGGGGGATGCCCAGACTGTTGGAGGTGGCTGGTCATTGTGGGATGGCTCATCTCGGGCTGGGGAGCTTTGTCTGGTGTGAAGAAACAGCTGCAGCTAAGATGGAAAACACTGCAGGTGAGGAAGGGAAATCTCCAGGAAAAGGTTTCAACTATTCATTGTGCTCCAGGGAACAAAAACCAGGTACCAAAGAGAGACAGTTCCTGTGCATGCCTGCTTTTATCTCCTGTCTCCCAAGTTCCCGGGATGCTTCACTTTAGGAACCTAGTTTTTCGGCAGGTCCTGAAATGATGGGGATGGTCTTCCCCTGATCCAGGTCAGATGGGGTTGGGGGCAGTCGCCCAAACTCTGAATTATGTGGTGGTATGAAAAATGTCACTAAAAATCTTTACCATTTTACTGAAGGTACAACAAGCATGAAGGCTTTTCTCTTATGTTCTAAGTAAAGACTGAATTTTATCTTGACTGTGCTAAAATTATACTTTACATAGGAAGCTGCATACTGTAAAGTTTCATTAAAATGCATGCAGATATGCATTCACTAGAGGAACAATAAAGTTTTCCTCTGAAACACGAAGTAGGATTTCCCCTTAGTCAGATTTACACAAAGAAACTGTGGGTTTTTTCTGCCATTTTTTTTCTCCTTAAAAATTTTCCTTTTGCTAAGAAAAGCACTTGTCAAACCCTCACTTCTGTCAAAAAGGTAGTCAGTTCTCTTGTTTTCAGGAAAGCAACAATATCTGTGAAACATCAGGTAACTAGCAGCTTACAGCCTATTTTGGAATTTGACACAAACGAAAAAAAAACAAAAATAAATTAAAAAAAAGGCAGAAAAAAATAGCTCTTTATAACCGCCTAATATCACGAACAGAACTTTAGTTTTCCTCTATGGCATTTGTATATTAACCAAAAACCATAACAGAAAAAACAGAGAATTTTTATGTACTTATATGATACTTTTGCAGGAAGCAAATCAAGCTTTGAAAGCCGTGATATGAGTGTGGATTGAAAGGAAGGAGCACAGAAGGGTGACATTTATTAATTTACAGATGGTATTACTCTAGCTGCCTGAAACCATAGTGATCTGGTAACAGACATGGAACTCCAAATGCCTGAAGCAACCCCAGATGTCACAACATACACTCCAGGGAATATAATTTAATAATAATTTATATGGCAAGTATAACACTTGTGAAATATGTCATTCAGCACCATCACTGTGCACATTCCCTGGTGAGTAATTTAAGAACATATAATATTTCAGAGCTTTGAATCAGGAGGGAGATGATAATTAGATTCGTACTTTAAATCAGGTATATGAAGGGGAAAGTTAATCAACTCAAAAAGATAATTTAGCAGATTTGGATTGTCTAACGACACTTCTAATTAGAATTAGGGCATAATTTGGGACGCATATAAAGTTGGTAATTATTATGAAAATATTTTCAAACATGCTGCAGGCTCAAAGGTGAAAAAAGTTTATGCAAATCTTGACAATAAAACCTGTCAGATGCTCCATGGCTTGGTATAAATATCTTTTCTGAGCAGTTGTGAGCTTCTGGTTAAAAATTGTGATTGGAAAGTTTTCATGTGGGGCACCTGGCTCCTAAAATGTATGACCATGGTTACTGAAGAGGTTTATGGGATTTTCTGAGAAGGGATCCATTTTCATGCTAATTGTGGGGTTCTGATTGTGATGCCTATAGTTTCTCAATTGTCAGGATTCACAGACCTTTTCTTAGCAATAAGGGGGAGGCAGAAATGTCTTCCATTCCCAGTGCCATTGGGTGCACTCCAAACCAGTGAAGCAGAACTCGGACTCCATGAGAAAGAACCATATGACTCCATCATTTAAATATTGTCTTTATACATTTAAGAAAACTCCTAAAGGGGCGAGGATATTTTCAAAGTGAATAATCTAACCACTAGATTAAAGCATGCACCCTACAGCGCATGCCTCAACTTTTCCTAGGGAGTAGATTTGTTTGGTGAGTTGAATAATAGACTGAGAAAAATGCCTCAAAAAATGCTGAAAAAAGGGCTCGATCTAAACTTGTGACAGAGAAGGCTGTGCTGTGCCCATGTCAATCCCAAATGTTGCCTCACACTGCAGTAACAGGAGTGGCTTGGCATTGTGCTTCTGTCTCTCAAGGGCTTTCAGACTCCCAGATCTTTATTCAGACAGTACAGTATTAAAAACTTGTGTACTTGTTCAAGCACGTGAAGGATCTGCTGCTTCTGACTTTAAAATACTTTGAATATCCCTCTCTCAGATCTATCCCACTTTACTTTGGACATCTAAAAGTTAGATCAACTAAGCCATCTCGTAGACTCCCTCTGAAACCAATGGAGAGAGCTGAGGATCTTCAGGGGACAATTTATTCTTCTGTTCTAGGCACTAAGGACATGAGTCACATTGCTAAAGGTGCTTGCCTTTCACCACTGACTACAGGGAAAGTCAAGATGTTTAACTTTTCATCAGTTAGTGAGATAAATTCCACCCACAGTGTCTGCGTTAGGCATTTTGATCTAAAAAAACCTTATACAATGTGTGATGTTGCTTAAGTTACAGAGAATGAAAGGTTTTTACTGTACATCATTAGATCTCATCTGTAGATTCTTCATTTTTACCTAAGAAAAAAAAGGAAATTTAACAAAATGGTAAGCCAAAATGTGCACTTTTGCCAAACACACAGCAGTAGTTTTTCAAGGGCATTGTTATAAAATTGAACGTTTGCACCATCATTCAGTGATGTACTGGTGGAAAAGCAGAATGCCATTCTTTTTGCCATGAGTTTTATATTCATGAATCAGTGTTGAAGCTGAGGGTCAAGGTAGTCTCCTTAGTCTTTGAAAAGTTATTTTACTGAAAAGTACCAGAAGAGTGTCCCATTGTATAGCAGGTAAATTACAGAGAGAAGCTAGGATTGTATTCATTCCAATCTAATTTCATAAACAGACTTTCTTGAAAAATCTCCAATACGCTTCAAATGCCACTGAACTAAATAACCATCAGTAACCATAAACTTCCAGAAAAATAGAAAATCCAGCTAGACAAAGGACTAAGTCCAAATCTCAAGAAACTTGAAACTGTCTCCTGAATTAAAAATCTGTTGTCTTAGCCTGATCACGTAGAAATACCACTGCACCATCCTCATGCTTATGTATCAAAAGTATCAAAATTATTTTTTGCAAAATGAGATTTTTATAGTTTGCTTCATATACACTAGGCCTTCAGACTAGGTACTTCCTTTCATAAACACAGTGTTTTCCAAGCTCTTATTCCTTACTCTACTTTAGCTTAGCTCCGTTCTTTTACCTACCTTGTAGATCCAGGGACAGTCCCTTCTGTACCTAAAGCTGTTTTTGAGAAAAGCGAAAACCTCTGCTGGCACAGTATTTGCAGAGATTTTCCCTGACATGCAAGACCACTATTATAAAATAAAGGCATGGCCATGGCTTCCTGCTATCTGGATGTGCCCTTCTGCAGACAAAAGAAATAGACAAATAACTCAGGGATATTCTGTATACTGGGAAAATCTCTGCCAGACATGTAAACTGATTTTGTATCTGCTAAGTGAAATATTGTTCATCTGAGCAGTGAATGAAAATCTAAACCTAAAATTTTGTCATGCCATTGTTTTCATGATTAGATTAGGTAGGGGAGATGCAAGCAGTAAAACACAGCTTGCTTCAGAGTCATTAGGGAAATAAATTGAAGCATTGGCAAAGAGAACTATCTCTCTCTTACAGAGGAGTAGAGCAGTCTAGACTGAGATATTTAGTCTTTTAATTTGGAGATTGAAAGAACATTTAATGCTTGTTGTGGTTTGCCTTATAATGGATAAACTACTTTGCCATTATGGTTACGTTTTATATAAGAAAAACTCTTTGATACTCTCCTAACTACTAAAGTGGGAAGTCCATTTGTTATTGTCATAATTTAGTTTTGTTCTTTGCATCTGAGTGCTGAAGATAATGATGGTTTGTCTGAAGGGGAGAAAGCACAAGATTAATTACATAAGAGTGGAAAATATTCAAGATAAAAGTATTTAAAGTTTAATTTGACAAGATTAGATTCTTAGGACTATTTTCTTCTAATCTCAAGGTAATGATAATTTAATAGAATAATCTATACTGTTAGAATAATTTGCTTCCTTCACATCTTTTTAAACTTTTTTTTGTGCTAAAGTTTCAAATCCTAATAGGATATGTAGATTTTATCAGAGTAACTTAACTACCCAATAGCAGAAAGCTTTAGAGACAATTTCTTCATGATTATTTATAGGTTCATTATAAAAATGAACATAAAGTGGATTCAAATATCTATTTTGCAAATAAAAATCATAAAGCAGATTTTTTTTGAGACAAAAATTGCCTAATATCTCCTTTTATGAAATCTAATCACTGTTAGACTCCTCAAGATTATTTGCTCATGTTTCCTTACAATATCAAGTCTCTTATAAGAAATAATTTGTTACTCAAATGTCTGATGCTTTTAGCTGAAAAGCATGCTTGTTTTGTTTTCATGCATAAGCATTTATTTTGAAGAATCAGACTCAGAACCACAGTAAAATAATAACTCAGAATATGTACATATATATATATTTACATATACAGTGTATCATTAAATGATGCCTGCCAGGAAACTGCACCATCTAAAGCATCAATTTTTATCATGGCTTTAAATCAAATAAATCCTATTAAATGTACTCCCAATGCATGTTTAATTTACTTGCATCCAAAAGATATTCCATGTGTACGCCTCAAGACTGCTCAGCAATCTGAAGAAAAACCACTGAAGGGAGGGAGATTCATTCCTAGAATTGCACTTCTGACTGAATGCAGGTCCCAGTTGCAGATGGCAATGTGGGTAGCCTCTACATGCCTAATACAAACTCTTTCAGCTTCAACATATGTTTGATTTTAAGTTGAAATTTAAAGATTTGAGGAAATCAGGAACACTTTTCAGTCTCATTTATTTTATCCCTCTCCCCTTCTACCCAAGCAGAGCATCGACACCTCTAATATTTAAGGACAAATGTAAAGCTACAGCTTTTCTCCCATTCTTCTGCTACAGATACTAGCATTTGGGACTGGTACTAAGATTTCAGCATTGGACTAGAAAATTATTTAATTATTAAAATTATTTAAATATCCTTTGCAGAAGGTCTACACTCCACAATCACTTGTGATATTATATTTTATTTATCTCAGTCACAAGATTTATCTGAACAAAAAATTAAGCCAAAGCTAGTTCTTTATTTAACTCCTACTGTAATATGTGTCATTTAATCCACAGATCTTGTTTCCAGTTTATTTTCTGGATGCTATTTAATTAAATTATGCATAACATTATTGTCTCCTCACTCTTTTATAGATGGCTGATTTACTTCGTGCGACAGATTTGCCTTAGTACTGATTTCTTGTCTTTTCGCTACTGAAGAATCTCTTTATTGTCAAAAATGGAGAACCATAAATCCCTGAGATATGAGTACAATTAGTCTTGTTAACTGCTGTTTTAGCCAGTGGTCTTTATTAGCAGCATATCTCCTGCTGGATACTGCCTGAACTCAAGGACTCTGGTAGCTGAACACTGATCTGCTGCTTTCATCACAAGGATTTTGTGCTCAGTTTGTATGTCCTGTTTTGTTTGGTTTATGTCTAAAGAGTAACCCTCAGGGAAAGCAAAAAAATCCCCCAAACACTCAAAAATAAGCCTGCAAAATGTCCTTACAAATCGCAGTCACAAATTCTCAGTTTACAGGATCAAAAGTTTTTATTCATCCAACAATATTTAGATCCAGGAAATGTTCAGTACAGGTGGGTTTTCTTAAACTCTGAACAGTCACAATCTGCAGTGTGAGTTTCATTCTTTTGCTCTTTCTGAAATACAAATACAGTTTATCATTATTGATTCCTGTACTCAAGGAAAAATTCTGCATCATATATCTACAATATACAAAATACAGTAGTAAAGAGGACTAAATACACTCCTAATGTTTAGAAGAATCATGCCCTAGGTACGATGCCATTCCAGGGACACGAAGTCACACAGAAATCAGCAATAAATACTAGATAAGACACTGTTTTGTTTCCTATTGTTAAGTGAGTTTGGTTCCAGGCATTTAGTCCCCAACAAGCTTTCACTGGCTGTTTTCTTCTACAACACTAAGATACTTGTGCAGAAGGATTTAAAAAAAAAAAAAAAAAAAAAAAAGAGTACATTTGGAATGGCTTCCTAATTGCTTTTCCCTAAAGACATTTGTATTGTTTTGTCTTCACAAAACTAAGATCAGTGCCAAAATTAAGAGAAGGAAAGACATATACAATCTTTCTGTGTGTTCCTTGCTTAGGCTTTGAATCAGATCTATAAATGAAAGCTGAAACTGAACTTCCACCAAAAATAGGAGACTAATAAAAGAGGAAACCACAAGTTCTTCAGTAACCAGTTGTTACCAAAGTTGTAAATCTGACCGGTGAGCAACATTAACTACAAGCCTACCTTCTAAAACAGGCAATAGAGTCCACAGAAGCAGAAAAAGCAACCTTAGAAAGAAGTCCTTACACACGTATGTGCCATCTCTAATGCTGAACTCCAAGGCATGTTCCAGCACACTTATTTGTAAAGCAGGAGGTTCCCAAGTTCAAAGCTAACCTTCCACAACTTTGCTCATTTAAATGTGTGGAAAAGTAGAATCCTATTATGGTGGTATTAAATATTTATGGGTACTTTTAAAGATCCAGAATTTTTAGTTGAAGCGAACACGACTCCCTTCTTTGCCTGAGTTTTCTTTAATATTTTTCTGCTGCTTTGGAATTATCACACAGTACAACATTTTAAAGACAATATCTGTGCACTCCTGGGAAATAAAATGCATGATATTCATAGGAAACATTAGTAACATGAAAATATTTATGTCTTGATCTATTTTACTTCAATTAATTGAAAGATGTTGCTGATGTTTCTGGAAAATGTTAGCAGCATTTCCCTCTTAGCATCTTTCTAACAACAGCTGAGTCAATGGTCATACACTCTGATAAGACACAATCTAAGTGTTATGATTTCTCCATGACATTTATTTTAGCTTTGAAAGAGCATTTCTTCAGAAAGTTAGATTTGCCCCTCCTGAACTGGCAGTATAGCCAAGAAGGCTTCTACACATAACTAAGAAATCTAAGTATTTCTGAAATACTGAGGAGGTCTTGCCAGTTTTTACCCCCTGACTCTGTCATAGACAGATTCAACTTCCACTTAAATATAAAGCCCTTACTTGTAATACTGAAAAAAAAAAAAAAACCCAGAAACTTCTCCTTTCTCATTGGAATCATTCATTCGCCTAGTTTAACAGTTCACAACACAAAAAATTTTCTGCAAAGCAGAGGAACATACACATACATATATATACATATGTGTGTGTATGTATATACGTATGTGTGTGTATATATATGCACACAAAATTCTGGCTGGCTATGTATGACTTTAAATATACATTTAATTGTTTTTCATAAAGATATACAATCAGTGACAAGAAACATCCTTCTAAAATAGTGAAGAGTGAATTGTAATGCTTCAGATATAATAAAATCCATCCAAAGGGACTATCTACTATCTAACAAATAGATACTGAAAATCCCTCCTATATGGAACACTTGCTAAATTTGTTCCAGGGCTTAACTGTCATTTAGATTAGAAATGTATCTTATTTTACATAAGCCCATTGCTTCTTATCCTGTTCCCCATGCAAAATAAAGAATGGGTTGTTTCCCTTCTTGCTGCAGCCATTTATAGATTTGAAGGCTTTTGTATGTTCTACCATAGTCTTATTCTGAACTGTATAAGATTTTTGAGTCTTTTGTTTTAGAAACTCATAATATCTTAGCTTATTCTCTTTTGGAGTATCTCTACAACATCATGATTATCTTGAATGACAGTTCTGAAAATCAGACAGGGATAAAGTTGAGCCATGATCTTTATGGAAGGATTCGAATATCCAATATGTCTCACTTCTGTTTACACATATATTGTATTTATGATTACATTTCAACCATCCTTTGGGATCCCTTTCTCCTATTCTCCTTCTGCTGAGGTTCTGGCTAAGGTCACTGAAGCTGCAGTAGACCCAGAATAGGAGTTATGAGAAAGTAGAAACTGCCCAAACATAATAGGCTTTTGACTTCTTACCCAGCAACTAATATATGGGGAAGAGGCCTTGAAAGTCATTGCTACACACTAACAATAATGTTTTTCCTTCAAGGGATACAATCATTTAGTATTTAACTGAGCTTTTTTCAAGCTTGTTTTGTGTTACCAAAATGACATTGAAGAGTTGAATTATACTGAAAAATTAAATCACCCTTCTCTATCTATTAACACATACCCATGAACATGAATGAAATGTCATCCTAAAAAAATTTTCATATATTATAAAGAAAATAATTCTAGTAACTTATTTGTATTTCTCAGAAAATAGTTAAAGCCAACATCATTGTGAGTAGCCATTTTTTGAAATGCCACTTAACTTTTCTTCTTGAGTCTCTGAGTCACTTTCTTTGTTAAGCACCTGCAGACATTTCATCTTGTGTTAAACTACAAACTGTTTTCTGCAGTTCAACAGAGAACTTCTTTAGTTTCTACATTTGCTTCTATAATTAGGCTAAATTTGGATGATTCATGATGTTAAATGATCCTCAAGGTCATGCTTCCAAATTCTTCAATAGTACCTCATTAAGTGCAAACCAAAAAAATGCAACAGCTATTATGTATAAACTATCTTAAGGTCTTCTGATGTGTCCTGCACATCTCAGATCAACAGTGGCCTGACAAGACATCTCAATCCCCTCAGTTTGTACGTAACACACTAAAAGAGACTTTTTACCTACAAACAAAAAAATTAGGAGCACACAGGAGACATCAGAGGAGTCAAAAAAGAGTTACAGACAGCTGGTTTTGCATCCTCCATTTTTGGATAAGCTGCTGGGTTGGAATTCTGTTTGTATTACCTGCCTCTGTGTAAGATTCTATCAAAACTAAAAGTAATACTGCAAATCTGCAATGAAGTGCAACACATCAGAAGCCTCAGTGGCTGGCTGTACTGCTGCAGAGGAGTCCAAGCTGCCTTTAATGATATGCGACCAGAGGGATGAAAAATGTTTCTGTGCTCCAGAACATCCCTGTAGTATTGCTACCTCCTCTGTTTTTGTTGAGGTGATTGGGGGCTCAGTTTAACAGAGCTGAAAAACTCTAGAAAAGAGTCTGCAGCATCTCTTCCCCCAGGATAACTTCATCTGGCAGTGACAAGCCAAAGTGGAAGAAGGAACAGAGACTCTTTGACCACATCTCTGCAAACAAACCTCCCACTGCTGCACATACCCATATCACTCTTTTTCTTTTCACAGCTTGAAAGACAAAACATTGACAATCTTCATGGCCATGCCCCACTTTTCAGCAAACTCAGCTTTACCTCCTTTCAAAATGTGGTCTGCATACTTTCCAGGGCTTGTTATTGTGTTTGTAATATGATGGCAGCAATTATAAACATGCATTTTTTACTCACCATCTCAGAGCTGGAGCAATGTTTGTTTCTCCTGAGGGATGGACTTATTTTGAAACAGCCCATTAATACATGCATTAATACCTATACAGCCACCCACCTGTGTTCTCTCCTGAGAATGAAGAAGAATCATGAACCCAACAGCCTGTAAATTTCTTTTCTATCTTCCCAGTGTCTTGTTTCCAAGGATGTGGAATAGCTGTAGGGAAATCTCTGGGCTTGTGAAGGCTTTCAAGACACTGTTACAGAGACTCACCAAAAGAATGCCGTGATCTCCATGTTGTTCCACAGACACAGCCTGCATCCACTAGAACACAAAAAAGCTTTATCGCTGATTTATTACAATATGTGTTACAGTACTTGAAAGGAAAAAATGAAAAAGTTTTTCTTCAAGATATTCAGTAGCTCTTTCACTTACTTTTCAGTTTGTTAAGCAGGTGGCTTGAAATAAAGATGCAGTAGACTCCTCCCTCTTAGCATTGCAAAAGAAAAGGGAAGAAATTCAGAAAATACCGGTGGCAGAATGTTATCCTGATTTTAAATTTGCTCCCTCAGCCCAATATGAAGACCTAAATTTTCCTCTCATGGTAGTTGAGTACCATTGCAATGTGTCATATAAAGCAAAGAAGTAAATACTCAGTCCACACATGCTGATCACTGTGTTTACATGGGAGGCTGTCACTTACATTTCATTTTACTTTCCAACAAACCAAATTACTCTGCCCTACTAGTGATTGCAGTGTCCTCAATGGCACTCTTTTGTAACTATCCACACAACTGAAATTTTTGTGCACTTTGCCAGCTTACTTTTCAATTACGGAAATGTACTTTTCTTGCCATGACAAACGTAAACTGATCTTGCTGTTATCCATTCAGAACATGGCTGGAAATGGCACCTTCACAATCCACTCCACTGGCCATGCTTTCTCCTACTTTCCTTCATTCTCCTACTTGTCAGGGATATTTCCTTCTGGTCCCTGCTGCCATGTGGAGCTTGTCAGCTAAAAGCAACTGATGCAGAAAAGGAAGCAGAGGGTTTTTTAAGTCAGTAACCAGTAGATACTTGTCAGCCATATCTATGCGTTCTTCTTGCTTTTAAACATCTCATTACAACTGCTTTCCCAGGTAGGATTTCTTTGCTCTGTGTTTGCACAGATACCAGCTCTGTGGTGGGGCTCCTAAATGTTCTGGGACACTCTGCTCCCCACATGACAGCTGTCACTACCAGCTAACAGTGAACTGGAAGGAAGCAAAGGCCACACCAGAGAATTGCAGAGCCACTCACTTAGGTTTTGTGTACTTGATTCACTAGGGATGTATGAGCATTTCCACGATTACTTTTAAAAGGCTATATAATTAACTCAGAAACTTTTTATGGGGACATGTGGTTCTAGCCAGGAAGCAATTTTTTTTTCCCCATTGAAATTTTTCTTTTAGTGTATATTTTAAATGACATAAAAGTAAGATCAATTACTATGCTATATTGGCTTTGGACACGTTTTTCAGATTTCTAATGGCTTTAATTTAAAAATGACTTGTCTTTGGTGAGTGATTAATCAATTATATTTGAAAATTAAATCTGTCAAGATAATGAAGTTCAAAATTAACTGCTGAATATAAAGAATACTACTGTATGCAATTTTCATAATTTAAAAAATTCTGGATAGTAGTATAATTACAGAGTACAATCTATGTTCCAAGGGAGCTATTTTCCTTAAATAAAAGCAAAATATTTAGAAATTTTGTACGTAGTCAAACCACCAGCCCAAAACTGTCTGATTAATAACACTGTTGTGGATTAATTCTCGGAAGACACCTAGGCCACACACACCAACAAACTCACTTGTCTGCAGTGAGATGGGGGAGAGAATCTGAAGAGTTAAAGTGAGAAAATTCATGGGTTGAGATAAGGATAGCTTAATAGGTAAAGCAAAAGCCATGCACAAGCAAAGTAAAATTAGGAATTCCTTCACTACTCCCCATGGGCAGCCAGATATTCAGTCCTTTTCAAGAAAGCCAGTCTCCATCCATATTAACAGTGCCCTGGGAAGACAAACTCCATCACTCTGAATGTCCCACCTTCCTCCCTCTTTCTCCCAGCTTCTGTTGCTGAGTACGGTATCACATGGCATAGGATACCCCTCTGGTCAGCTGGAGTCAGCTGTCCCAGCTGTGTCCCCTCCCAGCCTCTTGTGAACCCACAACCTGCCCACTGGTGGGTTGGAGTGAGAAAGGGAGAAAACCTTGATCTGTTTAGGCACTGCTCAGCAACAGCTAAAACATCAACACTTTCTGTCACAAATCCAAAATATAACTCCATACGTGAGCTACTATAAATAAAATTGTCCCAACCAAAAGCTGTAATAACACTAAAAAGTTTTTGTAAAAGCTGAATAAACATAAAAGGAGAATGTGGGAAAAGGGAGTTTGATGGCTAAGAATTTTCCTTTCTTCTTCTTGTTAGGGATATTTCCTAGGGTATTCCATTGTTATGTGGAGTCTATCATCTATAAGAACTTGGATGCACGAAATTCTTTTTTATGTCTAGCAACAGAAAGCAAGTCACTTGTGATTTGTATGTGGATATCTCTCCCCTCAGAGTAAAGCAGAGTGAGGGAGGTAATTAACAAAAAACTTCTAGAAGACTTGCTAAGGCTGTCTACACCCAATACTGTGGTGGATGAGTCTAACTGGATCACAGAATCACAGAATCAACTAGGTTGGAAAAGACCTCTGAGATCATCAAGTCCAACCTTTGACCTAACACCACTTTGTCAGCTAGACCATGGCACTAAGTGCCACATCCAATCTCTTCTCAAATACCTCCAGGGACAGTGACTCTACCACCTCCTTGGGCAGCCCATTTCAATGCTCAGACACCCCTTCTGTAAAGAACTTCTTCCTAATGTCTAACCCAAACCTCCCCTGGCAGACTTTAAGACTTGTCCTACTTGTCCTACTGCTGGTTACCAGAGAGGAGACTGATACCTGCCTCACTATAATCTCCTTTCAGGTAGTTGTAGAGAGTGATGAGCTCACCCCTGAGCCTCCTCTTCTCCAGGCCAAACAACCCCAGCTCTCTCAGGGTCTCCTTATAGGACTTGGGCTCCACTCCCTTCACCACCCTCTGCTTTGCCCTTCTTTGGACCTGCTCCAGTACCTCAAAATCGTTCCTAAATTGAGGGGACCACAATTGGACACAGTACTCAAGGTGTGGCCTCACCAGTGCCGAGTAGAGGAGAAGAATCACTGCTTTGATCTTGCTGGCCACTCTACTTTTTGATGCAGGCCAGGATGCCATTGACCTTCTTGGCCACCTGGGCACACTGCTGGCTCATGTTCAGCTTCCTGTCAATCCAGACTCCCAGGTCCCTTTCTGCCTGGTCACTCTCCAGCCGCTCTGTGCCCAGTCTGTAGTGCTGTAGGGGATTGTTGTGGCCAAAGTGCAGGACCTGGTACTATTTTTATGAAAGTGCTTTAGTTCTCGGATTAATTTCCACTTGTTATCTTCTTTATATAACTTGAAAAATAAAAATATATATTTTTCTGTCTCCATTAAATGTGCCACTGTTTTATTGATTTGTTTCCTGATCTTTGCTATTATCGATCTTACCCAATCTTACCCAAAGCGACAGAACCCAGTGAAGAGTAGTACTGTTGGATGCTTATGTGTCTTAAAAGAGGATAGATCTAGAGCTAAGAGCTCTCATTTTCCCATTATTTACTAAGTTGAGATGAACGTCTCAGGTACAGACACCTCCATTTCAGAAATTAAAATTGGGTCAGGAGAAATAGCAGATCTTAATAAAGCCTAATGTGTTTCTGATTTGAATCTTTCCTATCCAGACAGAAAGGGGAATCAAGGGACAATTATCTCAGAATGTCTTTAAAGTTATTGTTTTGATGTGGGACAAGAGAATCTGGTGATCTTTTTCTTACATTCAGACTTAGGAAACCACAAACAGAGGAACATATTTACTTAGCTTGTTTTGAGTGAAAAGAAGGAACCATTTATTTCTAAACAGTTGCTACGGAAATCAAGGGTAGGCTCATTAACTTTAGCTTAATCTACAAATCACACTGACAGTCAGTATCCCACAGACAAACACTTCCCCACTACAGTGGCAAATTGGTAAATAATCAGCTCTCCATACTCCTTTCGTTTGCTACTCTCTTCTCTATTTTGGGTAGGGATAAAGATAAACTGGCTACTTCCCAGCAGAAAAGGATTGTGTCAGTCAGAACTAGCTGGAAGGAGCACAGCTTTTGATACATATGGAAGAAATTCGAAAGAGCTTTTTTGTCTGTCTGGATAGTTACTGAGACTCAGGATGTAACAAACAGTATAAGCATAAGGGTGACTAACTGATGATGTTTTTCAGTGTAAGCTACAGAACAATGCAGTATTCCTTCTGTAATTTCAAAATGAAATCCTTTTCTTGTTGAAGTCAACGGAAGTCATACACTTATCATTTAGCTCAGAAATCTTGTTCTTCTGAGTCATCTGGTAAGTTTGCTAAGCATTTCATATAATGAATTCTTTTTTCAAAGGCAAAACATATACTTGACAAGTATATATTTCAATACATTTTAGTGATAAATATTTATAGATATTTATAAAGACTGTACATTATCTGCCATATTTTTCAACATATTCAAGAATATGTATCTCACTATCTTACAAATACATTACCATATGTGTTATTTCTGCAAGTATCCAGATGCTCTTCCTGCAGAATAACAAGTAGATTCATTAGAAAATTCTTCTTTTTAATAACTCTGATTCCTTTTCATTCAGTTATCTAATTCTTTATATATGTCATCCTCCTGTATTACCTGTTGACTTGATATGGCAGTTGAAGCTTTGGAAAATGTTTCAACTTGAAAGTGCATGCATTTTTTTGAATATAACAATGTGTTCATCTTTGTGGAACTTAGGTGTCTAACACCCTATATGACCCAATATATATATAGTGAAGTATGAAACAGGGCCATTATTATAATAGCAAGTATGTCTGGAATAACTGATGCATAAAAAATTACAGACCAGTTTCTAATTTAAATCTCAGGCTTTCACTCACTCAGAACCATGTGAAAAATATTTTTATTTATATGGAGAGCAAAGGTCAGATAGTTATTATAAAGTTTGTTGTAACAAGATTTTATTCAAGAGTATTCTATATAGGTCTTTGGCACTCAAAATACATCCTAATGAACTATTCTCCTCTCACCGGAGCAGAATTTATGAAGATTATGTCAAACACCCTTTGGCAACTGTCAGAAAAATCCAAAGAGAATTTCAGTTTTGTAGTACTCCAAGTTCTGCATGTAATACTTTGTATTATAAGAAGTTTATGTGATCATCTAGTAGCCAAGGCAGTACAGGTATCAAGAGTAGTCTGGATACAATACAATTGTAATTTTATCTGTGCACCCCAGAGTTTCACCTTGTTTGCCCTAAATCGAAACAACTTTTGGTCCACAGTATTTCAGAGAAGAGTTTGGTTATATTCTGAAATATTTCTTTTTCTTCCAGTTAGTTTTCCATGCTCAGTCACTTCAGAATAGAGTAGCCCATATTCTGAAGTGCAGTCTGTACTACAGAATCAAGGATGGCAACATGCAGGAAAACAAGCAAAAGATTACAGAAATCCATTCCAAAAGGTGGATCATGACTTTTATTGGTGTGGATGTTATGAAGAGAAATCTCTCTGAAATATTTAATTTTCCTACTCAGGCATCTAATTGAACTTTTGCCATATAATGAACCCTCTGACAGTCAACATATGAATCATCCTGGTAATGAATCCAAATCTGCTTGCTAAGAGGCGGAATGAGGGGACAGATGAAAACGCGCAGTGAATGTTCAAAGCCTTGAGATGTTTCTGGGCAGTGCCTCTAACGAGCCATGCTAGGGTTTACCCATCCCCTACCTCTGAAGAACTTGTGGAGCCCATGGACTCTGTCATACCTCACCTTCACCTCTAATGGCCAAAGAAAATGGAGACTATGATTATCATTTACCCCCTCAGACTCATACTCGTCCTAATGAAAGGGGTGAAAAGGATGTGGAATCCAGGGACATGCTCATCCCCTCTTCAGACCTACACTGTGTTGTGTGCTTGTTCCTTTATTTGTTCAATCACTGTCTTCACACTCCTTCGATTAAGGGTCTAATCTACTCTGTTTCTAAAGTGAGTTTCTTAGTCTTGCCCAGTCAGTGGGCTATTGAGATAGACTATTTCAAGAACCTGTGTTTGTTCATTTATGTAGAAAGTTCATTTTCTTCTGGTTGTAATAAGGATCTGTTAAGAAGGTGGATGGTGATGCTTTTGTTATTAGCTTTCAGTTAATCATGGACCAAATAATGAGGTTTAAAGATGTAATATCTAACGTGCCTGGAGAAAACATGTGTCTTGTCTCAGTTACCAGGAAAGGGAAAAAGTCATCAGTTCCAATTAGACCACAGGAAGCATATGTGGTATGAAGCACAGCCTGATGCATTGAATTCTTCAGGGATGTGCAAATAATTTGATGTTCAGTTCAAAAAGAAGTGACAGTAAACAGATTGTTGTCTTCTGTTTTTTAGTAGGCACAGGCATTTCAGCCTGAAATACCTCTTACCTGAGTCTCAACACGACAGTTATTAAATGAGGACAATGCAAACTTAACTTTTACTTGTTTTGATTCATAGGCACACAAAACCAGAAAGAATTCCCATTTCTTGTTCTAGGTGTCTTTTGACTAATTCCAGGCATGCTAACATATAGTAGATCAGTCCTCCCAGACAGTAATCAGTAAGCGGATTACCTATACTCGGAAGAAGACGTGACAACTCAACCGGAAAAATATCTTCTCCCATCACAATGCTCTCCACTTCATCATTGTTGGGGGGAGGAGGGAGGAAAGAGGGTTTGAAAAAAACCTTTATGTCTACAACTTTCAGTGAGGATATTTAGAGTATAATGTTGGGTGCCTTTTTTTCTACATCTGACAGGATATAATTCAGACAGTCTACTTCTAGCTGTGTGTAGGTCTAGGATATGATTACAGATATTGTTGAAATGGGATAACAGCAATTACCAATAGTCAAAATATCTATCTGAAAAACAATCTATAGCAGTAGAGCACATCTTTTGTGTGCACTACCTTCATATTCTGTAGTGGATCATTTTGTCATATTTCTTTTCAAACTGCTTGTGTCACCCTGAGCATAATTGCAAAGGAATAAATTCATCAGGAATGTTTTCTTGTGATCTATCTATATTATATATTATATTGACACATGCGTAGCTACATATATTTGTGCATATATTAATACAAAATAATGCAATATATTGTCCAATGCCTTGCTAGTTTGGAAGCTATAGAATAATCTTCTGTGCTTACATTATGTGGACCAAGAGCTGGATACACTATCTGGTGCAGTGCTCTCCAGCTGTGGAACAGGAACCTCTCCTAAAAGCTTATTTCTAGATTGATACAAGATTCAAAAAAATCTAATAGAGTTGCTGTGCTGTTCAGGATTATAGAATAAAGATGTGGCAACAAAAACAGGGGTTCCGTTGTTTCTGAATACTACACACCAAACAAGAGCAGAGATATACGCTAAAAGTATTTATTAAAGGAACAAAATGATCACTAAAACATCTTTATGCTAAACTCTTTTGATATCATCACCTCATACTTCTCTTTTATTCCCATTATACTTGTCTCTTCACCTTTTATGCCATCTGGCAGAATTAATAGTAAGCACCTAGAGGAAGGAACAGGGGTTTTTTATTATGTTTCTCAAAAACTGCTCATGTATTTCAGTTCTGAGTTGATATTCTTAGGCTCTATCGTAACACTTTATAATGACAACATTTATCAAGTAATTGATGCAAAGGTGACCTATTTAAAGCAAATATTTCTCTAGCACATATTCACCCTGGCAATTTGTCCCTTTGTATCTCTTTACTGTTTCCCTAGCCTGAATTCCATATTCTATGTGTTATCTTTTGACTATTGAAACATTTAAGATTAAGAAAAAAAAAATTGACTACATTACTTGGCTTCTTTTTTTCCTAAAAGAATTATGTTTGTAGAAAGCCACGTAAGAGATTCCAACATTTATTTAGCTAGGAATAGATATAAGAACATAAGTATTTTTCCTGTACTGTGTAACTGACTTTCAAGTAGCCTGCTATGCATACTCTCATTGTTATGTTATGTTATTCAAAATGTTCATATTATTTTATCAATGATGTAATTCGCATTTCCAAGATTTTTTAGAATCCACCCTGCAGTGGACTTGGCACTGTTAGGTTTACAGTTGGACTTCATGATTTTGAAGGTTTTTTTCAAGATAAGTGATTCTGTGATTCTATCATGTCTTGAAGTTATTAAAAATTTTCCAATTTTTTGTTCTAATGACATGCTGGTAGCCTAGGTTAGGACATTACTCCCACAGATACCTGTGTAGTTAACTGAACTTTTCTAGGCTTTTATTAAGTGGCTCAAACATATGCTTAGTTTAAAAACAACTAACTGGTGTGAACAGAAATTACTAAATTTTGAGTCAAACTCAGTTTGCTCTTGTTTCAAGTCTGTTGAATAATCCATTTGATTAATTCTCAGGAATTTTCTAAGTCAAAAGGCTGTTAAGTTCTCGACTTCTTATTGGGAATTAAACTGTTTCTTTAAAAGGCTAAACTTAATGCTTGGAAAAATGTGTTCATGAAATTATATTGGGCAGAGCCAGACTAAAATGAAATATCTTCTGATCAGTTTACAGTTCCTGTAACTAACACTGACCAAAGGATGGAAGCAGGACTCCTTAACTGTCCTTGGATATGATACTTTGTCAAATTAAGAACTGAACTAATTAGAAAATACTTTCTACAATAGCAATATTAATTTAAACAATAGATAAGGGAAACGAAAAAATAATCTTCTGATTTGATGTATAAATTAAAGATGTATAAATTAAAGATATGTAAATTAAAGTTTGTGGTTTTAGTAAAGATTTTCCTGTGTAAACAGTACACATGAGAGTTAGCTTCCTATAGGAAACTGTGAGCATCAGAGTCAAGAATCTGAGAACTTGAACAGCAGAACACCTGGTTTTCTCGATTTTGTTGTTCACAGAAGCTCTAGTTTTAGAGAAACACAGAATTTTAAAACGCTACTGACGAACTTGAAGGTGGATAGGGAGAGGGAACCCCAGGCCAGAGGCTTTCCCTTTACCTCTAGCTCCGGGAGGGAGAGTGCCCTCCCCCTGGCCCCCCACCCCGTGGAAAGCTCGTGGCCCCCACAGAGAGCACAGGCGCCGTCAGCCAGGCAGGAGAGATGCAGGCAGAGAGGCATTTATTGTTCTGTTAA
>JAYRBT010000082.1:103436517-103472679 GCA_036023395.1 Myiotriccus ornatus
CCCCCCCCCCCCCCCAAGAAAACAACTAAAGAACAATGTTTAGTAACATAAACATTGAAGAAATTTCAGCTGTAACCAGGCAGAGAAATAGCAGATTTTGCAAGAATTTGAAGTGGTTTGGTTTTTTTTTTGGCTGCTGTATATTTGGAAAGCTGGGAAAAAGAGAAGAGTTCAGATGAGGGAAGACTGAAAGACAATGTCAGGAATAGTGAATAAAATAAAATTATTTAGCCTAAGTTTTGTACAATATGAACACTTACCTTAACAACTTTCATTTTCAGTCAATCTTAAATCTTAAATAAAAACCCCACAATGCTAATACAATGATTTTCTATTCATCATGAATAATAAACAGAATAATTTAAGATTCAGATATCTCAAGTTTGCAAATTAGTTCTCATGGTGAGTCAGAAGGCAGTGACCAAAGCAAATTTATCATGTGAACTGATGCAAGAATGTGGTAAATCCTTCACAATGCTCATAAATCACTGGGATTACGGCTGTGCCTATTTCCCTGAACTTTTGTTCTTTCAAGTAATTTGATTCATCTCAGTCACCCTGCAGCTTCTGCACCAGTAAAATGTACCTGAAACTTCAGGTTTTCTTCTACTGTGTCTGTGCATCGGAGCTACATAAATACATATACATATGTACATGGAGACTGATTACAGAACCCCCACTGCTCATCACTCAGTCACTTGGTATTTCCAAGTTTAGAGAACCATGGGCCAAAAAAAAGAAAACTTCATGATCAAAAATTGGAAATCCCTGTTCAGTACTGTCACCAAGTTATTCACACAGAGAAAAAGTGTGTTTGTGTCCCCACAAACATCACTGGCCACTACTGAACAGCTCAAGCTTGAGGAAGACCCATGCAAGTTTAATCTTATCCCAGCCTTTTCCCTGTGACTGGTCATTTGTGAGCAAGAAATTCAATGCTGCAGACAAACAGAACATAGCAGGGGTATGGATGAAGAGAGGTATTTAAGGGTTTAAAAGAAGGGAGGAGGAATTTATTCTGGGGTCAGTTTGCCAAGTCTGAAAGTGTGCAATCTAAAATGTGTATTTCATGTCAAAGTAGCTATTCTAGACCAAGTCTTCCAAAGCAGACGAACATTTTGAACATATAAAAAAGAAAGAGAACTCAAAGTGTGACAGCTCAAAAATAAGCATATTTACTGTTCTTTGAATTTGGATTTCAATATTTTGTTGAGGTTTATCTTCTAACAAGTGACTAGGGCGGGAGGGAGATTTTTTTTTTCAAATACCACTGCTTCCACTGCTATTAATAATGATGACTTTTTAATGTAGGTAATGATTATGGAAACTTTTGTCACAAATATTGCTGTGGGAGAAAAAAAATGTACTGAGCTTTCTCTTTGATTTTGAAATCTGAGCCCAAAATGTAACTTCCCTTTTCTTTCTCTTCTATGATTCCCTTCAGACCTCATACCAGAAAAGATAGAGAATTCAAGACAAAGGAAGGGATGGAGGGAGGGAGGGAGGAAAGGAGGGAAGGAGGAAAGGAGGGAAGGAGGGAAGGAAGGAAGGAGGGAGGGAGAGAGGGAGGGAGGGAAGGAGGGAAGGAAGGAAGGAAGAAAGGAAGGAAGGAAGGAACGAAGGAAGGAATTAAAAGAGTGGTAAAGGAAACCATCAGCCATCCAACCTGAAAAATGAAGTAATTTGAAATGGAAGGTTTTTTACTTGAGATCTCTGGTTAAAAAGAAGGAAATTTACAAGTTTCCCCTTCTTCCACTTTCCAGACTAAGCCCCTCATTTGTATTACAAGTATTTTTTCCTGCTTTTCTTAACCCTGTGCACATTATAAATCTTCAGATATTAATCACAAACTTTTCCATTAAAACATGTAATCACAATAGGATGTCTTTGATATTCATCCATGACCAGTGGAGCCAGCATGAGTCTTTTCAACGATTTCAGTGAGCCATCCATCAAAGCTCCATTTTTAACTGGAAACCACTTGCACTCCTTCACTTTGTGATAAAAATTAAGCTATACTTATATCTTAATAATGTTATGAATAAAATAGATTACAAAATCCTGCAGAGGCAGTCTGTCAGTTTTAGAGATCCTTTGATGGCTACATTAGTTACACCTTTGCTCCTAATCTGACAGCATGTTTAAATAGTCATAGGTTATCCACACCGAGTGCAAGTAACCCAAGGTAAGATCTTAAGTCTTTGGAAAAATCCATATGAGAATAGCACTCTCCAAAGCTAAAATGAATAAATCAAACATTTTTTTAATAGTCTTGAGATACACTTGAGAACTGAATTTTTTAATTCTCAAAAAATCAATTCCAAAGCCTTTATTAAAAATACATCTGCTTTAATTAGTTATGTAACTTCTTCATTATATCCCTGTGTATTTGAACAACATGAAAGGAATGAGAGCAAGGAGTGCAAGGAATAATAAGAGGTGCTGGGACTGCAATACACTTTTGAATAATTTGGCAGGTCTCTTTACTTGATAATGACAAACACAGGAACAGACATTATCTAACCAGCTGCAGCAATATGGCAAGTTACTTTATGAAGGTAAGTTTGATGTGAGCAAAATCATAGCAACAACCAATGTTATTTTAACCCGCTAGTCCAGGAACAAGGAAATGCTTTAAATGAGTTTCTTTTTACATTTTTGTCAAATGATCACTGCTTTCAGGAAGAAATTTAAAAAAAAATCTCTACCCCACTTAACTAAAAACAGTGTACACATCACTTCCTTCTTCAGTAGGATTTCTTATTTGCTCCATTTTCCCTCTTTTTTTGTTTCTGTTTATATGTTTGGGGGTTGTTTTTTTGTTTGTGGTTTTTTTTTTTGCTTTTTCCTATGGAAAGGAAGGAACAATCAAGTCCCAAGTACCACAGATGAAAGACAAACACATAATCTTGGGACATGGGGGGATCTATTTTCACTGCTCTTTTTCACGGTAATTCTGTTGTGCCCTTGTGCCCTGCATTTCCCACTGAAGGAAGGTGTAGCGGGGTACAGCTGACTTTAGAATAAGGATGAAACAAGGATTGTGTTGTCAGCTGTGAGAAGTGGCATGGATAGCCCACACTGGAGGAGTAAGCATAGTCATGGCAGGAGTGGAGGGAAGCGACACCAGTCCCTATCACCTATTATTGTCAGTAAGCCAAACTATGAGAGCCACAGGGAATCTCTGCCTGCCTGTATTCTTCGTGTCTACCAGATGGGTAAAGAATACATAGCAGATGTGCCACTGGTCACAGTCCCTACATACTTAGCTCTGCTCAGTCTTTAAAAATACTAATACTAATGTGCATAGTTTCATCCTTTCTGATGATGTCTTTTGAGTTGTATAGTAATAAGCAATGCTCATGACCCTGAAAATAACCAGACTCTGCCCATAAGAGAGCTTCTGTGTGATTAATTGATTTTCTGCTCAGTGTTCCAACCAAAATGTGAAGGAAAATAAAACTTGGAGAAATCTTCTGTGTTTCATTTTCATGCCACTGGTGTTTTGTTTTGGTTTTGTGCTTTTTTAATTTTGATAATAATCTTAAAGAAAGTAGCTAATTTCAAATTGAAAAAATATATTTTCTGTGAAAAGTCACAAGACTGTATGGTGTACATTTTAAAACAAAACACTCACAGGAAGTTTTTCTTCTTCTGAACCAAAACTTCATGCCAGTTTTGAGCCAGCTTCATAAAATTGCAAAATTATCCTAGATCTGCCTTTTTCTTTTTTTTTCTTTTTTTTTATTCTTGGTTTGATTTGATTTGGTTTTGTTAACTTGAAGTTCATTTAAATGTTTGGCGCAGCTGCAGCTCTAGTTTAGTTTCCCAGAACCAGAAGAAGAAATGTAAATGTGCATAGGTTGTCATCTAATCAGTTTTAGAAACGGGCCTTTCCATGTAAGGTCCTTGTTGCCGCTGCTGGCAGCTGGCAAAAGTGAGTTACACACAAATAACAATGTGTCAATAAGGAGGAAATGTGACTGTCTGTACCTGGGATTTTATATACAGAGAGGAAGCTGGGAGAATAAGCTCTTTTTTCAGACATATTATAGTTGTTACACAAAGTTTTTTAAATATATATCAGGGTTTAGTTTGTAATTGCAAGTGTTGTTTAAGACCAATTCCACTCATCAACACTCTCAACCCAGTAAAAGCATGGTATTGAAAGCACCTCCACAAAAAAAAGTACATAGGATAGATTGTAATAGATTGCAGGGCTTTCAGCTCAGTCTAAATAAGGCAGTAGAATTTAGGCAACATTTTTCATCCAAGTCAGATATTTTTCAAGCTTATTGAAGGCAGAAATTACTTAAAATTCTTGCTAAAAATCTGAAGGGGGTCTCCCACTCAGAAATTTCAGATGACAGTACTATTTTTCTTAAATCTCCCAGGCCCTTTTTAATAGCTTACTTTCACTCTCAAAGAAAAATAGCTCTTACTGGCTGGAGTTACTCTTCACATTTCTGATAAATTGCAAACTGATTTGGCAATTACTCTGAAATAAAGATAGACATGTCAAACAGATCATTTAGAAGTTGATCAAGAGCAAGTTAAAGTGTCAGGATGTAAAATAGAATTAATTAAAACTAGGAAATGGTTGTAGATTTTTTTCGCATGAACAATTGTGATTCTGACTAAACAGAGACAAAAGCCACAGTACATCAATTAGTTTATATCTCCATTTTTTAAACAATACTCTGATATTTAGAGGGCTCTGAGTACTTTTAAAACAAATTACTTTGTGCACCAGTTCCACATTGTGCATCCCTCCTCATACATCCTCACTTACCTTGAAAATGCTCCGAAGTCCCGCAACAGGACTGGTAATATATCAAATGTGGGAGGTAAACCACCATCCTTGTAGGATCTATGAAATCTCAGAGTTGTTCACTTGACATAACAGCTTAGTGAAGGCTCTGGCAGCTGCTTTTAGATTGGCTTAGGGCATTTTGTTGTCCTGGGCTGAGGTCTGAAAGTTACCACCTTGATACTGTGTTTTTATTAGCACTCTTGGAAGCTGAGTATCAACAGGGTACAGAAACTTAATTATTCTTTCTAAGCCAAAGCTGGTCCCCATGGAGACCCTTTTGCTGCAACAGCTTTGGCAACACACATTAGCTGGATGAATAGAGCTAACAGAGCTGTCAATCAACTACTTTGTGCAAGATCTGTATTCAGATAAGTAGTTGTTTTGAATAGTTCCATATATAAATATATAGATGAACAAAAATATATCTATGTATTAATCATATTAATATAATATGATTAAATATTTAGGCATTTTTTAATATTGTTTATAGGCTCAGGTGTAAGGATTATGTCTTGGCAATTAACTTAATCTATGCCACATTCATAATAATTTTGATTGTAATTTAGAATATTCTACACTGTGTTAGAAAAGGGAGAAAAATTGGAAGGAAACAGAGAATCATCACCACTGAGACACTGGGGTTAACCCCTGTTGATATTTTTTTGAGAGTTGTTGGTTACTGAAGGAAAATGATGACCCTTATTTCAAGACCACTGCTATATTGTAATTAAGCACAAAGACAGTTTTGCTGGGCTTCCTTCCAGACAAAGCTTCTCAGAACTTTTTCTAGTAAGGGTAAGCACTTTCAAACACAGCAATTGCAAAAGGTTTTCTCAAGATGGCATTCTGACATGAAAGCCACATCATTTCCATGAAGCATAAACAGAGAGTGTAGAAGAAGCATAGATAAGTAAATATAGCTCCTTCAGAATGTAGTGAGTGATGGAAAAGAAGCAAAAATGTGCAACATATTGCCTTTGTGTAACTCACAATGTCTCTCAGTTCAATTTATAGCAATGCAGCATAGAATGAATATAGGATTTGCCATTCATTTGCATAGAAGGGATGTTCCCAGCCCGTGAGCCAACAGAATTTTAACTGAAAACTCAACCATTTAAAGGACACACTAAAAAAATTTACAAACATTTGTTTGGATAAGACTTTCATAACTTAAAAGTTATGGACAATCTTTCATTTATTTCTGCAAACACCCACTGAACCGCATTTCTCTGTGGAACATTTTGAATAATAATATCACCATTAACTTGTGCAAGAATTGGTATCTGTTTGTCTGGTTCTCCTGCTGACCCTTTTAGGACAGACTCACGGAGCAAAAATACCATGATTTAGGTGACAAAGCCCCCTAATTAAGACTGAGCTACCTCATTCTACCATCTGTAACAGAGACGTGGTGAGCAGTCCAAAGCATAAAATAAGTTCTTGGAGTATCCACTTAGTAGTTTGTAGTATGAATGAATATGATGTAATAACACTGAAACTGCAGAAGAATAACAAGAGTTTGAAACTTGCTGTCTTCACATATGTGCCCTGCAGAAAAATAAAAGCTACCAATGCTCCAGAAGTTGCCTTTATGAAATCAGTAATTTTTTCTCCCATCATAGCACTTTCTAGTCAGAAGTAGAGTGTAATGCTTTTCGCCATGGCAGACTACCACTTTGTAAGTCAGTTCATAGTGCTTCTAATAGTGTTGTATTTGATTTATAATATTTGTCTAGCATAAGTAAATCTGGCAGAAGGCAATTAAAATAAAGTTCCCCAAGTTTGCAAGGGTTTCCAGCCTAGAGAAAGCTTAATTAAAGTCAATCATGGGAAAAAGCACTTAGCCCTGCAGCCCTCCACATTTGTCAGACATCTGAATCATGGGAAAGGTTAATTAGAGTCAAATGAGGAAAAAGTAAACACTAAAAGTGCTTTCTGGGGTTCATTAAATTTAAATAAGTCAAAATATGTAATATTCTACTTTGTAACAGTGATCCACACACACCTCTGTCTGCTTTTTTACAATCACACATGTTCCAAACACTGAATTAGCACACTTGGAAAGCCTGACTCTTAGTTACACCAGGCCTCCATGGCTCCATTTTGACAGTGAAAAGGAAGTAGATGAAATTTTTGTGCCCCGTTACATCGACAAAAGAGAGTAAAACAACTTGTGTATACATATTCATTTTAAAAGGAGAATGTTGTTTATAGGCTTTTTATTATTTCTTAGTTCCCCTTCTCTGTATCTCTGTCATCCGGGGGATGAAACAGAGGAAATAAACTTTAGGAATCCTACTATGACACTCTAAAGAAAACCTCATAAGTCCAGGCCTTGGATCAACAAAAAATCCCAGCAATTAATACCTATTGATTCAGCCAAACAACCAAGAAATAAGTGGATCTTTCTGAGTGAAGGACATGAGTGCTTGCGATCGGTCTCCTTGCCTGCATAAGCCTTTGGGAGCAGAAGACACTGTTTCCATACAAAAGAAAACCCAAGTGAGACAGGAAATCTCAGTGACTCTGTTCTTGAAGGAGGAAGGAGCGTGTAGAATTGAGAGCACAAGTGAAAAAAAATATTTTTGTTTTGCAAGAGAGATGTTAGAGAGAGAAATATAGAAAGAAATACGCCCATTGTGTGTCTTCAAGAAGGCAAGAAAGGAGTGTCCAAATTTCTGACTCTCTGAAGCATACATCTTCTCACAGTTTTTAAGTCCCTGTTGTCCATTGGACATTGATATCTCACCCCAGCATTCCTTAACCTGTCTGTCCTTTTTCTCCCTTGCACAAATTAGATTTCTATTGAAGTAAAATATTTGAAAATGATCCTATCTATCAGTTACCTTGGCTGACAGCATCAGTTGCAGTGATGGGCAAGCAAAAGTACGCAGATTGCACTTGGAGCATAATTTTCTGTAAAGTGAATAGTTTTCATTTGTATTCATCATATTAACAAATCTGTGAAACACGAACTAATCTGTCTTTTAGTTTCCTCTTCATTTCTTGACAACTCCTCATTTGATTCTTTATCTGCAGTGCTCACAGTGACTATAAATCAGTCAGGATACTGTCATTAAGACAAAAGAAGACAAGTCTCTCTAACACAGGTCCAAGTATGACCCTTTTTTATAGAATTTGGCAGACCCACAGATGCAAATGCTACAGAAAACAGAGGAGAAGGGACGCTGCACTTCATCTAGTAGAGGACCTTAGCCTCTTTAGCCCATTGCAGAGAGATTTGTTGTGCTTCTATGTCATCAGCATAGAGCTGCCATCTCCATAGTACAAGGTCCTGTAGGTTTGTTCTCACAGATTATAAAGCCAGAAAGGTCCACTGCTGTCTGCTCCTTTGTAGTGCAGTGGGAACCAGATCACGTTATTGAGAGACACATTCAACCTTGATCACAATATTTTTGCTGATTAAGAGCTTTTCATATCAACTAAATTGTTGAAATGCTCAAATACCATCATTCCTGGCAGATGACTAGTACAACTTTTCCTACTTTTACAACTGTATGAACCTCATTGCATCTTATGTGGTACAATGACAGTAGCTGACAAAATATTCTGAATTCCAGCATGGGCAAATACCGCCTTCTATTAATTCATAGCTGGTTACTACATCCAGCTACAGTAACAACAACCAGAAAGGCATAGACATATGAAGAGATGATTAAAACAAAGAGCCAAAAATGTGATCAGAGAATCTGAAAATCAACCTTGTTGAGATCACAACATTGTTGAAGTAGTTTGTTTTATTCTGTGCCTTAAACAATAAGTTGAGATGCTTGATGAATCTGGTTGTGATTCATGATCCAAATGCTGGACAAAAGACATTTTGCAGCATTGCTATTATTGATGTTGCAAGAATCAGTGTTCAGCAGCAGAAATCAGAAAAATTCAACTCCTTAATAAGGTGGAAATGGTTATCAATAAACAGATTTGAGCAGTATAGGCTATATTTTTAAAACGGGCACTTTTTATGCCATCTCACAGAAACGTTTTTTGCTTCATGACAGGCTGCCTGCACAGTTCTTTCTAATTGTCAGTAAATTCACATTTCATGCTCTTCTTTATGAACTAAGAAATCTTAACCCATTTCTGTATCTTCATTTCTTTTTTATGACTTGATTTCAGGATATTTTCTATTGTCTCAATACTCTCATAATACTTAAGCTTTAACCTAATTATGTTAATCAGACCTTAAGAGTTTCAATTAACTGCTTACAGGGGGTCAGAAAAAACTTCCTGCTGTTTTTGTTTGTTTGTTTACTCATCTTCCTCTGAAGCATCAGTGGTTGGCAACATAAAAATAGAGCATTTAGTCTACTATTCTGAAGAAAATTTTTGTCATTGGTGTGTCTGCTCACATACTCACATCTGACCAGTTGGACAGCTCTTTCTCTCTTTGTTGTGGTGATTGGAGCATAAGGTTAATTTAGTACTTTTCTTGGCCTTCTGGTGCACCAGAAGGTATGACTTATCTATTGGAGTCATCTTGGTTTAATTTATCTGATCATTTCTTAGAATCATAACATTGTAGAATGGTTTGGGTTGGAAGGGACCTTAAGGGTCATCTAGTTCCAACTCTCCTGCCGCAGGCTCACTAGATCAGGTTTCGCAGAGCCCCATCCAGCCTGGTCTTGAGTACTTCCAGGGATGGGGCATCCATAGCTTCTCTGGACAACTTGTTCCGGTGCTTCTCTACCCTCTGAGTAAAGAATTTCTTCCGAACATCTAATCTAAACCTCCCCTCTTTCAGTTTAAAATCACTACCCCTCATCCTGTCACTATCCACCCATATAAAAAGTCCCTCTCCCTCCTTTTTATAAGCCACTCAAGGCCACAATGAGGTCTTCCCAAAGCCTTCTCTTCCCCAGGCTGAATAACTCTCTTTAGCCTGCCTTCATAGGAGAGGTGCTCCAAACTTCTGATAATTTTGTGGCCCTCATCTGGACTTCGTCTAACAGGTCCATGTCTTTCTTGTGCTGATGACCCAGACCTAGATGCAGAACTCCAGGTGGGTCTCACAAGGGCAGAATAGAGGGGGAGAATCACCTCCCTTGACCTGCTGGCCACACTGCTTTTGATGCAGCCTAGGATGCAGCTGGCTTTCTGAGATGCAAGCACAGGCTATTGACTCCTGTTCAGCTTTTCATTCCCAAGAAGTGGGATTTGGTCATTCACAAAGTCTTTCTCCACAGGGCTACTCTCAATGAGCTCTTCTCGCAGTCTAGACTCATGTCTTGGATTGCCCCAACCCAGGTACAACACCTTGCATTTGGCCTTGCTGAAATTCATGAAGGTTCTCCTGGGCCCGCTTCTCAAGTTTGTTCAGGTCTCTCTGGATGGCATCACTCCTGATGATACACCTTCAGATGTGTCAACTGCACCACTCAGCTTTCTTCCCATTGTAGATGCATTAGTCATAAACTGGACTCGTCTGTTTACTATTTGTAACACAAACCTTATGAAGACTGAATTAATTTGTCTTAGTTAGAAAAAGGCTTGGGGCTTCAGTTAAGGAAGCTGGTCAACTTGAATATCTTCTGAATACATAGATCAAACAATCTGAGTTAATTGCACCTGCTGGTCCTAAATTCAGCATATACCTCCAACTTTCTTCTTTACCTATGCAAATTAAACATCTCTCATCATTATAAAGCATAGCTTTCAGCCCTTTGTTTATTCTTACAGCTTTTATCTAAATCTTCTGCAACTTTTTAACAACCCTGTTGAATTGTTGACACCAGATTTGGCACAGTATATTTATAATGTTTTCACTGCTATCTGTAACAGCAAGTTAATGCCTTTGCTGGTAGTTTACAGTTTAAGTGCTACTGAGAAAAAAAATTCCACTAAGAATTTTCCAACTGGCAGATGCCATGAGGGGAAAGGTTCATACAGCCTTCAGCAGGGAGAAGAGCAGAGTTCATTATCTGCTCTAAACCAATGCCCGAAAATGCCTGATATGGAGAAATAACAAACTTGAAGGGAAAAAAGCAGGAAAAACTCAGAGTAAAGACCTACCTGGTAGGAACAGTCTTACCGATGAGAAACCAGGGAACAAGAATGTGTTCAACACAGAGGGGAAAACTTGCTATTTACATATTAATAAAAGTACCAGGTAAAGTCTGGTAAACAAGATGTGTACAGTGAAAGACCTCATAAAAAGGGACCAGAACCAAGAGATTTTGGGTAATGTGTCAATCCATGGAGTCAAAGTAGAATGCCAGATCTGAAATGCAGTGCACTGGAAGTTATGGATATGTAATAGGTGACAGATGACAATGTTCTGGTAAGACTTGCCATGGTTACGCAGTGGTTCAGCAATGGCAAAACTGAGAAAGCAGTCCAAAGAAAGGATCTTTTTATGTTTGACAGGTTTCAGTCTGCAATCAAACTTAACAGAAAATGAATATTATCACAGTTCTGTGTAGTCCTGAAGGTAAACTGAGTGAAGGAAAGGGGATGGTATAATATGATAATTCACTTGGTTGATAGCTAAATTCCTGTTTTCCCGAAGTTCTACAAGACTTGAAGCTGGCCAGAAATGTGAAGGACAATAAAAAGAGTTTTATCAAATAACTTAATTGCCATAGGCGGTAGAGAAATATCATCCTGTTACAGACTGAGGGTGGTCATGTCACAAACAAAGACAGACACAAGACACAGAGGTGTTGAATGCTTTCTTTGCCTATGTCTTCAACACAGATGACCAAGGGGCCTGATGGGATTGAACTAAAAATGCGCAATGAGCTGCTGATGTCATCACAAAAGCTCTCAATGATTTTTAAGTGGTCTTGGGAATCCAGAGAGGTCCCAGCTGACTGGGAGCTGGTGAACGTTGACCCAATTTTCAAGAAGAGCAAGAATGAGGACCACAATGTCACTCTCACTTCAGCGTCTGGTAAAGTTATGGAGCAGTTATTCTGGGAGGTATTGAAAAACACCTGAAAGACAGTGTTGTCATTGGTCACAGCCAGCACGGCTTTAGAGGAGGAAAGTCCTGTTTATCCAACCTGATCTCCTTTTATGACAAGGTAACCCACCTAGCTGATCAAGGGAAGCAACTGATGTAATCTTTTTAGATTTCAGTAAAGCTTTCACTCCTGTCTCTCACAGGACCCTTCTGGACAAAATGTCCAGCACACAGTTGGATAAACACATCATGCAGTTGGTGAGCAATTGGCTCACAGTTCAAGCACAACGGTAATAGTGAATGGGGTAACATCAGACTGGTGACCTGTCGCTAGTGGGGTTCCACAGGGCTCCATCTTAGACCCTGTGCTCTTCAACATCTTCATAAATGACCTGGATGCAGGACTGGAAGGGATACTAAGAGAGTTTGCAGATGACATAAAACTGGGAGGAGCTGTTGACTCCCTCGAAGGCAGGGAGACCCTGCAGAGAGACCTTGACAAATCAGAGGACTGGGCAATCACCAACCATAGGAAGTTCAACAAGGGCAAGTGTCGGATTCTGCACCTGGATGTACAGACAGACTGGGGAATGAGATGCTGGAAAGCAGTGCCATGAAAGGGACCTGGGGGTCCTGGTCGATGGCAAGCTGAATATGAGTCAGCAGTGCCCTGGCAACCAGGAGGGCCAACCGTGTCCTGGGGGGCATCAGGCAAAGCATCACCAGCCAGTCAAGGGAGGGGATTTTCCTGCTCTGCTCTGCACTGGTGTGGCCTCAGCTTGAATATTGTGTGCAGTTTTGGGCACTGCAATATAAGAAAGATCACATAATAATAAAGATATTAAGGTATTGGAGAGTGTCCAAAGGAGGTCAATGAAAACGGTGAAGGACCTTGAGGGAAAGCCATATGAGGAGTGGCTGAGGTCACTTGGTCTTGTTCAGCCTGGAGAAGAGGAGACTGAGAGGAGACCTCATAGCAGTCTACAACCTTCTCTTGAGGGGAAAAGGAGGGGCAGGCACTGATCTCATCATTGTGGTGACCAGTGACAAAACCTGAGGGAATGGCCTGAAGTTGTGTTCTGGACTGTTTATGTTGTAAGTTAGAAAAACATTCTTCACTCAGAGGGTGGTTGGGCACTGGAAAAATCTCCCTAGGGAAATGGTCACAGTACTAATCTGTGTTCAGAATTCAAAAAGCATTTGAACAACACTCTCAGGCACATGGTGTGAATCTTGGGAATTGTCAAGATTGCTGCAGGGGGCAGCAATTGGACTCGATGATCCTTGTGAGTCCCTTCCAACTCTGCATATTGTGTGAATCTGTGAAAATTTGATAAATCAATTTCTTCTGAGCAGCCTAATTCCTGCAGAATCTCTGGAATACTGCAACCAAATTACTTCCAGTCTTTCTGAAGAAATGTACTTCTGTGTTTTGGGACTTTTTAATTCCTGTGAGCAATACTTCCAGAAAACGCTGGTATCAGAAAGAATACAACGCCCTTTATGGTGCTTTGGTTCTGCAGCAGTGGGTGTTTACAGAGACCTAAATCCGGTGGTTAATTTGGCTTTCTGCTAAAAGCCTGCTGAGCTGGAATTATATTCCAAACATCTTGATTGTTTGCAATATTGTACAGCAATATAACAATATCTTGACAGAATAATAAAAAGCCAGCTGTACTTGCCAGCATAAAGAAGAGCATGACACTGTCCAGAAGACACAGGGAGTCCAGGATCTCCCAAGCTGATGCCATACCTGTAACATTCATTTGTTTGTATAGCTTTGGGAAGACAAACTATTCTCTCTGCCTTTCAGCTGCATTCACCTGAGGCAATTCACACCAGGAAAAACTGGCACACTCCAGCAGTACCCCAGTGTATTGTGGTAAGTAAGAAAGTTTGAGATAATGTCTTTTATTTCCTCCTTCTCTGTCCCTGCATGGTCTTCACTGCTGTCAAGCAGCAGGTCTGGTAGCATGTTGAGAGAAGAGAATACTTTACTTGTTGTGCTGCTACTAGAGACAGCAACGAGGAGGGACAGATGGAACATATTATATTGAGTTTGCATATCTGTGTAATGTCAGGTATTGAAATCAACAGGGAGCTTGTTCCATGGTTGTAAACATGGCTCTCTGAACTTTCTTTGGCAGTACTTGTTCCTGAGAGTGAGGTATGACCATGCCCTGCAGCACTTCAGATCTTGGTCTCATTCCACTGCCAAATAAACTCATCAGAACTACCTCTGTGTGCCTGTGCTCCAGACCAGCACCGTGTTTGTCTCAGTGCATCCGTTCACATATGGAATACAAAGTGCAGGTCCAGAACTACAGAGAAGCAGAATTTAAACATGACGGTCTTGACCTAATGATTCCACTTACACTAAGGCAATCCCTACAGTTAGTGAACACAGAAACGTGATAGACTTGCTAAGATCTTTTCAGAGTAACTGTATTTAACAGGTGCAGTCTTTCTTCACAAAGTATGTCATCTGAACAGTCCTCCATATAAATGGCAAAATACCATCAAAAAGGACTTATTTTATTCTACAAACCTATTTGCAATTAACACATTCAGCAAAAGACAGCATGCCTTCTGGTTTTTTCCTTTCTTCTCCCACAAAAATAGTAATCTGGCAGACAAGAAGGTTTCTTTCTCCATCTATTTTTCTTTGCCAGTGATTACTAAAGCCAAAAAAATACATTTTCCATTTGAATTCAGAGCAGGAATAAATGTGATAAAGTATTTTAAAAGATTTGGCTATCAAGCAACAATGCAATGATCTTAGTGCCTGAATTCTTTCTAACCACTTCAAAATGTGCTACCCTAGTAGCTTTCAAGGATTAAATAAGAGAACAGAATTGTTTGTATGCATATAGATATAAATGCATAATTAATTACATAAACTTGTGGCTGAAAAATTAATATTGTCTTCTCTCTGAAATCAATTATATATAAACAAGGTAACAAGTAAATGTTTGTTGTAGCAGACTAGGGATTCCGGTGCACTATAAATCATAAAAAGCAAAGACTTAGAAGTTTCTTTCCAACTAGATATTTCAATATTCACTCAGAGTACAATTAAGAAAATACATCAGGAGCAGAAAATTCAACAATCTGCTTTCTTGGATGTGGCACTTTATTTTATGTGCTTAGGCACCTATTTCCTCAAGAAAAAAAATACATATTCCTAATAGATAAATAATGAATGAGGTTGTAGTGTTGCACCAGTTCTTGAAAGAGAAATTACTAAGAATTTTAAGGAGATCTGTGATAAATCAGCTGGTTGTGTGACTCTTCTTTCCTGTTGTTTTCACCTATTAATTACATAAAATTATAACTGTGTCAATCAAGACAGACAAACTGGGCTGGTATTTGCCAGCTTAAATGCAAAGGATTCTGCAATCTTACATTCTTTCAAGAGCAATTACTGCATTTGCTACAGGAATACCTTCAACCCTAAGATACATTTTTAAAAGTTTTTCTTTTATCATCAGTGTAGTACTAACAGTGAAGAATTTGTGTGATACAAACATTCCATAGCCCATTATCACTGGAAGCAAAGGTCATGGACAGATTTTGAAAGGTTTCACAGAACAAAAAGATTGAGCTGCTATCTATTGAGTAAACAGGGTTTCATGAGATTTCACCATTTATTTCTGTAGTCCCATGGATGTCATTGGCACTGGAAAATTATACCTGAAATGTACCTTCCTTTTAATCTGTCTGTGCAGTGTTCTGAAGACTTATTTATTTAAGATAACATATTTAAAATTAAACAAAATAAATTGAATTGATGTGCTTATTAAAAGACAAATGTTATCTTAATAGGAGTCTCTGGTTCATGAAAATTCCATGCCTTCACATGTCAGCCCTAAGAGTATCTATGCCTTTGCTGGTGGCTGGTTTCCCTTAGGGTGGTACCATTCCCAGGAACCCTGCTCTCCTCTTTCACACAAAATGATTCTGCTGAGGCTGATACCAGAAAGTACTTTGTTGTGATTCTATATCTAGTAGCCATCCATAAGAAAAAAAACCTGCTGCACAAACAATTTGTGTCCAAACTCTAAATTAAACAGTAGTAAGCTTTTAATAGGCCACATACCAGGTTGAAGAAAAGCCAAGCTCTCCATTATCTGCTAGCTGGACTGTTTCTTCATTTGCCACAATATCAAGGCTGTGAATGGCACGGTAGAAAAGATTTGCATGTCACCTCTCCCAGTGTTTTACTCCACAAGCTCTCCAAACATTGAAAAGAAAACATAGAGTTGCCTTACAAGGGCAAAGTGAAGAAAAAAATTATGCTTGTGCAGACTCTTGGATTCTTGTTGAAACAAACCCTGCAGCTCTGGGCCCAGTCCCAGATACAAGTCTCAGGAAAAGCTTTCTTGGAAGAAATCCTCTAGAACAGCTGCTGTCCCTGACAGATGTGCCAGTGCCAACACAGCAACCAGAGAGCCAGTTTCCATAGTGATTGCAAACATTGTTCATGTTCTTCCTTCTTCAGTGGCAGTAAGCAGGCACTGACTTGCTTGGTATCAATGTGATGTACATATAAGTCTTTTACAAGTAGCAGTCTATGGATATAGGCACAGGAGCTAAACTGACACCTGTGACACACCTCATCTCTGCCTGGTCTCCTCAGAGAAGAAAAAAAAATATTTTCTCTTATCTCTTTCTCAATACACTGCTATTTTAAGAGCCATATCATCACTGGCTTTTTTCTTATTTCAGGCTTGCAATGACACCCAACACTTTCAAAAGCTGCAAAATAAAGTGACATTAATGTTAAGTGTCGTGAACAGCAGCAACAGAAAAAATGTGTTGAAAATCTAAATACCATTGTGCATTTAGATAATAATATTGCAGTTAATCAAAAGCTGTTACTGCAATATCTTGTAAGCTACTGCAAGACATTACTGTATTTTTTTGCTTGTGTGTGGTCAGTCCAGTTCACATTTATTTTTCTGTAACGCTCACTAAATGTTATCAGATGTGGCTTGATCTTTAAGATTTTATATCTCCCCTCTCTCTATGCTTAATGTCCCTTCCCCTTTCTTCTCTTTCTCTTTAATATATATGCATATGGTTATGTGTATGCTGCTTCAATGACCTGTACCAAATTAGTTGAGTCAGTGTCATGCATATCAACAGGATTATTTGGAGTTGAAAGAATGATCTACAGTGAATACTTTTCTCACCCTGGGTTAGAACATAGGTATTAGAAGGCAAAACTATAAAACCTGGCAAGTTGTGCTAGGAGATGCCAAAATATAAACGATACAAATAATAATGGAGATTGTTAATTTGCAAATTTTTCATAAACTGAAACTGAAAACATCTGTGGCATTGCCTAATTCTACTTGAATTGATAGCAGACATGGATGGCTTTCTATTGCTTTAGTGTTTAAGGATAATTTGTAGATTTAATCATCAGCTTTGTTTTGAAGAGAATCACAGTATCTTGTATTTTGCTCCTGTTGATCTGTGTTTAGTATACAGCTGTATCAAGATCCTTTAGGTTTTTATTCAGTTTATGTTCCAGAGAAAGGCTTTTGAGTTTCAGGAGATAGATTTTCTGATCTGCTGTTTGAAGTTTGAAATATGGAAAAACCAAGAACCTCAGATGTTCCCAGGATGCATGTGCGTAAGATGATGTGCAGGCAATTACTGTACATCAGCAGCATCTTCGGGGTTTCTGGTTGGTGTTTGGAAGGCAAATAGCTGCTCACAGTGCCAACATCTCCTCCAAAGTCCACTCTCAGAAGCAAACACAAAAGGGCCTCTCATAGCTACATATCTCAAATTTACCTGCTTCCTGAGGTTTACCAGCAGGTAACCAAAATATCCACAGGAAACCCCACAGAAAGCCAGCTGGGGACTCCAAAGGGATGATTTTATGACTCTGGAGAGTTTCAGCATGTTGTCCTTGAGAGTTCACTTTCCAGTTCCCTACCTGGGCAGATGGTGAATTTGATTTTGACAGCCACTAAGTGCATTGAGGAAGAAGATACCAACAGGGATTGTATGTCAACAAAGTTAGAAAGAAGCTGAGAAAAGTGTTGATAGCCACAAACTGTAGACACCTCAATTTCCTTTAACCTTGCTTCTAATGCCTAGTTCAGGTACAGATATTTGCACTTACAAAATGGAAAGTTCTGCTGCAAGTTGGGAAATCACTCACTGGAAGTAAAAGGGGAAGAAAAAAAAATGGATTTGTGGGTGATAAAATAACTCTGAACTATGTTCTGTGACTCTGAACCTCTCCCCGCACCGCCCCCAAATCTGAAGTCTGAGTGTGAGGTAAATATTTTCCAGATCAATAGAGAAGGATTAATGCTTCAGTGTAAATTTTTGTAAAACCTCATTTATCACAGACATTTTCACCTTCAAGAAACATTTTCTCCATCTGGAACAGGTGCATGGAGAGACTGTGAAGTTAGAAAGGAAAATAAAAAAACCTATCATACACAAGAGAATAGAAGTGCTTAACTTTTTTCACTCAACAAAATTAAGGTTGAGGGGAGATACTATAGCAGTCTATAAATATTTCAGGAGGTAAACATTAAGGAAAGCGGGGAGGTCAGTGTTAACACAAATTGATATGACTGCAAATTTGCTATGAATTTTAGACTGGAATAACAAAAGACTGTAAAAAGCAAAGGACAAATCAGAAATTTTGTATTGGTTGATCAGAGAAATATTTTTTTCCTTAAATTAAAAGATTATACCAAGCTCTGTGACAGCTTTCAGTGTCATCATGTGAGAGAGCCCTGCTGCTATACAAGATTTTCCTTTTCAGTCCTACAAAAAGCAGATTTTGACCCTTTAGGCGTACCTCTAGTGTCAAGCTGCTGAAAGAAGTGAGTTCGCTTGAAATTAAATTCAGATTAAAAATCAGTTATCTTGCTCGAAATTAAATTTCATTAAGGATTTGTACACAGGAATTATCACCCTATGTAATTACCATTACCAATGTCTAGACTTGCAACCCTGTATAATAAAGCATCTTCTAAACTGTAATCAAGTGGAGTAGGAGTTCTCTTGATTTCAACCTTTAATTACATAATCGCATGTTTTGGTTCACAGACTAGTGTTATTTTGGTTTAAATGTCACTGTTTCTTCAGAGTTTTTCTTTTACTTTTTCTTATTATAATAAACAAAATAATGATGTATTATGTAAATGTATCACCAGCATGGCAAAGAAGACGTTAACTTATTCATGGCATCCACAGCTGCCTTGTATAAAAATCACTCAACATAACAGGAAACTTCCTTTTGCAATAAAGACCAATATTGTCCTAAGCTTTAGCTCAGCTGATATTTACTGTGTTGGCTGATGTTAATGGCAAAGCCAAGAATAAATTAATCAGTGGAGATCTTTTACCAGTTCATCACACAACAACTTATTCAATTTCATTAATGATTTACTTAATCACCTGGGGACTTTCTTTCTTATAATAGTGGTATAAAAAACCAAACCTAAAAATTAATTCATAAAGATACTTACAATTTTTTCAGCCTATACCAATTAAAAAACAAAACAAATAAAACCACCTCAAAACAAACAATCAAAAAACCCCATTCAAATCTACAATCTGAGCCTGACTTACTCCTCTCAAACTTTGCAATTCAGCTAGGAAAACCATGAAACTGCCTTGAGATCTGATTTTTGCCCAAAATGATAGTCTAAATACAACATGACCTTTATAATATTTCAACAAAAGAGAGACAAGCAGATAAGGTGCAGGCCAGGTTGCTGAAGTGGTGCTGCAATGAGCCCTTTCTCTGCTGGGCACCATGCAGGGTGTACAGGCAACTTGCTCTGCACCCCAGCGCTGGGGTCCCAGGCACAGCACTGCCCCTCGCAGCCAGGGCTGTGGGTTTGCCAAGACATCCCCTGCTCACCTACCTGCACCGTCTTCTCCTGTGCTTCCAGTCCCAGATGGGCAGGTTCATTTTGCTTTACAGAGTCACTCCGCGTCTGTTCCCTGGGAGGTACCTGGAAGCACAGTGGTGGAAAACATCCTCAGGGTAGTAATCTCCTCATTTCAGTAACTGGAAAAGTCCTTCCTCATCCTCAGACTGTCTGCTAGCTTGCTCACAGAAGAGCTTTTAACAACATAAACCAGTTGCATTTTTTATTTTAAAACCATGTTGAGAATCTGACACTGCAGGAGTACAGGAGTGAGCCGTAGCATATATACAGCTGAAAAGTTTATCTGTCCAAAGTACATGCAGATATTGCCAGATGGTACTGTGAGGTAGATGTATTAATGCAAACTGTTGGGGGGCTATTTTGTAGCACACTCACACTTTAGAAAGGGATGTATTTCAGGTATAGGTTAGGGGGCATACTAACACTGAGGAATTCCTTTTACATGTAAAACTACCTGTCTAGCTCAGCTTCCTCAGTCTTGCAAAAGCTGTTACAAAAACCAGGGCAGACAACTGCCATAGCCTGTATTTAATCCACATACTGACAATTCCTCAGTCTCAGTGAAATAAGACTTTGCAAAAATTTTTGCAAATTAGGCTACAGGGACATTGAGAAGAAGACGCAGTTTTCCTTGCAGATTTGGACTTCCGTGTTGTTATCGAGAAGCTTTGAACTGTAAATTGAAAATGAATGGATTCATATTCCTCAAATTTGTCATATTGTACCCAGAAAGATTTCAATCTGTAAATTTTTCCACTTCAGATGTAGAACCAGAATATCACAGTACTATTTCTAGGTATAATATCACATGTATAAAGATGAAACCTTGTACATCAATATTTAGTCATTAAAAATATACAACATATAAAAATAGTAGCACATGACAAAAATCAGAAGCTTAAAAGGCAAATGGAAATTAAAAATAAACACAAAATTAAACTACACTGTCATTGTTTTACAGGAATTGGTTCAGAAGCCAGGAAGACTGGTAGGATCATCTAGACTTGAGAAAAAAAGCTTGAATTTTCAACATTGTGAAATAGAGATAAGACTTTCCAAGCATAAATTTGCCTCTAAAAGCACTACTAAAGGAGTACTTCATTACTGTTTTTAGAGGCAATAATAATACATCCAAGTGTCATTCAGGAATAGGGTTTTGGTGAAAGAAAACCAGCATTGAAATAATCTTATGACAATATTCTCAGTCATCATAGAGGAATATGGAATAATATCAACTATCCAGAGCTATATTGTTATTAGATGTGGGATTTCAAAAAAACCAGTCAATTTATTCTGACAATGCCTGCTCTTTTTCTCCCCACTTTTTCTACTATAAAAAAGCTCACCCTAAATCAAGAGATTTGTACCTTTACCACAAACCTTGTCTGCTCCTTAGGATCACAGTAGAGAACTCTTATTTCATCCCCTAATACAGACTCAACAGCCTCTTTGTCAGGGTTGACAAATTCTCAGTAATGATCCTCTCAGCTCCTTCCAGCCTGATAATGTTGGAAGAGGTCACTTCACAATCACAAGTTAGGAAAATAAACCTGGCAGTATAGTATTGGCATGCAAAGGCTCAATATTCAATCAGGCCACTGCTCACTTTTGCAAAAGAGTAATAATGCATATCATTATATGGTAGCAAGCATCTGCATCCCACTTCAGTTTTGGAGACAGGAAGGAGCTAAAGAGGTGGGAGCAGAGGGCAGAGGGAAAGTGTCCTGCTTTTTGTGGCTTGATGTGGGCTTGATTAGTCCCATCCTGCAATGCATGAACGTTGACTGTAACAGCCTGTTGCCCTCCCAAAAAGTAACTTTAAACAGGCAACTTTGCCTAGTCACTGCCTGAGATGGTAAAAAAGTAAACAGCTTGTTGAAGGAGAAACAGAAGATGGATGCTCACCAAAAGAAACAGATCACATTCATGAGTTCCAACATTTTCTGGATCAAAATCCCAAATTTGGCAGATTCTAATTTTCTACTATACGTGCCTCTTAAAGCATTATAAAAATTCCTACCTGGAAGTTCTAGTAAAACAAAAGAGTTGTTCTCCATTGCTGTTGGCTTTTCCTTTGTATTTTCTTATTTCCTTCCATATGCAGCCTCACACTTTCAGAAGTTATTTTAAATATTTATTATCGTGATTGTTGTTGCTTACTTAAACTTTCAAAAAGACAAACAGTCATGAATTTCTGACACTTATATGGTAAAAATGTAAATTTTCCCAGGGTTGAATATCATACCAGTAACCTCTGCCATGACTACCGTGCCATCCTTTTCTGGAAAAATAAGTTATCGTGCAGAAAGGCATGATAACTCTTGTAGAGTGAATAAAGACAGGACATGCTTGTGATAATGTAATACTCAACTCCTTTTCTTTGAAAATCCCTCGGGAAGATAACATGTAAATAGCAGGAAGAAACTTATTGTCTGTTCTTGAAACGGGACTCTTAACTAGGATATTTGCCCCCAGAACAATGGTTAAACAAGTGTTTGTAAAGTCAACAGCTAAAAAATGTCAGGTTTTTACAATATAATTTTGAAAGGTTGTGAGGTATTTGTGAAATGTTCTTTAAAATTTATATGTTGCTCAGCAGACTGCAGAGTAAGAAGAGGACATAAATAGTTTAAAAGAAGACTTCTGGTCCTCTAAGAGGTGAGACAGAAGTCTTTTATTTATTCCTCAGGAAAAAAAACCCTCTGTAACTATGATGAATGCCAGATGAGACAGCACGTTTCAAGGAGTCAAGAGTCTGACAGGACAGGAAAAATTAATCTAGGCTTTTTAGAGCACTAGAGCCCTCATTTTCCACTGACTGGAAAGACACTCAGGCTTGTAAACCAAATTACATTTTTTTACATGGCATTTACGTTCACCAAAGCACTGGAAAACCAGGTCCTTTGCTAAGAACCCTGCAGTTTAATGCAAGTTTTTCGGAGAATACAAGATTTTGCAGTAAAGTAGCAAAGGTGTTTTAGTTCATTATGCTGTTGCTGAGTGTTTTTTCTCACCCCCACTGTACTGCCTCTCCCAGCTTTTACCAGGCAGGCCACTGTCTTCCCAAGGAAGAGCACTGAAAAATTCACATCTTTTCACCAAGAAGTGTACATGAGAACATAAGGGGATCAACTTCACTGATGGGCATAATGACACCATCACTCCTCATCCTATCTTCAAAGTCTGACACAATTTAGGTTACCTACAACCATGTTTATGACACCTATATTTTGCACTGTAAATAGACTGAAAGCACTGAATTATTTCATATAATTCTCTACATCTTATCATCATATCTCATATTAAAATTTATGAGTGGAGTAGAGCAGGATGAACAGACTCCTCACAGAAATACATTAATTTATGTGAGGGAAAGAAATAGCTTCATATTATCATTAATATATTACATTTATGTATTGATAGTACCTAAAACATGATCAAACTGAATTTCATAATAAAAAACCCTGAATAAATTCACAATATCTGAGAGCCACAATCAGTCTAGTAGGCAAATTTGATCTCTCACTTGTACAAATAAAGGGAAAATAAAGTTGGAAAACACCCCAGAAATCGGAAGCAAAAGAATCCAAGAATAACATCAGAATCTTAAGAAGCTTAGTATTGAATATATTCAACCTGATCTCAGTATGAGAGTGTTTTGAGATACTGATAAACTATTCACATTGTACAATTAAAGTTTTTTATTTCCTAGGGGAGTAGAGTTGTATGATGCTCTGTTGTGTGTATCTTACTCCATACAGAGATAATTTCTACAGGAGATAATTAGTTCAGCATAAACTTTATTACAGATGCACCTAAAGCACTTTAAAATCCTTCATGTTTGAACGATTGAGTTGGATGGGCCTAGAAATTTAAACCCTTTTATATGCTTCCCTAAGGCCTCTAACTCTTCTTAAATCAAGTCTTTCTTTCCATTATTTTCAAGCCACTCAAACTTCATTTTCCCACTTATCACTTCAATCTATAAAAATATCATGTATTTGTCTTTTGATCTTCTCTATTCAGAGAAAGGTAGAGAGCCCTTGGGACTTACAGGATCATTATGTTTTCTTTTGCTTGGAGAGAGATTTCATGAAAACCTTTAATTTCTGCCTTGTAAGGTAGGAAGCAATGTTCTTCACCACCAAGATTTAATTTGCAGTATTGTGGTCATCCTTAAAAGCACAAACTTTATCACCACAACTTATAACTAGCAGTGCTTCCAGACTGCTGTTTAAAGATCTCCAGCTCTCTTTTTCTCACAAACCAAACTCCACCTCAGAAAAGAGACCTGCTAAACTAAATATCTTGTTTTCTTGGTTTTAAGTCCCACTTGTCTCTGTATTTTCTTCACCAAAGTGTGTGTAGGGCACCGAGTGATGCAAAATACCCTTCAAATTACTTAGTTTATGTCACAAATATTTTAAAAAATAGCAGCAAAAAACCCAGATAGAGCATACCTGTGAGTTAGGTGTTTTAATTTTCATGATGTCATTGGAAGGAGTTAGTTTAATGAATGAGGTATTGCACTTACAAGTTAATCCTTTAATCCTCTGAAATAGCAAAAGTTTCCCCTCTCCACTTCACACCTATCTTTCTGAAGGGCTTGTCTTCATGATTTTTCTTGATGATTTTGATATATATATTTTGCAAAAAATCTTGTCTACTTTTCCAAGCACACAGTCTTGCTTTGTCTCAATTATTCCAAACTTTTAATGTATGGAAATTGAAACATGAGGTATCTTTCATTAGGCCTCTGCCACCAGAAAATGTCAGGCTGCATAAGACAGGTTGGCATTGTTAATAGCTGGAGATATCGGAGGAATAAAGACTCTGGACCAGTTCACACCAACATAAATTACTGGCTATACTTATTAAAATGTTCATTTGTTGTTTAATGGTAGCTTTAAGTGATAATTTATATACTTCAATATTTTATTAAAAGTTAATGCATGCATGCTATGGTTATTAATTTATGCATTACCAGAGATAAAATGTAAGAAAATAAATTCAGATAAATGTATGTGGGTATAGACCTTAACCATACTAATATCTCTCCATCCAGTCTCTGTCTGCCAAAAGCTGAGAGTGCAAAATAGGAATTAATCAAAAGATCTCAAGGTAATATTCCTTTTCAAATGTCTTCATCAAAATACTTCTGATGCCTTAAATTGAACAAAATCAAACCATTTTCCTGGAGGATTAGGAAGTACTCTTTTCAAAGACAGAAGTAGAGACATAACACTGCTGCAAAGAGGGGGAATTCCCTTTGGTAAGTATCTGGCAGATAGACCTATCTGACGTGATGAGTCCCCATCTGTTAGGATGCTAGTGATGAAGAGGTAGTCAGGGAACTGTGGTGAATCCATTGGCAAGTTATCCAGGAGAGTCCTGTGATTAATGGTGCTGAATGCATTTTTCTAAAAGTTGGGAGAAAGGAAGAGAATTGCAAGATAGCACAATTTGCCCTTAACTAGACATTCATAAAATTGGAACAGAACAAGAATAAAGACAGAAAAACTGGAAGTTTCAGCCCAGGTGGGTAGGAAAATGAAGTTTAGGTTCTACAATGGAAATTGTAATTAATGTCCCCTGCTCCAGCGTCTGCCTGGAACTCAAGAATATTGTTAAATGAAAGACTTTGGGGTAAGTGGGAAGAAGGTGATGGCAACTTAATGATGACTACGTCTGTCATAATCAAGAGCAATTAGCATCTCTGCATCCCCAGAACAAATAATACCAAGGCAGTAATCCTCTTGCTTCTTCTCCCTAACCTAAAACCAAACTGTGAAAGACAACATCACAGCAACCAGTTTGAAAAGAACTTACTTTGCTAGTGATTTTCCTGGGATATCCTTAATTTTCTGCTCAGATTTGCACACAGTTGCACCAAGGCTTCAGCAGCCCATCACAGCTGTGCAGGCACAGTGGTTGTGGCCTCATCCCTGCTGCTGTGCACCCTGCCAGAGCACTGGGCAGCTGCTGGCAGCTGTGGGCAGCTCATCAAGCAGAAATGACAATGGGAAGGGATGCGTTCTCTTCCAAAACCAAGGAATCACAAATTTTGCTCATTACAGTGCCATAGAAACTGCCCCCACCAAAAGCTGATAAACTGTAAGTGCAACTGATCTGTCTTATTTCCACAGTGCTGTATCATCCTCCTCCACCTAGGTGCTTGAGTCTGTTTCTTATACAAATATATGTATCTTACTTACAGAAACTCTTTTTGCAGAAAGTTTCTGATGTGAAATGGAATTGATGCAGGTAGTGACAATGTGGCCTTATTAGATTTTATAATCTTGGGGGAGTTTAAAGCAACAGTAAATGTTTTCCCTGCCCGTGATTTGGGGAAGCGATATTTTATAGTTTTTCAGTTAATCTTGAACTGACAAACACTCAAAAGTGGATCTCAATGCATTAATCATCCAAAAAAAGAAAGCTGCTTTTAAATTACATTGTGCCGTTCATGAAACAACCTGAAACGACATGAACTTTGTAATAAACTGCATCATGCAACTCAGGAAACTCATGATACCGTAAAACCCAGTTCAACATCCTCAACAATAGGAAAGAGTATCTGCACTGACATAGCAATTTATTTCAGTTTAATATTTAATTAACTGTTGAGTAAAAAACATTAAATGTAATTTGACAGAGTAAAAAATCGTATGCATGAAAATCAGTTTAATTTAACTTTCTGTATTACCCTTTTGTCATTAGTATTGCAAGAATTTGGGATTCATGGTTCATGTATTTATTGTGACTGAAGCTCCATGAAATTGTTTCAATTGATTTGAACACTTAATCTGCTGCTTAGTTTACATCTGTGATAGGAATGCTTTTACCTAGTTATCTTTGACAATGGCCAAAAAAAAAAGGAAGCAAAGAAAATGGAGTTTGAGAGATTTCAAAGACCAGAGTGTATTTCTGAAATCTTAATAATGAGAAGAACAAAAAGAACCCCGTTCACTTTTAGGAGGCCTTTTTTTTTTTTTTAATAGAAGCAAATTCTCCCCTTGAAGCTTCATTGCTTATATTTAAAAAGGGGGAATAAAGTAGATACTTTGGAAGCCCCCAGAAAAGTAAGTTAGACTGTCTGAACTCTGACCTTCTGCCTATTTCCTGAATGGAAGGGTATTTATATGTATTTGCTTCTGTTTATCTTTGTATATCTGTGGGCTTGTGATGCTATATCTCTCAAAGGTAGGTAGCTTAAAACAATATTCCTCTTGACATCATCTGTGGAATCAGCTCTGTTAGCAGAAGCAATCCAGTAAGAGCAGTAGCCCAGGACAATTTTATTAATACTCAGTTCTTGATCTTTACACAGTATTTCTGGTTCTCTATATTTTACGCATCGGTCTCTGTTGTTTGGGGACATTGGAAATCTTTCTGTTGCTGTTTAGTTTCTACTTTTGCACTTGTGTTTCTGTCTTAGTGATACACCGAGAGAATAAATATATAAATAAATAAATAATGCCATCATTTGTCTAGTCATCTCAACAATATACTTTAAGATGAATGGTTTGAGTGAAATGAAGCTGTCTCATTGACTGAGTTTTTTCCGTCTTTCAAGCTAATTCCAAAAGCTAAATATGAACCCCACTGTTCAAGGACTCTGATTTGTGTCTCTCAGTCCATAAGGTAACAAATGAATAAATGTAAAATATAAATATGGAGAATTAGAGGAGTCACTTTAACCATTAGAAAACAAACATTTTTGATACAGCATAAATTTTTTATACACTTTTGATATTCACAGCATAAAAGGCTTGACTTCTCATCCTGCTGCTGCTAATATCTTTGGTACCTTCTGAGAAACAGCTTCATAAGCAGTGTGAGACACCTGGAGAAATGTGAGGCATTGCCTCAAATTGCAGTGCTCTTTAATTCTTTTTCCTTTGATGATTAAAGCCAAAATATTAAAACTTACCTCCTTCCTCCCCACTTCTTCCCCCCCTCCCCTGTACCAGCACAAAAAAGCCAACCAAACTCCCAAACCAAAAAAGCCCAGAAAAAGCAGGCAAAAGCAATTCATGATATGATTGAGTTAGGTATCCTAGTAAGATTGTTTGCTCTGTAAGGGAATTGTCCTTCCTTGAGGTAATTAGGTCCCAAGTTGATTCTCTCTGTTCTCTTTTACAGAATGTATTGCGTTATTACTGCTTGGAAGACAGGAAAGCCTTACACAATGGACAAATTTCTCTAACAAATGAATAGGCTTGTATTTTTCTGGATGGAGCTGCTGAAGACAGCTTGCACTGGCAGCACCAGAAAGTGCATTATAGCTCAGAAATTGGTAAGATATAACACCCGACCCTCATTATGAGGAACTCTGATTCCATACCTTATTTTTCACTATACAAATAATGTCTTTCCATCAGAACAGGGAAGAATTACATAACACAGAAACAAAATGGGACACTTATTCAAGAAGGAGTCTCCACATGCTCCTTAGATGGGGATTGTTCTTCATAACCACTTCAGTACACCAGTGTGGTTGCTTAGATCTCAGTGGGGCGTAGGCCTTGTCCCTGTGGCAGTGATGCATGCTTCAGAGAAAGGAGAGAGGTCTGACATGCCCTTCTGCCTACATTCCTATCGACTAGCTGAAAGCAGCCCCTAATCAGGATGTACATTGCACTTAAGGAGCACTGAACTCTTGATGAGGAAGAGGCAGAGGGCCTGACAGGTGGTCTGAGTCACACTGCTTTTCCATGCTGGAGATGCCTAAGTATGCGCTCTGGTGATGAATGGGCAGGGGAACAAATGAGTCAATGAAAATGAGGCTTCTTTTTTCTCTTTTAGTCAAAAAGAATGTTAAGACCAGGAAACACTTTACAGTTCTAGTGTAAATTCTCCTCATACCTCTTTAGACAGCTTACTGCAGTGATTAATGTCTGTATAGAAAAAGTCTGATAACTCCTGTTGTGTGAAAGGAGTGGAAGAGACATCTTCCTGTGGGAGCCTCGATCCTCCAACCATCCTGATCACAACAGAGACATAGAAAGGCTGGTCTCATTAGAAAGGTAGACCTCCCAAGACACATGGAGACATAATTAGAATTATAGAATCATTTAGGTTGGAAAAGGCCTCTAAGATCATCAAGTCCAACCATTAACCCAGCTCTACCAAGTCCATCACTAAACCATGTCTCTAAGCACCACACCTGTACGTCTTTTAAATACCTCTGAGTGTGACTCAACCACTCTCCTGGGCAGCCTGTTCCAATGCTTGAAAACCCTTACTTTGAACAAATTTTTCCTAACACCCTGTCTAAAACTCCACTCATGCGACTTGAGGCCATTTCCTCTGGTCTTACCCCTTGTTACTTGGTAGAAGAGGCTGACCCCTATCTTGCCACAACCTCCTTTCAGGTAGAGAACAGCCTCCTTTTCTCCAGGCTAAACAACCCCAGTTCCCTCAGCTGCTCCTCATAAGACTTGTGCTCCAGACCATTCACCAGCTCCATTGTCTTCTCTGGACTTGCTCCTGCACATCAGTGTCTGTCTTGTAGTAAGGGGCCCAAAAATGGACACAGGATTCAAGGTGCGGCCTTATCAGTACAAAGTACGAGGGAACAATCACTGCCCTGGTCCTGCTGGTCACACTATTTCTGATCCAGGCCAAGATGCCATTGGTTTTTTTGGCCACCTGAGCACACTGATAGCTCATTTGGTGGCTGACCAGCACTCCCAGGGCCTTTTCTGCTGGAAGGTTTTCCAGACATTCATCCTGCAGCCTGTAGTGCTGCATAAGATTGTGGTGAGCCACGTGCAAAACCTAGCATTCTGTCCTGCTGAATCTTATCCGATTTGCCTTGGCCCATCGATTCAGTCTGTCCAGATCCTTCTTTAGAGCCATCCTTCCCTCCAGCAGATCAACAGTCCTGCCCAGCTTGCTGTCATCTGCAAAATGACTGAGGTTGCACTCAGTCACCTTGTGCAGGGTGCACACATTGATAAATGTATTAAACAGGACTGGCCCCAATACTGAGCACTAGGGACACAACTTGTGACCAGCCACCAGCTGGATGTAACTCCATTCATTACTGCTCTCTGGACCTGACCATCCTGTCAGTTTTTCACCCACTTAAGAGTACACCTGCACAAGCTGTGAGCAGTCATTTTCTCTGGGAGAATGCTGTGGGAAATAGTGTCCAAGCCTTCACTGAATTCCAAGTAGACAATGTCCACAGTCTTCCCCTCAATCTCTAAACAACTCCACTTCACTTTGTGAAGTAGGAGATGAGTTTGGCCAAGCAGGAGCTGCTTTCCACAAACCCGTGCTGGCTGATACTGATCCCCTGGTTGTCCTATACTTGCCACGTGATGGCACTCAAGACAATCTGCACGATAACCTTTCCCAGCACTGAGGTCACACTGACAGACCTGTAGTTCCCTGAATCCTACTTCCAGCCCTTCTTGTAGTCGTGCATCCAATTTTCAAAGGTCCAGTCAAATGGGTCCTGCCTGATGAGTCTGGATTGCTCACAGAAAATGACTCACTGAGCACACATCAGCTCCCTCAGTATCTTTGAATGGATCCCATCTGGCTCCATAGACTTGTGAGTGTCTAAGTGGTGTAGCAAGTCGACGACCATTTCCCCTTAGAATATGGGGTCTTCCTTCTGGTCCTCATCCGTTTCTTAAAACTCAGGGGGCTGGGTGTCTGGAGAAAACTGGTTTTACTGTTAAAGACTAAGGCAAAGAAGGAATTAAGAAATTTAGCCTTTACCTCATCCTTTTTTTCCCTGTGTTTCTCCACACATCCAATAAAGGATGGAGATTCTCCTCAGCTCTCATTTTGTTCCTAATGCATCTACAGGAAAAAGCTATTGTCTTTTACTGCAGTTCTTGTTTAATTGTGTGAGAAAAAAAAAAACAATAAACATATAAAGCTCCTGGACAAAATGTGAATAACCCATGATTTTCTATCTTAAAGGTAGTATAAGAATAGTGATGGCTAACGTTCTTCTGCAAGCAGCTTTGCACAGTAGGTCATGTTGCTCAGTAAAACCCATTAGATTACTTTTAACTAACATGCTGGAACTGAAACAAGACACGGCTTTGCAATCAGTTCAGAGAACCATATATTTTAGTTCATCTGTGTCACTTTTACAGAGAGGTTGGGTAGCTTTTCATCATTTTGTCCCACAAGTCAAGTCTGCTTCCAGGTTCTATTCATACACATTTCTACCTCCTGTCCCTTACATAATTATTTATTGGCACAAAAGGGTGTACTCTTAGATTGGTTAGGGAACAATTGAGTTTTCCTCCTAAGAAATTCTAAGTACACAGGGAGAACAGATAATCGTTAAAGAGCAAACTGACTTTCACTAAGGTGAATTAGATGTGATATATATGCAGATTCACCAAACAGAGTGATATAAATGTCAAGTTGTCTGTTCCCACCAGTGAGAGAAAACAAGACCAAGAAAAATCCTCAAGTAAAGCTCATTAGAAACTTTACATGACATATGCTGCTATGCCTTCTAGGTGAAGAAGTTTGCAAATTAAATAAAACAAGCCTAAAACCTGTATGGAAAATTTCATTTTTTTCTTTCTGTACCTATTTAGACACTTGAGAATTCTGCCTTCCTTGGTGCTTAAAAAATTTCATGATTTTGTTTTTCCCTTTCTTTCAGTCTTTTGATGTTTCACAAGACCTTTTGCATGATAAGACCCTGTGGAAAAATATTCTCCAAGGAGCCTGGGCAAGTTCTTGGTCCTAATTATACCTGTGGGCCTTACTGCTCCTGTGGAGGAGCACACATGAACTGGCAGCCCTTGGTGAGGTCTCTTTTCCTGTGCTCTGCATAGTCAGACTGCAGCAGTCAGAGAATGAATCACGTCTAACATTCACAAGTCCAGGAACAGAAATTACTGCAACAAATATCTGTTAATATGCAAATGAGGCCTCTCTTGCTTCAAGCATCATCCTGTAATTACTCAGCTGTTTCTCAAGTGTGATTTATTGAATCAGCCATTTATGAAGATGGAGTGGCATAACCTAATTTACTTGTGTAGCTTCATTAATGGCTAAGGAGTAGAAATATGCCTCACGTCACTATTCACAAATGGTATTTGTTAGCACTAGAAGTTGATATGGGTCATGTAATTGGTCTTTGCAAATTCACTTATCATGTTTTGGAATCAACAACTCCTCAACAAGCTTGTTTCTCAAATGTTTCCTGCAGCATTCCCACTTGTGTCTTGAGCATTTAGTGAAAAGACAAGCTCTGAGAAAACAGTAACAGCTGGTGCTAAGCAAAAATTAAATTGTTATATTAATTGAGTAATACTAATATTTTGTAATTCATGAGGAACTGACTGCATTCCTTTCTATTGTGCCACTGCTGAACACAAAGTTAAATGAAAACTGTATGCATTGTAGAGGATGAAACAACATATGTAACCATCAAATTAACTGTGTACTGTAATTTCATTCATGACTAATAATATGCTGGGAATCTGCTAAAGAGAATAACTGATAATGTTAAACACAAAAGAAGGCATAATGTATACAGCTTTAATTCTGTTCTTTCAGTTGCTTTGCACTGCTGAATATCTCAGCTGTGGTGGGGAATGCAAAACTCATTTAAATGGAAAAATCATATTCTACAAACATACACTTTTTTTATATCACAGACGTTCTTATATTTTCATGAGATTGTTCTGTGTATGAATCCTTTTTCATCACTTCAGTGTTCTCATCTCTGCTCCAGATGTCAGCAAAAATAATTTTTCCACAATTTCTCCATTTACCCTTTTCTCCAATTTATTTGTAAGTTAATTTTGGCAATACTGTTTTGATTTTTTTGTGGTGAGGGTTAAGCAAATCTATCTGTAAATTAAACTCTTCAGGCAAGGTGAAGGATGGTCTTAGAGTATTCTCTAGTGGTATTGATGAACTCTTCATACAGGAAAGTCAGATCTTCTAAAGGAAATGTATGGGTGGGTCATCGTGCTTTTTTATCCAAAATAAATTTTAAGAAGCTATTAGGAAAAGGGACCATGGTAATTAAACCTTCTTTTTGCTAAAGACACCATGAAGTTTTCAAAAAATACTTGAAATCCGGAAAACTAGGTAGCAACCAGCATTTCAGACCTCAGATCAGGGGAATGATTATGCCTTCCTTTCTGGTGAAGTTTTTTAAAACCTCTGACTTTGTACTGGCAGCAGAAACACTCATTATTGCATATGACAAAGAACTCTTTTTTCAAAACGTCTTGTTAAATCACCAGCTGAGTTTGGTACTAAGTTTTAGTCTGTGGGAATAATGACAGCAAACTGCTCAGCCATGTGCAGTGGGTGCTATCCCCTTATGAAAGGTCAGGGAAAGATTACAGGATGCAACGACCCTTACAGAACCATCAAAATTGCAATGGTCTGTTGGCAGTTGTGCTTTGTTTTCTAAACCAGGCACTGGCACTCAGGTTTGTAGCATGACTCAAGAGTAGTATGAGATGGCACCAGAAAGACATGTCTTGGGTTTTTTTACTTCTTGTAATTCCTCTCCAAGGAGAAAATGGGCTTTACTGACACCTTAAACAATAATTGCTCTGTTTTTCATAAAGGGTGACTGAAAAATAGATTTGCTCAGAAATTTTTTTTTTTCCTTAGAAAGACTTTTTCCTTGATCAGACTGAATGTGGTCGTCTGGCAATCACAACTGTAGGTATCTTTTCATTACTTGATGCTTTGTAGTAGCACTGAAGTACTTTTATTGTCAACCCTGAGGAAAGTGGGAAGTACAAGAGAAATTGAGATGTGCTGCGGGAGGTGGGCAACTCCCTAATGGGCCACACAATCTCAGGGATATATGAAGAGATTTGAGACTGAAACAGATTTGAAATCCCCAAAAATGTTTTTAAAAACCTGCTATCCCCTCTTCTTTTCCCTCCAGTTTCCTGTTATTCCTCTGAGCATTTTCTTCTGTCCTTTCCTGATGACTAGGACAGTGGTAGATCCAATCTTGGATATCAAGGGAAGCAGATTTGTAGCAGGCTCCCTGGTCCCATACGTCTCACCATCTTCTTACTCGTTGCACATGTGACACTTTACCAAATTACAGTGCCAGCGAGGGCAAAAGGGCTGGTCTACCTGAGCTTGATTCAAATGAAAAACACTGCTGTTTGAACATTTACCAGACCAGTTCCTGAAAGCAGAGAGGTGCCAGTTGAGCATTTGGAATTCCTTTAACAATGGGTCAGTGGGCAGGAGAGGGCTGGCAGCAAGTGAGGCTGTACTTTGTTCAGTCTTTTCTCATTCCAGTTACCTCAACAATCTGATCTTTTTGGGTACTTGTACCGACACCTAAGGGACTTGCTTTCAGGTGAAAACAGAGAGCAAAATGGTGCTGGAATCTTCTTCAATTCCAGTATCCTCTGCTCAGTTAACCTCCTTCTCCCATCCACCAGTAAAGTGGGATCCACCAGCCCCCACATGTGCAAATGCCTGGGCCCTGCTCCAGCACAGCCAAGGAGAGGGAAACACCACCGATACCAAGGACAGGGCTCAAGATACTGCTTCAGCCATCCTCCTGTACTGCTGCTTGAGCAGCCCTAGAATCTGTAGGACAACAAGCATAGAGCTAACATTGTTATGTTACTATGCACAGCATCGGCAACTAATAATTTTGTCATCCTGCAATACAGTGGGTAATTCAGATTGTGATATTCCTAGAATTCCTACAATACCGTTACCTGTCATGATACTGTCTCTAGCTTTGGCACTGGCTTGCCTGGGGAAAATTACACAATCTTTATGCCTCATTTTCCTTCATCAGGAAGCTAATATAATTGCAGTATTACATTGCATTACAGAGCTATGGGGACATAATATGTCAAATCTTGAAGCAGAACACCTGTCTCTGAGCAGAACAGTGCTGCCTATAGTAATCTCTATCTCTTAGTATTTACTGCCTCAAACATCATGCCCCTCCCACGTAGCTTCTCTGATACAGGAAACACAAAGCCAGCTTGGGTGTCTCTGTACTACAGTCATCAGACCTTCAACAGTTTTCATAGAATCACAGAATATTCTGAGCTGGAAGGGACCCACAAGGATCATCAGGTCCAACTCTGAAGTGAATGGCCCATACAGGGATTGAACCTGTGACCTTGGCATTATTAGAGTCATGCTATAATCAGCTGAGCTAATTTTGACTCACAAGTAGATCAAATTGAGTGTTGGTTGCTGCAGAGGAGATGGAGGGGCACTAAGAGTCACAAGACTGTGCTCATGAATGTGAGAAGGCACCCAGATCTGCAGTTATCTCTTGCAAGGACAGTATACTCACATAAAACCACACAAACCCCACAGCAGAGTTATGTTACAATCAAAAAATGGCCTTATTGAAGATAAACAGATAACAGCTAACCTATGACCACAGGATATTGATGTCCATTATAACACCCAGGTCAACAGTCTCTGCTTGTGTTATAGCCTTTCCTTTAAACCTCCATCTCAGTTCTCTCACAAACTAAATGACTGCTAGCCCAAATGTGCTACCTGTATCTAAATAGAAAGACAGTAGGTTCTTCATGTTCCCTTCACATTTGAGTGAGATGTCGAATTTCCTTAAGCTACCTTATAAGAATGTCAAGGGCAAAATGATGGGTAATACTAATTTTGCCATAAAATAAAGCCACTGCTTCACTTGCATAGAATGGTCCTAAATGTCCTATATGTAAAGTCTCTGCCTCCCAGTCTTCTACACAATGCAGCAGGTGTACCACCAGTCTAAGGGCAGCTATCTCTTTAGGAAACCGGTCGTAAAAGAATTTAGCTCCCACCATTATATCTGGGGGTTGCTCATCCTTATGAAATCATCTGAATTGTTCTCTGGCTGCCCTGAGGAACATGGCAGTAGCTTGGGACCGCTTCAAATACACAAAAAGCTGTTTGTTGACAGCTGAGAAGTTTACTTTGAAGAGTACTCCTTTTTCGTGGCTGCAACTCTGATTTTGGTCACACCTAGTAAAAATCTAAAGGCACTTCAGTGGTGTTACTCTAAGGATATTATATTTCCTTGCAACTAAGAAGTGTCTTCTTTTTGTGTTCTGTTCACTCAGAAATCTCATATCCTATTATCCTGCTATCAATTGGCAGGAAAATTTAGTGAAGGAGAAGAGCAACTATGAATTCATCATTACTGAGAGAAACAGAAAGATTTGTATAGATCTGGAAAAATCCATGGTAAAGAGAGCTCTTGAATCCTGCAAATTAGACTCAAATATGCAGCCCGTCACAAATGACAAATAAAAAAATAGAGGGTAATGCAACATCCACCTAATGAGAAACCTAGAGTAGTGAATACAGCCAATTTAAACCAAGGGGTCAATGGCAGTCACAGCTTTAATAATTTCTAGAGACATTTAATATTGCACAGAGACAGAAGACATCTTCAGGAACTTGCCTTTTATCATTAAAAAATGGAAACCGCAAAACAAAAAAAAACAAAACAAACACCCCCACCCCCCCCC
>JAYRBT010000082.1:103474151-103486519 GCA_036023395.1 Myiotriccus ornatus
AAAAAAAACAAAACAAACACCACCACCCCCCCCCAAAACCAGTGAAAGTAAAAGAAAAAGCCAACTTTTCTCGGCAACAAAGAAAAGAATAAGAACACATTCCACTTCTAAAACTAATATAATGGGCTAATTTGACAACTTCAGAATCAACACACATGAGAGAGGGCAAAAATTATAATCTAAAATATAAAATAGAGAAGAAGGTAGCTCTTAGATAACCTCAGAAATTATTTTCTATCTTTCCAAGGTCAGCTTCAAGGAATGAAAGCAGAACACAGAAAAGAGAAAGCAGAATACAAACATCTTTCATGCATCCCATACCTTGTACATCCCTCACAAGTAAGTGAAGTACCTGGAAGATGCTACCACTTTGAATCAACATCTTGTAATTCTATTAAGCTGAATGCTAAGCAATGAAATAGAAGATCAAGTTCTCAGCATTTATGATTCAACATTTCCAATCTGTTGTCAAATCCAGAATTAATCATGTTATTAATTACTATATAAGTAGTAATCACAAGATGCTAAATACATAAGTAAAAGAAACTGGAATAAAATATTTGACAACCATTGATGGATGCTTTCTTGTTTTACCCATTCTCTTTTGTCTCATTATCATATTTCAAACTGTATAAATTTTTGATTGCTGTGATATAAATAAAACATAGTTTTATGCCAGTGATAATTCTAGTGCTGACATCAAGTTCCCCCCTTCAGAGACCTAGTACCGTCTCTGAAAGACAACAGCGAATTGTAGAAGTTGAAATCTTCAATTTTAGTCTCACTTGAACATAACCTTCAAAACAAAGAGTGAGTTTAAAGAAAAAAAACTTCTGTGTGTCTCCTTAAATATCCAAGTACTCCCACTGGCTAATTTCAGATCTTGAGTGGTTGGAATAAAGTAGCAAAGGTGATGTGCCTTCCAATTTTTTGTAAAGTTTTGACAGTCTACTATCTCCAGGTGAATATACTTCATGAAAACAAAGCCCTGAATTATTATCCATTCATTGAGTACAAATAGTTTATATGAAATTAACAAAAAAATCACCCTATTTTGTGCAGATTTTTTTCCTCCTATTTTCTTGTTCTGTTGAAAGATGGTCCCTAAATCAACAGTCTTTAACATGTTTCCTGTCTTCTTTAGCTGTCTTTAGAGTTTTTACAGTGTGTGAAATTCTTTTGGAGTTATAAATTTAAATTAAATATTTGCTTGAGACAAAACTGACTTCCTGCTTTCTGGGGGGTGAAAATATAAGTTTCTAGTTTGAACTAACCTGAGATTTTTTTACTGTTGTTAATCAAACTGATCGCATTGTCTCCTGCAGAGTTAAACTGAGTCAGTCCACCTGAGCTTTGCACTCACAAAAGAGCCTCTCTATTTGTGTGAATCACAGAAGCAGTGACGTAAAGGAATTTTTTTTCATTATACACAGTTTTCAGAATATCCTGTTGTAAGAACATTTTGAGCTGTTTAAAACAAAATCATAATTTAATCTCAGTTCTTCCACTGTTAAAAGAATGGTCAAAGAAATATTATACATTTACTTAAAAACTAACTCTAACATAGTTTCCTTTCTTTGCCAGATGATCCACAATTAAAGCAAATATTTAAAAGTAGACTTCATTGTTTCAAGATTAATTTGTTAAAGAACAAGTAGTTTTTTTCAAATTAAAATATTTTACTTAGAACAATGTTAGAAATCTATCCTTTCCCAATTAAAATTTTAAACTCATTGCTCTTCATTCAAGAATGAAGAGGTTTTGACCTTTAAGAAAGTAACTTACATGTTTCTACATTTTTAATACACAACCTTAAGCAACTGAAATTAAAGCTTGTTGATGTTTGTTACCCCTATTGAGGGCACTTCAGGAATCCTCCTGTTAATCTAGACTTACTGCAATTTTTACTTGAGCATCTGAGGATATTTAGAATATTAAGTACATCTCCAGTTATATAAACTGTAAATATGAGTTAGTCATATTTGACACAAAGCTATTATTCATCTTTTATGTTTGACAGGAACAGGATTGTTATCAGAGAGGAATGAATCAAATGTATTTTCTCTAAATCTAATATTAAAAAGAGTGGCATGGTTTCTTTTTACTGTAGCCACGTTCCTTCTGAAGCTCATCCAAAAAATGGTTAAAATTTAAGTTTGTCCAGGCTGTCCTGATGTTTGAAGCAAAACACCATGTTTGCATTTTTCGTGATAACCATACTATTCGCTCTATTACTTCTGTATGCTTATTCCAAGTATACTCAATCATTTGCTTTCGAAGGTCCTCCATAGTCTTCCTGGAAGATATCTCCAATTCCCAGTTCCCTCAATTTCATAAAAGAATGGTTGCCTGTCAGTATAAGATTCTGAAGAGTGAGTTAGAGATAAAAGCAGAACTGAAAATTAAGTATGTTCCCATAACACAGAAAAGTTCCTTTGAGTCCAAGACCTCCCTTCGAGAGATGCAGTTACTGCTCATTGCAGCCTAAATAGGAAGATATTACCTGTAAAACTCTTATAAAAACGAGGATAAAAAATTTACAAATGGACAAAAATCACCATGTTTCTCCTCTTTCTCTGTAACCAAGCAGCTTCTTCTCCCTCTGCAACCCAAAAGTAGCCCTGGTTCCTCAGAAGATGACCCTTTCCTGGCAGGGCTGTGTGAGGAGCTTGCAGAGGGCAGAGGGCTGTGACCAACTCAACCTGCACAATCTAAAAAATCTTTTTAGGTTTATCTAGAATGAGCCTTAGGTGGAATCACATCTCCCATCCTTTTCACAGGCAAAGGGAAAAAGGAGAAGGGAGGCCAAAACCTGTCTGGGGCTTGCTCCAGCAAAAAATGGGGAGGTGACCAGTGGCAGCATCAGCCCCAAAGGGTCAAATGTGAAAGTATGGGCTGAAAGCATCCCTTCTTTCTCTCTTTTTCTCTCTTTCTCACATAAAATACATGTATTTGCCAGTAAGACCCTAAGAGGTGACAGACCATGCACAGGCACTTATAATAATCATTGAGGGAACTTACTCATTCCTGTGCGTCCCACACAGCCTGATCATGGGTCATAAAAATATCACATTTATATTTCATTCCTCTTAAACAACTTTAGTCAGGGGCTAACCCTGTTCCTTCAATGTTAAAACATTAATTAAATGAGATTTTTTACTAGATGTGTCATCACTGCTGATCACAAAACCTGAAAAAGTTATTAAAGTTAAAAGTGTATTTAATTTTTAAGTATTTCCATATTTTTCCTTTTTTTTTTTTTTTCATTTTGAAGTATCTCATATTTTAAAAGTACATTTCATTGCTTAAATGTGCTATGAACATTTAAACCTATTGATATATATGGAACACTTTATCTGAACATCCAAACATTTTATCCGTATTTCTGTGATAAATTATAAAAAGTACTTGAACTATAATTTTATCTAAAGAGTTGGGTTGGTTGTAAAGAGATGTTTTAAATGGTAGTCTCTCTTAATCATATGGAACAAATACAGAATATACTTTAAAGACAAAACCAAATTGATACTTTTGCTGGCAATTTTAGAGGAAGAAAGAAAGCCCAGTCTTTTTCATTTCTATGTATAGGTTTTCATGTTTACTGTGCAAAAAGTGCAAGCGTCTGAACAGATAAAGAGGTCCTCTGAAAGGAAGTTTCATTAACACAGAAGAGGGAGATTACTGACAATTGTAACCAAAAGCCCCACTCTGCAGACCTTTCCACTGTAACTGTGGTCTATGCTCTAATGTTTTTTTCCAGTGCTATTCTCTCTGTTGGGCTAATAGTGAGTGTCAAGGGAGAACTGATATAACTTTCGCTTTATAAAAAGAGGGCACCAGACTTACATAACATTCTTCTCTCTCCCCCACAGTGTATCATGAAGGATGTAAGACGTGTGAGAAGTAAAGAGCCTGAAGCATCCTTTATGTAAAATTAATTGAAAAGAAGGCCAGTAAAGACAAAACCCTGCCATTACCTCCTAGTAAAACATTCAGATATTAACAATTTAGAGCAACTGATTACATCAAGAACTTCATAATTATCCTGTGCTAAATAAATAATCTTTTCATCTCCCCACGCAATATGGCACCAGTACATATTGTAGTAAATTATAAAACATATGATTGCAGAAGAAAACCTTAATACAAGTGAAGGGTGGATTTCTTGATGTTGCAACATCAATGTGCTTATGAATTACAGCACAGACACACACTGGTATAAAGCCCACAAATTCTCCTTCAGTGTTCATTCCTGACGTCTCTCACCTTCTTTTCCCCCTGCTGAGTTCTTTCATGTTCAGTCTGGGCAAGCCTCTGTTTTTTAGGCAGTCACATGCAGAGATGGTGGGATTGCTGTCTGCTTTGGGCTAGAGAAGAGTGCACTGGACACAGGTATTTGGTAGTTGCAGTATTCTGTTCCTATTCCTGCTATTAACCCCATAGCCTCGTTTTTCATCAGACCCGGTTCTTAGCCTGTGTGTTTCTTCCTGTGAGATCATCTATGTTGCTGAAAACTAGGATTAGGGGTGAACTGAGGAAGTTGGGCCTGACAAACTGCTGTCAACCTCAGCTGCACCCATGTGGTTCAAATGGCAATACTGGACCACCCTTTCTACAATTAACATCCTTCCCAGATTCAAGTGATACCTCCTAAGTCAATCTCCTAGTTATTTCTGTTTCACTCTCCCTTTACAAGCTCATTGCACTTCAACACTCACACAAAGGTTTTATGAAAGTTCTTCTGTGAAAATTTAAAATCTGTTCTCCATGAATGTCTGGTCATAATTCTTCCCCTTTCATCCATCATTCCTTTATTCATGTATTGATTACACATTTAGTCATGACATTCATACATCTAAAGTAAACGCTCGTAGTTATCAAGGTTTTCTCCCATTAGAGAAATTTATTTTAGAATTTAAGCGAATATTTAAAGTCAAGCATCACAGGAACCACTGGTATCCAGGGATAACTTGGCAAATTTGGAGGTGTTTTGCTTCTCAGTGTGGGGATACTTTTGTTTTATGGATGCTATTTGCTAAAATGATAATAATGATGATTAGTAGTGCTTGAGATATGAATCTACAGTGAATGAAATATGTGGTTTTAACTTAAAGCATAAGAATAATTTGCATATTCTTATCTGGTTTATAAAATGTGTGAGAATAGAATAAATAAAGTAACTTGCAAGTGCAAACAAAAGTAATAGTACATAACTATCCTTTCTGTACACATTATAGTCAAAAAAAGCAAGGTACTTCACAAAATTAATGTCAGAATATGTAAGGTTTCTGACTTCCCTACAGTGCATGGGTGAAGAAACTGATCACCAAAATAAGTCAGAAAATTTTACACAAAGTTTTTGTATCATAGGCACACAATTCGTAGACCAAGATAACATCTCTTGACTTAGCTATTTGTTCAGGTGATGAACTTCATGCCTGTTTTATAAGGAAGACATCTGAGTAGGACAGTGGAATGAATAAAGCTTTCCCTTCTTAAAAGATCATTGCTTCTTACACAAATACTTATTAAGTCATTACGTGAATTCTTTTCTTAGGTTTTCTTTTTTCTTTGTAAGGAGACGGCATTCTTCTGTTTTGAAATACAGTGACAAGATAATTGTAAATCTTAAGCCTGAAATAGAAAGCTGAATGTGAACCCAGCATTAAATCAGTGTGTATCCTAGACTGCTAACAAGCTCTATAGGATCATGACAAGTTAGATGAAACATGTAATATCTAATTCATCACTGCAGTACTTAAAATAAATATGCCTTTAATTTTAAACTCTTTGTAGCAAACACATAATCTGACAAATAATGCTATAAAATTTTATCTCCTGGGAGGATACAGATTTCAGACAAAGTTCTCAAAGAAAATCCATGTACTAAAACATATTTTGTACAAAATACATTGATCACATAACTGAAAAAAGAGAAAAAAATTCTCTTGTACTTGGTGATGTTATTTCTAAATACCAAAGGACCAAATGACAATTTTCTAAATGACAAAGGACCAAACCTGGGGTTTCTTGTATGTTTAGGGCCTCAGTGAAGTCAATGGGATTGTTCACACACCCTTGAGCTCCATGCAAAATTCTAATTTGTGCAAATTGCAGAATTCATGTTTATGGATTTGTCTCTGTGTTCATTTATTACTAACTGAAATTGTTATGTTTTACAGCAAGACATGAAACATCTGTTTGTGTGCCATTAAGTGTCCTTTCATAGATAAATAAATTTATCTGCATGAATAGTAAAATGACACACAGAACAAAACAAGTAGTGAGATGTGATGAATAACTGCATTTTAGTTTCTTCATTTTTACTGAGGTATTTTACAGTAATGCACAGATCTTTTCTACTGTTATCTGGCTTTTGGAATGAAGACACAATTCTGTTTTACGACTTTCTGGTGCTCCTAAATTTATGTGTTTGAAATTATCCCAGTTTTCTTCTCAGGATTCAATGAAACAATGCAGTTAAGAGAAAGGAGATGCGATAGTGAGGTCTCCTTAGGGGAACACAGTGAGGGAGGATTCACTGACAGATTTTTTTTTTCCTGGCTTTATTCAGGCTGACAGGAGACCCTAGGATCAAAGGAAATACTAAATATTAATAAATGTAGAATCCTCAGAAAAGCAGGTGAGAGGAACTGATTGTCAGCAGCTGAAGACAGAAAGAAACTCAGAAGGAAGCTGAAGACACAGACACTACAGTAGACAGTAACTTCGTTTGCAAGCCCAGATAAAAAAGCAAACATAGATGATAGGAGTGGGCAAAAATTTACAAATAAGAGGAAGAATTAGGACAGTTGTGGATATATAACCTTTTTTATCATCTTGTTATGTGTAAAATGTATTTTTGAGTGAATAAAAGTTAAATGAATACGATGACAATTGTGTGAATAAATATATTTGAATGCATAAAGCAAAATTGCATTTGGAAAAAGCCAGGGAAATGCAGGCAATACAGATTCAAATCAAGGCTTGTCCTATAGTTTGGGTGAGGAAACCGGAGGTAAATCTGGAGGAAGTACATCTTACCAAAAAGGAAAAGTTTATAATAAAGATATGCTTATAAAAGCCTTGACAAGGATAAAAATATATAAAGCCTCCAGCAGAGAAAAACCAGACAGAATTGAAGAATCTGAGTTCCTGAAAGTTGCAGGAAAGCAGAAACTAAAATAAGGAAAAGAAATTGGTTAGTAAGTACACCTAGCAGCTGAAAACAGCAACCAATGGTAGGTGACCCTGCTTGAGCAGGGAGGTTGGATTAGATGACCTCCAGAGAACCCTTTCAACCTCAGCCATTCTGTAATTCTGTGATATCACCAGCATAACACTTCGTGTAAGGATTCAAACCTCTAATCTCAAAACCCTTCCACGTTTGGAAACATAAGAAGGAATTTGAACAGCACAGTGCCTCACAATGCAGAGGTTGCCAGGGAAAGTAAGTTGTGTCCGGGGTCAGAAGCAGAAATTGCAGCTTCCTTTTATTGTGCAACACCTCCACAAGGCTTTTACAATCAGCTTTAGTGTCTTTACTTTGGTGGACATTACAGTACACCCTAAAATCTTGCACAAAACTCTGTGGATATAAAGAGGCATTTAACATGGATTAGTCGAAATGTGATGACCTTATAACGGTTGAAACGTGTGTTTGTCATACATAAGAATCAGAGCAAGTTAGGTTCAAAACCAGGTTATTCTTTGCAGAATGGAGAGCAGTGCCACTGGAAACATGGTCCCTGGTGCACATGGCAGGTGCACTCCCAGGTGCAACTGCGTTCATTGGCAATAATAACTACGTGCTTTATTTCACTTTTTGGCTATGAAGTGGTTCACTTCAAAGGTGACATCTCCAAAGTAAACACGATGCCCGGAATACCAGTTTTAGGAGACTAGCAGGTTCGGTGGTGGTGCAGCTGTGGGATGCAGCCAGATGGCAGCTCAGCAGCCCACCAGCACCCACTTCTTGTCCTGGTCTGTGCAGGTTACATCTGTTATTCATCCAGTGAACAGCACATCATGCTACCAGCCTATTTGTATGTAGATCTAAATGTCTGAGGTATCTTCAGTGTATGCTATTGTATCACCTTATGCTAACGTTTGCCGCACAGCTGGTGTGTGTTCATTCACAGAAGAGACAGCCGAGAGCTGAATCACAAGTACCCTCCAGCCACGGATAGCTCAGTACAGCAATTAAGCCAGAAGTTTATTTGTGTGGTTCTGAGATCATCAGCCTTAATGTACCGTACCTGACGGTAATCATAGATCCCAAGACAAATGTTGCCCAAGTGCTGTAAACAAAGTTACAAATAAAGCTTCAAATCTTATTAGCTTGCTGGAAGAGTTCTTCTCAGAAAGAATTTCTTAATTCCTGACTCCCTCAGATAGTGCGCACAAACTCTGACCAGATTTTGTGAATAGACACATAATTTGCAACTAAATTATAATTAAGGGAGTTAAGACTCATCTGACAAGAATGAATTGACAGAAATGAAAATATAATTTTATCAACTATACACAGTCACAAAGCCTCTTCCAGTTACCCTTATGAGTCAGATGCTGCCACAGATTATATTTTCGTTCATTACCATTACACCTTCTTTCTCCCTTGAATCCCTTTGTCTGGTTCCTAAGCAACCACACCAAGGCTCCTCTTGAGAGAGATGCTATAGTCATGACCCCAAAATGGGATTCCTTTAGGTAGACTGAAAATGGTCTCAGGAATTTCAAATGTCTGCCACAGGATCCCATCAGGAATGGAGTGCCTTGCATTAAAGCATAAACCAGAGACACCAACACTCAGAAAGAAACTAAATCTGAAGACTTTTCCCAGATTATGCAGCGGATATAATTGCATTGGCTGTTATCTCATGTAGCTTAACTTTGTGGTCTTCTGGACTAAATATGACAATTTATTTGTCACTTACTTGCTATATATGAGCACAGCCACCCAGCAAGTGGCTGTTCAATTGAATGCTAGCTGTAAGAAAGACAATTATTTCAATGATTGTTGAGGAGGCAGATTATTAAAGATTATTAACATCTTTACTCCGAAGCTGTCAGTGGCTGTCATTTAGGATTTGGAATAGTTACTTTCATTTGCCGTGTCTCGGTTTGCTATCCAAAAGCAAAATACAACATTTTCCTATCTCACAAGGATTGTATTAATAACTGTCCATGAAATGCTTGGAGTTTTATAAACAAAAACCAAGATGCACATGAAAAAATACAAATGAGAGAAGTTAGCAATATGATAACACTTGATCTTTCTGTTCTTTTTTTTTTGTTTATGCACATATTTTATATCAGGCAAGAAAAGACTAATTTAGTCTTCTTTTTCTAAAAATGAAATAATAATGAAATAAGTTTTTCTTTAAAAAGCTGGTAAGTAAAGTACTATTTACAGTGACTGGAGAGTGCAAAACCTAGCCTTCATGGGCTCTTCTTTCCTTCAAAAATACTCAGCGTTAATCTGTGTTAGCAACTGTGAAACAAGAGATTCCTGATTGTAGATTCTTCCACCCTTTTGGAACCAGAAGAGTTGTCATAATTCCATTTGGGAATAGGGAAAAAAATCTTCTGTTTCCAAGCATATGTACTAAAGCCTACATCTGATATCTTACAAAACATCTCATGCCAATAAGGTCCTGTACCATGATTAGTTACAACACTGTGCATTCCCAATAAAATTATCTGACTGTAGTGAATCTTCCTGAGGTTTCAAGAGTTTCTTGAAGAAAAAAGCATTATTGAGTTTTTAACAGACCTTCTGTAACAGACTCCTAGAACAACATTTGGTCTTAGCAACCAATACTGTTGGGCAATGTGCTCTCAGACAAACAAGAAACTTCTTACCACAACAAAGAAGGCATACCGAATTTTGGAAAGAATGAACTTTTAAAATCAATCTTCTTGATCGCATTCCAGAAAAACACATAGTGGATTTCTCTTTTCCCTTCTCTTCACGGAAGGAGATACTACATACATGTGATTTTGAACTAATACAGATTAAGGAGTAGTAGTAAATTAATTTTATCTAGTAATGTGTGTCATTTTAGGCCTTTGGAACAACAAAGAAATAAGGAGGAAGTGTTTGTCATCTTTATTTTACAATAAGGATTCTTGATGCCTTGCTGTCACTGTGGTTTTCAGATTAGGGGTGGGTACATATTTGCTATAATACTGTCTACAGTATTACATTACATTATTTTTCTATAATATTAGTTTGAAGAGAGATAGAAAAGCCTTTTAGTCTCTGAAGTTTCAATTTAATTTTACTACTTTTGTTTTGGTCCTCAATTTGTGCAGTGAATGAATGATCTTTCCCCTCACTTTTTTCTTTTAGAATCCTGAATGTTGTTTGGGGTTTTTAAAATATTAGCAGTCATCATTTAATTAAATATTTAAATATTTCTCCCCACTGTGGGGTTTCTGGTTTGGGCCTTTATCTAAATTTCTGGGTTTATTACTCCCTGATCCAAGTATTTTTTTTATTAGTCATCTGAGGTTGATGTTCCTGTGAATGCAGCATCCAAAGTTATATAGTTTTCCATGGCTAGACAAATCAGCTTATTTCCTTTTGTAACCAATCTTTTACCAGTGGAGCCAAGAGAAGTTTTTCTGTTGTTTACATAAGAAACATCTTTCAGATATTTATTTCAGCATCAACTAGGTCCCCTGGCATTTTAACACATAGGTGGGGTAGGAGAACCTCCAACTAAAATGTGCCACTCTAATTTAATCTATGACACCCATCTTATTGATTTATACTTGCTTTGATAATAGCTTTCTGTATTTCCTTGATATTTCGCATTTCCTGAAATATCCAAATCCGTTTAGCAGTGTATCATCTGCTCTTGAGATGTTTGGCTACCACACTGGAGGAGCTAAGATTGATCCTATCACTTATGATTCTTTTAGGTATTTCAGTTTTCATCACTGCTCTTCAAATCCCTCACTGTCTAAGGAGAAATGTGAATCAGTCCATACGGAGCACTGAGTGAAAGCAGCAAGATTGCTTCAGCAAGTCAAGCTATTTATGAAATCCCTACATGACATTACATTATACCACATTGACATTTCCCACATATTCAAATGCAACAACACTTTTTTTTTTTTGTTCATGTTTGAATCCAAGTCATGCCATGTCAAAAAATGAAAACTTTACAAGGGATCTAAATCCCATGAGCTTACTGATTAAAGTAACTGATTAAAGTCCCTTTGATCCCATGAGCTTACTGATTAAAGTACTGATTAAAGTCCCTTTGAACCTCAGGGACAAAAACACATGTTGAAAACCTGTTGTCCTTATATCCATGTAGAGGTTTCAGCCAGGATAGAGTTCATTTTCTTTCTGGTAGCTGGTATAGAATCATAGAATTAACTGGGTTGGAGGAGACCTCCAAGATCATCAGTTCCAACCCTTGATCCAACCCCACTGTGATTACTAGATCATGGCACTCAGTGCCACATCTAGCCTCATCTTAAAAACCTCCAGGGACGGTGAATCCACCACCTCTCTGGGCAGGCCATTCCAATGCCTGATCACTCCCTCTGTAAAGAACTTTCTAATATCCAACCAAAACCTCCCCTGACAGAGCTTAAGCCCGTGCCCTCTTGTCCTACTGCTGATTGCCTGGGAGAAGAGACCGGCCCCCACCTGGCTACAACCTCCTCTCAGGGAGTTGTAGAGAGTGACGAGGTCACCCCTGAGCCTCCTCTTTACTTGGAAAATTGCATCCCCAGCACAAAGGGGTCAGGTGCAGCATGGGAACCTCAGCAAACTGTGCAAGAACAATAGTACCCTTACACTGATGATTCTTGCTACCACTGCAAGAAGTATTCAGTCCCCTCCATTCTTTTTTCATGTCAGAATCTTGAATCTTCCAAAATCTGTCTAAAGATTTCTGACCTTCTACCACTCTAATTCCCTTTTCTGCCTTTCACATATCACCCAAATTCAGCTTCCTCATATTGCTCAGTTTCAATGCCACACTGCCAGGACAAGGCTTGGAACAACCGCCTTTTCCTTGATTTCTGAGTTTGTACAACAAGGAAAGCTCCAAAACGGCAAAGTTAATACACTTAACAGGGACAGCCAGGTTCCGAAACAAAATGCACAAAACACATGGACACATGTATAATACATGCTAAAAAATAGCTATGACAAAGAAACAAGGTCAGACATTTTAAACTCCTTAGTCTCTTCCTGCTGCAGGAGGGCTCTGCAGAGGGACCTGGACAGACTGAAGAGTTGGGCTAATTCCAATGGGATGAGGTTCCACAAGGCCAAGTGCCGGGTCCTGCACTTCGGCCACAACAACCCCCTGCAGCGCTACAGGCTGGGCACAGAGTGGCTG
>JAYRBT010000082.1:103488580-103538153 GCA_036023395.1 Myiotriccus ornatus
CCCAAATCCAGTCTCTTTTGTCTGCATAAACCTTCTCTCAACTAATAGTAATTGTGTGGGGGGTGTAAAAGCAAATTAGCCCAAGGCAAAACCACGACAACACTACTGGAGAAATATATCTTTCCTGTCTTTATAAATCTCACTAGTTGGAAATTACCAGCATCTCCTTAGTAGGTTAATTTGTAGATGGCTTGTACAGTCTGCAGAAATTTTGAAAGACATAACTGGCAGTTTAATGACTGACAGGAAATCAATGAAGTTTAAGAGCAAACACACTTGGGCAAAGAACCATGAGTGTGTGCTGGGGAAGAGAGGGTTTGCGTTACTGGCAACTCCAGGAACAGGAATGAGACAATCATAGCTTATTGAGCCAAATGCTTTGCTTGACATTTCACATTCCTTAGTGAATTTTAAAAAAATGGAAATTTTTAAATAAAAATTTATTTTGCTTTTGTTGTTGTGTTGTTGAGGCACTTCCAACCCCTGTCCTGAAGACACTTTGAAGCCAAAAAGCTTATGTGCCCCTTCAGAAGTTGAAACACATAATCATGACACAATAAACTGCTCCAAAGGCTAGGCTTGAGAAGGCCCAGGACAAGGAAAAGCTTGAAACTTATGGGATACGTATTTTGCCGTCAGCCTTGCAGCAATAAATTCTGATTCCAACCTGGATGTTTACTTGCATTTGCTGCAAAAGGGTGGGTAGTGAGGATATGTTCCTAAGAGTTCAGCAAAGTTTTTGTGGCTGAGCAACTGCTTGATAAAATTCTATTATTTTTGCTATTCAAAATGCCAGACTTGAGGATCACAATTATCGCTTCTGGTCTTGAAATCTGTGATTTTTAAAATAAAATAATTTATAAATAATTTAATAAAATTACTTAATGATTCGATTGTCTGAGCAATTTGACGGAAACGGAGTAAGTGGAGTGCAATGACTTAAATAATATAATTTCTATAATATCTGCGTAGAGAACAATGTGTACTGTTAGCTCTGTCACTGCCTGAAGGGGGCAGTAGCAGTGGATGTACATCTCGGTGCACTCATTTATTTTCTTTAGAAAGTATTTTAAATGGTAAAAGCAAAATGATAAATAATTAAAAATATCATTGAAACCTCATTAAAATTTGAAAAAAGGAGTGCTTAGCACCGAAGACATTCCCTTGAACATTCTACAGTGCAAAAAGATCAAATTCTGTATTGTGCATGTAATTTCAAGGAGGTGATATGGCAGTTGCCACGGTAACAAGACTTTTTTAAAAGCTAAAATAAAGCATGTTGCTGGCATGACCCATTGTAATAATAGCTCACATGACCATAAGATCCAGGAAGATAAGATAATCTAGAAAAAAAACCAACTGAAAAGAAAAATAATACTAGAATTGTATTTATTCTTCTAAAGAAGTTTTTTATCTCTTGTCTATTAATGAAAATAAACACATTTTTCATATACCTTCCAGAGTTGTAAGCAAATATTTAAGTCTGCAAATATATTTTACTGACAAAAGGTAACAAAATACCAGGATGTTTTCATTTACTTCAGGTAAGGATCCATCCTATCTTCACAGTGGAATGGATTATTTTGCTCAGCAAAGGTTAGATCAGCAGAGGACTATGATGGGATATGGGGCTGCAAGGGTATGTATCTGTTGATTACAGGAGCCTGCCACACAGCGCAAGACATAAGAGAGCTTTTGGTGCACAAGACTGCAACAATGGCACCAAGCTCTGCAGCTGAGCAGAGAGCCCTCACCTTTGAGTATGAACCCCTGGTGCAGAGGAGCAGAAACATATCCTTACTCCATGACTAGCTCCCAGACTGAGGGCTGTGTCTAGTGCTGGGGAAACAGTGGTGTTGACCTCTGCTGCTGATGGCTGATCAATCTTATCTCCTACTCTTTCTTCCATAGCTGAACATTTACCTGAAGGCCTGTTCTGCCACTGCTCATGAAGAGTTTACAATCTGGATGTAAACTTTTTTTCTTGCAACATCCTGCAGATGTCGCCAAAAAAAAGTACATGACAGAATACAGCAAAAAACACAGTACTGTCAACAGTATCGAAGTTATTAAGCCCACATGTCTAAAGGTCACCTGTGACAACCTATAGCAGTTGCACTAAACATTCATAATGATTTACGGAAAAAATATCTCATCAAAGTTTCATAAGTCTGTTATGGATGCACAGTCATAGATGGGGACAGTGAAATCTCTGTGATTGGACAGCAGCCCCGCTGTCCCTCACCCCTCAGCCTCACCAGGGCTGCAGGCATCCCTCTGCTCTGACCCAGGCACCCTTCCTGGCTGCAGGAATCATCAACAAGGTTTGCTAGCAATCCCAAATGTTTTCCTGCCTGGATGGGTAGGGTAGGTAAACTTTTCTTTCAGATTTCTTTTCTTCTGATTAATTTTGATTAAGATGATTTCTTCAAATCTACATATTAAAATTTCAGACCACCTTTGCCTTATGATGACAGTGTAGTTCTTACATATTGTGGTGGGTCTGGCTGAACGTATATATTTATATACACAGAGGTACACGCACACAAAAATATGTATATTCAAATATGCATGGACAGATGAATTTTTCATTCATTCATTCATTCATTCATTCCTTTTTATCTTATAAGTAAGTGACCTGTGATCTGTCAAATAGAAGTTTCCCAAATTCTTCTCCAGTTTTGAGAAGTATGATACATGTGTTCTCTGTCCTTGTGAATGAATGATAAAAAAAAGAATGATATCATTACTTTTAATGCTTTGTCTTTTAATCGGTTGTATTGTTTGTGTTTGGTTTTGTTGGGTTTTTTTTAATTATTTTAAAAATACTAGACCAAATTAATCACTGTTTATAATTTCTTGAATATCAAGCAATTGAAATGCCTAGGTAAGCCAGTTACCCATTTCGAATAGACAGCATGTACATTTGACTGAGTTCATAGAATCATAGAATATCCTGAGTTGGAAGGAATTCGCAACGATCATCAAGTCCAGCTCCTGGCCCTACACAGGAGAACCCCAAGAATTACACAATGTGCCTGTGAGCATTTTCCAAATGTTTCTTGAACTCTGGCACTGTGACCACTTCCCTGGAGAGCCTGTTCCTATTAATAAAAATAATGTGACTAAAATAAGATAAAAGAAGAGGCAGTTTGCAGTTCATATAAAAAAAGAAGGATCAAAAATTAGATTCCAGAAAAAAGTTGTGACATGTCAGGGTTTTCATACTATGCATGCTAAGACACACTATGGTTTTCACACAGAAAATAGAAAACTGAATGTCATATTCATAAAGAGAGTGGGAAGCTGAAAGACATTTCTCATGAACCAGTTCAGTGAGTGTTTTGAAGCAAGAGACCACAGTTAGACAGCCATAGGACCTCTACAAATGTCTCTCCTCCCCTTCTTTAACTGCAAGGAGAGGTACAATGCAGTCTGTATTTTCTTTCGCCTGATGAAGTTAGAACACAAGTTGGGAGAAGGACAAAGCTAACTTTTTTTCCTAAGCATCTAATTGACACATTTGTTTTGAGTCTGCCCATTTGGGACTGAAAACAGAAATTGATACCGAAATAAACAGAGCTTTCAGCGGAGACTATTCGTAAGTCATGATCCCTAGCAGCAATTATAGACTATTTCCAGCCTACTGTACACAGATGGTATCCTTTTAATGAAATTTTACTTTAAATTCTTCTTTCCAGGTACCATAACTTAAGGTAACTCTAAGTTCATCTTTACATTTGCTGTTATTTTTGCAAACATTTATTTTTGTTGGAAGGGATCAAGAGGGCAAAATATTAAAACTTCATTTTATTGCTTTGGAGTACTTGGAATTTAAAAAAAAAAAACAAACTGAACAAGCACATAAAAAAGAAAAAGTCTTTCAGAAGCATTTAAGTTTTTTCTGCAACTCAATTAAAAAAAAACGAAAAACCACAACCAAACAAATAAAACGACAGCAAAGTGCATAAAACTATTTTTTCTTGATTTTGAGAAAAACTGAGATGAAAAGGTTACATGAGGCTTATCTTACGTTCTCTGATATTGTTGTGTTCTTAATATCACCTTATTTACAGTCACTGATGTCAACTGACTTACTGCACAGCAAACACAATGTAATACCAAATGTAGGTCCTTGATTTGGAATACAGATGTATCTAGATCCAGCTATCATCATCTCCTGGCTCCCATTTGAAAAAATCCTGCATGCTCAGGAGAGCAGGTTAGTTATTGCTTTAAAAAGTTTGGTGAAAATACGAAGTAATGTTGCTATTTATTGAATTATTAAATCACTCTGAATTAAAATAAATGTTGCTGAAGGAATGACATACCCAGTGAGAAAGCACAATGGAGTTTTTTGGCAGCAATCAGCAGTAAAGGGTAATGTAAAGGAATAAAAATCTCTTTTCTCTACTAGTTGTTTAGTTAGTATGATAGAAAATGGAAATTAATTCTTAAATTTTGTGTCCTGATTAAAATAGAGAAATGTGTGAAAAACTGATCTTGCAGTTCGTAACTGCCAAATATATAAAATAAAATATTGTTTTTCTCAAACAAAACCATTTAAATTTACCCAGGATATAATTTTTGGATTTATTTCTCATTTTCCTTGTAAAAACTTTTGAATTAAAAAAAATCTCTATAGTTATTCTCTCCAAATACTTCTTGGAAAAAAACCCCAAAACAATAAAAACCTCACTTCTTGTTATAGCACTATTTTGAAAAATATTTTTGTATCATTTTAATGTTTTCACATTCTACATATCTCACTCATAATACAAGTTTGATGCACACTGGCACATTGGCTTAGTGTCTTCAGTATGCTTTCATATAAACAAATTATTAAGCCAAACAACTTCATCCAACTGAATATCTAACACTGCCATAAAGTTAGTTAATTCCAACCAGAAGAGGAAACTAAGTGAAAACTGTGGTTTTAACTGTCAGCAAGAATTCTGACCACCAAGAACATAACATCCTACAAAATACAGAGCTGGGAAAATCTCTGAAAATATTAAAATGTTAAAAGTCATAGCAGTTTAGCAGGATTGTCCCCTGATATTGTGCAAGACCATTGGCCACCGCTGGTATTGAGGTAAGTATAGAGAAAGGGTGAAAAGATGAAACAACTTTTCCCCAGAAGTGTCTCCAGGTCTTCAGAGGTTTTTTGGCTGAGCTATAGGTGTTTATCTACGTAGGATTGCCTTCAAGGATGTTTTCTTTCCCACTAATCTTTCTACTTTCTTTTTGAAGCTGCACATATATTATGTCAACCACATCATGCAGCAGAGAGTGCCAAGCTTACCTATGAGCTGTGACACTGGCCACATCCACCTGTTGGTTTTGAATGCATCACCTGCTAACTAAATGTAATTCTCTCTCATTTTCATACTGAGAAAGGCAGTAAATAGTTTTTCTCCTCATCTCACTCACTGTGATTCAGCTTTTATAAATGTGTATAGCGTTTCTTCTCGTCTCTCTTTCTGACTGGCAAAGTCCTTTTTAATTAACTCCCAGTGAGTGCCATCCCATATTTCTTACCATCCTTGTCACCCTTCTTCTAACCATCTCTCAGTCCTACCACACATTTATTGAGGTGGGGATGCAGGACTGTATGCATTATTTGAGACACTGATGTGCCATGGATTTATGTAATGGATTAACAATGCTACCATGTTTCTCACTGCTCCTTTCTAGGTTCCTAATAGTGGACTAGTATGATGAAAGAACAACGCTACATGGTAAGTCTCTGCGCCAGCTTAAATTAAATGAAAGGAGAGCAGCCACCCAAACACCAACCTTACCCACTGCATTTCCAGAAAAACAATGATGGCAAAAACATTATTGTATTTTCTTCTGTTTCACAAATGCTGGCTTCATTTTATAATTTTGGGCACGTTAGCCTAATTAGTACCTCCCATAAAGCAAGTCAACAGAAAGGCTGAAGTTCAGGACAGATGATAAAACACCAACACACCTATGAAATAGTGCATTTTACCAGGAAATTGATTATATCTGTTAACAACTATGTGGCAAACGTCTTAATCCTGAGTTTTATCTTCTGTGTGCAAACGAAATCACACAGAAGGAAAATCATTGCAGCCACTCGAAGTTTGCTTAAGATATTTGTCTTCATATGTCTGCTCAAAGGAAAGAAAAAGGCTCATTTCCTACAAGCTTCACTTGTCTCTTTGACAGTGATTAATATATTTTTCTAAGCAGGATACGAACCAATTGAATGCAGTCCATTGTAATTTTAAACAAATATAATCCTTTTTCCCCTGCATGTGCTGCAATCTGTCTTGGTGGTTCTGGAAATCACTCTTCTAGCTCTCCTCAAACTTCATGAATTTCTGGACTTTTCTGAGCTCAGAGAACTTAAACCTATGAACAATTTGAAGAAAAATAGAGAGTCACAAAGATACACAAAGGAAAAAGAAACTCTTGGAAATAAATAATTGCTGCTTTCTGATTTTTGAAGAAATTCTGTTGTTCACACACAGAACACATTAAATCTGTAGATTAGAAAATAAGTATTTTTAAAATTAGATATTTTTAGAAATTACAGTCAATGTGCACTTAACATTTCCGTTTCTAGAGAAATTCTTACCACTCTGTTTATACTCTAGCAATAACAAACTAAAGAAGTTGTATGAATATTAAACTCTTGAACAATTGCCTACAGGCAATATTTGGTGATGGTGAAACTGAGACATGAGGAGGTGGAAAAGGAGTAGGTGGAAAAAATATAAGAGGAATAGGAAGAAGACAGAACAGCGGACGCAGTGGAGGATGGAGAACTGGCAGTAATATTCAAGGTCTAAATTCGTTATTAACTTGCAAGGAAATGAAGTAATACCATTTAAAATTAGCAAGGTGGGTTGCTGAGATACATGTAGAGAATAGAGACTTCAGGAATTTTCAAAGAAAACATAAATTATCTTTTAATGATCTGCCTGTCCTACAGTCTTCCCATTCTCTTACTGAGCAGAGCTTTCTGCATGAAGAAAAAGCCACAGATAAATACATAGCTTTAAGTTCAACTGTTTTCCTCTCTGTTGGTTATAAAATGATAATTTTGCAAAAAGCACAAGCTCTTATGGCCTTGCTCAACTATTTTTGTGTTCAAATCCCAGCTGGGATCTGGAGGTTGGCATTTTTCCGCGTATTTTACAAACCTGCAAAAATGTTAGCCCACCCATTCATGTCTTATCTGAGCCTCAGGGAGCTGAAAAGAAAACTCCAGTAGTGCACAGTTCCAAATTTGAATTATCATCCGTCAGTGCTTTGGTGTGATAACTTTTCATAGACACGGGTTCTGAAAGGGACTGTGTGTGCTTACACTAGTTCATGGAACAAACTTGATTTTCATACATTCAGTCATTTCTTTTTGTGAGCCTTTCAGTTCTCTTTGGCAGTACTTTCTGAATTATACTGAAAAGATAGGGAAAATTTTGTAGACAATGAAAATATGACATGGCAGAATACAACACCATGTGAAAAATTATGCAGAAATTACAGTAAAATGCAAAGATGATGTAAATAGCTCTTACCTTTTAAACTGTTTGATATTCAAAGCATAACATCAAAACCAAAGGGTTTGTTTTCTCTAAAAAAAGGGAGGAAAATATCAGTATTTTAAAATTAATATCCTGACTTCCAAGTAAGTGTCATTGTTACTAAATGTAATGTAATCAATGTACATTTTCAGATAAGTACTGACACTGGTGGGTGAGACTGTGTGCCACCAGGAGTCAGTTGAGGCATGCACCAAGTCTGTTCCCTTTCCTGAGTGACCTTCAGGGCTCAAGAGCACAGAGAGACTGGGAATATGGATTTTTTAAAATTGGTTCACCCACTGCCCAAAATGTTGGTGATGATCCCCGTGAATGGCAATTCTTTTTACCTTGTGAATCTTTCCTGGTGTTAGTGCCTCTTTGACAGGTACATAGGTAGATATATTGGGCAATTTATGGTAATGTTGTGCTTTCCTAGCTATTTTCCCAAGATGAAATGGTGGGTGGGAGCATATTCCCTAGCATGATGGCATGGTTTATTTTCTTCCAAGGGAATGTATTAGCTTTCCTCCTCCAAGGAACAGGTCATATGAAAAAGTCAGGAGGCTCCATTAGAGCAAACCTGAAGCTGAAACACTTAGGCAGCAAGGAAATCTGAGACTGCAGTGATAATTTTGTCCAATTGCTTTTGAAAAACAGAAAAGCTATCAAAATACAGAAAGGCTGTCCGCTATAAACTTGAGCAGCAAGGTTCTTTCAATTATTTGAGAGGAAGTCTGAAATCCTTAAAATTTGTCTTTTCCCTCTGCACATGCTTTGAAGAGAGAAGGCTAGAATTGTTCTTCCACTAAAAAACTTTGCATGAGAGAATTTTTTTTGGGGGGTTTCGAAGTTCTCTGACTTTTGGTAAAAAAATAAAATAAAATTCTCATTTCATTCCCAGACACCAGAAGAAATTGATTTTTAAATGATACGGAGATTTTTAATAGAATTTCATGTTTCATCAGCAGATATTTGATTTCAGAACTGGTGAAAAAAATCTATGGTTGATTTTTAGCTGTTTTGTTGAATAGAGTTACGCTCTTCTGTACAGTCTCAGTACACTATGGTCTACTCCTTAATACAAGGCTCATAAAAACAAAAAAGTTGTCTAGCTGAAATACCTTCAAATCAATCAGTAGGCATTTCTCAAGTCCCACTGACAGAAATCTTATATATAGGGGATCAGATAGTTATCTTCAAGAGTTATTTATTGTTTGTCTTAAATGGTTTCTGATAAAATTTTAAACTGTAAAGAGACGGGATCCAATTCAAGCTTTACGTACAAACATATATGCAAAATACACTTAAAAGCAAGCAAATACTGAGGATATAAAATCTGACAACTTGAATAAACACTATCCCCAAGACTTCCAGCAGAGCTGCACAGAGGGTTTTAGTGTACTTTTGACTCTACCAGAAATTTTACAGTGACAGATCTGCTTTGACTCTTAATGGGAATTAAAATAAAAACAAAGACAGAAAACCTGGTGTGTTTGAAGTCACCTTGTGGATCAGAGAGGGACTTTGAGTGGAAGGTTTCCATTTCTTCTTCCAGTAGTCTATGGAAGTGTTCAGCACCTCCATTTCACAGGTCTCAGGCATCCAGGAAGCAGGACAAAAATATTGTAAAAAATGCGACTCTGTGGAAGAGATCAGGAAACAAGTCAGTTGTCATTGCAGTGTTTTTTAACAGCATTAGGTATAAGGTTCACTCCTCTTCCCAGCAGCCATTCACTAAACTTTCTAGCTCCTCGGATGAACGGAGTAGGCGCATTACCAGCAAGTCTCATTCATTATACCAGTCTGAGTCACCGTACAAAAAAACCAAACAACTCAGAAGATCACTGAACAAGACACATTTTTATGGGAAAAGGGATGTGATTATATATATCATTAAACCCTTCACCGGTATTCATTTTCCTTTTCTGTACGTAAACTAAAGAGGACAGAGCACTCAAATAAGAATTGCTAGCCACGTTTAGATGGCATACTCATGTTACTGAAAGAGCTGGGTTGTACAAACCAGGATATCTAAACATCTCCAATTTTTGCCAGTAAATAAGAGAATGTATTAATAAGAAGAGTGCCTAGTCATTCTCTGTGCCCTGAGCACTCCGGAGAATAGAGAAAGTAATTTACTAAGAAGCACAGAAGAAGCAGAAGACTTTCCAGTCATGAAGGGATATCCTGTGAGCGATGGGACATGAAATCTACACAAATTGCAAATTCTCCTTATCCAAAGGATTTTTAGAAAGAGTTTTTTGCATGCAAAAGTCAGAAAAAATACACAGATGCTTGGTCAAACCAAAATACAGACTAAGAATCATTTCCCATCTCTTCCAGAATCATGTTTCTAGCTTCATTAGTTAAAACTATAATATATTAAAAAGTATTATACCATCTGTACCATTTGTTTTGTAAGACAAAGGAGCTTCCCTGAAGTCACTAGTGATAATTTGATTTCTGACTAATGAAGGTTTGATTGAAGTAATCTCGTTACTTAGTAAAAAATCCCAAACAAACAAAAATTACCCCCCCCAATTATATAAAAAAACCCCAACAAAGCAAAACAAAAAACTTTTTGACTAACCATCAAAGAACAGAAAATAACTTTTTAGCTAAGGCAGAATAAGAGATCTAATAAAATATCTCTGTTTCAAAGACTGTGTATGGGATTCCTGGCAACACAAAGAAAATATTCTAAGAAGGAATCCAAATTACAGCATAGCAGGCAAGGGCAACTGTTCCTAAGTACTTCCTTTTGACACAATTTATACTTGCAGTAGTAGCTTCTTAGAATGACATATTTTCTATGTACAAATTCACCAAACACCTCAAGTTCTCAAATATTTCGAGACCTATGTAATCTTTTCAGACTCCAGCAAAGTTTTTGATACTGTCTCACACAGTATCCTCCTCAACACAATGTGCAGCACACAGCTGGATAACCAGCTTACACAGTGGGTGAGCAACTGGCTCACAGGTCATGCACAAAGAGTTATAGTAAATGGGGTGACATCAGACTGGTGTCCAGTCACAAGTCTGGTTCTGCAGGGCTCCATCCTCAGCCCAATTCTCTTCAACATCTTAACAACTTGGATGCAGGACTCGAAGGAATACTAAGTAAGTTTGAGGACACCAAATTGGGAGGAGCCGTTGACTCCCTCGAAAGGCCCTGCAGAGAGACCTCAGCAAAGGGATGGGCAATCACCAACTATATGAAGGCAAATAAGGGAAAGTGCTGGATATCCACCTGGGACAAGCAGGGGTGACCGTGGTTTTGTGTATAGACTAGGGAGCAAGAGGCTGGAAAGCAGTGCCATGGAAAGGGACCTGGGGGTCCTGGTTGATGAAAAATTGAATATGAGTCAATGCCTCCTGGCAGACAGGAGGGCCAACCATGTCCTGGAATGCATCAGACACAGCACCCGTCACCAGCTGGTCAAGGGAGGTGATTGACCTGCTCTGCTCTGCACTGGTGCGGCCTCACCTTAAATATTGTGTGCAGTTTTGGGCACCACAGTATAAGAAAGACTATTAAGCTATTAGTGAAGAGCAAGAGGTGAAGCCATATGAGGAGCAGCTGAGGTCACTTGGTCTGTTCAACCTGGAGGAGACTGAGGGGAGACACTTCTTTGTGAGGGTAGGAGGAGGGGCAGGTACCAATCTCTTAATTCTTATGGTCAGTGACAGGACTCCAGGAAATGGCATGAAACCAAGTCAAGGGAGGTTTAGGTTTCATACCAGGAAAAGGTTTTTCATCCAGGACATGGCTGAGCACTGGAACAAGCTCCCCAGGGAAGTGACCACAGCACCAGGCCTGACAGAGTTTAGGAAGCATTTGGATGATACTCTCAGGCATATGGTTTGATTCCTTCTGGAAGATAAATATGAAGTTCTTATTGAAGTGATGCCAAGCTGCTCATGTAATGTAGTTCTTTCCTCCCACCATTGTGCTCCTTGTAATTTTTTTTCAGACTAACACTGCCTCGAAGGCCATAACAATTTAAATAAGCCTCAGGTAATTAATCAAAAGTGAAGACTGTTATAGAAATCAACACAAATTGAAAGCTATAACTCCTTTTAAGAACAACAGTAATTAATGGGGGAAATAATGCAGACAATCTAACAAGAACATTATTGAAAATTAGGCATTGGAAAACATTAACATACTGGAAGAAACCTGGGTCTGACAAGATTTTTAATAAACAATGGCTAAAGCATGCATATTATCTATTTGAAAAGAGATAAAAGTGTACCACTAACATTTTTGGAACAGGGATAATTTTAATATTGAGCTTGTTACCAGAAGATGTAAAGCTGTGAAAAGATTTTCAGGCAGCTTCTGAATTTGTTGGGCTGGGCCCAGCTTTGCTTTTATAGACAGTAAATGCATGGCAGAAGCTGTCTGTGATATAAAAAAGAAAAAAGAAAGGAAGAAAGCCAGACTTAGAGCCTGAATTCATCTGCACGTGGAGCTCACTTATTTTCATTAGGGGGTTACTCAAAGACACAGATGTTGTTTGTACCCCAAGGTACCTACTTTAGTGGATGGGTGGCCTACAAAGTCAGCATTCAATCTTACTGGAAAGCTCTTTAAGAGTTTTGGACCAAGAAATTCAGAAACAAAAAGTAGGGGGGAAGAGCATTCCAAATGTCTTCATTAACTGAAAGTATATTCTAGACACACAACTCGTGCATGACAAAACAGCATAAGTAGCAAGTTCTTTCATGTGAGTTTTGGGGGCAAAAACAGTGTCTGTAAGTTAGAACAATGTAAATCAGGAAATCAGAGTGAGTCACCACTTAGAAGGATGCAAGAAAGCAAGAGCTGCTCTAAAAATAAAGAAAAAAAAAAGAAACAAATGCAAGTGTTGGAAGTTTTATTTACAGGAGAAATTGTTACTAAAAAATGGCAAGAACGAGAAGAGTATTTATATCTTATCTTGCTTCACTGCTCCTTACAGGTACAAATATATTCCTACCCTGTGGTAATAATGTACTTACAATAATAGGCAAGCAGGATGGTGAGGCAAAGACCAGAATAGAAATATAAATGGAGTATGGAAAATTGGGTCTAAAATTCGCTTCTCAGCTCAATTATCAACGATCTGTGTTGAGTGTATTACCTGCAACAAGGTCGTATTAGAGATGAAGGCAGTCAGGGGAGCACAGTTCAGTACGGTTTACCACAGCTAAACAGGAAGCTCCTGGCAGAACACAACAGAGACTGAGGTGTTGCCCACCTCGACCAACCAGGCAGAAGGCTGAAATGAATGCCAGCAGGAGACAATCAAACAAAATGAGACTACATGTGTACCGTGGCACCAGGAAAAAGAGCAGTGGACTGTGACAAACTCCTCACCTCCATTGCATCCCTCCGGTGATAACTAAGCAATGGTTCTTGCAAAAGAAGGACAACTCCTTACCTGCTTTGCCAGAAACTCCCCATCAGAAAGTATACAGAGCAGGTCATGCATAGGGTTTGGGGCTGATATCCTTCTTCTCTCCTGAAAGTCATGAGAGAGTGAGAGAGCAGACTCCTCTCAGCTAACCACCCTGCCTCCTGTAGGGGCTGGCTGTTCACGCAGACTCACTATCTGCAAACTGTTGCATCATAATATATCTATCCCAGAATGAACAGGGCTTGATCTCTTGCTTTTTATCCTTCTTGGCTAGGAGTCTAGGAGAAGCTTGCTAAAAGAAGTTAATGTGGAAATTCAGTTAAAAGGTGATTTGGCATTGGTTGGAAGAAAACCGGAAAGTAGGAAGGATGGAGACAGTCAAAGAAAGAAAAAAAGCTTAAATGTCAGTAATGTAGCAGGACACAGCTAGTGAGAGCAAAGCTGGCCTACTCTGCAAGAAACAACTGTATGGTATTTTAGTACCATGCTGCCAATGAGAGTGTCCAGAGTGAAAACAGAGAGCAAGGAATTTTACCTTCTTACAGCAAATAACTGCATCTGTTATGTCTTTTTCTGCGAGGCACACTTATCATATCCATTGTATGGAGATAGAAACACAGCCTACCAAGGGCTGATGTCCTTTCAACATGACCTGAGTGTAATGAAACAGCAAGAGCAATTTTTGTTGAAAGCAAAAAATACTCCTCTTGTCTAAGCAGACTGTTTTTGCAAACCATGTCTTATAAAGTAATCCATCTTCTAAGATGAGCTCTGATTTTATGTTGCTGTTTAACTTTCCCTGTGGCCATTGCACAGATTTCTCTTAGCTGGTATTGACCATACAGGGACCTCGTCCATCCTAAGGCAGTGAACATTAGTTGTAATTCAAACACAACTGTGCAAAGTTTTGAGAGGGATGAGGAAAATACAAAAACCTCAGATAAAGGCAGAACAAGTTCAGGTGAAGTAAGACCCATGTATTGCTGGCTTTGAGAGCTGATGGATTTTTTCCCTGAATAGGTATTGAAACAATAGGAAGGTATATTGCTGTGCAAGCAGAGAATAACAAATTTGGTAGCTATTTTTAAGAATAGCCAACGTTTTAGCCAACCGTGAGCCCATTAGTCTGACCCCTGTGCTACACAGGGCTCTAGATCAAACTGTGAAGGAAAAAAATAAAGAATTGAAAAGAAAGATGAAAAAGCATCAATGGTAGCAGACTAAATGAGGTCAATTTCATATCTGTACGAAAAAAGGTAACTAAAGATCTAGAGTAAGCAGGCACAACATACCTAATCTATATGAACTTCAGTGAGACATTTAAAGCAGAACACACAGGAGAAGAAAGGATCTATTTAAATCACAGAGAGAGTAAAGAACTGGCTAACGCAAAAGAGTGGCAGGTGACATGAATTTTGAGGCATTGCCAATACCTCAGGAAGATCAGAGTACTTTATGGGAATAACTGAATGGTCATGAGGCTTGGAAAGACAGAAATAGTTTAAATTTAAAAGCACAACGTGCAAAAGTGCAAATCATGCCTTAGTAAAAAGATAGCACAAATAACTGCTCCAAGCTGACTCATCATCAGCTGAGAGCTAAAAATGATGAAAACGTCTGGGCAAACCAAAGCATTGTTAGGAGAGCTACAGTCTACCAATGTGTTGCAATAGAAAAAAAACACCCAAAATAAAATTTAAAAAAAAAACCAATCCAAAGATTTATCAGTCATACTATTCCCACGGGAGATAAAGGTATGCTAGTACATTTTACAAAGCCCTGTGGAAATTTCATCTGGAGAAGAATGCATAATTCCAATCATTCACACTCAAAAAAGATAAAGTCAAACTGAAATAAGGGAAAGGAATAAGCCTGTCTTACCAAATGAGACTGTAACAGCCTGTTCTGTTTAGCTTAGTAAAATGAATCTTGAAATCAAACACATTTTTGTAAAGTGGGGTAAACACCATGAAAAAAAGCTTGCTACCGTAGTAGCAGGTCAGGGGTATGAAAAGAAAACAAATATACAAATGCCAAATGCTTTTAAACTGCAGATAGGGACTAGTTATATTGTAAAATGAATAAAGAAGGGGCTAATGGGAAATATAAGAGTGAGATAATGAAATTTCCTTAAAACACAGATTTCAAGGTAAGTCAATAAAATGGAGTTTTGGAATAGCCTTCTAAAATTAGGTTACAGGAATAATAAAAGATCAAAATTAAAAAACCCTAGTACATTTCAGATAGAATTCCATGGGTTCATGAAAGAAATATTGATACGGTTGACTGAGCTAGCAGGAGACTGGACTTGCTGACCCTTGTAGTAGTACATTCTCACACTGCTTCTTTAGAAATACGTAGCCTTACGTTAAAACCTTCAAAAAGCCATGAGTTACACTGGATTTTTAGAAACACCTGACCACCCCAGATATTTCTTTTCTAAAGAAAGCAACTAAGCCCTCAAAGCTCACCGACAAATTTAGAAACTGCTTCGTCGTGAGCAAATATATCCATCTTTATTCCATATTTTTGACAGTTATAAAATAGAGATCAGGAGGAAAACGAATTTGATAATCTTCCTGCTCCGTGTTAAGTATGCAACACAGCCCTGTGATTTATACCTTTTAAAGGAATCTGCAATGAAAAATCTTTCCAGGAGCCCCAGTGAAGGCCATTATGTGCACTTAACATGCGATTAATGTATGTTCCAAATTAGTAGGTTTCATTATTAATGCTCTGCTGTTATGCTTATCTGATGTTTCCTTATATGAAACAATGAAACAAAATAAAGAACCCTTGTTCAGCAGGAGCTGTCAAATTAGAAACCGTTACAAAATAATAATTAGGGAAAATGGATCACAGTGTTCAGGCTTCAGCAATGATTGTCCCTCCGTGGGCCATTAACAAAATCTAGTCGTTGGATCTGCATGCAATTTTAATGAAGCCACAAGTAAACAAACAGCAAAATGATGCGGGGAGCAGTTCGCTCACTTTATAAGGCAGGTTTTCATGGTACTGGGCTTCTGCTCCCTCTTTTCTTACCCTTTCATCCTCATGTCAGTGATTCTGGTTAGGGAGGATTAATTTATGATACACTCTCACCCTGTGGTATTTGAAAAAAGGTGGTGTCTTCTGACCCCTAAAGTATAGGTCAGCTGCAATTCTACCAGTGGGATAGACTGCATTTTATTTATTTATTTCCTTATGAAAATGCAGGAATCACAGAGATGATCTCGAGATGTTGTAACAAACCTACAGCTCCCCATATGATGTGTGGGGCTCTGGTGCTGGGCAGTTTGATGCCAAACACCAGAGAGGACGCAGCTCCACCAAGTCACCCTGCCACTGAGGTTTTGTACTGATTTCTCCCCCCCCCGATTGCCCCTCCAGGAGAAACCGCAGCTATTCCGGCTCCCAGTGCTTGCAAGGGGACGGAGGCAGTGTTCTCCCTTTCTGGTTTTAAAGAAAACTTGCAGCGGCGGGGCTGTCCGTGAGCGGGCTCCGGGGGCGGCGTGGGGCGCTGGTGACGCCCAGGGATGCTGCGGGCGCGGGCGGCCGGAGCGCTCCGGGCTTTGCGGGGAACGGAGCTCCCCTGCCCCACCTGGTGGCCGCGGGAGGAGCAGGGAGGGCGGAGGGAAGGAGGAGCAGATCGCAGGGAGGGCAGGGGACGCTCTCCCGGGGACGCTTGTTGTTTTAACGCTTCTCCCCAGATTAGTTTACGGGAGGTCAAAGGGGCTTCGGTGCTTTCGCTTGCCTTAAGCTGGTCTTGAGAGTGCTCGAGAGTGCTGATAGAGCTAGTGGTGATGTTTATTATGTTCATTTATTTTCTTGATAAGCATCTAAAAAGAGAGATGAATCCCCTGGTTTCTTAAACAGCACTACCAGTGTCTCTGATACTCCTTCATTTAAAGACTCAGAAACAGAAACTATTTCTGTCTGTTCCCGAAATTTCCTTTGGAGAATCTATCGACAAATGTAAAGTGGCCTCTCCACTTGGCCTGGAGAGCCCCACTGCTTCAGATTTGTTCATAAAACGTCTGGAATTGAAAACTGTGCTCTGAAAAATATTTTTACAGGTTACAAGGAAAGGCTTTGAGTCCTAAAAATATTTAACATCCAGAGAACTGGAAAATGTTCCAGTTGCTGGGGTTTCTGTCCATCACTCATTTTTGGCAATCAGTGAGGTGAATAGGCCGCTCAGCAGCTCCTGTGTTACCTCTCTGGGGCATCCTCAGACCACCACGGGGTTTCCAAAGTTGACACAGGTAGAGCCAGGGGTTTGTTCTGTCTGCCCTGGGCAAAGGCTGCCCATGTACAGAACTTACTTCCCGCCGGACACATTCAACAAGGCAGACAGCAGCACAAGAGGCTGAAATTAAGTAGCCCAGGGATCACATGTGAAGAAATCAATTATCACTAAATGAAAGTCACTGCTCTGGCCAGCCTATAAAAATATCTTAAGGCAATGAGCCAGGCAGAGAGGCCATTGCAATGAGGGGGAAACTGCTGTGGAGTTGCAGGGAAGTGGGGACTTTTTTCCCAGTTGTAGTGATCTATGTCCCAAGAACGCTGCAATGTGTGTTGTACTAGTATATGGCAAATAACAGGTGCTATGGCAAAGCAGTGAGTTGCAAAGCTCTGGAGGTAACATAGTAGGAAATAACTGGTTATGTATTGACTTTGAGTCTAGCACTGCTACCCCAAGTGAAATTGCAAGGCATATAGCAAATACTGAAGCATGAAGTGTATATGCACTGACACCTGCACTGAGCCCACCAGTTTGTGAAGTTATTACGTCCTCTTTTTGTTGTCTGTTTCCTTCAGATGTTTTTGAAAAGTTTTAGTCTGAGACACAGTCACCTGTAGATACACTGGATGAAGCATATCTCTTGTGAGAGGGGTTCAAACCTTGGGAGGCAGATGACTGACGAGAAAAGAAAATGCTTGTCATTTCTTTGCTTCTACTTGATTACATTTCCACAATATTAACTTAGGAAAACAGCGTACAGAGCTAAAACTCACATTGCCGTGGCTATGCCACACACACCATTCACCTGTAAAGCCCAGGTGCAGTTCAGCCCATATGCCCAGTGCCTCCAGATGCAGCATCACATTATACAATTCCCTGGATCCCTGAGCATCTTCTCTCATGCCATATGACGTGGTCAGTGCTGCTGGGCTGCAAGGCTGTTGCTATTTGGATGATATGTTTCAAAATCCGATTTGATAAACTATTGCAAGAAAGAGGATGACTGGACAAAAATAGATCTGATCTAAAATTCCATAAGTGAATTCAAACTGTAAAACTGTCAGAAAGTTGAAAGCTGAGACTGTGAATCCTCCACACATAACACAAAATTACTTTTATTGATTTATTTCCTCCAACCTCAGATTAAGATAGTTCTCCTTATTTTAAAAGTCAGGAGTTATTTTCCTGTCCTTTTCTGCTGACTGGTTATTCTGGTTTTGTTTTTTTAAAAATAATTCTATTGTGAGATAAGCCTGAAGATCTCAATGCCATGATGACTTCACAGCAATGAAGCAGTTTCACAGAAATAACCACCTTACTCAACCCAATTCTCCTCAAGGTTTCTTGTAAAAGAAAATTTTACAAGCATTTCAAAAGACATAGGCTTTGCAAACAACATGTACATATCAAAAAAATCCAAGAAGAAAATGAAAATTACATTCTTCTTCTCTTTTGTCTTTAGTACCTGTCCAGAGATTAGGTTAATGGAAAACACTGTCTGAGTTTTTAAAAGGCTTTTTCCTTCATTTCAGCACTAACAAACCCCTAAAATTAATGGCCAGAGTTAGGCAGACTATTAAAATATATTCTATAACCAAATAACCATAAAAATATACACTTGTCTTATAACACTGCATGTCAAACCTGAAAGACTCCAAACTTTGGTGCTAGCCCTGTCCTCATCCTAACCTTGCACTGAGACCCAGATGTGCACCTGAATATTCAGCACCACTCTTTCCTTGTCCTTTTTTTGCACTTGGTGGGAGTAGGTTGGCCAGGGCAGATAGGAGCTGTGACTAGCTCCCAGCGTGGACTTCAAGAAAACCTTGGCTTGTAGCAAATTGCAGTGCCTTCCCATGACTCAGTACTTGTATAGGCACCAGGTCCTGCTTCAGGACCAAAAGTACTCAGCCCTGTTCAGAGACATGATGTGCCTTGGGTGAATTCCCTGTCAGACCACTTGCTTCATGAGAAGAAATATAAAAGAATGTCTTACCTCATTTCAGTATCACTGGATGGATTCAATTCCCACTACAAGGTAAATAATCCTCTTCTGTTGGTGAAGATACTTTTCAGTTTGCTATCCGTGTTATACTTTCTAGAATAAACTGATTAAAAAAGTCAAATAAGTGTGTCTAAAATTGGCATAAAATGGTTTAAAACATACAGAAATTCAACCACAGGAAACTTGTGCATATTCCTGTTAAATTCCCTTTACCCATTAGGGATTCGTTTACCTACAAAGAAGGACCATGCACTGAAAACAAATACAAAAAACTTATCACCTTTTATCTGTCATTCCTAGTATGCTTCACGACCTACTCTAAAGACAGAGAATTAAAGAATTCAACTATCTCTATGTCAGCTGAGCAACTTCTCTCTTTTACCATAACTTGGTTATTTTCTTACTGGTCATTTTCTAGTAGGTAAAAAGATGGTGCTTCAAAACACATATTTCTTGTCTTTATTTGTAAAGGAAAACAAGCTGGAAAGATTCCTATGTCATGGGCCTCTACTGATGCACTGTATCGTTAAAGGTTTGTTTTGAATCAATGGATTGCTGTGAGAAAACAAATGTAAGGAAAGGCAGCATGGCATGAATTCTGGTTCCTTTTTCAAATCTAGTTTGTCTATAATCCACTGCCTCTGGAGCCAACACAAGCCACTGTTCCCTGCAGGAAACTTAGAACAAAAACAAGGGTCTTGAATAAAATATTCCATGAGAGTTGTTTCTGTTGCTTCCTCGTGGAGGTAGCTCTGTGCCTTCCCAGTTGTATGAAAGCAGACTTCTCTTAAATATGTCACTGTCAGCTGCCTGTTTACTTCCATTACAAATTCTCTCTTTGTAACTGACAGCTAAAATGAACCATTTGATATCACGGTTAAGTTAAAACCTACTGCTTCCTACCTCCTACTTCCTACCCAGTAGGAAACAAGTCAAATTTTACTTGCTTGGTTTTATAAATGAGAATTTCCAGCTACAACACTTATTTAGCAATATGTATCCATGGAGCACCAGCTTAGATACCACATTTTTCCTCATTAGTTAACTCTTTCTTAGTCTACATTATTTGCAGAATATTGTGTCTAAATGGACTTCATCTGCAACTGAATTCCCACTGAAACAAAAGAATATGGGATATGAAAAGTGAGACTAATTTATGGCACACAGACAATTTGCTGACAACCTGATGGATGACTTGATTGCTGCTTTGGAGGAAATAATGTTATAGGACTAAATTCAGAATGCAAGTAAGCCTGGAGGCTGTCTAAATTACTGTGGCTTGCATCAATTCTAAGTAAAGACTCAGAAGGTGGAGGTATTGTGCATATGTCAAACACATCTAGATCTTCCAAAATCTGAGTGTTCTTAGTTTCCTTTATCTCTACCTGAAATTCTCTTAAAGCCAAGAGCTATGTGCACTTACCTTTCTACATTTATTGAACTAATTTCTTTCCCCAAGGAGGCAGCAAATTTTTCAAAGGCTTATATGCAAAATCCCATCGGAAGAATTACACAGGGAATGATAAGAACTATAAAATCTTAGTAGTTAATAAATGTATTAAAATCAAAATTTGTAATTATAGTTGCAAAAAATTGTAGGAGGAACACCCAGAAGAAATTCTTGATCTGAAAATGGAAGCCATAACAAAACCGATAAATAAAATTTATTTTATTTTTCAATTAAAAAAAAAACAGTGAGATTTGGCTACCTTAGTGATGAAACTGTTGGCCTTTTGCAAGCTTTGTCAAGTCTGAAACCTTGGTAAATGGCAGGTCATCATCTCCTTATACAGCTCAAGACTATCTGAGTTCCAGACACCACATAGGTATGGATTTCTGAAATGCAATGGAGATGGTAGGTTGGTTCTGAAGGGCATGGAGATGGTAGGTTGGTCTTCCCCAGAAGAGGCAGACAAGCTCTGCCCTTGTGCAGAAGAAAATACACTCCCTCTCTACCCCTTTCCAAAGGCTTGTCCAGGCTGAAATTGTGCATTTTGCCTTCACAGAGAGTTTAAAAAAGGGATTTAAGAGGAAGAGTCTTTTGTCTGGGGCAAAATCCCAAATCCTAAATATTTGAGCATCTAAACATAATTTCGCCATCCCCAGGGTTCATGAAAGTCAGCTCTGGGTCCAATTCTCCCCCATGCCAACCAGACATATCCATGTATCCATAAAACCCTGAATTATGTTCTTAAAACCCCGAGTCTGAGTCATCCGTGCTCTTAGCCACTCAGCAACTCAAAAAGGAAAATATTCCTTAAAAAAATATTCATCACCCCCAATGAACTGGTGTGTTTGCGTTGCCAAGCAACTGTGCTGTATCTCTGCACCTCTGAGACCCACAGGCCAAAACACAATGTCAACATAAAAGTTTGAGAGTCCAGTCAGGATTATGGCACATAAATATTGATAAGGAAAAAGGCAGAAGAGGGTGTATATCTTTGGCTCTACTTTTTGATATAAGGTTGTTCTCAATGATGCTACCAATATAAAAGCCAGGTGTTTTTCAAAATCAAGGGACAACTACAGGTGGTTTTCACCTTGCAAAGACTTGGTTATTCAATTTTCAGGTTAAGGAGATATTTTGCAACAACTGTAGAAACACCTACATAAACCCCAAAAAGTTGGGTATTGGCCCTCCCTGACGTATTCCAGAGGGAAGCAAAGCTGGTTTTCACCAGTAATGGCAGACATATTCCATTGTTTTCCCATGTCAGTGCATTTTCTTCATGTCTTCTCTTGCCAAATGTTTTAGTGTCATGGATGGAGTGATGCACTTCAGTTGTTAGAAGTAGCACTATGTTTATTGATCCAAATCAGTGATTTAGCAAAGTTTGAAAGTAAATGTTACAGTGGTTTAACAACATTCGTTGTCAAGGTGCTACACATCAGACAAAGTCAGCCAAAACTGTCAGGGAGACCCTCCTGTTGAGTCATGAGATTCAGAAAGGATACCCTTGCATTCTAAACTCCTTGTCAGAGAGGAGTTGAGTGCATCTGGATCCAGACTCAGTCAGATAACCTGGAGTGAATTATACCATTCCTCTGCACCTTTCTCAGTTGGCACTCAGGTCCAAGGCTGAGCAGAATTTAGACAACTGATAGATGAAGCAGCATGGCTTCTGATGAAGCAGCTTGGCTGCTGAGCCGTGCCTCTCTCATGGCATTCATCAGAGAAGCAGTTGCAGCCAGGAGAAACGCCATGGACTGTGGGGCAGATTGTGGAAAGTGGTGTATAAACCTGGTACCATTTCAATAACAAGTTGAATTGGCTGTCCTCCAAAACAGACCTTGAAGAGGTTAAATGGAAATAGGAACTGCACTGGGAAATCCATGTGAAAATGGAGAATTTCTAGCTAACAGCTAAACACAAGGAGATTAGAAAGTCAGATAATTTAAGAGAAGAGTAAGAGAGAGGAAAGTAGACTAATATATTTCTGCACTAAAGCTCCCAACGTTTGTACATCACCCTTAGGAGCAACACACTGAACTTCACCAAGTGAAAGAATCACAGCTGTTTGTCATGCAGATGTTGTGCATTTGTCACAAAGTCTCACTAGCAAGATGGAAGTATGTGAGGGATAGCGCAGTCGGATAGCGGAGCAACATCATCTCTGTCAGCAGCCGAGCAGAATTAACCAGAGAGGTGAAGATTTGTAACAGAGATCACAGTGCGGTTGGTACAGCATTTACTGTGAACGCAGAGCAGAAGCAATATGGAAACAAGCAGAGTGGTTCAAAGAATGATGTAGCCATTGCTCACTGATCTCTGAAACGACAGGACAAAAAAGAGAGGACAAAATGAAAGTAATGCAGGAGGCAGAGGCAATTCTTGAGGTGAAGATAAGCCAACACAGAGGAAAAGGTATCAGTCTCAGGGTCTAAGAGGTAGATGTTGTGTTTCATTTTGCAAATCATATATAAGATCTGTTATCAAAGTAAAGCTTTTAAATAGTATGTTTAAAAATTCAAGCATGACCAAGCATATCTTAAGGTAAAAATCTAAGTTACTCAAAAGGTGATTTGAAATAATAGTGCAAGCACAAGAAAGCTATTAAGCCCATGATAGCTCTGGCAAAGAGGGAAATAAGGGCATATCCAATTTGGATTACAAACAGTGAGAACCATCCTATTTTAAATTGCATTGTACATTGACTGTGAAGTGATTTATTTTATTGAGAGATTGTAGCAAGTGAGATTGTAGCAAAGCAGGGGATCACCCTCCAGGCAGTGCTGTTGCTTCGGTGTGTGACATACCAAGTTCGCATATTTCTTATGCTTCCTCATCAATAACTTCAAGTGTAATTACCCAAAACTGATGAGGCATGTGCTCAAATTAGACAGCTTCAAAAGCATAAGGATTAGCTTTGGTCAGTGGTCCCCAGCCAATGATTTCTCCGGTGAAGTGAAAGCTCATGACAGCTGAGAGGCAGCAGCTGAAAGAGGTGCCATGGCTGCTCCTCCCATACCCAAATCCACAAGCTCTTGACTTTAACAGTCAAAAAGGCATGGTTCATGCACCACAATTTTTGGATTCAAGACTGTTTTTTTCACTGTTGTGACCTTTCATCTCATTCTCCTTTAAATTCTCCTGCCTGAGCAGGGGACTCCAGAAGGCAGGCTGGCAGCATGGTCCCACCAGGTCATGCTTGGCAAGGCTCCTCTTTGGAGGGGATAGGGACTCAGGAAGACATTAATGCTGTTCCAGCATTTGACTAGATTGTGGGTTAGAGAGCAGTTGGTTTTGGCTGCTTTTCCTCTGTCCCTGGCACATGTGTGCTCCCTCTTGGTTGCTACTGACCCACCAGTTTTCTGGCAGAGCTTGGCAAAGAGACTGGTACATTTGAGCCTCTGTGTGATCTCTGAAGAGCTGACAAACAACGTTGTTCAGAAACTCACTCATTTGTGGAAAGACAGAAGAATCATAAAGTTCTCACATTCATACTCAGCCTGCCTGGAAAATCATGTCATGCTGCCCATGGGGATTTCACATAGCCATTTAATCCCCCAGAGAGACTTCCCAGTAGTGAAATTACACTTTATTAAATGCTTATAGTCATTTGGAGATGAGGGAGGGAAATTAATATCACCAGAGTACCAGGACATTACCTGTAGTTGCAAGTAAAGGTCAGGTAAATTGTTTGTGTCCTGGACTGTGTAGCTTCATCCAGCTCCTAAGCTAACGAAGAGTGACTGTGATCTCACTGGCATGGTGGCATTTAAACTACAGAGGTGCAGCAAAAGCCACTCATGCCCCTTGTTTGTCCTCCACTGACACCTGGCTGCCTCAGGGCACAGTTGTCCCATCCAAGAGCAATAGTCAAACTCCCAGCAGGAACCTCTTCACAGTGGAACTGTGGCAGAGAGCCTTAAGCATCTGGTTACCCTCCCTCTGCAACACTGAATATCACAGATGAACTGGGGGAGAAGACACAGAGGCTGCCGTGTTACAAAAGTCCACATGCTCTTCAAAGGATCCCATTAGGAATTTCAGACAATTGAGTTGCTTTTTGTCACTGGATGGACAAACATTGGGCTTCAAGAATGTCAAATTTAACATGGCTGTCGTGACACAGCTGTAGCAATCAAATACAAAGCAGAGCTTACTTACAAGTATGTGATTTTGTTTTACAACTCCATTTCTGTTATAAATTGCAGAAAGAGTGGGCTGTAAGTAGCTGTAGGGAGCAAGGTCAATACCAAGGGAATAGACATCAAATATTCAAAATCATGTGGATATAAAATGTGTCAACTTGGGATGGAAATTTCTATTTTAGGAGCACAATAGAAGTAACTCAAAGGCTTTCTGTCTCACCTCTTATGCTCCACATATGCTGCCTTTCTTGACATTTTTCCTACAGTCTGATGTCCCCTGGAGATCTGGCTGGGTTTGCTAGATAGAATAGGTCAGACCTGACAACGTCTGTTGGGAAAACAGGGTTTCTACACTTCCACCTAGAAGCAAGGAGGTGGGTATGGGAGAAACTCTCCATTTATTTACAGGGAAGCTGTTCTTAAGCAAGGCTAGGAAAATCTCGACAAACATTTAGTCTGAAAATTACAACAAATGTTCAAATTATTTACTTCAGTATAGTCTCTTCTGTATGTTAACCTTCTTCAAATACTAATAAAACAGAGTTTTGCTGGTGCAGCTATTTACAGGAAGAAAATATCAGTACAAAATGCATGAAAATTCACATAGCGATAAAATTTTACATTTACAAGCACCAATATGTACATCAACACATTTATTAAGCCACATGCAAAAAATGCTGCCTTATGACTTACCCAGCCAATTGCAAATAGCTGTTCCATCTCAAGTTCTGAGTGTTCACGAGGTACTGAAATTGAGCAGTCCAAAGAGACAAATCCATTAACATTTGTAGAATCCACTGACTAATGCACAGTTTTAATGAAATGGGATTGTGAAGTTATTTTTATTAATGACATTTATGAATTAGAGTGCTTCTGCGAATGGTGTAGCAGAAGAGAGAACTGTTATCTCATATGTAGAAAAACAGGTTATAGTGATGGAATAAATTGCTATGTAATACTATCTGTAGTTTTATTGTCACTTTGCAGTAGCACCTGTGATTAACTCCTTTCCAACTGTCAACGTTTCTTGTTTTCCAGAACATGCAGATGCCTTCAATCTCATAAAATATCTGAAACCTCTGCTGTATTTTTTGCATGAGAGGTGGGATTTTTTTTTTTTAAGCTAGTGTCTTCACCTTAATCCTTACAGTATTTTTATATAGTAAAAATTAAAAATCCAAACAGGAAAAATATTTTTAACACTTGAAATGCACATATCCTCAGAGCAGGACATATGAGGATCACTGCTTAAGAGTGACAAAGGGCTCAGTGATGCAGAGTGCTAAGGACACTGTAATACATAAGGAGATTCTGAAGCAATTTTATATATAACTCTACTGTCAACCCTTTATTCCTTGATGCCAGGTTATTTCTCATCTGAAGTGCAGGTAAGAGCTCTAGCTGAGAAAGACTTGCAAGGAAATGTTGCAGTAAAGCTCTAAGCTATTGCATGTAAAAGACCAGGTTGTTGGATGCAAAGTTTTAGTCATTTTTTTGATGGAAAATTAAGATACAGGATCACATAAAGTGAATGTTCAAGAAACCTAGAGGGCTTGTGCATCCTATATTAAAGATAATAAACAGTACTTGGAATACTGTCATAGTTTTCTTTAAAAAATGCTCTAAGACAGTAAAACTGCCTGTTCTTTATGTAAACTCCCTCTTTCAATAAAACCCCCCACCTAATATAAACACCTACTGTCAGGTAGTAGCTAGTTTCCCTTTAACCAAAACAGAACTTAATTTTACTAGGAACGTGCTCTGATTTCCCTCCCTGGCCATCTTTCCTCTACTAGTTTTCATGCTTTTCTCCCTTGAACAACTGACTGTTTTTCTCAGTGCCCAAACCTCTTCACTCCAAGCAAGCTTTGCATAGGATCCCTGTTCCCTCGGCAATCAAAACACACACTCCTTTAACTTCATTTGGCAATGCATGCTGTTGTACAGTATTTTAAACTGCAATAATGCCTCAGAACCTCCCACTTCATGTTAGCACAGCATTTTCTACACAGCTTTCCTTCCCACTTCTGGAGTGAAATGGGAATGTAATCTGAAGATCTTACCCCTCCTCCCCTCCTTGGACGATCCACTAAGGATAACAGATTTGTTCCTTAGTTTTTGCACATTCTAAAGCATTCATGTTGCTAGAGCATGGTAGTGAATCTCATTAATTTAGCATTTGTCCATTTTGTTTGTTGTGAAGACAAATGTGGTTTAACTCCAGCCGTCAATTCAGCCACTTGCTCACTCCCAACCCCACCCCCTGCCACAGTGGGATGGGGAAAAGAGTCATAAGAGTAAAGGTGAGAAAACTCACAGGCTGAAATAAACACAGTTTAATAGGGAAAGCAAAAGCAATTCACATAAGTAAAGCAAAACAAGGAATTAATTCACTACTTCCCGCAGTCAGGCAGGTGTTCAGCCATCTCCAGGAAAGCTGGGCTCCATCACACTTCACTGTTATATGGGATGACAAATGCCATCACTCCAAACCTCCCCGACTCCCCTCTTGTTCCCCCATCTCTATATGCTGAGCACAAGGCCGTATGGTATGGAATATGCCTTTGCTCAGCTGGAGTCAGCTGTCCCAGCTGTGTCTCCTCCCAACTTCTTATGCACCCCAGAAGGGTGGGGAGAGAGGCAGAAAAGACCTTTAGTTACTGCTCACCATTGACTAAAACATCCCTGTGCTATCCACACTTCTTTCAGTACAAATCCAAACCAGAAAGTCTATCCTTGCCAAAACAAGCACAATAGGGAAGGGAGGGGTGGATTTTCTAGTATTTCAACCTGTAAAAAGACTTACTGTACCATTTTACTCCCACTGGATTGGGGTTTTTTGCTCAATGTACAACCAGTATGCTGCTTCTCTTCTTCAGCAGATCAGGTCTTAGTCCCACCAAGTCTTATCAGCACAGTCATATTTTAAACTTTGAGATAGCTTTGTAACTTCTAGAGAACACAGCTAGCAGGCAGATGACTTACCACATTTTAGATAAAAAAATACAGAATTCCCAGAATTAAAGTTTTTCAAAGAAATACGGATGTCCATCTGCTCTGGTCCTCTTTTTTGATGTTTTGGAGGTTTTTATCTGTTTAGCTCAAGGACTGGAACAGCATGGGAAAAAGCCAGCCTGGTATTGCATTCAGAGTGCTAGGAAACATATCACTGTGTGCCATCTGAGTCCAAACACTATTTCAGTAATGTCAAATTGATCATACTTTCATTTTTAATCTAGCTTTTGAGTTCTGAGGGATCAAGGCTCTCACAGAAGTGAGGTACCTGTTGTCATTATAAACAATTACTTCCTCAATATTTGCTTTGCCAAAGTTTTACAAGCCTCTTAATTTATTTAACAAGTCTGAAAAGTGTCTATAACCCTAAACACTTAGACCCCTGGAGTACAGTGAAAGCAAATTTAACTGGGTAGTGCTAAGGCTGTTTGCCAGGACTCTGTAGAATGGTCTACTGAGGTTATAGTTACACATTTTGCTCTGCTTAGTCTGTCTGTCATTTAATTTATTCCTGGCTTGCATAGATATCCAATACTGTAACAGTGCCTAGCTCCCTACAATAAATGCAGGATCTCACAGTGCTGCCAAACTTTGTGCCTCACACAATGGCAATGCAGGGGCCATGTGATGGACAGATGAATTTCACAGCCAAGGTGTCAGTCTGTACTGTCCCCTACACTTTGTTCAAGTCCATTGTAGTATGTAAACTGTCAGAAGATGTCCTATATTTGCACAGGATTGATTTCTAGAGAACATAGGCTTGAGATCTCTCTCACAGCTCTTCTTTCTGCTCCACCAACAGACTCTAACGCCAGTCACCGCAATTCTATGGATATTTGCTGCCAGGCGTGGTGAGTTGGTGCCCACCAAGCTGCTCTATCACTCCTCTTGTCATCTGCACAGAGGAAAGAAAACATAACAAAATACTTGTGGGTTGAGGTAAGGACAGGGAGAGATCCCTAAGCAATTGCCATCATGGGCAAAAGAGACTCAACTCGGGGAAATTAATATATTGCAAATCAAACCAGCATAGGTTAATGAGAAATAAAAGCAAATCTTCATACACCTTTACCCCAACCCTCCCTTATTCCTAGGCATAACTTCAGTCCTGATTCTCTCTCCCTCCTTCCCCGCCAGCAGTGCAGAGGTGTGGGGAATAGGGGCTGTGGTCAGTTCATCACACATTGTCTCTGCTGGGAGAGGACTCTTCACACTCTTCATCTGGTGCAGTGTGGGTCCCTTCCATGGGGTGCAGTTCTGCAGCGAGAAACGACTCCACAGGGTTGCAAGTCCTGACAGCAAAAAGGCTTCAGCCTGAGTTCCTCTCTCTATGGATCTACAGGTCCTCCCAGGAGCCTGATCCAGCACGGGCTTCCCATGATGTAACAGCCTCCTTCAAGCAGCCATCTGCTCCAGTTTGGGGTCCGCCATAGGCTGCGTGTGGATCTCTGCTCCCCTATGGACCTCCGTGGGCTACAGTGGGACAGTCTGCCTCACCATGGTCTGCACCAGGGTCTGCAGGGAATTCTGCTCCAGTGCCTGGAGCACATCTTGCCCCTCCTTCTTCACTGACCTGCAGAGTTCTTCCTCTCACATACTCTCAATCTTCTCTTCTGGCTGCTGTTCTGCGGCAATTTTTCCCTCGCCCCTTCCTGATTATCCCCATTGCTGATGGGCTCAGCCTTGGCCAGCCTTGGAGACAGCTGGCATGGGAGAAGCTTCTGGCAGCTTCTCACAGAAACCACTGCTGTACCCTCCCCCAGTACCAAAACCTTCCTTGTAAAAACCCAATACACCATGACAGAATGGGATGCACAATGGGAGCTCTGAAGGAGAACTAGCTTTTTAAACTACAGTAATCCTATCGCTACAAAGTTTTATAACATTTGTACCACAGTTTTGGACCTTCTGGCCAATTTTTATATCCATGATACACAGGTAATATTTCTTGGATGCCCAGATAAAGGGTTTTTCAGAATAGTCTAAAACTTGTTTGTGCACAAGGAAGAAAAATACTTTTTTTCTTTCTTCATAAGATCTGAAATGAGAAAAAAATAGATTTCACAATTCAATAACATATTACGGTTTCAGGCAAAACGAATCTAGTTCTCTCTTGCTAGTTCTTTCTTTCAGTATTCCTATTTCTTTCTTACTTTTAAGAAAGAAACAGTGAGACATTTAGTGATTTCCTTTCAGTATACAGCACCTTTTTGGTTGTTTTTTTCTTCCTTTTGTCAACTTTTTTTCTCTGAAATCTGACTGATCTTCTTTCTTTATTCCTTCAGTATTTCAGAGAAACAACTTCAGCAGGGTCTGTCCAGGAGTACAGTCTTCTATGTCTGTATACTCAGTAACATATATTCTTTTGGTCCTATTCTTATGCATGTACAAAGTACCAGATAACTTGTGTTCCAAAACAGTCTCTCAGAACATGCAGAATCCTATTAGCATTATCTCATTCCACGCCAGAATGCAGGAAAGGTTTCTGCAAAACTGAAGGAGAGTTATTGATCTCATAGGGAATAAAATATTAGCATTAAATCCCATTACCACTTTTGCTCCACATACATTTTTTCCTGTCATTGATGGAGTGATTATCAAAAAGCTATCATGTAACTTGACACAAATTTCATTGTGGACTGTGACTGTTACACTGGCTTCAATTCAGCAATGACAAATCTTCCAAAATACACTGGAGGGTCTGATTTTTATCTCTGCAAAGTCTTGCTGACTGTGATTAGTTTGAATAAATACAGCCATTCCCTTTGTGTTAACTTTTCTATTAATCACTGAAATCAGGCTAAATGTGGGGAGAAAAAAACAAAACTCCCAAAGTACTAAATGTGTATTTCATTGCAGTTTTCCCTTCTCATTTGACTGTAATTCTATCCTACCACTTGCATTATTTTCTGAGTTGTAGTTTCTTAGTGGAGTAGATTAGAGACACCCTTGGCAGAATCTCAAATGTATACTGAAATATATTTATCTTGACAAAACCCATGTGAGGTCAGGGAATGCCTCCTATACTCCTTGCAAAGGCAGAAATGAGACATGGAGAGACTAAATGCTTTTTCTCAGATAACAAGGAATGTTTGGGGCAGAGTGGGGCACGGACCCCTAGATTAATACCCTTCCCAGTGCAATGTCTTTCAGGGGGGGTCACTCGGGTAGACAGTGAATCCTTGTTTACTTCTAGAATATGCTAATGATACAAAAATGATTTTTCTCTATCATTCACACTGCTGAAAACCAGCATGGATATTCATGCTGCGGGTGCAACAAGTTTGGAAATAGAGTGATCACTGCCTGGAGAGCCAGGATGTGGTCATGGCATGCCTATCAGTATCTCTCCAGAGAGGGCAGTGAGAAGCATATTTTTACAGGTATTTTTACAGGTATTTTCAAAGGTCAGCAAAGAATTATCTTGCCCATGGACACGTACAGTATGCAAGATTTAGCCAAATTTTTAATAAAAAACGTGAAGAAAGGGGGAAAGTATCAATGGGTATACTGTGGAAAATACACTGAAATCTGTCGTTTCTGTGGCATCTGATATTGGTTGTTAAAGTGCCTTGACAAATCACATCATTTATTGACAAAAAGTAACACTTTTGTTTTTCTGTGACATCAGATGAAAATGAGGAAAATAATGGACTCTGCATTTAGGTTGAAAATACATTTAAGATGAAAGATTTTCTTTTGTTACTTCAAATTCTTTTTAAAAAATACAGACTAGTTTAGCACTTGCGTTTTCTTCAGCATGGTTATGATATTTAGTAGATTTTTTAGACTGGAAGAGGAGTACAGGGTTATAATGGCCTGCCCAAGGCCACATATTGAATCAGTGACTCAAACTGGGTTAGGATTTAGGACCTTTTTTTATTTCTAATCTATCATACCATTGCCCACAGGAGCAACACTGTATTTTTGGTGAGAGATTGAGAACATCTCTAGATTAGCTATCATTACTTTTCTAAACTTCTTGAAAATACTGTGTAACATTAGAACATTATCATTGTTGTTTCCACCACATCTTTTAGGCAACACCTCTTACAACAGTTTTCATAGATTAAATGATTTTTTTTTTCCAACATATCTTCAGCTTTTTTAAGTCTATGTGGGGAAATAGGAATTCATACACCTTACTCTCCCACTAAGAATATGAGCCCCATTTTTAAATACAGAATGGTAATTCCACACATTTTAAGCAGAAAAATACTGCATTTGTGAGTTTCAGTTTTACACTTAACAATGGACACTCAGAACAACGATTTCATCAGTCTTATTGGATTTATACATTATCACTGATATTGCGAAACCAACGCTTTTAAGCTCTTGTTTGCTTCAGTAGAAGTAAGAGCACTTAGGTTAGTCTGGCAAAAACATTCAGAGGTCTTGTGAAAATCAAGTGGTGTTAACAGTCCCAGTGTTTCTTTTTTTTTTTTCCTCTGGATATGAGCACTCACTTGAAGAAAGAGTGAAACATTTCTTACACGTAAATTGTTTGCATTTATCTCATATATTATGTGTTTTTGTAATGTTGAGTGGTTTCAAGCTGCCATGAGACAGACCTGTAGTCTTCTCTAATAGCTCTCATTACAGTTGTGTAGTATTATAAAAATCATTTCAGTAACACATTCAAAAAGAATGTAGTCTTAAGCTTTAGGGGCAAAACCTGAGACTTTATTTCTTAATAACAAAGCCTGAAACTCTATTTTTCAAATACAATTATTTTTCGATAATTATGGTAATAATCTATATCTTTTAGGTTTTCCATTAAGAAACAACTTGAAAATTATCTTCTTTTTTCTTTATCTTTTCTTTAGTCAAGGACTCACAAAAATTGGAGTTTTTGACTTTCCCTTGTTGTTTTACCCTAATTATCACAGGAAAAATGAGTCAAAGGAAACAGTGAAACTGTAGATGAAGTTCTAAAACACTAATAAAATAGACATACTGGTTTTCAAAACCTAAAAATTTTGTTTCTATTTTCCTTTCATTGCTTTCTAAACTATTAAGAATAATGATGCTATCCCCCACATATAATTGTAATTTAAATCTTATTTGTGATGAAAAGATAAGTTTTTTCTTGATTTTAGGACTTTATTCATTCTTTCAAGTTCAGTGAATTAAAAAGCCATGAGAACAATGATGAGGCAACAACTGCTTATTCAGTCCATTCCTTCTTCCTTTATTTTTTTCTGGCAAAAGAATGCAATAACTAGTGACAGGATGAGAGGACACAGTCTTAAACTGCTCCCAGGGAAAGATTTACATTGGACATTAGGGGGAATTTCTTCACAGAAAGGGTGATTAGACACTGTAATGGGCTGCCCAGTCAGGTGATGGAGTCACTGTCCCTGGAAGTGTTTAAGGAAAGACTGGATGTGGCACTTAGTGCGTGGTCTACTTGACACGGTGGTGCTGGGTCATAGGTTGGACTCAATGACTGCAGAGGCCTCTTCCAACCTCATTGATTCTGTGATTCTGTGAACTACTAAAGGATAAAAACACACCACTTCAAGTAAGAATTCTAAGACAAACCCTACTGTAAGGAATTGCAATCTTTTTTACATTATCAATTACAGGCTCTTTTAATAACTCTGCCACAACCTATGCAGTGGAATGGGTCATTCGGAGGGTGGGTTTCTAATTAGTGATGAGACTTGCTATAATATCTGCCGTTCAAACCCCAGGAACAGCAGCATGCTCTGTCAGTGGGAGGAAAAAAACCCATAAAACTGACAGCGAGTGCTTTTTTCCACTGCCCCACACAGATCATACCACTGCATATCCCTGCATAAGATTTAGATTCAGGTAAGGTCCAAGAATGGGCATTGCCTAAATGTCAACAATCCCCTTCTTGCTCTTGGGTGTTGCAGCACCTATTTCACACAGTATGAAATCAGAGTGAACCAGCTCCGTTTCTATTCTAAGATGCACACTGCTACCCATTAAGCCCTATTGGGTCCAAGGTGTATGGACAAGATGAAAGCTTTCCAGCTTTACAACACGTGGCACGTGGCTGATGAATGAGATTTAGCATCCAACATCCCTCTTGTGTTTGATCTACTGCAGGTACAGCAGAGCTAACTGATCCATCATTTTCTGAGTCATAAGTGGTTGTTGGCTCATGTAGCTCGTGCTTGAGCGAAGGTTTCCCAGTGAGTGGTGATACGTGCTGAGCTCATGTCTGGGGAGATGCTGAAGGTAACGGTCTGAGACTGACATTTAATAATGAGCTGCAATTCGCAGGTGAGGGAAGACCACCCATTTAGGTGATCTGTCACTGAAAATGCTCTGCTTACTATTGGTGGCTAAGATGCTTTTTTTTTGATGCCAATTTTAAGAAAAGGGCTTTTTTTTTTTGTTCCTACTGTAATAGGTGGTTTGTTCTGCTATATTTAAGGCCGAAAGTCTCTCTTTTCCTTTTTGTTTTCACTGTTCAGCAATGTTGCTCCCATTTTCTCATGATGACATTTAATAATAGAAGTTACCAGGAGCTTTTTTGATACAAGCTTTGCTCTGATTTATTGCACAAGAATATGTCCACAGGCAGCTGAGGGTAAGTCAATCTATAAGCGCAGCGACTCTGGAGGAAAGCATCATGAGTAACTTGAGAAGGTGGAAATCTTTCTGATACTAACATAATCGACACCACCTCAAAAAGAGAAAATGGAAACATTTTGCACAACCTATTTTAGGAAATCTCTCCTTTCCCTCCCTGCATGCTCACACTAGGTTTATTTTTAAATCTGCAGGCACAGTAGTGCAATTTTCATCACTATGATAGTCAGTGGCTGTGGAATAGCAATTTACATCACACTGGTATTTTTTCGGAAGAAAACACAAGTCTTCTTTATAAGGAACTTACTCAATTAGCAAGCTCATATTTAATCTCCTCCCTGACTATGTAACTGGTGTATTTAAGATTTAATGCAATATCTGTCACAATATAACCTATGCAAAGTCATCTAATTTACAACCAGACTGGATACATAAATTACAGAAATCATACAGATACTAATTTTCAACTGCAAACTCCACGTTTACAGAGTATCTTAAGGGCTTTCTTTTACAGCAAATCTCAGAAACATCAAGGTACATGCAAAGATTTAACAAGACTTGTGCCTTCTGTGATAATTTTATTTCCTCTATTCTTTAAAATTTCACTGTAAAGCCTAATATAAAAGACACATTTCTCTGCTACAGCCTTGAGAAGAAAAAGAGATTCTGACCTCTGGGGTCATCCCTATGTGATCCAGACTAATAGATGAAGGCCATTACCATGGATACTTGAACCTTGGTGATTGGGGAAAGAGAACAACAATCAACATCCAGGTTTAAAACTAATTTTGAAGGAACAGGAGAAATCAAGGAAATCTGCTGTGAGTAAGGATTCACTACTACTGAGCAGAACTTTTTGTGATAAGCAAGGGGAGGAGATGACAAGAAAGCTTGCTGGCCTATGAACCAAACTCCCAAGGTGTAAGGAAAGTATCCTTGCAGATGTTCGTTTGTAACATCGCCTACTCAGCCAGATGCTGCCCTGCTAATGAGCAGCAACAGTGGCAGGTTGGTATCCAGCACAGCAGCACAACCAGGGGAAAGTCAGCCAGAGGAAAGCAGTCAGTGCCAAGCTCCACTCAGGTACCATCATTTTAGCAGTGACAGTGCAAAGCTGAATGTATCTGCCTGAAGTACATATAAAACTACTCGGGAAATCAAATCCATTCTGCTTCCAGTAGAAAAAATTTTTGTCTGTTATGTTGCCTTCACCTATCAATCATGATGACTCTGTTGTTTTAGGTTTAAGCTTTCACTGTTTATACCTCATTAATAAAAAAAAACCCAACAAAAAACAAACAACAAAGTAAAGCAACAACAAAACAAACCAAACAAACAAAAACAACTTAAAAAAACAATCACAAAAGCAACTGGTTTATAGGAATACATAAAACCTTTGTGTGAAAAAATAGGTGTTTTCCATCCCCTCCTTCCATTCTCTTTGTGGTAGGACAACACACATGGGAAGTTCTAATCATATAGCAAGATATCATGAGAAATTCAACAGTTCACGAGGAATCTGAAAGACGCTGCAACCAGCACTGTGTAAAAAAATGGCCTGCATTCTAACGATACTAATCTTGTCTCACATAGAAATATTTTTATCTGATAAATGTGTGTTTAAGAAAGGGAGGAGAAGGTAATATTTTTAAATAAGTAAATGGAAGGAGAGTAATGATGATGAAAAATTACTTAAAGTTGGATCGATGTAAGAGTGTGATGCTCTGATACTGAGCTGCAAGTAAGATGATAAGCTGGGAAAAATGTATGTGAAAAATATATGAAGGTCTTACATTAAATTAACAACTGCACCAAAGTGGAGAAGCAACAAAGGAAACAGCACTTTCAGGACACTATCATAGTGAGCATTTGAATCAAGGCCAAAAGGACACATATTTCTCTTGCCTTCAGCTTTCACCCTGACATCAAAGGAGGACACCCTGTGGTTCACCTTTAAGGAAAACACACAGCAATGTCATTCATTTTGTCTTACCTCTTTTGCTCCTTTACACTAGCATTAAAAATAGCATTTATTATAAAGAACAAGGCTGGAAGTTCTGAGTGACATAGGATTGTCAGTTGTAAATCGTGAACCAAATTCTCATTTATGCTAATGCTCTAGCAATAGAAAGGGATTGATACCTTGTTTTAATGTATGTTTGCAACAACTTTTATCCTCTATTTACGTTAGGGAGAAAATCCTTGGAATGAATGGTAGGAATCCTGATCTACTTTAAATCAGCATCTAACAATCACTGATTCCTGGATTGAACATGCCACGCAAAAAAAAATCCCAATTATAATAAAAAAAACAAAAATGCTTTGTCTCAGCTTCCACATATGCACATAAAAACACCCCAAAAAAAAGCCCTGAAAATAAGGGAGATTAAATTGCAAAGTCAAGTTAAACTTTAAAAGTTTTAACAAATATTGATGGTTTAAATAAAGACAATGTGATAGTGCAGAGCAAAAAGGTTCCTGCATTGTTACTTCTTTTAAGATTACATTTCTGTGGGTTTTGGGTTTGTTTGTGTGTTGGTTTTTTTTTAATTAAGAAGTATGGAGATAATATGTTTACCATACCTTTGCTGTAAATACAAAATTTTGAGTTTTGGTAATAAATGGGTAACAAGAACAAAGCACACTGGAAGGGAATATGTACATACTTGTGTAGAATGATCCACATCACTCATTTTTCATTAAGAAAAAAACAACCACTGAATGTTTGAGTATATTTTAAAGCCAAGGATGATGTTTACTGCAGTGTGCCTCTGCAGCTTCCTCTGTGTAGACCAGCCATACAGCTTTCAATCCAGAACAGAGCTCTGTCTTCTCATCTCGCCAATAATCCTTAGGCAGTGCTACCAACTATTTTCATTACTGATTAAATAATAAATCCTTATAACCAAGAAGCTATCAAAGATATAACATGCAGCACAATCATGAGAGCACATATCACGTCACTTGCCTCCCTTCCCTGTTTCTGTGTGGTGTAGATGAAGTCTATAGTTAGAGTTTGCCATTTTGTGACATAGTGTCTGAAATTAATTAAAGGTTTGGCACTTTTCATGTGTTATGCAGATATATTTCCCCTGTTACTACATTCTTCACCACACATTAAGTGTTAGAATGCACAGCACATTGCAGGCGAGATGGGTGTTGTTTCTACAAAAATAAAAACTGTGAAACAGAGATTTTTGTAATGATTTAGAATAAAGCATATTTTTGGATCATACAGATAATCTATGAGACTCTCTTAAAAATAAAAAAGCAACAAGTTCTGCCTTCTTTTTCTACTTATGCTATAACGATTTAAATTTCTCAAAGCATATGGTGAGAATCAGAATTATCCCTTCTCCACCTACTACTCACAATTTCTTGCCCACTGATTTCAGCACCTAATCTATGGTGCTAAAACCAATTAGTGATACATCAAAGGTTTTTGCAGTTGTAAGTTTTGGACCACTACAGAACATTAGCACATGAGCTTCTCATTATAGGCACAGATATATGTGATCTTTGATCATGTAGTAGAAGATACATTCAAAATATGTTTTCTTTGGCAACCTTACAATCTCCTAATTGAGGGAAAAAAGCTAATTATATGGTTCTTTCCAGGCTGGAATCTGCTGTAATAAGGACTGTACACAAAAACCAAGTTGTAAATGAGAAAGGTTAATTTCACTTTTTTTCTTTTTCTGAAATTTTTTGCTTTCAAAAGCTGTAGAAGGTTGGTTTTCACAAATCATATGTTCTAGAAATTGATTTGAGGTTTCTGGCATTTTCTGGATTAATATTCTGAACTGAACTTCAGTCCCACAGATGTGCTTAACTTTCGACACAGAGTAGCCTCACCGAAGTCAATGAAACTATGTTACGCCAACTACAGTTAAGCGGGAGGCATAAATAAGTAAATGCCCTATTATCCTATTGGTTGGATTCCAGTATGTCTCTGCTATTTGCATGAAGTATGTGGACCTAAAGCAAGTGCTGAGATCCACAGTGAGGCAGCACATTGCTTTACAGCTCAGACTACTTGACAGGCTATTCATTTTCTCCTGCCATTCCTCATCCCTCCACAAAGTCCTGTAATAGTCAGATTTAAAAATAACAAATGGAACATTGCCATTTGAGATTAGATCACCAGGAACACTTATTTATAGTCCTTTTCTTCCCCAAAGAGGTATTTTTCCATCCTTTGGAACCTGTGCCCAAGCTCGGGGCATATCAGCCTGTGTTACCTTTGGCAGAGCATCAGAAGAGGAATAAAAACGTCTTAGAGCTAATGGGAAGATGGGATAGACTGGGCATATTGAGTGTGAACTATGGCAACCATGCTCCAAAGTGGGCTGAGAGGGATGGGGAGGCTGAGAGGGATGAGGAGGTTAACAGCTCTGACCTTTGCTTCCTCACTTTTCTTCTCAGGGTGAAGAAATCAGGGCAGTCTTAGGACATGAAAATAAAAGGTGAAGAAAGAGAAAAGGTGACAAGGGAGAGAAAGATGGGGAAAGAAAGAAGGAGAAAGGGAGTGGCAGAGACAAGGAAGGGAAGGAGGTAGAGGAGTCCTCCTTCCCCCTGTCCATGAAATCCCTTAATCTCAGACAGAGTTGCTTAGATTGGCCACTGAGATAAACATTTCAATTTCAGAGAGTCGGAGAATCACACTGGAATTTCCAGCGTAAGTAAAAGCAATATCTAATATACAATGATTCAGAGAAGGAAATAGAAGCCCTTTGCTACAACTGCAACACATTGCTACAAGAATTACAGAAATTTGTTGGAGATTTTTTAATGCTTGAGAAGAGTTTTCTAAACATCATTTCCAACAATCATTTGCAGGAGATTACTTCCTATACTGTCTTTGAGATGGTGGGTGTGGAAGTTTCTGTTAACAGATAAGCTTGGATTCTCATTTTTTAAATGCTTATTTTTCTTATGAAGAGACAACACCAGGAAAAAAAAAATGGATGAATTTTAAATATACTAAAGCTTCTTCTTAACTTGTGTTCACATTGGTTTAATTCCCTTTTTCAGGTTTTGAACTACAATAACACTCTTGAAAATAGCCTTTGGGGTAAAATCAGGTATTTCACAACTCCTTTTCCTAACTGCATCTCCCACACTTACACTGGTTAGCAACACAGGATGCCTTTGACATCACCTAATTTATCTACTAGTGTTCTTCATGTCTCAATAATGTCCAGAGAAGACTCTCCCTGATATAATTAGGGTCATCACACTTCGAATATCACTGGTATATCATGGTGAAGACTACAGGTGAGTCAATATTGGGATTTTTTTCTGGAATGTTTCTCCCTATCTATTGAAACCCTTTAATATGACTTCTGAAATATCTACATTAAAGCACAAGTAAATAATCTAATCTTTTCCTCCATCTCTCCTCCTGAATAGCACAGAATAAATCTAATTCAAAAATTATTTCTATGGTTCAGAGGCAGACACACAGATTTTTATATTCCTCCTCCTTTTCCAAGACACCCACTTCCTTTAAATTTCATTTTCCCTTCATGCAATAAAAAATGAAATAGCATACCTTTTTTTTTTTTTACTTAATTCCTTTTGTTCCTAGCATGCCTATATGACATGACAGTGAATAACAGCACATGCCAAGAAAACAATTACATAACATCTCTGTATTGATTTGTTTAATTATATCTCTTTACTAAAGGCAAAGTTGTTTGCTCGGACATGGCTGGCAAACCAGAGTGGTTTGTGCCCCTGTTTTACTTTTGTGTAGCTAATTACGTCTTAGATGAGAGCAAGCTGAAAGGTATCCACAGAGCACCATGCACACATTTAGGTATCTTATTCCTCTGGAGGAAAGTGCTGTCTTGGAACAGACTTGGCAAACTGAGCTGAGCTGGGTATGTAAACCCAGACAGCCAAGTACAGCTGAGCACCCGAGGAACAGCATGCTTGATGGCTGGCTGTAGTGAGGAGCTATTAACTGAGGTAAAGGTTACAAAATACAGCAATTGTCTGAGAGAACCAGAGCCCAGTTTCTTTCAACCCCAAAAGACTGCCCTAATCACTGTGTTGTAAAATATTTATTTTGGTTTTCTTCTGTTGAAGAAAACTAGATACCATGACTAATGCATTAAACAACACCTTGTTGCCATGTTTGAATGTCCAGTAGGGTAAAGGAGCAGAACAAGTGTATGCCCAGTGTGGGCAGAGTATCAGAGACCAAGCAGTTCTCCAGAGCCATGAGGGAATTTTATGCAGCAGACTGGGATCATACCAGAGTATGGTAGTCTCCCATCCAAATGGAACCATGACTTCTAGCTCTGTCCAATAAAGAAATGCTTTCCAGTAAAGAATTTTCTATGTGGGGCTCATCTTTTCTCATTCTTATCCTGGGTGATACCCTCAAGCCAGGTAAAGAGCTTGTCACATCTAGGTTTTGGATTTACAACTCCAAAAAGGCAAAGAGGCAAAAACCCCACTCCTGGGAATCTGGTCTGTTGCTGTCAGCTGGAATTTTCAAAGCCGCAGTGAAAAGCAGTGACGGACCAGGATGGTCAGGTACCTACATTTTTCCTCAGTCACTCTCTGCTGCCCTGTACCAGTTTATGCTTCTGACTCATGGGATGTTACTGCTGTTTGCCTGGGGACTTTTGGGGTGAGATGATCCAACGCAGCAGATGGCAGCTGCATTACCGTATTATTAAAATTATTTATGTCAAATAGTTCAATATAGGTATATTGCTCTCAGATGAATTCCTTGCCATGAAAACAAATCAAAATGGGATCTTAGAGGCCAAAAATCACTTTTAAATTGAAATGTTTGCCTATTTTCAAACCTTCTGCCTCACATCTTCAGTTTCTGTTTGCTCACTCTTATAGGAGGAAAAGGAAGGAGAGAAATTCAAGGACATGAACCACTCATGACCACTTTAATGAGGTAGTGTTTAACCAAATCATAAAGTTAAGCAGAGCATAGCTGCACTGAAGTTCATTCTACAGCTATAGCTTGTGAACTTGGAAAGTATCCAGACTAGCCTTGTGTCCTCAGTTGAGAATTTAAAATGAATTCATGTAACATACACACGCATACACATATCTCCAACTAGAAGGATATTTGTCATGCAAAACATATTCCAAACGTATTTTGTTGATACTAGTTAAACATAAAACATTCAAATTTTGAAAAGACTGTGGTGTTATTTATTACATCATTTAATTTTTACAACATTTCTAACATAGCACTTTCCTACTAATAGGATATGCTTATATATATTCCCTCTCCCTCTACAAATTGCCTCTTTGCATTTAATTGGTTTTCATATGATAACAATTCTTTTATTAGGTAGATTTTCTACATTACTTTTTTCCACGTTTAATGACAGAAACTGTGTAGGTAGATATTGGATATTAATTAGCTTTCATTAAATTAATGGGAGAAAAAGGATAAAATATATTTAAAAGGTAAGCATGGGAAATCCATAACCTTGGCATCTAAAAGTAAATGGTAACTCTGAACTCAGTTAAAAATAAAATTCTGAAGTTTTGTTACAATGGAAGGAGATTTGCTCTTGTGCAGAAGCAGAAGAGAAAATAAGCCAAGCTTATTATTTCAGGAAACAATGCATTCTGCCCAGATGCAAGAACAGATCTGTTCATTTTTGTGCAGAGTATTACAACCCGTTTATTTTAAACTACAGCCTTCTTTGTGCTCTGCCATACTAAAGTTGTTTGGGTTTGTATTTGTTTTTTTGGTGGTTTGTTTTTCTTTTAAATCAGGTGCAGGTGAGCCTATTTTAACTCAGTCATGTCCACAGGAAAATCTAGTAATGCCTCTTGTTTTTCTTAGGTAGGGAGGCTGTTTGATCTGGCATCTGGAGATCCCATCTGGAATTCCTGCTGGGGTTTAATCTCCTCAGCCTCGTCTTGCTTCTGCGATGCTCTGGCTCAGCCGGTACCACAGGGCAGAGCTGGGTTTGTCATCCAGAAAGCATGTCCATGGGGGCATCAAAGGGAGAGCACAGCTCATGGCAGCCCCCACAGCAGGATCTGAACTCACTTGTCCTCATTTTCCTCCCCCACAGATTAGACACTACTGTCATTCCCCTTTGTCAGAGGAACATTTCTGATTTTCTCTGGTGTAAGAAGGCCGTCAATACCTATGCCTGCTGTGGCAAGGACAATCTATTATGATGGACATTTCAAGCCCTTCTCCCTCAGCAATGCTTTTCAGAATTTTCCAGGGTACCTTTAAAACAGGATGCAGCTGGGCTTTCCACCAGCACATAGAACCTGTACCTAATAAAGCTGAAAAAACTACTTAGAGCCAGGGGGAAAAATAACCCAAAAGTTTAAAATGCATTAACATCTTTCCCTGATCCCAAATTTGCTGTTATTTAAAATTCTGCAGTGAGTGGTTTCAGTAAACATATCAACCAGCCAGTAGCTTACTCAGGAGAAAGTTTTTCTATTTTTTATTATTGTTATTATTTTTATTCACAATTTGCTATCCATGTGGTGGGGCTCATCCTCTGAATCACATCGTTGTCCTGTTCAAGACTTCCTAACTTGGAGTGAGGTTTTCAGATCATTACAGAAGAGTGTTGTCACCCATGTTTACATAAATAGCTGTTCATGCATTTTTTGCACCATTCTTTCAATGAATATACTTTGAAAAAAAAGTCACACCTTTAAATGGTTACAAACAGGTACTGGGAGAAGGTTACCAGTGTTGTTAACTAGGAAAAAAGAAAATATCCAATGGAAAAAGGTTGGAGTGTATTGTTTTATCAAAATTTATGGAATTCCTCCAGAAATCAGTGATTGCTGGGAGGACTCCAATGGCCCACTTCAGGTTAAAAGCATCTTTTTTTCCCCATTTTCCTTTCCCAGACTGCCAAGGAGGCTCGCCAGCATTCTCTATGGGGCATTTAGAAGCCACAGGGCTTGTGAAAGTCATTGCCCAGTGAGGACCAGCAGCCTCTGAAACAGCAACCTCCACCTTTGGCAGCTGTGTGGCACCTTGAAGAGGAAACGCCCCGTGGCTGAACCCCAGCTGGGTTTGGTAGAAGATGCTGAACCTGGAGAAAGGGGGCAGAGGCTGCATCGTCCTGCGACCAGGACACACGAAGGGTTGAAGGAGGAGGTTCCTCTGGAAATCGTTTCTCTCCCCAGCTGTAGCTGCAAGCCGCGCGCAATCAAGTACGAAGTTAGTTACCTCGTTTGTCCGCTTCTCCCAGGCTCCTGCCGTGATTAATCAGCTGCTCTGATGACTTGGAGACGACTCCCGGGGTCAGGCTCCGCTCGCTCGCACCACTAGAGGGCTTGGGTTTGCGCCTGGAAAGAAGGGAAAAGCTGTGAAATTCCTCTTCGGTGTTTTACCTACGCACAAAAAAAAAAAAAAAAAAAAAAAAGTGAGATTTAGGAGGCACAACTGGGCTTTCTTCGTTAAAAGTTTGTCCGGATATTTTGCTCGGTACAATCCTTTGGGATATGGATCATGGGAGATGTATACCCTACCTCTGGGGAGAGATCCCTTCATCTTTGCAGAGAACTGTCAGACAAGACCAATACCTACAGATGTCTTACATCTGTGATCATCATTGGGATTTGGGGATTTTAGAAGTGGAGATTTTGTGGGTTTATCATTCCTGCTATATATCATAAACTTAAGAAATGTTGCTTAAGTTGACTCACTCCTGGAGAAAGAAAAAAATCTGATATAAAAATAAAAACAAAGCAGAATCATAAACTAATTGTAGTACTGCATGTGCACAGAACCACAGAGGCCCTGAGTTCATCCCTCTCAATTTAATTTGGTATTAATATTTTCAAGTAGGTGTAATGTGGCTGTACCTATCTTCCATGCTAACCATCTAAGGAAGGGCTTTAATCTCATTGTTTTTTAACCACAAGGTTTCTTTTCCTGAAGTAACTCTACAGTTAAATATTAGTGACCATAGCAACACAGATTAAAAAATGCAAAAAAATATTTAAATCTCTTAATAAATATATTAAGTGGATATTTTCTTCACAGAGCAGTTAAGGACCTAAGCTAATGTTGCTTATAGTATCATTCCAATTCACAAAAAACCCCAATGTTTTATAAGGATGAATTCCAATAAAGGATGAAAGTGCCAAAAGCAAATCTGGGCAGTTAAATGCTTAAATCAAAAAATGAAGCAAGCTGTAATCCATTTGTGACTCCCTTTTGGACTGCAGCTTCTCTCTAATATTTATTGCTGTGTCCTTCTTCACACTCAGTCCCTGGAGCTACAATTTTATTTTCTTTTATCCCAAGCCCAGTTGTGATCCAGAAACCACCCACCTTGTTCAGGCCCTCCGCTGTCTGTTCAGTTACTGGCAGCCTCTGTCTTTTCCCTACATCTTCTTTTTCTAGCACATTAACACACCTTGATGACCACTCCTGCTGCATGGAGTGGCAGCCTCCGAGTCTCTCAGTCTTAGGCATGTCTGCTCAGCTTGTAAATCCCTGACTCCTTGCCCCAAAGTCACAGTGCTCAAAGTTGTAGCAAACCTTTTAATCCTTAGCCCTTCGCTGCTTTCTGAAAATCCCCAGATCCATAGGCCTTGTGTCCCTTTTCTCTCCAAGTCCTTCAAACCAGCTAGTTACAGACTTCCACCACAGCCTCCCCCAAGCCTAGAATTGTGTTTCATTCCTGCTTTTCTACCTCATCTTTCTGCGGTGTGCATCTTTTTGCTGTCTAAATTCTGGGTATGGATGGAAGAGCCCTGGACTGTGCAAAAATTTAAACCTCTCTCCTCTCAGTCCTGGTACTACTCCTTATGAGATGGGGGCTGCAACTGAAAAATGACTAGTAGATTTTTTTTAACTTTATAGAAGATGAACAGATTTTAGTAGAATGGCAAAAGTGTACAAGACTAACAAATATCTTGCAATTATAGCACAGAAAGTCTACTGCTTCCTGAAAGAAAATACACAAGATTTTAATGAGGAAAAATGATCCCTCCTTTTTCCTTCTATTTGGAAAGGTTAATCTATCTGGCCTATTATTTCTAATTAGAAGAGACAGTTTAGTAAGAAACAATCCGGTCAGTTTCTCCAGAAATGCAGACATGCAAGGACATGTATGTGTATCTACACAATAGTCTGTTCAGAGATGGGTTTTGGTTTTTTTTACACCATTCCTAATGTTCAGACTCTGCTTTGCCATCTCCCTTTCTATACTTACTACTCCTTTACATCAATATTGCTTTGGTGTTTTATTTCCCTCATCTTCATGCAGGTTCTTACATGACACCAGTGAGAGTCTACCAGTCCAGTCAGGTCTTTTCGCTTTCCCCTTTCAAACTGCTACTCTTCTTTTGCCTTCCCATTCAACAGAGGCTTCTATGGCTCCCGTGCTTGCAGCTCCCTCTTCCCCTTCCTCAAAGGATGCAAGCAACCATGATTTTCCCAAGGCAGAGTAGGACTGTAGCAGTCCAGGAGAGTGAGGATGTTGGATTGTAAGCTCTTGAGGACAAGGACTGTACTTGTGTTTCTCAGCCATCTTGAAATTACTTTGCCACCTACATAATGTTTAATAAAATGAGCAGTGGTGTCAACACACCTTCCCTTAGCTCCTTCTTCTGTAAGCTATTGTTGCTTATATTACATTCCTAACATAGAATTTACAGCATCATTTCTGTCTTTATTGGATTGAGACTCATGACTTTTTCAGCACCATTCGTATAAATGATGTTATAAAATCAGAAGAATAAAACCTTTTCAGTTCCATGAAGGGAGATATAGAGTGCAAAGCACTTTTATTACAGTTGTATTGATTTCAATTATTCCTGTAACAAGACTGTTACCTGACATATAACACAGCCAAAATGAGAATTTCAAGTTCATCTGCAATATTTTGGTTTTCCTTTACTTGTGACATAACTATTTAGGTAGGTTTGCCAAGTTTTAACACATATGGATGATAACCTAATGTAGGACATACAGATTAGATGCATTCTCAGAATAAATTGCATATTATTAAGCATAGTCAGTATTCTTAAATTAAAGCTACATATATCTTGTTTACAAACAAATCCAGAAAATACTGCTTGTGGAAGTAAGAGATAAGTAGTGGCTGGATCCAGCTTTCTTTCTCTCTTAGTTCTCTGTAATCTGCTGATTTGATATATGTCTTAATTTTCCTCATAATTCTTAAGTATGAGGATTAACAAGGAAAAATGTGTTTCCCTTCCAGAAGAAAAATTGCTTGTCTCCTGAATTTCCTTAAGGTTATGAAATCTCCACAAAGAAAATGCTATATACTTTTCTATTTTGTCACAGGCAGGGCTCTGTGCACTCTTGCAAAACGAGGAATTTAACAAGTTTTCTCATTGTGGAAGGTTATCAACCACTAAAAACTGCAAAATTAAAAAATAGAATTTGCAATGTGCCAGAAACCATAGCATAGACAATTGTGGATTTCTGATTTTTGGACCCACTGATGATTAATTAAATGTCAGACTTCACAAATGTCACTAATGGTGGGCTTAGCAAAACATATGCAATTCATGCGCTTATTCCATTACAAGCTTCCCACACTTGATAACTGATGAAATGCCCCCAGACCTGTTGCCAAAATACCTTTCTACTTCCTCCAGAACCTCATGAGAAGTAAACTTCATTAATACAGACTCTTAAAATACAATGAAGGGTAAATTGAATGTAATATGAAAATTCCACACATAGGAAATCTTGTGCTATATTATTATTATTTGTAACCTTTAAATAGTAGAAACTTCCATTTGCATTTACTTGGAACTGACTGAAAATGCAGGAGAATACAGGTTTAAAGCTTAGCTTGCTGCAGAGCTCATAACTAATCTATCAAATAAAAGGTCTTTGTTAGCTTGTTGTTAGCATCAGAAGGCAAAAGGAAATGGTCAAAGATGGAGATCAGTGGACAGAATCAGCAGACTTAAGTAATGTTTATGACACTGTTCTCCATAAGATCCTCACAGAGAAGCTGTGGGCTGGATGAGCAGACAGTGAGGTGGATTGACAAATGGCAGAACAGCTGAGCCCAGAGAGTGGTGATCAGTGGCATGAAGTCTAGTCAGAGGCCAGGGACTAGCGGTGTACCCCTGGGTTCCAGTCTCATTGAACATCTTCATTCGTGACCTGGATGAGGGGGCAGAGTGTTCCCTCAGGAAGTTTGCTGATGACAAAAAACTGTAAGGAGTTGCTGATATATCTGTGCCCTGGTCCAGAGGGACCTCAACAGGCTAGAGAAATGTGCTGGCAGAAACTTCACGAAGTTCAACAAGGGGCAGATCAAAGTCCTGCACCTGAGAGGAGCAGTCCCAGTCACCACCAGCTCGTTCTGGGAGTCACCCGGTGAGAAAGCAGACAAGGACATGCAACTTCTGGTGGACACCAAGTTGAATATGATGTAGCAATGTACCAAGAAGGCTAATGCATGGGCTGCATAGGTCCTGGGAAGTAATTTTTCACCTCTGTTCAGCACTCGCGGGGCCATACTTGGAGTACTGGATCCAGTTCTGGGCTCCCCAGTACATGGGGAAACATGGACATACTGGACAGTGTTCAGCAAAGATGATGATGATGAAAGGATAGGACCATTTCTCCTGTGAGGAAAGGTTGAGAGAGATGGGACTGCTCAGCCTGGAGAAGGGAAGGCTCAGGGAGATCTTATCAATGCATACAAACACCTGAAGGGAAGGTTCAGAGAAGATGGGGCCAGGCTCTTTCCAGTAGCACTGAAGTGCCAGAACAAAAGGCACTGACTGAAACACAGAAGGTTCCCTATAAATATCAGGAAAAAAATTATTTATTTATTTATTTTTACTGTGAGAGTGCCCAAGCACTGGGACAAGTTGCCAAAAAGGCATCTGTAACAGTGCTGAACAACTTTAGGTGGCCCTGCTTGAGAAGGGGCTTGGATCAGATGACTTCCAGAGAAACTTTTCAACTTCAGTCATTCTATGATCTGTGATTCCCTGAAAATTTCAAATTAACCTCCAAAAACTGGTTTGGTACAATGGTAAGGACATAAAACAGAGGATATAAGTACTTGCCACTGATGCCATCTCTAACACCTGTGACTTAGTAGCAGAATTATTAATGTCTTAATCTGCACTGTTTTTCTTTCACTTCTGCTATAATATTGTTTTTTTGAGTCTTCAGACAATTATATATACATATATATTGTAAATCAATATATTCTTCTCTTTTACTCCTTTAATCTCTATGATTTATAAAGACTATCTGGACAATGTACTTTCCTTGTCTGAATAGCTTCAAAGAGGAGAAAATATTGGTTTCTATTTTTTATTGCCCCAAATTTACAGAGTTGGTCTCTAGAGAGGTAACTGGGACCAGTGAGAGTGGCACTTGGAGAACTGAGTATTTCTGGCAAAGTTTCTGTAAAGCCAAAACAAAAGATTTAAAAAAAAACCTCTGACATACTGAGAACCTAACCAGCTGGTAGGCCATGTAGGAAAATGAAACTATTCCCATTCTTAGTAATCTAAATAGAAAATCCACTGAGGTAAACCCTCGTTCCTTTTCATTTTACCTTTTTATCAGTTTTCATGACTTCTGGATGAGGCAACAGGCTGTCATGACAATCATCAGGAGACAGAGTTTTAACACAAGATATTAGAAATTCTAGAATAGGACTGTACTGTCAAAGCAGATAGGCCACAATAAATCCTTTAATCTGTGCTGGAACAGGCAAGCACACACAGGCAGCAGTGCATAAGGCTTACTGCGGTTCTGAAATTGTACTTCAGATCTTACAGGCTTATCAAGAAGTGCCCAACATTTCATACTCTTACTTTCAAATGGATATTTATCCTGCAGCTACCACGGATCCATGAGAGTACCTAAGTACTCTCATGTAAAACCACTTTTCCCTGCATCAGACAAACACAAACCCTCATTTCTTGAATAAAGAAGAAAGATGCTGTTCATAAATGGAAAATTTAAAATGCATTTTTCTCTTAAAATTTGTTGTGTAAAAGAACTTTTAAAAATATTTTGTATTGTTTATCAAGCCTATGGCCTTATATTAGAAAAAATTACATGGATGTTTTTCATTACAAATTTTAGACTGCTAAGTTTCACAAACACTATTCTATTCTATTCTATTCTATTCTATTCTATTCTATTCTATTCTATTCTATTCTATTCTATTCTATTCTA
>JAYRBT010000082.1:103542383-103578784 GCA_036023395.1 Myiotriccus ornatus
GCTGATTGCCTGGGAGAAGAGACCGACCCCCACCTGGCTACAACCTCCTCTCAGGTAGTTGTAGAGAGTGATGAGGTTTCCCTGAGCCTCCTTTTCTCCAGACTAAGGTAGATTGATTAAATTTCAACATTTCCAAACTTAGAAGTGTTTGTGTTTCAAAATGTGAGCAGTATCCTTAGATCATTTTGACTGTCACATCCAAAAAAAATTAAATCCCATATCATGATAAAAAATCCTCCTCTCAGCAATACTGTGGTTATTTAGGTGAGGAGATGTAAAAATTTCTTAAGTTTTTTGATTGTATCAAACTTGTATTACTTCACTATGTGTGGGAGGGATAGTCTGATACTTCCTGGACACTTTCAATAGTCAACATTGTTGAGATGCTACGGCAAATGAGCATCTCAGGAACTTAGGCACAATTAAAATTACTGATAACCTAATCAGAAAGTTCCATAAAAGTCACCACAGCACAATTGATTCACTTCAGAGAAATACCAGGATAATATTCAGAAATAGTCTTAATTTTAAGTATATGAATTACCACCTCCTCAGGAATACAAATAGGACTATGCAAAATGTCGTTTAAATCTCTAATTGGTTGGTTTTCTGCATTCTGCTCCAATTACAATTTAATTTTAAAACACCTTGAAATCTTGTGAGGTTTGCAGTTACATCTGGTTTAAAAAATGGAATAAAATTCTCAAAAATGCTGACAGTATTCCCTTACTTCCATCTTGTGTTCGACTGAAATAAAATGAGTAGTATCGAGGGAGTTTTTATAAGCTTTCCTTTTTTGCTTTCTTGTTTTTATTACCTTGCCAGTTTTCACAACTTTTTTTCAATAGAAAAAAAAAAAGTCAGTGGCAAAATAAAATCTTACATTATTTCCTTTATTTACTGGGTTGTTTGAGTTATACTTCAAAGTTTTCAGGAGTTGCAGAGTGGCAAATAGAAACATGAAGCTTTTCCTCTGTAAAAATTCTTACCAAGAGATTTGATTTATTGACAAAGGGAAAAAAAGTACTAATAATCTTTTAAACTTTTAAACCTTTAAAAAGTTCTTAAAATATTTATTTTCTCAAAAATATTTATTGAATCCCCTTTAAAAATGGGGCTAAAGAGATGGGGCTATTTGACTGATTGTTGCCCAGAATAAACTGGAACAAGATATTTTCACCAGCTCCATATACACTCTCAAGAATATTTTCTTTCCACAGTATTTCTTGAATTTTGACTTTAGTAAGTACAATTATAAGTAAAAATTAATAATGAGATAGAAACTAGTATATTCAGTTTAGAGTATAAGAAAGTTTTTGATTGCCAGTGACTTGGTTAAAGGCTGGTCACTGCATTTCCATTGATTTCCTCAGTAATCTATTGTGCTATCATTTGCAATAATATATTTAATTTAAAGAATATAATGGAAGATTAATTAGAAAAAGCAGACAAATGGAGATGAGGTAAGAGTAGTTTGGTTATGCACCCTGCAGGGGAGCACAGGCTGACTCTAAGAGGTAAATCATCTTGAGAAGAAAGCGTGTTCCTCCCTGAGAAGTCCCAGAAGTTCATATCCTGAACACTGGCACCAGTTTCTTCCTCTCCAACGTAAGTCTTTCAAATTTTGTTTACAACCAAGGCAAAGTGTCAAGAATGGAAAGAATAAGCACTAAGTGAGCTTAAGTTCCAGTATTAAACCTCTTAGCTGTCTCTGTGAACTTCACTCCTTGCAAAAATAGATGGCAGATGAAGAAAACAGGACCAAGTAGCAACAAAACACTCACCCTGAGCAAGTGGGAGGATAAAAGAAAGAACTCCTCACCTGGCAAATATTCCTTATGCTTAAAAAAGATTCCTAGTGAAAAAACCCACATCTGTCTGTTAAATCCTCCTAGCAACAACTTTTGTGCATAAATATCTTACATGTCTGTGTCTCCTTGAAAAATATTTGCATAGAAGCCAAAATGTTATTCAATTACTGACCCTCATAAAGGAGAAATTAAATTTTTGCACTAAAGAATGTGTTTAATAGGGGAAAAAAGTATTTATTTTTATGTTTCTTGGGTTTAGGAACAAAAAAATGTTATACTGTAAAGACAGTTCGTGCATTTACATTCACATGCAGTAGTCTCCACATGCTGAAAATCTTGCTAGCTTGTAAATGTGTGTTTCATTATATCATGTAGATCTTTGTACAATTTTTGATTGAGTCAGCTGGGAACATCAAATGCAACAAAAGCACAGACAATAATTAAGTAAATTATCCTACTGGGTGAAAGTCAGCAAAAAAAAAGTGTCTCAAATATTCAACTTTCATACAGTTCAGTTATTACACAGGCATTTGGTATGACGCTGGACAGGAAAATCTCTGTGGAAGTCTATAAATGCACTCCCAGTCCTGCAGGTCGGGATCAGGCTTAATGCATGTAACTACAGCAGCAAATAGTGAGCCCTGGGTAATTGCAATTGTGCAAAACATATTGACACTAAACTACAGGATCAGTTCAATGTTTAATAGCCATCAGATAGCCTAAAATAGTGCATAGTCCAATGAGGCCATAAAGAGGAAATATTTGACATTTAAAAGTCGAAATAATTGCAAAATATCCATTGTTTCTTTCTTTTTTTTCAAAAGCTGTTGTAACTTCTATGAATACTTAAATAGAATCTCTTTTTTCCTTCCTTCCCTTAGCATCTCTGCACTCTCTCTTTCTTTCAGGAGGATACTTCTGTAAGCAGCATATCTCCTTCATAAACAATTATTAGCTAAAGACATTTAAAAATACTTCATCAAATATGTATCTAATTTTTAACGTTCATGACAGACAAAATGATAATTGTTTGCCAGCAAATGGTCATCAAAAAACCTGTTCTGTGAAGAGTTGCAAAGCTTTCTGGGATAATGCAGAAAGGAAAATAAATAAAGAGTGTGTACCAAGTCCTGGGAGACACTACAGACCTAAACAACTGGATGAGCAGAGGAGAAACTTGGTAGGTTTGATTCACAAGCTGGGAAACCACATGGTTACAGGAGGTACACAAACACCTTTGAGTTATTCCTGCTAAACATGGATGTTGTTTAGAATGTCAAGGTAAAATGAAGATGAGTTGTCTCTTACTTCACGCTGAAACCCCAAGTGATGCAGCAATCTATCACATTTAACCACTAATACGCCTGGAGTATGCGTCTCAAGTTTTCCTGCTTACCGTAAAGAAGGACCAAATAATGCAACTACCAAACAGGTAGGTCCTCTTGCATCATACAGGTGCCATGTCTGCAGGCAGCCCCAGTGCCGTTAGGACAGTCAGACCTTTTTGAAAAAAAAAAAAGAACTTGCAGTCTTTGGGAATATATGTGGCAGCAAGGAAACACAATCTCCAACAGAGATTGGAGCACTCAGAATTTTATGTAGCCTCAGCTGTGTCAAATGTCCAGATCCACTTAATGTTAAAAAATCTCTTACAGCTGGGCAAGTGTTTTCTAATGGAAAACACATCAAAAAATATTAAATACTGAAGGGCTTTTTTGAATCAACCCCTTCTTCTACTTGCCTGCAAAAGATAGCTCTGCTAATAGTTTAATATGGCAAAAAACGTACTCAGCCAGTCAATGCTCAAACCTTGCAGGTTGACTTGCGGTTGATGCCGGCTTTTCCTGCCTTATTTTTCCCTTTGTATTAACTGCTTGATGATGGATCTGATGGTAGGAGTCAAATCTTACTTCACTTACAGTCACAACAAAAGGGGTCCTCTTCCAAGTATTGCTATATTCGAACATTAAGGAATGAAGAGACAAAGTTTTCACTATGAATGGAGAGGAAAGGTCAGATGTTCATTGAAACTCTCATACACTTCCTTAATGCTATTGGTTTCCCTTGGAAAGCACTCAGATATTATGCGGCAAGTCCTTAAGTGACAAACACTTTAGCGTAGCCATACTTCTAATAATGCACTAATGTTGCTTCTTTTCCCGTGTAGGTCATCCACATGTTGTGGTATACTTTTCACGGTCACTGCAGGTTTATAACTATTTTACAACATTTATAACTAAAATGTTTTGATTCATTAAGTCCTCACACAAAAGCTGCACCATTTTCTGTGCTATGCCTTTGGACGAAGGATCTACTGGAGAGGTAGTATATCAACACCACTTCTACAGGGAATTAATTTTGGCTGCTTCCTGTAGGTTCAAAAAGCTGTATTGCTGATCTGCATTTACTTTTATTAAACCAGGACCAAATCCTATAATAAAAATAATCTTTCTATAATTATGATTTTTCATGTTTTAGGTAAAATTCTCAGCAGAAATAACAAGTCCCCGAACTATTTGGCTCTTGCTAAAATTAGATTTAGATGTGAGTTTAGATTAGAATTAGATTTAGATGCTCAGGTGAAATGAACCTTATTCAAATGCAAATTGAACATGAACCAGCTGAATAAATTGCCTTGTAGGTTTCTGTTTGCCTCTAGTGATCCGTGTTACACCATTTTCCTCTTTCAATTTTAGCTCTCATCTCTTATGTAGGTACAGAAACCCAAGTAGAGAAACCCAAGTACAGAAACACAATAAAGAAGTTTGTTAAGTTATGTGTTACTGATAAAACATGAAATAGATCAGATGTACAACAAATTCTTTCAGAAGCTGGAGACTTATAGATTCAGAAACTAGAGGAGATTAGTTGAAAAGAGTACTCCTGTTTCTTTCGTTACTTCTCAAAAAATTGTTGAATTACTTGGGAAAAGGTGCCCAAATGGCCACTCTTTAGTTTCTACAACTTTGGAAAAGAAAGGGTGTCCTTTTATGTTTCTTTATCCTTATTTTAGATGCATGCCTTGCAGCAGTTTTTCACACTGACTTCTACAAGATGGCAAAGTGGCAATACAGAAATGCAAAAATTATACAAATAAGAGAGTATCCAAGTTCCCGTTTTAGAATGAATGTTGTAGGTCCTAATTAGGAGATGGGAGGATTTATTTCCTGCAAACCTGCATGTATAGAAACCAAGTAGGAGGCTAGAGAGGCAAAATTCAAACTTATACCTCAGGATTTGGTTTTGGTTTGTACAGTCTCTACTCCTTACTAGAAGTTTCTTTCAATGAGGGATTGAAATTACAGAATTTTAAAACTATTGTTTACTCTCTCTACAGAAGATTAAGCGTTGTGTTGAAATATCTATGATTTTGTCTTTAGATTTGCTTTATTGAGGCACAATTAAGAACAGCACTAGTCGCTACAGAGGTATGTGTAACTATTTTGAGGAAGTTTTTTTCTGCAAAAACTTAGGCTGCAAAAACTGGTCATTCACTTATCTCCATGTTATTTAAATGCTAACAGCATTTTCCTCCCTTCTTTGAGTTAAATACTAGGAGCTGAGAAGAATAGAATTATAGAAAAACACTAAAGAATGAAAGAAAGAGCTATAGCTTGTCTACAGAAGATCATCAGACATGTGATAGACTCATGGGAAGGATTTACTAATTCTAGTTCAATTTCTAAATATTTTGCATACTAAATTAGACTTGTAAATGATCTGTAAACTTATAGTCTTTCTGAAGATAAACCAATATAAATACATGTGACAATTGTTATTACTTGTCAGTACAATGGATCTCTTTGTCATTATCCCTTTTAAAGGTGGGGGACTGGTCAGATGCTCATTGAGACATAGCACACAGAGAAACTCATACACACAAAGAGTGAAAGAAAAGAAAATAGGGTAAAATTGTGGGTTTTTTTTCTTCTTTCTTTTTTTTTTCTTTTTTTTCTGTTTGCAAAGACAGCAAGCATGAAGGCATCTGTGCCTGTCTAAATTCAGCCAAAACCATCTGCCAACAAGTTGCAGCTAAAGGGTAGAAAATCTAATCGTGACTCAGAGGAGTTAGAAGGGAACATGGCAGCACAGGCCCAGGCAATAAGCTGTGGAGATGTGTAACAGTTGGCTGAAAAGGGATGGGAAGCAGTTAAATGAATGGGGACCATCTATTCTTACCACACTTACACTGCATGAACCTGATAATTAAATGAACAGTTAGAGCGTAATGTACTGCAACACAGAGAGAAGTTTTTCAGATTCATGCACATGCTGTGCTCTTCCTCCCATTTATATTGTCCTCCTCCTCAGCTCTAAACCATCATAATTAAGAAAATCACTGCACAGTAAATTTGTAGTTCTGTACAATTATAGTTACCTGAAATCAATGCTGTTTCTGAGTAATGGTGGCATCATAAACTGTTTGATTGCCTTAATGGAATTATTTATCTTTGCAATTATTTATTATTTATCACATCAGCTCTTAAGTTATTCCTTGCTATTGATCATGTTATCCTGTACAATTTCATTTTCATTTATGTTGCCCGGATTAGAAACACATGAGGGGGAAATGCAGATTACTATGCTTTTCTCTTCAACAGAGAATGTTTTGGAGACAGAGCTACAAACAGAGAATATAAGAGCGTAATGGTTAAAGACTGCTTAAACCAAAAAGTGGGTTCATTATCTGGGTAATCACAAGGTAACTTCTACTCCTTTTGCCAATTGCCTGAGATAACACTGGTCTTTTCAAGATAAAGTTTGTAATTTCTACTGTAGGCATAATTGGGAACGCTATTAAATACCAGCACAACTACCAAGAAGATGCAGAAAAACGAAGAACTGAACCTGGGCTGTTTGGTATAGTGGAGCATTTTAGAATGCTTCAGATTTATTATATATATACACATATATTTATATGTTTATAGTATATAGTTGAATATGTATATAGTTGAATATGGTATGCCGGATGTTCAACTAGGATTCAAGAAATCTGGAATTCTGTTTTAGCAAATGTAGTCCTTAAATGCAGGCAACACCATAGCGTGCAGAGTCCTTGTGGTTGTCACTTGGTCTCAGATTTTTCCTCCAAGATGTGTTTTTCCCCATTTCCTTTCCAAGAGCCACCATCCTAGGAAGTTCTCTTTTCCCATTTATCTTGGACTCCCAGCTGTCAATAGAGGGAGGAGACAGGGAAATGGAGGCATAAATAGCAAAGGTGATTTTCTAACTAGACTAGACCTTTCTAAAATTGCAAGAGATAAATTGTATGTAACAGGAACTCAAATCAACACAGAAGGTGCAAGCCCCGGACTAGAGCCAAAGTCTTCATTTAGTCATCTGCCCTCTCTACTGCATGACTGCCATAACTCTGGTAAAAGAGAACTTCCTATAGGGTGTGTGGTAGACTGGGAAGTGAAGGGCCACTGCAACACAGTGAGAGAATGATAACAACTTCACTGTAGGGGAAATTATTTAGTGCATATCTAAAAACCATTCAGCAAGTAGAGAGAAGATTGACTTTTAAACTGTGAACAAAATCTCCTAGATGGTCCCTTTCAGCCTTTTGCGTTGATCTAATTATAGGAAGGATATCATTCTACCAGAAGCTTTAAATATCAGAAATGACTAACACTTCTTAAGTTTACTGTGTTGGAACAGAACTTCGGAAATCCTTTGCAGAAGGAGGTTATATATAGTCAAAAAGTTCAAATAGGAACTCAGATTTGAAAACAAATAAGAAATCAAATGCATAGAAAAATATTTATATTGAGTTTAACAAGGATTCTTTCTGAAGAAAACTTCCGGGAACATTATGTTATTCTATATTCTCTTTAACCATACTCCCGTTTCAATTAGCCATTTTTTTTCACAGAAGCTGTAGTTTCTCAGGATGACATTCCAAAACACTTCAAAGATAGATGTGACTAGATCCACCAGTATATTTCATGGGAGGTTCTTGCCTCATTAGATGCTGTTCATGAAAGTTTCATTACTGAGTTAAAAATCCTCATGAAAAAATCTGCAGTATTAATTTTATTTTGTGTTCTATTTCCATTGACTCACAGTCTGTGACGGCAGGTACAAATGCAGTTTGTATGTTCCAAAAGCCATTTCACTTTCACACACCTCTTCAGAAAGAGTGGACCATCAGCTTTAAACCAGTGAAAATATCTTTGTCAATACTTAGGGGTTCTAAACAGCATAACTCTCTTGAAATAATATGTTTTTCCTTTTTTCACTTGATGATCAAGAACACAGGCAAAGCAGATAATGGTTTTGTGTAAATTAAACATCTCAAAACACAATTTTTCATGGATAAATCCATCAAATGAAAATAAAAATAATTTAAGCATGACAAAATATACTAATAAATTGCAATAAGCTATTGAACTGTATAAATTACAGTGATTCATTTGTCAAGCTACAGAAATAAGACATGTCGGTCATCTAGTCTTCTTTCCTTCAACTGCTATAACATCAGTTGTGTCCACCTTGAAAGAAGCACTTGTTCTCTGACACCAGGCTTTCACCCTATTACTCCTTTAAAGAAATTAAATATACATGAACTGACTTTGATTATCACAGAATTTTTTAACGTCACAGCTTGATTATTTAAAATTATTATAAATATATAGACACATTTTTAAATAATAATATCATTTACTACTAATAAAATATCACCTACAATTCCAAGACAAAGAAGGATTGATTCTGCCTATGTTATATGATAGTAGTGAAGACTTAAGCAGCAAATACTGCATTAACTTACTTGAGTGGTACCTGACTTTTTAGCCACAGTACGCAGAAGAATATTTATTCAGGTGACAAGGAGCTGAAGGAGATTTTAGGCAGAAGGGACCAAAAATAAATGCATAGATAAAACTCACTACTGAGATGTTCTGCTCTTACTATGCAATATTTCAGGACCTCATTTTCAAATTACTTACATTCACTGAATAGATAACTTACCAGCTGGCTGATCAGGAAAATGGCTAAGCTTCTCAAGTAACAAGGACTGTAAAACATATGCTCTAATTGCAAATTCGTGTTGAAAAACTATTGACTTCAACATGGGCTGAAGAGTCTTGATGAATCCTTCTGAAGTAAGAACTCAAATTATGTTTTCTGAAGAATTAAGCTTGAGTAGCTCTGGAAGACCTGGACCCTCCTGGCATTGTATGTATTTTGAATGCCACTGCCACAAACCTGCCATTCTTTCAGCAGCAAAAGCATCTTCATTTAGTTGTCGGACTTCTTGGCAGTGTCTAAAGTGTCCCTTTCTGCCTTTAAATGACAAGGTATCTATCATAGCCAGCAGGTTGCTTCCTGGTCTGATTTTCCACAATGAGATTGATTGTCCGGGCCCTGTGAGCTCCAGAATTTCTTTCCCACTGCCAAAGCTTTTCATAAGTACCACGTAGCCACTCTAAAGCATGAGATAATAACTAACAAAAGTGCTAGTTCACTGGTTTTAGCCTGGCTTCCTAGATTTCTACACAGCTTTTCTTTGCAAATATGGCTTTACAGATTTTTCCCTTCAGTTTTGCAATCAAACAGGTGCTTTGTTCTAGCTCCATTAAGTGTTCTGGAAATCTTGCAGGTGTCTCCCATATCAAATATAAGCTACTTGATTTTACCTTTAAGAAGGGTGAGGGACATTAGTCATATTACCTAGCATCCTGCCCAGCATCCCTTGTCCATTAGCAAGAACTTGTCTCCTGCATCTGATCAGTTACCCCTTTAATGTCTACTTTTGGCATGCTCTGTCTCCAAAAGCCAGCACTGTGACTTCACCAAAGCCCTTGTATTTGTAAGAAGTCCTATAACACCATTACAATTTCCTCATAATTGTCTGAAAACCTGTCCCTCAGAAATGCCAGAACAGACAAGGCCTTGCTTGCTGGAATGATGGCCTCCTTGTTGACTAATTTTCCCTCTTCAGACCCTCTGATATTTCTATCCGCCTATCTTTGTCCATCACTCCAAAGGGAGAACTCCATTGTCTCTCACTCCAGTCTGGAGACTTACCACTAAACAAGTAATGAACTAAAAGGAGAAGGACAACCAACGTTTCCTCTTTGTATGACAGCATTTTGAAAGACTTACTGACCTGCACTTCTGTTAGGAAAGAAAGAGCAGAGGCAGCACAGTCCAAAAAGTATTTCAAGACCGTGGACCTTAAGATGAAGGAGATATTTTTCTTGAGAACCACAAGAAGGCATCTCTGTCCTGCACTGAAACAATAATTAGGTGCAATCCTGACCTTAGTGCATCCTAGTGGATAATTTCCAAAGTTCTAACCTGGAATATTAGCTGAGGTTAACTAGACTTTTTTTTCAGCCAACAGGCCGCACATATAATTAAAATTGAACTTAAAAAGAAAAGGAAAAGTAATACCTCGAGAAAATGGCAAATGGTTATGGGCAGTTAAAAACGAACAACAACAACAAAAAAAGAAAACCTAGAGGGAACAATGTAAAAACCATAGATTTTTTTTAATTTTAACTGATTATAAGTTAAATGTTTTATTTTACAATTTCTAATGCATTCCTTATTCCTTCTTGAAATTTTCATTTTCACTTTAAAGTGTCTTAAGCTTTCATGGGCAAAAAGCATGAAAATATGCATGTTTAAGTAAACACTGATAGTTTATGTCTTTCCTTTAGTCTCAAAGTGAGAAACTGAAGTTTTGATACAATGGAGAATTTTGTTTAAACTCTCTGAAGTTTCTGCTCTAACCTAAACAATTTCCCAATTCAACTTACCAAGCAAATAAATCCATTTCTGATCCAGTTTTATGGTTAGTCCAAGTCTGAGGCGTCTAATAACTCTTCCTACTCAGTCTAGAGAGCCTTTGCAACCAATTGCAAAAAAAGGTTGCAAAAATTTAGACTGGTCTTTATGACCTCAGTCCAACTTTTGGGAAGGTTTAGCAGGATACTTTAATCACCAGGTTTGGGATTAAGTGGATGGATTTTAACAAGGCATAAGATTTATGAAGGGATAAATATAGATTCCCAGAAAGGAAATACAAAAGTATGAGAGGCTATTAAATTTATGATGAAAGATAAAGGAGCAAGAGACATGGTAAGTGATTCATCCTACAGCTAAGGAGCATATTTTTTGTCTAGCACCAATTATGTCTGTATCTCTTGGGAGGCAGAGACTGTACCAAAAAAAAAAAAAAAGAAAGAAAAAAGAGGACTTTTGCACTTTCAAAAGATGCTCCTCCATAATACTTGAGAACTACCTAGGAAACATTTATGTGTATTTTAATTGCTGGAAAGAAAATTATGCCTAAAAGCCCGTAAACATTTTAGAAAACAAATCAGGAAATGGAAACCCATTTCAAAGAACTGCCTTTCAAGAGACTGCAATGAAAACAAACGTGAGAGTAAAAGTTGTATTATTTTATCAGACTGAAGAGAAAGGAAAAATAAGTAAAAACATGAAAAGTGGAATCACTTGTAGATGTTTCTGGTTTACCACCAATTTTATCATCATTAGATACGATGTTAAAGGGGAAGGCTATTTTAGAAGGCTACTTACTCGGAAGAGGAATGCTTTGTGACTGGAAATGAGAACACTGCAACAGAAAGGATAGAGTGGAATATCAAATGATCCATTAGATCAAAAAGATGTTTATAACCTCAACTAAAGTTGGAGATGTAAAAATGTATTTCCGTTAAATAGGCAGAGCATGGACAAGTACTGTGGTAAAAAAGCTCTTACAAACAGATTTCTTGCATTTTCTGACTGCTGTAAGCATCTCCAAATGACAAATACAGTGACAGTCCTTATGGCAAGTACAAATTTAGATTTTTTCATTACAACAGGTGAGATGTCTTTATCTTGTGAAGAGACCTCAATAAACATTGAAGTCTCATTAAAGGGTGTGTGGCCAGAAGCAGGGGGGGAGTTATTTGCATGACTGGTGATAGGCATAGTGGAGTGTCAGTGACCCTGAGCCACCATGCTGTGCACAGCTTCTCAGTGGCCCAGAAGCACTGGAGTAACGCCCACTATCCACCAGGATTTAAGAAGGTGAGAGTCAGATGAGAATAGCGTGAGTCACACCAATAATTACTACAGTGATCTTTTTATGAATGAAAATGCTGCAAAGGAGGAATGTCCTCAGCATGACATAAAAGTAGTCTGTGGGGCAAACAGGTCTTTCCTAATTCTCTATTAGGCAAAAGGAAGAAGAATGAAAATTAATTTCTTTTAAATAACACAGGCAAACATACGTAGTCAAAGATATCCATACATATGATTATTCTCTCCTTGAGCAATATTTTTCCCCAAGGTTTTCATGACATATACATTTCATATGTACATATTACTACATACAGCAGGGGATCTACCATTGCTCTTTCAGTTACTTGCAATTTGTCAAGGCAATTCACCTGACTTACGGGTTTTTATATATTCTCCTTTCTTGGTAGTTCTTTGAAAGAAACCCGTCAGATGCATGGATCTTCCGTTGTCAGCATTTTTCCTGGGAAAGTCTGCCCATCTGAATGATGGTATATATCCATGATGGTATATATCAACCAACATGTTACATGTCAAACCAATCCTGGAAAAACGAAAGCTACTAATAACCATTAACTGCATTGTTGCCAGTGACAGAAGAGTTCATTGCCTGCAGTATGCTCCCTGAACTCATTTGAGGAGTGTTTGGGAAAGAGGTAAATGGAGAGCGGACAGCACAAATTGCCACAGGAGTACAATCCGTGGTTTTCACAGCCATTATTTTCATGCCTGCTCACTCTTGAGCAGCGAGTATGTACTGAGAATCCCTGGGTTGATATCAGATGGATGGGTTGACCGCACACTTTTGGTATCACCATAAACAGGAAAGGACCAAGGTGTACGCTCTTGATTAGGAAGGCTCTAATTCTATCTTTATAAGAGTTGCTATTTAAGTGTGATTTTGTTTGCATGCCCTCCAGTGTGTGCAACTGTAACAACTAGGCTCCATTCCTTGCTTAGGCTTGGATTCTAACCCAGCTCACCAAAACGAAGCCTCTGCCTAACAAAATCATGCATAATAAATCAAATGGCCAGACTGGCTTCACAGTGCTACCTATTATTTGGTTGACATAGAGAGCAATTAGCAGATTACTTGTTCATAGTGTAAAGCCATATTACAAGCGCTATCATAAGCCCTCTCAGTGGTCAGAAACAAAAACTTCTTCTGGATGTGCATGATAGAGTTTTCATTCAAGTAATCTGCAGTAAAAATGCAAGTGAAGATATTACAAAACATTGTGTATGTTATAAAATATCACGTTATGTATAATATAATATCATGCTATATTATAATATGTGTTATGCATAACACGAAAAATCCAAATTGTGAATGTAAGATTGATATAATCAATAGGGGAGTTGCAATTAGAAGAAATTTTAGAAGTCTTTACAACCAACAAAAATTGAAAAAAGTCTGTAATGATGTGCAAAATATTCCATGTGTGACAGCATGAAAAAAAGCCCTAGTCACAAAGTAGGCAGGATCGCAGAATCTAGAAAGAAGCCTCTATCATGTCTCACAAAACCCTTCAGGTCTTACTGTTTCTCCTTGCAAAAACTGCAGGAAGCAAGAATAAAAGACAAATTCACCCTCCTCCCTGTTTCTGTTTAGTTCCTCGCCTTTTATCTCTTGGAAAACAGTGCACATTCTTAAAAACTGAAAGCCACTGACATCAAGAAGAGGGCAATAACCCTGGGAAAAGAATTGGCAGTGCATTTTGTAAGACACGTAGCTATAAGTTCTCACTAGTGAGTTGGGGAAAAGTTAACCTTGGAAATCAATGCCATCAAAAAAAGGTGTCATTGATTTCCTTGGGATTCTGAGCATCCCAAAGTTTAGAACAGTAATCTCCTGAGTTACATTCATGAGGTCCTACTCTTCAATATAAAATTTGTAAGTACTACCCGTGCTCTCTGAATCAGTAAAGATTGATGCAGAAAGAGTTATTGTTTTCTGTTAAAGGAAAACATTCAGTAAACAAAATGAGAGAAAATATATTCCATTAAATTCTACTTTTATTATTTTATGAAAATACTCATAGCCTTGAAAGCTGCTCCTTCTCCATGCACACAATTGGTGACTTTTCAGAAAATGTATGGAGTTATTTGTGCAACCAAATGAAAATAGCATACGGTAATACTAAAAACTTGCATGAATGAGAAATATCTTCTCCTAAGAGTAAAGCTATATGTATAACTGAATCTACACCTGGAAACTGTCTATTAGCTTTTAGTTTTACTTCATTCAGGCAATAACCCCTGGTGTTTTTCTTAGGCATCCCCTTGTTCGGGACTTACAATAAATTGGGAAGAAGATTGCTTTGCTCCTAAGAAGCACACCCTAGAAGGTGAATCCGAATCCGACAATTATATTTATGTAATACAATGATGCTGCAGTGAAGCAACTTCACTGTGGTAGGTATGCTTTGTGTACCCACAGTCCAAGTCAGGTGTTGAAGGAGTAGGCATCTCCAGGTTCCTACTTTAACTGACTTGTCAAAGACATCATAGAAGATTAGAAGTCCTCAACAAATTTTGAGATGTTCTATAATCCATCTGCACTGCATTAAGCATTGAAAAAAACCAAATCAACCAACCAAATGATAAATAAACCCAAAACTTAAACCTCAAAAATTCTCTGATTAAGAGATTTTTCAGGAGATGAGAAGTTACGCCTTACTGGAAATACTAACTCAATAATTATTAGGCAGTCTAACATCAAATTGAATAAAACCAAAATATTGCCAGTTTTAATGTTCCTGATCTTGCTAACTTTTATGTTTTCTTATATGCTGTCATCCATGATTCTCTTCAGATGGAATACAACAGCAAATCTTTAAAGTCCCCACTGGGGAATGTAAAGTAATTTTAAAATAAGAAAACAGAATGTAATATCAGCCCTTGATGCTTACTGCTTAGGGTCTTTGAAAATTATAAGCATATTAAATTGTTGGTCTAATGTTATTAAACTAATATTTCATTTTTATTTTACAGTCTGTGCTTTAGAAAAGCTTTATGAACTCTCAACAGTCTTTCAAAGGCTATTTACTTAGCAGGGTAGATCATCCTGCGTCGTTATTGCCAAAAATGGACAATTTTTGGTAAAGTATTGCTGAGAGCAGATTTGGTTATATTATCAGGAAACTGAAACAGAAGGAGATACCGAGTTTTATGTCTTCCTTGAAACATTTCTTCACTGTTGTCACCAATGGGCTTTCAGTAGCACAACTAATTAGTTTAACTAAAGCCTTCTGCTGTAAGAGTTACTTCACTTCTCTGTTTGTCATCCACCTGTTACAGCTTGTGTTTTCAAACTGTGAATGCTCTGGGACACAGGCTGGCACACAATATATGTTTGTGCAGCATCTACTACAATGAGTCCCCAACCTGGCTGAGGATTACCTGTGCCAATACTTATCTGAATAATTATAAACCCTAGGCCTGTGAGAATTCTTTGAAAAAAACCAAAATGCACTGGAGCAAAACATGTAAATATTTTCCTATGCTTCATTGCTGGGATCTATTTAGTCAAATGATGCATAAATTAGCATAGGCAACACAATTTATATGACAGATGCTCTTGCAAGAAACCAGAGAATCGGCTTAGAACATGAAATTTCATTCTTGGGGAAATCCCAAAGATTGTACAGCTACTTGTGCTTCAATACTCAAAAATTAATGTTCCAAATATTTTTCTTCAGGTGGGATTTGAAAAAGACATGTTATTTCAGAAAATGTTTTTAATTATTTCAAATGGCAGTATGAAAATTAACTGCATATTTTATTTAAAATTAAATGTTATTATATGGAAAAATTAAACTATCCAATGTTCACTAAATCCACATAAACACAGAGTTTCGTGTTAGTAGAGCAAGAAATAAGCAGTCTTGTCATTAAATGGTTTGACTTCTACAAAATTTATTTCTGATAAAGTAACATCAAAATGTGAAGATGGAGGAAGAAACTAGATACAATAATCTAGGTGGTTCAAAGGGGATATAAATTGCACCAAATGTTTGAACTTTAAGATTGTGATGGTTCGGACCTGGCTCCCCGCCAAATGTCCAAACTCACAGTAGCAGCCTCCCCTTTCCCCCTCCCCTCTTATCCTAGGGCAAAGAAAAAAAAACTATGCAAATTGAAGAACCCAAAATCCAGCTAGTTATATAAAAATATATATTTTATATATATCACAGTTATATCAAATTAAAATACTATGTACACAGCAAAGGGAATTCAAACACCTCCCAAAGGGATAGGGAAAGGGGAAAAAAAAAAAAAGGACAAAAGGGGGAAAAAAAGGGACACCGAACAGATATATGCAATCAAACCTGAGAACAAGCAAAATAACTAGCAAAACAAATCTCACCACGTCCCTTAGAAAAGCAGGATTGGCAGACACAGCCGGCACTCTCCAGTCTCCGCATGGTAGGTCAGCGGTCGCTGCAGCCTCAGCCTTAGATAAGCGAGACCAATGCAGGATCCACTGCTCCCGAACCTCGCCGGAAGAGAAGAGAGCAAAGGTCTCTCCTCCCTTCTTATTTATACCCCGATTTACGTAAAAGTCGTCTGGAATACTGGGAACACTGCCCCTTCCTTGGTTACAAACTGGTCACCAAGGAAGGCCTAGGTTAAAACTACCACAAAGATCTACAATTGAGTATTAAATTTTTACCTGTTTCAGCAGAAAATCTAGCTGTTTATCTGAAGAAGTACTAGAAGGATGGGAAAATACTGTGTAAAGGACCAGCACATATTCCATCACTTTGATGCAAATGTGTCCACTAGGTTTTGATTACTAGCCATATATATTCATGCATAGTTTCGTGTTAAGCCACTTGTGCCCAGGCTGCAGGTTTTGTAATATTAGGTATTTTATTCATGGGCCCTCTTAAATGGTGAGAGCCAAAGTTTCTTAAGGACTACTTTAACTTGCATAAAATAGGCCAACTGAAAACTAAGAAGATCCTCACCTTCCATTTTCAAATCACTCTTCATATTCTTGTCCCATCTCAATAACATCCATGTAGATAAGGAAGTAGTGTATGTATAAAGTCAACTTGGGCTGCAGGGCTCCCAGTGAAAAGAAATTCTCAGAGGCTTACTGCAGCTTGGTCAAGTGGCACAAAGCATCTGAAATGATCCTTGTTAATAACAACTGTGCCTGAAGATATAAGTGCAAAAAGACCATGGACTTCACCATCTCATATACCCACAGCTCTGCTAAGTTACATCTTTACAGATAACACTAGATTCTTAAGTTAGTAGGTATTCCTACTAGCTCCCTGCATCACAGGGCTGTGGAGGTAAAGTGAACTTGGACTACACTCAAAGCTTACGGCTTTTCCTCCTATATATATATATTTACTCATACTCATTCTCAGTGCAACCTGGGATATTATATTATGCCTCCCTGGCTGTTCGGCTAAATTTATGCTTCTTCTCCTGGGAAGACACTCTTATAGGGGTGCAAGTGCACAGGTACTACAGTGCAGAATATTGTCCCACACCTCCTATTTCTGCTTAGAAACACAGTACCCATGCTATTGTCAGATGAGCTCTAAGAAAATAGACACACAGGTTTTCATAATTCTGATGTCTTTATTTTAAAGGAGAGGAGGGGAGAGGAGGGGAGGGGAGGGGAGAGGAGGAGTTCATCAACATGTGCAGCTGTCATGAACTCACAAGAGACAGCTTTAATATACAAAACCAGAGATTTAACTCACATCACGTGGTGATGACTAAGAAAGCATCAGGCCTGTACTACAATCCTTGCCTCTAATGATTTCAGAGCAAGTACAATAAACTAGAATCGGTCTACCAACCAACCAACTAAAAACCAACCCAAAGCTGAGTAGACAAATAGTAAAACACCTGCTGTAACTGGAAGTCTAGAAATGTCAAAGACTGCTTGAGAAAATCTAAATAGCCTTTCACACTTAATCTGAAAATGCAAGATGTCAATGAAAAGGTAGGTAGACAGAAAATCTGAGCTACCAATCTGGGATGACTCTGAGGCAAAACATAAACTACAGGAAGATGCAGGATGAACGCTTAAGAAAGCTTTTATAGTTTGCAGATTAAATTTAAGATTTCAGAATGTGAACCAGTCCTCTGAGATAGACATATAAGCCAGCTATGAAAACAGAAAACATCAGAAGGAAAAAGACCAACGAGAAGCCAAGTCAGAATCTCCCAACTACAGATGGAGCTGACTGCAGTGTGGCAAACATCATGATCTAAGACAATAGCAAGTGTTGGAAAGAGAAGCACTGAGTATTGGATTAAATTTACCAGCGTTTACAAATTCTGCCACCACGCTTAAAGCATGAGCAGAGGATGACCAGACCAATGGATAATTTTGTAGCCAAAAGCCAAGGACTACAAATCTGAAAACTAATGGGACATGAACACAGAGGCCACAAGCAAAGTGGAAATATAGCACTGGAGAAAAAGCCACATGCATAGAGGATAGAAGGTTGGAACTCAATATAATTAAGTAATAAACACAAAGAAAACCCTATATAGAGAGAAACATATCCAACTTTGAGTCATGAGTGAACTTTCAGAAGTCTGAGGAATTAAAGAACTCGAAGATTTGAGAAAGTCATGCAGGACACAGAACTACGATCAGCTGAAGACCAACTATATGTGGAAAAAGAAAGGTTTTAAGCCTATGGCTGGAGTTGAAATAGGAGACAGCTAGTCTCGCTGGTAGCCATAGAGCAAGTAAAAAACTGGTCAGCTTTGCTATATTGGCAGTATCTATGGACCTTCACCTATATAAAGAACTAACATAAGTACTAAATAAATATGCGAAAAGGAAACATTTTTATTACCTACCAGGGGATAATGGCACAAAGCCCAGATAGTAGGCTTTGCCAGACCTGCACTGGGCCAGTGTGGCTGTGTCTGCATTGTCCTCCTGGACGCAGGAGCACAGAGGAGTATGGTGTCACCATGTTGGCTCTGGACCCAGTCCTCTGGGACACACAGTTTGGCAACAAAAAGCAGCTGAGGAAGATTCACTGTGTTCCAAATAAGACAATCAGAGCTCATCTGGTATTTTCTGGGTTTCTTCCTTTAAGCAGTTTCTAAGTCAGTTTCCCTGAATAAGGAGCAGCTGTGTTCTTTTATTTAGGCAAGGTTTTCTCACGTATATCTGAATTTTTAACAAAAAAAAAAAAAAAAAGAGGGAATTATCAAAGTCATCTTACACTCGCATAGTGAACTTACCTTTGGCATGTGTTCTATACAATAGATTTGCTCACTGTGAGACCATCTGATTTATTTGGGTTGATTTCAGACAGCCAGGCAGGTTTGACACATTTTCTCATGAACAATGCAAGATTGTCTAGACAAAGATGCTGCTTCTGGCTCAAAAAGAGTGTTTGCCTGAAGATCCTTCAATGCAGCAGAATAGTCTGGTACTACATCAATGTATGTTTGTGTCTAAATGTGTCAGCAGTGTGTGCTGGCATACAAGGCTTTATTAAAAAAATTAGTTCATTTAGTGATGATTTTCTTTCTTCAAGGAAAGTGAGTACCTTTATCTGGTACTCATTAAACCGTATATTGAATTCTACTCTCAATTTTTGTTCCCAGTAGAAGACATGGGTAAACTGGAATGAACTGATCAGTGCTCGTTCAACCTAAAGATGACTTTGGGAACACAGGGGAATTAGAAAGAATGTAAATCCTTGTTATGGAGGTACATGGTAGATGGATGAGAAACAACAGTACCAGACTAAAAGAGGGGAAGTTCTAACTGGGTCCAAGGAAACAAATTGTCCAAAGCTCTCTATGAGGACAGCCAAGCATTAGGACCAGCTACCCAGGAATTTGTGGAGTTTTTGCCATGAAGGTTTTAAAGACCTGTCTCAAAAATGCCCTGAGCAACCTGGTCTGAATCCTGAATTCACTACTAACTCTTCTTTGATCAGAATATTAGAGTAGTTATTAGATCTTTCCAACCTGAAAGATCCCATGGAAAGATATCTTTCTAGTTCTTACATAATCGGCATTGGGTTATGCAAGCCACTGAATATTTCCTGTTTTGTTAAGAAAGGTCTGAGTTCAGAATATATCCATGAGGAGTATTGCAAATCCTCATGTGCAAAAATGCAATAATTCTGACTGCAAAATGCTAGTGGTGAACAGAATTAATAACAGGATGTCTTCACTGATAGCAGGAAGACTTAAGATTGCGACTTTTAGAAAATCTTCAGCTCTTTTGACAGTCACATCACATTTATTTAGGAGCCAGTGTTGATTAAGATTCTAAAAAAAAATGGTCCAGGTCTTAAAATTTTAGCCTTCACATAGTCCATACTTTCATTTTAAAGGTCTGTATCTGATTAGTCCATCATGCATTTTGCTATATTCTCAAATGCTTAATAATAAATGATGAAGGAAGCTGCAGGTCAGATTAATCAGCCTTTTGATTGTGTGTGTGTGCGTTAACATTACTGAATGGTCTGTTACTGCTTAATTAAGTCCACAACATAATTCTTTACATTGATGAGGTACCATGCAGGTGCCACGAGTTCAGCTATTCAAAGTTATGGCCAACATCCAAGTCAGATGCAAATCAGAGGACCGAAGTTAAATGCCTAATTTCCTTATATAGTACATGAATAAGAGTGGATACTTCCATGAAAGGCAATCAGAAAATCATTACCACATCTATATTGATTTGTATAACTGATCTACTTCCTACCTTACACTTGTGATAACCTGTTTCAGAGGATAGCCAATGTTACTGCTCTACATGATAGCAAATGCTGCAATTAGAATAGGCCAGGATTTTTCCAACTAAGTGGAATAGGCATGAGAAGTTTTGCTGCAAAAGTGACATACACTTGATGAAATTCATCAGGCTCCATACTCTTTTTTTTCCCCTTCTGAAATACAGCAGGAAGCCTTTCTGCATAGAGCACTGGTTGGTACAAGGCAAACCTACTGAAGAGACAAAAGTCACAAGCATAGGAAACGTGACTGTGTGGACTTCCTTACTGGAGGACAGACCTCTGCTAGCAGGTTACGTATCCATAGCTTCCATTTCACCCAGAAATCAATTCGTGTTGATAGATCATGTATGCCTTGCACAAATGTTGGAGGTGGGTTTCATCTCAAGTAGGTTTAGACACTTATAACATGCACAGGATATATCAGATCTGCTCTGTTAGAGTCCCTTTATTGTTAGCAGGGAGAAGCAGGTACCAAGAAAAATGATTCATCTGACCTGTCTTAGAAATCTGCTGAAGGACAAGATGACTCATACTTCAGCAAATTGTATTACCCTCCATTGATAGGAAAGGAAGTTCTGACAAGTAGACTGACTGCAAGTAAATCCCACACAAGAAAACATCAGTCATCCATAAATCTGGAACCAACAGAAGTCTTCTAATAAAAGGGACGAACAGCTTCATTCCTACAGAACAGCCAGATTTGCAGTGTATCTGCCTCAGAGATTATTAAAGCAAACCCAGAAAAAACAGTATCACAGCATTATAAACAAAATCATAAGTCATATGTTTGAAAATCAAGCTTTTTTACATATTGAAAGCCTTTTTACAATGATAAAGCCTCAGGAGATGAGAATCTTTACATACTTGAAACATATTATATTAGGTTTATAAACCTGAACCTGTATTTGACAACAAACCAGTACAGCCCCTTCTGGGTAGCATCACTGTTAACATGAAAAAGTATAACTTGCAGCAAGTAGACAAAAAGAAGGAAAACTTCATTGGAGCACCCCTTTCTTCTCTCTGAGAGGGTATAGTTTCTCCAGATCTGAAATCTATAGGGTAACACTCTAAGCAACAAAGAGTTCACAGCCAGTGCACAAGTTCACAGCTAGCTTTTCTTCTCCTGCTCTTTCCTAGAGCCTTTCTTGAGGAGTTATATAATTTGGTGAAAATCTGTCTTGATCTCTACCTTCTTTTGCATTTTTTTTCCCAGATGAAAAACCTCAGTTTTGTCACTGATGGCAGTAGAAGAAAGTTAAAAAAACTTGATTGGGAGAAAGTGCTCAGCCACAACTGAAAGAAATACACACAGATGTTCCAGAGCTGGCCTGTAAGGCTCTCAGGAAGTCTCCCAACCCCAGAGCTCATCAGCATACCTTACCTAAGCCCTCTGTCCTCCCTCCATAGTGGTCAGCTCTTCTGCAATTCCAGCTGCTCAGAGAGACCCTCTGAGTCATCACAGTTTCAGTACCACATAATCCTGGAGGAAGGGATATGGAAGGAGGAGGTTGAGGCTAAAGCAGGAAATGTCCGCAGTCCAAAAGAAAAGGGAAGCCAAAATGGTATAGGGATGGGTAATTTGGCACAGTAAGAGTCAACCTGCCAAACAAAATCATTCAATAAAAACATGACACAGTACATCCAGAAAGCTGAGGAGGAAAAGAAAAAAATGCCATGGATGTTCTCCACAGTAGCAATACAGAGCCCTGGGTGTGACAGAGAGAGCACAACAGCCACGTGGAGAGGTCATTGCCTTCCCTACAGCTGAGAAGGGTAAACAGAGAGCATGAACTTTCAACGAAAGGGAGGTCAAAGCTCTTTTCAGGTTCAGCCTTGATGATGATGATGGGCATCCAGCAAAGTGCAGGCTTGCCTAGAAAAACAGCAGGAGGTTTCTCAATAATTGATTCTGGATCTTCTAAATAAATAGAAATTAAGCTTCTTTTTGAATACTGTAGTCACAATAGAATGATGAAGGGTCTACTTCTTTCTCAAGAATCAAGCAAGGTAGAGAAATCTGACATTCTGGTTTCTCACAATTTAGCACATGGGTATCAGAATAACAATGCAAGCATCTCCAAAGATAATTACCCTTTTTGACCTGAGTGGCTGATCAGCATATTGAGGCTGTGGTTTACACATCCTGATACGACTGCAGCAGAGCCAAGTGAAGACATTGCCAGCCCTGGCTTGTTCCAAGCTTCTTTGCCATCATCACTTTACTGGAGGTTACTGACTTGTGGACCTGCAGGCATAACTATTGAGTCAAGCACTCTCCTCTTCAATAAAAACAAGCCAGGTGAGATGATGTGCTACAAATACAAGTAAGGTCTTCTCTAAGCTGAACTGTTGCAATTCAGCTGGGCCCTGAGGAGGTCAATCACCTGAGCAGTCACACCAGCACTGCTGGCAGGTCTTGAACCTCAGCTACCTCTGGCCAAGGACTCTTTCTGTATGGAGAATGGAGACAAACCCTTTTCCCCTCATGCTGCTGAATTTGGTCGACCCTGAGATTAGCTGAGGTTAGAATGTGGTGTTAATAGCACCAAGGTTGTAGGTTTGATCCCCACATGGGCCATTTACTCAAGAGCTGGACTGAATGATCCTTGTGGGTCCCTTCCAACTCAGAATATTCTGTGAAATTTCTAACATCTCCAAAACTCTTCCCTAACAATACTCTCCCTACAAACTCTGTCTCTAGGGTTTTTTCAGGTCATATTAAAAATATCTCTGATTTTTCTGCTGCCTTGGCTGTCAGCTTCTCTGGTGTTTCTGCTGTCTCCAGCCTGCCCCCTCCCTGGTAGCTTGTCCCACAATGCTCATCCTCCAGCAGAGCCTTACTCCCACCTTGTTCAGATTCCTGCAGCTGCTGTGTGTTTTGAGTCATAGTGCCCAGCGCTTTGGTTATCTGCTCAGTAAAGGAGCTTAACTCCTTTTTGGAAGGAAAGCAAAGAGCATGGGTTCTTCAGGAAAATAGTAAATTAACTGGTCCTTGCTCTGCATTGAAACTAGGCACAGAGAATTGCAATAACATAGAAATTCAAGTATGTCCTGTCCAGGACATATAGTGGGGTGAGTTTTGTAAAGGGACACTGAGAAATGTGCATAGGGTGTTTCTGTGTTTAAGAAGTTTCCCCCACTCTTCCTTGTGGACTCATTACCCAGTCATTAATGGATGATCTGAAGGAAAATAGACCATTTTTGCTCTCTGGTCTGAGCTATCTTTTTCTTGTGTATGAAGTAAAGCCTTGTGGCTGACAGGCCAAGCCCCTTCAAGCTGGGCCTGCTACTGTGGGACAAAACACGATTCACCCCAGCTCCCAGCACTGTAGTGTGTACCCTTAATGTGAGTCTCTGGCTCGTGATTTCACTTACAAATGAGATATATAGTAAAATTTGAAGCCATGGAGAGAGAGAGAGATCCTCACAGAGGTGCACGCTGTATATTACAGCTGATTTCTCCCCAGAATATTCCAACCATAGTGTGTTCCTTGATATATCTTGGTTGGTAGGGTTTAACTGAGAATGCACACAATTGTAAATATAGCATAAATAATTTTGTTTCCTTCCCCAATAATTCTGGTTTTTTCCCATTTTCTGACATGTATCTCCTGACCTCAGTCCCTGTTTAGTGTAAGAGGCTCAAAAATTGTATTGTATTTGTGTGGAAAGGTTTTGGTAGTGGGCAGGGACTACAGAGGTGGCTTCTGTGAGAAGCTGCTGGAAGCTTCTCCCATGTCTGGGGGAAGGATTAGAATGGTAATAAACTAAAATAACTTCCCCAAGTTGAGTCTGTTTTGCCCGTAATGGTGACTGGTGAGTGACCTCTCCCTGTCTTTTTTTCCACCCATGTGTCACACAGGGTCACAGACAGAAAGCATTGTCCCTGACTAAATCTTCTGCCATGAGAATCCTTGCCTAGTTTCTCAAGTTCGTATAGAGACTGAGCTGTTACTTGAACTTTTGTGTTTTCTCAGAACTGAATGAAATTTCTCAGACTTCTGCAATGCAGTTATCGTTTTTCTTGTCATTGTGTAATCCCTCTTTGCTGAATGCAGCCCTATAATGCTGTCACCTCTAGTTCCCATTTGGTTTTATAAAACCTATTTCCTTGAAAGGCTTCCTTGTATTGACAGCATATAACATTTTCTCCCTGAGATCTCTTTCTTCTGACCAGAAAACTTTATTTTCATTTTTTAATATTTCAAGCTGTATCAACAGAACATTCTTCCTTGCTTTCCTCAGAAAATTTTGTATCTATTTGGCTTAGATCTTTTTGTTATTGTTATAAAATCAGGTCCAGGAAATCTTCAAAAAACATACAGTGGTTCAGTGGTTTGAAACAGAGTTAAATTAGAACTGTATTTTTAAATACACAGATTGTATGAGTTTCACTGAAGCGCAATGAATTTTACTTCTTTATTTGTTTACGTTTGTTTTCATTGTACTAATCAAACAATGAAAAATTTTATTGAGCACAGGAAAATAGCTAAACTTCTTATCAGTCAGTTGTAAAAATGCAAAATCAGTATAATCACTTCCTTGCTATCCTTCACTCTTAAAAACACAGAGGGATTAAACATAGTGAGATATTTAAAAACCAGTGTAGCACACAGAGGGGAGAGGGAGCCAGTGCATGAGTGGTTCTTTTCATGCTCTAAAAGCCTTTCTTCTTTCAACTTTTTCTATCCCAAGTCTACTACAAGAGCGACTTGTTCCTCCAGGGCTGCCCCTAAACTATGGGAAACGTGTGGCCAAATAAGTAAGGCTGCAAGAGTTTCTTCTGAAGAGAATCTATTTCTGATGGGGATAAAAGTGGAGGTGCTCTTCAATCTGAAAAGCAGATCTTGAGTAGATGACAGCTGGCTCTAAGCTAAGCTAACTGATTGGTGTGAGTCAGTACTTGCCTGAGTAAAATGTTTCCCATATTGGGCTCATCTTTAGCAATTGATTTCTGGTGGAAATCTGAAAAATATAGCGATGCCTGATGAAGTCTGGCAACAGCATGCTCAGTCCTTCAGCATGCACGTTGTCCTCGGGTAGATACCTGTGGGACAGAAGGGTCTCCATAGAGCCACACTCGTAACTGTGTTGTTGATATTAATGTTCCTAGTGTATCAGTCCAAAGAATCCTTGATAAGAGTCAGCATCAGGTTTTGTAGAGTACTTGGACTCTGGCCAAGCCTACTATTTGCTTCTTTCCTCCTAGATGAAATTCTCTTCCCACCTTGCCCCTACCCTCAACTGGAACGACATCCTCATTACAAGCTTCACCTTAATTAATTCATTGTTGTAGCACACGTAGTTTTCCTTCCAGTATTCTCTTACCTTTAGTGAAATGTTTCTGACACGGATCTGCTCTGGCATTAACCTGACAGCAAGAAATCCCCATAAGCACTTGGCATGCGTTAGATCAACCTGACTTTCAACCTCTAAAGTCATCTAGATATCCCTATCTCCTTTGTGAATCTCTTCTGGAGACATTAATCTTGTGAAGGCAGCCACGGTGCATAGACATTAAGCACATCTGCACTGACACAGTCTTGTGTTTGCTTAGCTCGCCCTCTAAAGTGTTCACAGTGTCTGGTCTCCTGCTGATGCACAGCCCAGGCTACCAAGGCAGGATGGCTCCATGCTTGAAAAATCCCAGGCTGCTGTCTTCCAGGAACAAGTATCTGATGCTCCTGTATTTTTTCCTAATTCTACCCATCCACTGGCTTGAAACTGCCTTTAATAAGCATAAGGCAGAAGTGCAAGCAGCAGACACAGAGCTTCTGAGTGCCACTAGACTTTTAACAGCCTGCAAGGTGTCTCCTCAAATCAGTATTGGATGTGAACTGAATAGGAAAATAAGCACCAGCACACACTGAGCACCTTAACTACCATGCAGCATCTTCTGTGTAGAGTATATATCATAGATGAGAAGCAAACCATTTAAAACAAGATCTATATGTCATTTATATGATCTCTGGCAGGTACCTTTCCTGCCAGAATTGAAGTTGATGTTACAGATCTTGACATGGAAATGCAAAATAATATAATGTTAATGTCAAGGTCTTGGCAAGATAAAACCAAACCAAACCAAAACAAACGTACATTTTCATATTTATTTTGTATATATTACTTCATGAAGTAAATTGTTAGCAAAAGTTCTTACAGTGTTTTGTTTTCCATTACACCACTTACGATACTCACATATTGCTTCTCTTTTATTTGTTTATACTGTTTTATCTTGATTTCAGACTCCTTTTAAAATGGAAATTCTTTCACTAGAGGAACAGGTTAGTCAAACATGCTAGAAAGTTGCTAGGTAGAAGTGAAACAATCCGTTCTGCAGAGGGTTGCAATAAAAAAGTGACTGTCACCATAAGAAAAGTTCATCCAAGCTTTATTGCTACAACTTTCTGTATTTCATCTACTCTCCCACTTCATCACCGTTCCTCTCCTATTTTTTTTTTTTTCCTTGCCCTGAGTTACCTGCAACTCACACCCTGCCCCCTGACCATTTGCTAACAGTGACAACACCAACTTTCTAGCCACTGCTGTGATTCCTGCTGTGCATCCCTGCCACTACCTCCTGGTTCTCCACCTTGGACCTTGCATCCTCTTCATAATCTCTTTCTCATCAGTTTGTTGCCACAGACACAGCAATGGCCCACGTTAAGAAGCCTGGACCAAACAGACAGGAGCCTGAGCTACCTTTGCTGGCACAAAGCTGAGGTCCAGCAAAGCCAGTTAGTCAGCGCTCAATGCACATTTCCTCCTCCTATGCAGAAATTGCAAGAGCTGGGATGGATGACCATTTTTCCTTCTGTGGCTACACAAAGCTTGCTGTATGTGATAGATCAGATATTTACTAAGTGTTTATGAACTCAACATGCCACTTCTAGTTCAACAGCATTCAATGTGCTTTTCTCCTATTCTTTATAGTATGACATGTCCATTATGTTTTTGGAAAGGTATAGGACAATGGCAACATACAGCTTCCAAAACTTACAAGATCTAATTATTATTTCATCATCTCACACTTTTGTGCAATGGTATCACATTTTTTCTGAGTTCCCAGTGTCATACAATAAAATAAAATAAAAAAAATCAAGTCATCCTGATTGAAGTGAAAATTTACTTTGAAGGCTCAAAATCTTGGGGATGGATTACAACAGAAATTGTTTTATTATTGCAAAGATTCACTATTTTTAAGGCAACCACAGAGCTCTTGACAGGCCATACATGAAGAATTTTGAAAGGTTTAGGTTTGATAGAATTATAATTCCTCTTTATACAATGACCTAAGGGACTGAAACACGTAAAACTTCTTACAACACCAGGAAAGCAAACTGTCCTGTAGAAATGATAACCACAGTAGATAGAATTATCATTTTTTCTAGTGCTTTTATCTTCCTAATGAGTGCATCTGTCTCATCTATAGAGAAGTACTGAAGCTTCCTTAAAATGCTTCCTTCCACTTGGCTGGAATTGGAGTTAACTATTGACTGTATGCTTGCACGCAGGAGACTTTTATTCAAGGCCAAATCATGGTACAAATCAAAGACACTAATGGCAAAATAATTCTTTATGATCAAATACGATATTGATTTGTAAGTTTTGTATGACTGATTAAACTGAGGAAAATAAATCATATCCTGGTCTTCATATGGGAAGGACCAATAATGTACTATCCCTTATGCACTATGTCATTCCACTGTATTGCTGCCTTATCACAGCAATATCTAGTATCCAAAATTAGATAATTTTTCACTCAGAAACTGAATGTTTAAAAGGATACGCATGACAAAATTATACTTCTCAATAGGCATTTTTAATATAATGTAATCCTGATTGTTTCGGTACAACTAAGTGTATTATTTACTGACTGCTGAAAATTCTAGAGGATAAAGATATGATATGGAAATTGCCATGGTAAATTATGATATGTCTTTAATCAAGGTCTCATACTCTCTCTTCTGCTCCTGAGAGAATGTTAAAGATATAAAACCTATCTTTCAACGTAATGTAATGAAATGAAATGTTTCCTCTATTTAGGGAAACCAGTAGCTGGAAAATCAGTGCAGAACCACCTGATTCCTCACCATAATTTAGTTGGCACTTGCGTGCAGAACTCCATGGGAGTAAGATTTGTTTGGGCTTGTGATACAGAAGGGATTCAGCAAGTGGGTTCGTACACAGCATGAATCCACACACCAGAACGCTCTTGGAGGGGAGAAACCAAAATAACAAATCTCACCCATCAACAGTGTAGTGTGACTAATAGCAGCAGTCCTCAGGTAAGCAGCATTTGCACAATGGAAAAAGAACCAGCCTATGACAACTGCTTTAACTATGCACAAAGTCACTTTGTTTAGTCTTTCTTAGTCTTCCAGCAATGTTGGGAGGAAGGGCTGTGTATAATTAACTGTCTTAGAAACTGATACACAGGCTAAAAGGAGACTGTGCTGAGGGATAGAGGATGGTTTGGCTGTATGCTCTCATGGTCCCATTCAGTTTCAGCCATGTTCTGGCGCAAATCTGTGGTGATCTGATGAAGCAGAGACTTCAAGTTTTGATCATATATAGCTTAATATCATGGGATGGTGGAGATTATGTCTCATAATAATTCTGCATGACTGTGGAGAATTTGTGCCTTATAAAAAACTTGGGCACTCTTTCTCAAATACAAACCAAACAAATCATGTGTAATGTAGCTGTTGAAAGAAAGGTTATTACTAATAAAAATAAAATTACTAGGGCCATGTGAGCAAACATGGGAACAAATGCATACCCATATGGAAAGTCAGCACTAGAGCTGAAAGCTTATGAAAACACCTGCATCTAAATTTTGACCTTAGGCTTTTCTCCTTGTTATATTTCCCTAGGCTTAGCCAAACTCTGCAAATAAACAATCCAATCAAACTGCAGGACTTCTCCAGGAATTCACTGTGTCCATCTGTTTGTGAATCAGTCACAGGCAGAACCAAGTAAACAATAAATACATGAAGATACAAATAATAAAACTTCACTGGAGGAGAAAAAAAAAGCATCACTTCTCATGCCAGGACTGCGGTGTGTATTCTAAAACTGGCAGTATTTTTTACATTTATTCTGGGAGAAGGGAAAAAGGCAGCAACTCTGCAAGCTTTCTGTGATCTCTTTACAGACACTTCATCAATTATTGTTTATTCCCTTTATATTTCTTCCGTAGAGCAGAATTTATGTAAATGTTCTTTATGTTATTATAACGTCCTCCTAGTTTGACTGTTTGCAGGGAAAGGGGTCCCATGGAGTTTAAAAGAATATTCTTAATTCTGTCAAAAAAGTTGTTAGTTATTACTATTAAAAGGAACTTTTATGAGGAGATATTGAAAGAGTTTTAGGGGATTTTGGGGGGTTATTATTAGAGGATTCAAGGAAGAAAATGCTTCAATTATGCCAAAAGTTTTACAGTGTAAATGTATGATTATCTCAGTACCACTGCGGATGGTACAAGAAAAAGTTTAAATTGAGGCAGAGGGGAAAAACTTGTTTCTCTATTTGTTCACATTATTAATATAACAGCAGTCAGGGTATCATTGCTGTTTTCTCCATGTAGCCAATTTTATTCTGCTGTTCGAACTATTTTCAGGAAGGGTTCTTTTTGTGTAGTTCACCTACTGCCAGATTGCTCAGATATGCCCATAGACATTTCTTAATTTTCCAAGCAGTCCCAGATATTCATGTTATTCAAAGGCATTTCAAAAGTATAGAAAAATTGAAAAATTGTATAGGGAATGAAGGCAAAGCAGCTAAAGTAGAAGGCAGTACAATTCAATATTTTGATGTTAGCGAGAATGGGAAGTGCTATTGGAAAGGGATGGTGAAAATGACTTTTGGATGGATGAGTTTTTTGATGGGGGAGGAAGTCTGGAGATGTAAGCAGTGGTAAGGATTAAGGAATTCAAAGGTCATTCTCAGGCTTTCAAGGATATTTTGTGGGGGAAGATGGAGAAGATTTCTTCTCTGAGGTGATTTTCCTCTCCTGATCTCCTCAGCCCTTCAGTATCAGCTGTATAGACCTCTCTTTCCTGACACTGCAGAGATTCCCCATTCCAAGTCTAGTCTTCCTCAAGGTCCCCCACCAATCCTAACCTCTCAACTGTTCTCTTCCCTCAGTTTTTTCACTCTTCCACCTCTCATGTCTTTTCAGGAAAGCTTCCTCTCCTCTGAGAAATCTGTTTTCCTCTATCATACATCCAGCCATCCAACACTCAGACCAGGATAAAATCAGCCATCTTCAAATGTGAGATTGAGACACAATATTCAGTGTTGCAGTTCCATCTCATTCCAAGTACTGTGAAGTTTTCCCAGCAATAGTTACTGTCCTACATATCCTGATCCCATTCTCAGCTTTAGTGACAAAGGGCTCTGAATATGCAACATGAGGCTTGTGTCATGACTGACTGTTCAAAATAAGAAAATATGCTCTAGAAGAAAGTACCCTAAAGTACACACTCAGTGATTTCAAAATTGCACTCAAAGAACAGTCAAAAGTTTTTTATCATTGCATAACTAGAAGGTGTGTTGAAAGAGTCTCTAAAGGGTCTGTACTAAGGATGGCTCCATGTCACAGTCATGTCTGCCTTGGGACAGAATAGCATATTTACTTATGACGTTTGCAAGCAATCTATCCTGAGTAAGGAGTGATTACAAGCATTTCGAAGATTAAAAAAAATTAGAGAAATTATCTAAAATAAATAGCAGCTCAATAGCCTTATGTAGGAACAGTTGACTGCCTAAATATTCTCATCTACTATATATAAGTAAAGAAACAATTAAAATCAGCAGATGAGGTGTTAAAGACTATTTGGATTTTTTTCTTTATATCACAAAGGATTTAAAGTGAAGTAAAAGAAAATTAGGAAAATCTTTTCCAGTGGCAACTCTTAAGTGCTGGAATATGTACTTGGGAAGATCATAACCTCTCTATCACTGAAAGTATTTCACCATTGATTTTCCTTGTTGGTCAGAAGAAGAACAACATAACCTCTCAACATCCCTAGCAGCCCTAATGTTCGTCGTCATATAATCACAGTAATAACAGAAAGCACAGCTTGATGCTACTTGTGAAATACATCTCTATTTTCACATACTAGTAACACTCTGGAGTAGCAGTTTTTAATTTAAATGCTAGTATTTCAGTTTCACATTCTTATCAGAAAGACAACGTCAGGACATATCATGAAATCTGGAGAAAATTTATCTTCCTCAATCCAGCATAATATTAATGGTTTATTTATCTGAACAACAATATAATGTCTGTAATTAAAATCACTTAAACCCTTCAATAAATTATCATTATTTAGTGCATTTCTGTGGCTGGGTTTTGGTAGCAGGGGGGCTACAGGAGTGGCTTTTGTTAGAAGCTGCTGGAAGCTTCCCCTGTCCCGTGGAGCCAATGCCAGCCAGCTCCAGGGCAGACTTCCTGCTGCTGGCCAAGGCCAAGCCAATCAGGAGTGATAGTAATGCTTCTGTGATAACATATTTAAGAACAGAAGGTTGTGCAGAAGGAATTCCAGCCGGGGAAGAGCAAAGTGAGAACATGTGAACAACAATGCAGACACCAAGGTCAGTGCAGAAGGAGGGGCAGGAGATGCTCCAGGTGCTGGAGCTGAGGCTCTGCAGCCCTTGGTGCAGACCATGGTGGGGCAGCTGTGCCCCTGCAGCCCGTGGACGACTGTCAGGATGAGAGACCCACCTGCAGCCCATGGAGGAGCCCGTGATGGAGCAGGTGGATGCATGAAGGAGGCTGTGACCCCGTGGGAGGTCCAAGATAGAGCAGGGTCCTGCCAGAGATCTGCAGCCCATGAAGAGGCTGGAGTAGGTTTTTCCCATGTAGGACGTGTGGCCCCTGTGGGGGACACACATCAGTACAGCTCATTTGTGAAGGACTTCACCCCATGGAGGAGTGACCCACAGGACAGCAGTTTGTGAAGAACTGCTGCCCCAGGGGTGGACTCATGCCAGAGATGCCAGTGAAAAACCTGTGGGAGGTCCTTCTCCCCTGTCTCCTGCGGGAGGGACCCCACAGGAGCAGGGGAAGGAGTCCTCTCCCTGAGCAGTGCCAGAAAACAACCACTGATCATAAACCCCATTCCCTGTCCCCTGCGCTGCTGACAAGGAAGAGGGAGAACATGGAAGGAAGGAGGGATGGGGAGAAGGTGTTTTTAAGACTGCTTTATTTCTCACTCTTTGGCTATTATCCTGTTAGTAATAAATTCAAGTAATATCCCCACCTAGAATCTGTTTTGCCTGTGAAGGCAATCAGTAAGTGACCTCTCCCAGCTCTTTTCTCAACTCATGAACCTTTAGCTGGGTTTTTTTTTTTCTCTCCTCTGTCCAGTTGCAGAGAGAGAGTGGGAGAGTGGCTTTAGTCAGTACCTGGTATCCGGCCAGGGGCAACCCACTACACATTATGATTAAGAAATTTAGTCTAAGCTATCAGTTTCCACAGACAAATCTCAGGTGTGAGAAAAATCTCATTTATTAAATTTAGAAAAACAGCAAAAGTTTTCAAAACAAAAGGAATATAACAAAAAGGAAAAATTAATTACAACACGTGTCGGGTGTCCTAGTCACGCAAGATTTCTAGGAACACACCTTCCAATTCAAAAGTCCCGCTTTTTAAACATTTTTAAGGTTCAGCCCCATTTATATAACAGAAGAGGTGTTTCCCTCTCCCTGGTTGGCAGTGTCGTGCTGGGAGGTGGAGTGTCCAACAACATGGCAGACCCCAGGACCCACCATGTGACACGAAGGGTTTCCTTACCAATATTGATTTTACAGTTTTCCTATTCCCATCTGCCCAGTTCCTGACATACATTCCAAGACTGAACTGTATGCCTTACAACTTTCACGGAACGCCTGTAAGTTAGTAATAAGAAAAATAAATAACAAAAATAACTTGTTGTTAGTATCCCTTGTCCATTCTATTTGCTTATAATAAAACCGGTTTTTTATTTCCCACATCAGGCATGGTTTGCCAGTCAGTGTGCTCCAGGGACCATTCCCAGTGCACAGCTTGTGTGCAGCCCTCTGGATTGAAGGTTGAGATTGGAGGTTTAGACATCAGCCGTGCCATACCAGCAGATCTCAGTGCACAGTAAATTACACTTCTCTGTTAATACTCCTTGTATAAATGTCACCTCTGTCTTGACATAGTCACTGACTTGGGTTTCAGCTGACGTCTGTAAGCATAAATATAAAAAAAAAAAATCAACACCGAACAAAACAAAATATACAATGCAAAAAAATAGTCGGATGTTGAGTTTCACTACAGCAGCAAGGACGGTAATCTCCAAATATGTCTCATCACTTCTACTGCAGTTTGAAATAAAGTCTTCACAGGTTTATTTTTAAAATCCCATAAATCCTGCTCTCATGAAGGGCATCTACTCTCATGAAGAGATAATGAACAGACAAGCATAAGAAAAATTCCTAGATTTGCCTTTGGAAAGTTTTGGCCATCCATACACAACAGCTTTAAAGAATGTTATTCAGTATCTTACTTAACAGCTTTTTTTTTTTAGAAAGACACATCAGCAAACCCACCCACTGAAAAGTATAAACAATAGCTATGGGGAAATGCATTTCAATGCCCAGACTCATGAAAGAAATGTCCATTCTCACAAGGTCGCAAAATATACCATGGCCTTTAGGAATACTACCCATAGCAGAAACTGGTGGAGCAAGGATTCATCTGAGGATCAATTGCAAGAAGTCAAAGCAATTATCCACAACATGAGTGAGCATTTGTGAGGGGCTTAGGCTGTGAAATGTATTTTCCTTGGGGGAACAACCTACAGGTTGAAAGTTGCATTCCATATAATGTTACTCTTCTCCATTTCATAATACATGAAAAAGAAAGAAAGAAATGAAAATAAGAGGTTCTTTCCTGACATGGAAGGGTAGTAAAGAGTTATTTAATGGCATTGAAAGGTAATAAATTCAAAACTGGGGAATGTCCTCTTATAGTCTACAAATGCCTAATCCAACAGCAGGTCACTCAAGCTATAAGTTTACCCAGATTCAAGAGGGAAGGTGATGTTCAAATAAGCTTGGAAGTTCTTCTTGTTGCACTCTATTAATTACCAGAAAAAAAAGTATCAAACCATCTGCCTTGAGTTTTACATATATCTCTTTCTAGTCAAACTCATAGTTAAACTTAACGCTGCAGTGCAAATTACCCTGTGTCTGGGTAATGCCTAATATTTATATTTTTTTCCTGAAACATTAATTCCTGACCTGCACCATGAGGATGTACCAAAGAGATGTTTCTCCAATCCAGAGTGTAAAAGCTTGATTTCTTCTTTCAGTAAAAATTCTTATAAGTCCTGTTATCAGTAAAACAGTCAATACATACTATTAAGACCAAGAATTTTGTGACATAGGAAAAAAATCTAAATATGCTGTAAATCTGTACTTTGGGTATAAATAATTAATTATTCTGTTAATACACAGAAGATATAAATGCTGTCTTATACCCTGATGCATTTAATAGGTTTCTGATTAAATAACCTGTCTACCTATAATCAATCTTGAAATATAACAAACGTTCAAAGTACATAAAAGAAACCTGCACATATCTAGAACATCCATCGTGGGTTTTGTTGGCTGTAGACAAGACTATCCATGGAAATCCCATTATCATATTAACCTTCTACAGCCTGCTTCGATTACCATTATCAAGCACATTGCAAACTTTCAGTCTAAAATGCCACCATATAACTTTGGAGAAGAACAAAACCTTTTTGTGATTCCTCTTCTCATAGTGTATGAAAAACTTCTAATTCTCAACGGGAGGAAGAGAAAGGATTCTATGAGTCTATGATTCTATGGTTACATGTCACCATTACCTAAAGTGAAATATTTATTCCAAGAATTTTTTTTTTTTTATGATAATTTGTCATCGAAGTGCTTGGAAATCAAAAGGTCTGACTGATTTATACATGACAAAACAGAATGTTGTGACTGGCTTCCTTCTCAGTGAGCTCCAAAGATTACATTGGACTAGATGGGCATGGAGTGGGAGAGACAAGAGAAAAGAAGAGAAAGGAAAGGGGATGTCTCTTAAGCTGTAGGTTAAAGCTACATTCATTAATGTACTGGTGAGTGGAGTTTTTCACAGTACTTGGGAAATGTCTCCATAGGCACTCTATATAGCAAATGGAAAGAGGTTGACAGGAGTTTACCGTGGGAAGCTCTGCAGTTACACCCAAAACACACAGCTGCATGATACAGAATACCATGGGGTGGGGGTGGGTGACTAGTCTCCTGAGACGGGAAAATAGGATAAACTCTCTTCTCATCCAATCAACACAGCCAGAACTTAACATGCAAGGGACAAAGTCTTGCAGGTTAGACGGAAGTCTGGCAGACCTGTCTCTCTTATGGAAACCTGAAATACTAATCAGTAAGGCTAATGGTTAAACTTTGATTTTGGCTCCTCTACCTGCATTCTGGCTCCTCTTGCCTTCTCATCCACTGTGTTTCCTTATAGGTATGTAAGAAATTCCAATGTAGAAAAAATTACCCTTTCCCGAAAACCCCGTCTCTTTGGTTACCTTTCTTGCAAAGTATCAATGTTGACATGAAAATCTACTCTGGTTTGTCTTTCAAGCTTTCTCATTAATAGAAGTAGCAGAGTCACACCAAACTGGAGCCCACAAGCAAATTTACATGTATGCAGTAATAAATAATAATAATAATGGCCAGACTTCGCGAACGAAGAACCGGGGAAGGTCTTTACACCTTCCAGCCTGCGCATTGG
>JAYRBT010000082.1:103578884-103590172 GCA_036023395.1 Myiotriccus ornatus
CTAACGGGCTCCATCTGCCCGGGGAGTGGCCCTGACCAGGAATCGAACCCGGGCCTCGGAGGTGACAGCGCCGCGTCTTTACCACTAGACCACCAGGGGCTCCCACGTTTGCAGTAAAGCATGTGAAATAGGACCTTATATGAATGCAGAAACAAACCTGATGATAGAGTTGAAGCCACAGATGTGGGGATTTACTTTACTAATAAGTATATGTTTTCTTTGCAAAGTCTTGCATCCAGATTAGCCACAAGACCTGCAGTTAGCTTGCATTTCCCACTTCCTAACATTAAATTTTGAAATACTGTTCCTATTAGCCTGATTGTGCCTTAATAAAACTGAAAGGGGTCAGCAAAAATTTGGTTTGATTATCTCATCATTCCAAAATGGCTTCCAGTGAGACCTCAGCAGATTTCAATACCCTGTTAGAACAGATAAGAACTTCTGTAAACTTCAGATTATCTTAAAAGAGGATGAAATAGGGTAGAACAAGAGAATTAAAAAAAGAAGCCCAGCAATGCCTGCCTCAGCTGGTGGAAAAGGAGAGTTTTGAGGAACAACAAACATTATTCTATTGTGGTGATTTTTTCTCTTTTATTTTTAAACTCTCCCTCCCTGCCCCCACTTTTTGTCCTCCACAAAACAGGATGTAGGAAAAGACAGTTCAGAGAAGCCTGTTATTTAAGAATAACATGCTTTGGATAGAAAGGAAAGAGGAATATGCAAAAAATCTAATTTGATTTTATCTTTGTAAAATCAGTTGCGAGTGTACTGTCACATTTCTCTTTTTTTAATTAAAATCTCCTTTACAACACAGTTCCTCTTATTGAGGTACAGGTCAAAACAGTTTTGTATCAGATGGGAACCTAAAGCTAAATATAATTTGTAGATATTTTATAAATGTCCAGAAACTGAAAAAAAAATTCAAAATAATGCACAGCATTTAAATAAAAACACCCTAGCAACTATCATAAAGTAAGCTCAGTTTGTATACCTGAGAATACCAAAGAGCATAATCCATCAAAGGAAAATAATCCTCTGTTGTGCTATAAACACAAATCAAGGGAGTATAAAACCTGTGTAATGTCACAGTTTTATATTAAAACATAAATGTTAACACCAGGATAGATTTTACTTTCAAGATAAAGATCTGTATTACATTGCCCCTGGGTGAGCTCATTACATGCCAGGTTGGCTCTGGTTTGGTTTGCGATGGATTTCAGCAAGCAGCTTTCTAAGTGTACGAGGGTGATGATGTGTACAGCTTGCTGTGGCATGAAATCTTTGAATAGTAGAAATTTCCTGGGTTGATAAAGACTGTAGCCTTCTCAAAGAAAATTGTGTGCTTGTTTAGCCTGCATGGCTTCCACTGGTAGAAAAATTTTCACAAAGCATAAAATTCTAGATGCTGTGATGTGAATTAGAGTTTGGAACAGCAGGAAAGTGTATTGACCCAGACTGAGTGAAATTAGAGATCCAAACTGAATGTCCCTTTTAGAATTTGAATTTTAAAAAGTTCTGTCTTGGTATAAATCAAGCGTACTATTATACTTCTAACTGTATAGCACATAGTAATGCAGACAAATAAGGAATGTGAAATATTCGTATCTACTTCAGTAGATTTGGGTTATGAGGTACTAAAGCTGACTTTCACCGTCTTTTGGGGAGATCAAAAATTCAGCAACAGCAGAAATTATTTATAAGCTATCCAAAGCATCTCACAATGTGCATGTGTTGCAACAATTAGGATCTCTTTAGATTCTGATCACCTACAACACTGAAAGACCACTACGCAGTCTTTTCTTTCTAAAGAAAAATACCTCGATGGAAGATGAATGTTCTAATTTTTCCTACATGAAATGTCCCTTCTGGGCTTATGTAGATGTTGTCTCAGCATACAGATTCCTCTTCTGCAGGTTGTCATTTGGGGAGAAGGAAGGACAGAAAAGAAAAGGATGTGAGATAAGAAGCACTCAACTTTGCTCCATCTGAAGTCAATGGGACTTTGGAAATCCTGACCAAAAGTGATATGTAATATGGATAACAGGGAAACAAGAATTCTTATACTTTTTAAAAAATGGCTTTTCCTACATTTGTTATTGTTTAATGATTCTTCAAACTGAAGGGGAAGGGCAAGAGCCAAACCAAAGGTGATGGGAGACAGAAAAAAGAAAAAAAAAAGGAAAAGAAGGATTAGTGGAAGAGAAGGCTGTGCTTTGGTGGCTGATAGTTCTTTCAGTTGTCAAGTTTCTGATGGGTGCGAGGCAGACCTTGTTATAGTAAAGGCCAAGGAAACTTATCCAGGTGTCTGAAGAGAGGATACTTTCCTCCGTGTACCTCTGTGAGTGTGCTTTGTGTCCAAGGATGTTTATTTCTCCTTGTGGGAAGCCATAGCTCTCCCTTTACAAGAGGACTCTGATAATGGTGGGGAAAAAGGTTCTGAGCATGGACTTGGAGCAAGAGGTCTGCATCTTTGCCAAGGTCTACCTCAGCAGCCTTCAGCATGTCAGGAAGAGGTAAGCGTTCTAGGCAACTGCTGGGTGCTAACAGAGGCTGCAACAGGAGTGGTGGTGATAAGTTACAGTAGATCTTCTCCTATAAATTTAATCCTCTGTAATGGACACTGCTGGAAAACTCTCATTTATAGCTTATTGGGCACCAGTAGCTGGAAACAGATAAGGAGAAAAAGCTGTTTAGCAGTTCTGAAAAGTAGAAGGCTGGAAAAACAAATGCCCAGCAGGTAGAAAAACAAATTCGTATTGATACTCAATAGTCTTCCGCTGAAAATGAACACAACATTCTAGAATTAGCAAAATAATAAAGCAGTGTTGAAGGGTAGCAGAGGGGCATCCAAGTGTGTGTGATTCACTTCCTAATAAATCAATCCATTTCATTTAAATTTAAGCAATCTTCCAGTCATCACAGTTTCAGAGTATTTGGAGGTCTTTTTGGCTCTTATGTAACCAGCACAAGCAATATAGAAATGCACTGTGGAGTTTTATCTTTGCTTTTAATGGCAAAATTCATAAGCCTTCATAGATTCTTTTAGAATCATGATATTTTTTTTAAGGTAGCGCCACTGCTCCATGAACCCTCAAATGGGGAAGAAGGGGGGATGTTGGTTTCTGTCAGTGACAGATGCATATATTTTGAAGTCAAAAGAGAAAATCAGAAATTACTGTAAGTATACACTGTGCAGAGAAAGCCTGTTCCTACTTTCCAAGTTAAATTGAATTTGAAACACATTAACAATTTTAATTGCCCTTAAATATTCCTATCCAATGTTACTTACCATCTCTACTAAGGCTTGTTCATATTTCTAGTCTGAAGGTTTTTTCCCGACATTTGGCTCTCATTATGTGATTCTCTGTTAGACAAAATAAAAGCCTATTATTAGAAATTTATTCTAGAAGGTAAATACTAGAAGACTAATCATGTAAGCCTCCAACCTGTTTTTCAATATACTAATCCCTTTGAGTTTCCTTAGGTTTTCTAACTAGCATATCTTTTCTGGACATCAAGTGATTCTTAAATACTGTTCCAAAGCCCATCAAACCCCTGAAAAAACAGAGAGGATCTAATAAGCCAGTACTCCAGAGGCAGCTGAGTGTTTTCTACGGAGTTAAATAATCTTTTCCATTCTAATTGAGTTGTCTCTACATCTGTGTCCAAAAATTACATTCATCTTCTGAAATACCACTTTGCCCTGGCAGAACATGATCTCTACCTAACAGACTAAGTAATTTTTAGAACTACTTCTTTACCAGAGTAAGACCACAATCTTATAATAATGACATTCTTTCTTTATTCTAAAGAGTTTACATTTGTCTTCATTCAAATTAGAGATTGTAGATTCTCAGAATTTACCTTTGTTATTGCTATTACTGTGTTAATTTTTTCATTTTATATTTTTACTCTTTTATATTAATTTAAATGTAAAATATCAGGGGTCCATAATAAAAATGCATAAACTGTAGCACACCGAGTAATATTGCAATGATATCACATATAGGGTAATGACATAATTACGGTAGGATCCTATTTTTAGTCAATGTCTCAATATACCAAATTATTTAATTACTAGAAAACTGGACACTTTTATTATTACTAATAAATAAAAATTTAAACCTGCCATTTGCAGTGGAAATAAACCCCTATTTTAACCTGTTCTGTGGATTGCTAAGGCTTTAACCCTGGAAGCTAAGTAATGACATGAGTTAACAGAAGTTTTGTGATTCCTTAAACCTTTTTTCCTCTTTTTCTAAGCTCACAATGGAAGATGGATGTCAGAATTGCTGTACCTGCATACCGCTTTAGCTGAAAATTCCAAAGAATGGTCACTACAAACACAGGACATCACTTACCCAGCTGTTTTTCAGTGTACATTAGTGGAGGCTGAGATGTTCATAGCACAGCAGAATTTGTACAGAGGCTCTGCTGGACTTAGGCCAACTTCATATTGCATCCTTGACTTTAGTCTTACTCATAGGCAAAGCTAGGAAATTGTCTTTGCATGGAAAAGTAAAATGTTGCTTCCTCTGAATAGCTAGAATTCTTCCTGCTGGCAATTTTATCAGGATATTAGAAAACTCAAACCACACTGTTGGATAGGAGATAGTGTAGCATTATGCTATGCAAGAACCATTTGAGAGCAAGCAGGAAATATGCCAACCAAGCCAATGCACCTGTTTTCAGGTTTATTACATTTAACACAGGGGAAAACAAGAGAAAATTCATAATAAAACAAACCCAAGCTTTATATTTTAATGGGTCTTGCTGAAATGAGGACTAAACACAACTCCCTAGTCTTTTCTCATGGGTAGTGAAAGCTCAGGTCAGATGAAAATGAGGAGAATAAAAGATTATTGAAATTCATATTAAGATGCGAAAGGTAAAGCCAATGGAAAATATTTAGTTAATTAATTATGGCAATATAAACTTGAAAAGAGCCTTACAGTGTTGCACCCTAAAAAGCTGATGAATATGATATACCTACCCTGCATCTATTTTTAGAACAGAACAAGAACTTTTGAGTATGTTGTTAATTTTCTTTAAAAATAGTCTTTGTCTTTTCACTTGAGCTAAAGCTAATTCCTTTTATTTAAATGAAAGATTGTCTAGTTTTGTTTTCATAATCTCAGCTCACTGTCCTGTCCTGTACTTTCAAAACTGGAATCATCTAATGAATTAATCCATAACTATAATTGCATTTGTTTCCTCCTAAAAAAATCATGGGTTCATAGTTGCAGTTTTGCTACAGATTTCTGTAAATCAAACATTAAACAGTCTTTTTTAGAATATTTTTATTTACAAATCAAATTCTGAAACAAGTTCACATTTTCTAAAAAGAACAAAACATCATTTCCATGAGTTGTGAATCCACATTTTTCAAGAGGACATAGTAACTCAAAGATTTCAGGCAGTGCTTAGGTTAGAGAGACAACGAGGTAAGAAAAGGTACTTGAAATTTCTGTGCTTTTATCAGTTCATCAGTTCAGCTCTAGAACTCTCTCCTGCAGCCAAAGAGCAGCAAGCAGCTTTTCTCCAATTCATGCAGTAAGTTGTCCTTATTTTTGAAATAACTAAAGCTTTCAAAAGAAGGTCATCTGCCACCCAGTTTGAGATAAAATGTAGGGTTTTAAGTGAGATTATCCACTGACAAAATAACAAAAGAGAAATCTGATGAAGGTTGAAGCTAAAAAATATTATGGCACTGAGCAAGGACTAAAAGTGGATCAGAAGGTGAAGGGGCAAGATGCCACTGAGCTGTGCAAAGGTAGATGTGGAAGAAAGCACACTAAATCAGCTTAGTAGATCCCCAATACCCTACAAAAGAAAATTGTGAAAATTCAAATCACTATTAAAAAAATTCATTCAGTGTGTATCTACAGTGCAATCACCTATTCCTCCAGTCTGAAACCCAGTTTCTCTGGTTTCAGTAGTGTCCAATACTGAGAGGTCTATTTATTTACATACACAATGTAAGAGAGAACCTTGTTTTGTTTGTGTCTTTCATGCTATTTTTAACCTAATGATAGTTGGAATTAACGGGATTTTCTGTTTTTTTAAATACTCAGAAGTACCAAAATCTCCCACAGAAAAGCGTATAAAATTAAATGCTGAAAGTTCCATTGCCCGTAGCCTGTTAGTCATTCTGCATATGCATAATAACTTGTCTTTGTTCACCTTTCCAAAACGAAATAATTGTAAAGGAACAGTGCATTTACATCAGCTCCTTCTTCTAAAGTATATTCTTATTGAGAAACTCCATATGGTGGAAAACAAAACAAGTACAATGAAACCCAGTGTTATGCAATATCTATTAAAAATCAGATGAGTCACCACACAGTAAGTTGTCAAGAAACTTAAAACCAGCTAGCTTCAGTACAGCAAACTCCTGAGATCTGAAGGAATGTTTGTTATTTTGGAAAGCTGTTCCCAATAATGGGCTTGACATTTGCCAAATCGACATTATAAAGACAGATCAAATTTGACTCGATTATACTTTTACAGTAGTTTTAGGGAGAAAATTTCATATTCAGAACTCCATTTAAATGTTGAAAGAGTAAGATCATAAGGAGAAACATGTATTCAGATATTAAATATAGCATTTACTGGGAAAGGCAAGACAAACAGGATTACTGTCTTCAGGACTGGTCTTGTGTGGTATGTTAATTCTCACAGAGGCGATTGCTACAGTATTTTGTTCTGCTGTAATTGCTATAAATGAAGAGTTGCTATAACTGAGTCTGATTATACTGAAACTAGCCAATGTATCTAAAATTGGATTGAAAACGCTCACATAATTTTACAGAGTCAGTTTTGCCTTGCAAGAAAGGCTCACCTCCTTCTGAAATTTTGAGTTGTTCATCTCTGATTTAACATTAGGGAGCCCCTAAGGTGGAAACCTTAAGTACCTCCTTTAGGGTATGCAAGGGGTTATTCATCTGCCTCTCACAAGACTAGGGGAGGGAAAGGAAGTAGAGCAGGCAAAAGCAAGAGGGCAAAAAAACACTTTGTGTGGGCTAAACTGCAGGGTGAAAGAGCCTTCCATCTCCAGCCTTCCCTACTTAACTGAGGGAATTATTTCCTATCCAGAATACTGAGTTTCTGAGAACTGTGCAAATAGTTAAAAATTGTGCATAGTGCATAAATTGCACTGAGAACTTATTTCTTTGGGACTTCTAATTTCCTTGAACTTTGTAAGGAGGCAGCAAAATACACATGTATTTGACTCAGAGCTTATCTACACAGGGAAATGAACAGTAGTTCTGAGTACCCCCATGAAGAGCTGTTCTGGAAAAGCTATTGCAGTTCCTGTCAATTTCTTCAAGCAAATAAAATCCTTCAACTGTTAATATTGATTTTGAACTGCAGCCAGTGAGAGTGCTATCAGAGCAATAAAGTTAAAAGACAAATTAGGCTTTCGCCCCCTCCCCCTTAGAAGCAAAATTAAAATGTCAAATACAAGTCAAAACAGCATGCATGTGTCTGTACGACTGCGTTTTTCTGCATCAGGAAGAGGAATATAACTGTGCCAGCAAAATTCAGAGGGCTGAAGCAGTTTATTCAAATAAAAGGTCATCATGCCCTGTTATCCTTTGAACAAGATGGTAAAATTTAGCCCTCTAATAAAAAGCCTGAAATTATAGAATATCTCATTGAAAACACACTTGCTGTAACTGATGGTCACCAGGGACTTTATCAGTCCTTAAATTGTAGGATTTTAATTTCTTCTGCCACTCATCATTACCCTTTGTCACCTTATTTGTTTTAGCCAATTTAATTTATTGGTGTTGGTTACAAAGGCTGTAAAACTCTATGTGATTCTTGGTGAGTTTGAGTCAGCCTCATACATAAGTGAGTGTAGACCAACGGATTGTCAGAGGTCCAAGTTACTCTGTCCTTTTGGAGGTAGTAGACATGGATTGGAGAAAAAAGCTGACTGAGGACTTAAAAAAGAATCTAAATATGGACTTTTATGGCCTGAAATTCAAGAAAGCATGCTGATGACTTCTTTGATTTCTATTAAAAGAGAATTAAAAGGATGTGATAAAAACTAAAAGTTAATTCAAGAGTGTAAACTTTTCAGTTCATCCTCTTCAGATCAGAGTAGATTAGAACTTCTGTAAAGGACTTACTATTGTTTTAATATCTCTGTTATAGCAGTCACTAAACACCTGACATATCTACAGGAGACCCACTATCAGCCTGAAGACTGCTGCAACAACTCAGTTTTAAACATTTCTGTAAGTGTCTGAACTGCAGCCAAGGACCATTGCTCAACTGAAGCTCGCCAAATTTTCACACAGACCGAGAACTGACTTCAAGTGAGCCTTGAACCAAATGTCTTTGCACTTGAATATCAGACTTTCAAAGAAAAGTTGTTAAAAGGCTTATAAAGCTGCAGAATGTAGAACTACAGCTCTCCATCCCTTAGACTGCCTTTGGATAGGAGTAGGAGGCCCCAGTACACCTCACCTCCTGCAGACAGTCAATCTGTTGCTTCATTTCTAAGTGGAACCTGAGAGCTCCAAGCAAAGCATCAGGAAGCGCAAATCCCTCTTCCACATAAAGTGAGAGAAAGCTTTTTTATTAATTCCCCAGTCAAATCACACAACTGAGTCTTTCAGGGTTGTATTGTTGGACTCATAGAGATAATTCTGTTATAGTGAGATTGATGGATCACTTATTCCAAGTAACTTTATTATAAGGTTCTGATTAAACCATCTTAAAAACAGACAGTAGAAAGAACTGCTAAGCATATGTATTAGGATATATTTATCTGTTATGAATAAATATTTAGACCTAGAAGTAGTTAAAGGGCAAATAAGGAAGGAATATATGAAACACCACCTTCTGAAGAATAGGTCAAAGGCCAAACTACTTCTTAATGAAGTCTAACTCTAAAAAGACATGGGCAAATGATTCATTCAGGCGAAAGAGACTTTGCAGGCAGCATCTCGAATTGGAATTCTCCAAGTGAAATGCAACACAGAAACAAGACAAAGACTCATGACTCTTTGTGTCCACCATATTCTGACTAGTGAAGGGAGAATTAAATTTGCATAGTTACCTTGGTATGAAATGTACCCCAAAGGCCTACACAGATCACAGTCCTGTCTCTGACAGGGACAAGCTAAGGCACAATGCCTAAAGAACAGCAGAAGAGGATAAGCACAGCATCGCATGCCCCTGAATTACTCTCCCAGTTTTATGGAGTTGTAACTTCAGACAGATTACACTTCCGTGCATTTGCTCACTTTCTCTTACTATTTAGTTTAAAACTCCATGAGGGAATACTGATTTCTTCAGGCATGAAACACACCACCAGAAGTCTGAGAAAACACAGTACTGACAACAAGCAGTAGTTAAAGAGGCTGAAGCTGTTTACCCTGCTGGACAAAGAGAAAGGGGAAACCAGCACTCATCAAAAAAAGGACTTTATTTCCTTTCCTTTTAAGCTCTTCTCTTCAGCTCTGGGATTTTTCTTCATCTTTCTGTCACCCTGAGGGGCCAGAAGCACCCCCAGCATTGTCCAGAGTTCAAAAAAGAGCCCAATTACCTTACATCTGCTTGGGGACCAGTCAATCACTACATTTCATTAATCTTGATCACAGCCGTAGGTTATGGCAAAGTTGCACAGAGAGCTTTAAGGACTTAAGCTTGTTTAGTTCTGTAGAAGACTGAGGAAAGATGTGCTAACAATCACAAAACATGTAAAGAGGTACTCCAGAGAAATAATGAATATTTTGCCTCAGTTTTGTATAGGAATAGAAACACCAAGTTTAATTTGCAGCATTTCCCAGTGGCAGTAAAATCTCTGGAGTACAATGTCCGAGGAAGCTATGGAGCCTACACCGCTCAGTGTCTTTAAGAAAGCGTTGAATGAACATTTTTCATAAATAACCCAGGTACAGATGATCCTGAGTTAGGACATGGGTTTGGACTAGATGACTTCCTGAAGTCTGGTGAATTCTGTGATTCAGTGGTCTTAGTTGTGGTAGTCACATCCCTAAGCTTTGGTTTAGTTCAACAACTTTCTGAAATATGATTTTTAAAAAAGGTTGCTCTTGTGTGGTGACACAAGGAAGCTGTGATATTTCCTCTGTCTCATACTTCTACAGCTTCAGACTCTGCTTCTTGGATATGCAAATTGTCCTTGTTCTATATATAAATGTGAGAAGGAAAATCAAGTGATAGTCCAAAACAAATTGAAGTCTCTTTTACTGCTGTGTATTTCTTTTTCTATGTATGAGGCCTAGGGCACATGTTTCTGTCTCCTTTTCTCGTATGGTCTGAACCCTGGGTCTCCGAAACAGACCATACATTTTCCACCGCAGGGCTTCCTTCTCTCTCATCCATTTAAAAGGTTTTCAGTACCATGAATTATTTATTAATTATTCACTAAAGGAAAGGCCATTTACATTGCATTCACAAATGTGATCAGCAAAAGGTAGCAAAACCATACTGTTTAAATAGTGGTTTATTTAGATAATAACTAACTTATACTGTCTGTTTCCAGTCAGGTATTCAAGTAATAACAAGCTATAATAATAATCGCTCTTAAATCATTGGTGAAGGAAATGCTCTCTAATGATGCATAAGTTGAAGGTGCTGATGGTCTTAAAAGCCTGCAGCCACTTCTGTCTTGCTTGTGTGTTCTGTTCCGTAGCTGGACAGAGGCCAGCTATAAATATCTTGGCTCATACATGAAAGAGACAGCTTCCAGTCTCTCTTTCTGTAGGGCCATTATTTATGATTTATGACTATTTGTGCAATTACTATCATACCATAAAACTAAGTCTGAAAAGCTTCAGAAATCAGTATAATAATGAAAGACAATCTTGAAATTGTGAAATTAATAATTTCCTGTTTCCTTCTGATTAGGCTGTGGATTGAAGAGTGTCAGTCTTCTGTTGAAAAGCAATTTACATATAGTTTACACACTGCAATTGTTTTTTTTCTTAGACTACCCAAGCACTAAAGATCTTGCTTTACTTAATGAACAAAGTACAAATAACATCAAACATCCCATAAAAAATCAAGATAGTTCATTAATTGCAGATGAGCAGGAGAATGGACTGAACAGTCAATGGCTGTTATTCACAGTGAATTGCAATGCCTGTAACATGTAATAATGGCCAGTCTTCGCGAATGAAGAACCGGGGAAGGTCTTTACACCTTCCAGCCTGCGCATTGGACTTTTTAGGAGAGTTACAGTGTGCGCGGAACTGAGCCCACCCTTTAATCCTAAGGTTCATCTGCTGGGGCCAAGCAAGCTTGGACGG
>JAYRBT010000082.1:103590272-103690364 GCA_036023395.1 Myiotriccus ornatus
TAACATGTAACTTGAGTTAAAGCATCTAGGTTTGTGGTACCAAAAATAAAAAAGGTGATGTGATGCTGTTGAAACATTTCAGATGTTAGCAATTCGTATATCAAATCACTATACCATAATTTTCACCATACTGGTTTCTTTGGGTGCTCAACTTCTGTCATCTACACTCTGAGAGAAGTAAACGACCATTGAAAAAGGAATACTGAGGTGTATTATTGACATCAGAATTTTAATTAATGGTAACCCATTCATTGCTCCTAAGGGAGCAGAAGAATTCTTGCAGTTCAGCAGTGCAAAGACACTAATTCCACATTATGAGTTGGCAAAGAGAAAATAAAAAAAGCAAAACTGAAAATCATTATTATTGCACATAGGGTCCTCTACCACAATAACTGCTTTCTTCTCATCAGAGATGGAAGCACTGCAATGAGACAGCATGGTGTTCACTGGCATGGTGGCTGGGGTACCTCTGCAATGACCCTTGTTCATCCCATCTGTGAGTGGATATATGACTATGGACCCAAAGGCTGCACAGAGTAGTTTCCATAAATATGTCTTTCTGAGCATCAAAGTCACCTTTATTTATGACTGCTACACTGATAAGTTGACCGGATCTAGGATGGGAAGATGGTAAGTCTGGTGATCCAACATCAAAATTTTTTTTTTCCAGGGCTTTCATGAGAGCAGTCAGTTTGTCATTACATCTCCTTGAGCCACTTGAGTCAAATGTATGGTAAAGTCAGGGGTATATCTGTGTAAACATTTGTTTTAAGATAAGGATAGGATGTTATTCAAATGCCAGTTTTACCCGAATCTACATAAAAGTCATACCAAAACACATGAGAAATATCTGGTCTCACAGATTCCTTTAGAGGCACAAACATTTGTGTATCGGTCAGGAATTTACAAATATATTATCTAAGTATTTTGATAATTTCTGGGACTGCTGTGATTTAAATACAAATATGCAAGTTAGAATGAAGTCAAAGGAAACTCAGTGTTCATTTCAGCCCATCATATACTACTTAAAGCTACCTTTTAATAGCTAAACTCTGTCCACTGCAAAATACTGCTTTATTAAAAAAAACTAGCAACATGCCACTAATGCCTACTACATAGAAGAGCTAGTCACATGGGCTAGAATCTGTGTAGCCTTGACTAGAATAATACAATCTCACTAGCTTATGATATAGGTGTAATGTCATATATGTTTGCAGCTAAGTACAGAAAAGACATATGGACAAAAGAGTGTGCATTCCTCCTTCTGAAAGCATAGTTGAACTGCAAGTTGGAACTCCAATGTGCACAAATACTGTAGCCAAAGTTAAATAATGTCTGCTGCCAGCTAAATGTTGTGCTGGTTTCAATCCATATGTCAAAGAGGTATTTTAATTTCAAGTTAATCTTCAACATTATTAAGTTGAAGATACACGGATCTACATATATATATATATACACACATGTATTTTCTACAGTTTAAAACCTCAGTGTTCTCATCATGGGAATTTGAAAAAATTTTTTTTTTGAACAGTGATACAATTCACTATAAAAATAACAATTGCCAGAAATAGCATATTTTAAGTAAGTATCTTGAAATAGTGGCTTTCTATATAGGAAATGAAAGGTTGGTTTTAGCCAGTATAATCATTGTATTCCAGTATTCTAGACAATAACTAGAGCACTATCTGTCTTATATAACGGAATATTTCTGACAGCTCGAGGAGAGATAATGGTACTAGTAGTCAGATAACATCAGAGTCATTTATCCAACATTATTTCATTCATCTTCCACCCCATCACTACCAATAGAGTGAGAAAATGTCTATGCTATATAAAGATTTCTAAAACAAGAAAAGCTGCTTACTGTATCTCCATTACTTGTGCAAAAATAAATCTCCTCGATTTATAGCTCCAGCAATTTGCCATGAGTGACATGAGTTAAATTTTTAAGTTTCTTTTAAAATTTGGCATCTCTTCTAGGCTACAGAGGGAAAAATGCCCAGGGACTGTGAAAGTTCAAAGCCTTTTTATTAACTAAAATCATGATTTAATATGTCTTGATTGAAAGGCAAGAGTCCAGCAGGAGAGATCAAACGATCATCTTAATGGAAGAAACAAATCTATAGCACTGAATCACATTAACAGCAAATGTTTTCACAAATTAATTTGGGTGGACTTTTTTTTGATTAATTTGTTGGGTTTTTTGGTGGTTTTGGTTTTGGTTTTTTTTTTTTAAATAAGCACTTTGCAAGTCTAACGTAGAATATGGCACTTTACAGCATGGGAAGCACCATCATGCTTTTTAGTGCCAAGCTGCAAGGTTAGAGCTACAGAAGTGTTCCAATATGATTGAAAAGGAATATATTACCACTGGTGTACAATCCTTTAAATCCATGACACTGAATATGTTGGGAGTACATTTACGCTACGATTGCATTCCTTTTCCAGAGAGGATTCTCCGCATTTCTGTTCTTGAGAGAAGAGACATGTAGGAAAATGAAACATTTATGTTACTAAAGATAGTTTCTTCTACCACTGGAGAGATTTCACATAGCTTGGTTTCTCATTTTAAGAATGCTCAAGTTAATTACTTGCCTGCTATAGATAGTTTTCTCATGAGCATATAAAATATGTGCTTCCAAGAAGTGTAATGATGGCTCTGCAACAACAAGATTTAGGGCTGAATTTGTGCACTGAATTATGATTAGAGTTGCTACTACTAGCTTTCGTGACACTTAACACACGTCTTCATAAATATATATCACTGAGCTAAGTAATGGGATGCAGACAGCAAGGTAGATGCATACTTCAAGTGAAAGGACTGAGGTTCCTGAAGACAAGAGGAGCAACACATAACACATGTTTTTTTCTTCCTTGGCACAACTATTCCCTAGTGTTTACAAACCAGAGACTTGTTTTTGTTTGGTATTTGAATGTTTTCCACAGTTCAGAAGCCAAAACTTGTCTCTTTCTTTTCAGCACCTGATCTTCAACTTCAAACATGGTTACAGAACGGTTTAGTACTTTGGGGTAGTTCTGGCTTTCCAAAGCATCAGCTGTGCAGGAACTCTGTAAGAGTTACAAAGAAAGAAGCTCATGGCATCTTCTCTGCTAGGCTCTTGGAGTCTCACCACTTTGAGACTCATTCAAATAGAAAAGGCTGTAGAGATTTACTCCATTTTCATCAATACATTCTTTGAAGCAGAACCCATGGGTAAGGTTTTGATCAGTCCCTGATCTCTTCAGATCGAAATCAAGGGCATCTGATTTTTTATTTTGTTTTGAGCCTATTCACCCAAGTATTTGTCATTAAAGCCTTTTATAAATAAAAATTCATTTCCAAACTTTTATTATCTAGGTAAGTGATTATTTTACAGTTCACAAAACTGATTGAAACATTGAAACTTTGAGCCAACAGCTATCCAAATTCAGAAACTACAAATTCGAATCAGTGACTTAGAGCCTGTGCAATTCATTCAAAAAGTATGCAGTCTTTTAGTGATAACACGTAGATGAGAGCAGAAAAATCTTTTGTCCAATCAGAGTGATATGTCATCTATATGTCATACTATTGGCTACAAATTAATGCCACGACTAACCTCAAAAAGAAAGGCAAGCTCATATACTAGCTATATTATAGCAAGAAAAGATTACCTGTATTTAACATATTTAAATTCCAATAAAGGAAAAAGGTTAATTTTCAATATTACCAGGAAAACGAGTGGTAGGGCAAATCAGGTTTCTAAACTTACTCGTAAAATAAAAGTACATCCAGAAAGATGCATCATAAGAAATCCAAAATTTTCACTAGTATAGAATATCTTCTGCTACACTGATGGGAAAGGCAATATTCAAAATGCAACTATCTCAGAAGCAGCAATAACTTTAATTAAATCAAGTGTGTTTTAAACTAATTAATTGTCAAACCTAGAAAAACTTGAAAGTGTGTGCTGAGGGTTGCCAAATTCCAAATTTAGGGATGCAGACTACATAAAGTATTAGTAAATTATGGTTTACCAGTCCAAGACCTACTGAAAGCTGGGACGGCAAAATACAACTGCTCCCTGGAGTCAGTATGGAAGCTCTAAGGATATAAAGTTCATCACTATGGTTGATACAGTGTTTTTTAATACTTAATTGCAATTAATAATTGTTGTCAGAGTAGTAAACATGAACCATTTAATTAGTTTGTCCCTTTGCAATTGCTTCCTTAAGTGCACCACGGTTTGCTTTGTGATTAAAAAGACACTAGCAAGTATTCAACAAATATAAATCATTAAAATTCAATTTGTAATGAAAATTACTCTTTCTCAGTGCAAGGCTTAGAACCTGCATCACATCATCAATATTTTCTACATTTTACTGTTTTACAGATGTTTACTTCCATCTCTGCACCTGAGCTGGATGGTACAACTCCTTCACTAGGCAGAGACAAGATGGTACCTGTATGTTACTGTCTTCCTGAGCCCTCCAAGTTTATCCCTGCCATTGCTGGACTTGGTGCCTGTACTTACCTCATTGCTTACCCCACCTTGCTGGGAACCCTCACAGTGTAATGGGCTTTCACTGAAACTTTCCCACCTACAGATCCCATTTGGTCTGAGTCAGTACTGGTCTTTTCTCCAGAAATCCATATGCATATTTATGCAATAATAAAGGCTTCTTTAAAAAGCAACCCTTTTTTTGAAAGAAGTAAATATTAGAGGAAAAAGAGGTAAAGAGTTTATGCACATACTGCTGTTTTTGAAGGTGACCTAAGCAGACCTACTTCTGATACTTTAGGCAGTTTCTCTGTACCTGTTTGATATATCACAAGTGAAGCATATTTCTGTAGAAAAAGCCTTTTTATATCTTACCAGAGGTTTTGGTTGCTGTTTTGCTCTGGTTTTGACTTTGTTCTTCCCTATATCTTGGCTTTAACTGTTTTTGAACAAAAAACAATCCTACAGGCTGCAAAAATCATCACAACTCAAAAAGCTCTGTCATTACTATAAAGTAACTCTTATCTGTTCGCTGGTTCATTTTAAAACTTCCTTGTTGTCAGTTTTGCTAGACAACTACTTTCTGAGCTCAATCACGGTGTTCACACATGAAATTACTGACAATCCAACTAGTTTCCACAAATTGCGCTACTGTACTTCCAGATCCACCATAAATAGTTTAGTCAGCATAGTTTTTTTCTGTATATATCTAGAGATATATCTCTGATATATTGAGCCCAGAGGTCCAAACTTTTGCATTAAAACAAAGAAACTAATTTACAAAACCCCTCCAAGGTTCTAGAGGGTCAGATATTCAGTCAGCTCCCCAAAAAACCGATAGATCATTTTCCAAGACAAAATTACCATCGACAGTAGCCTTGCTATTTGGAGGAAGACCATCATATATGCTATCTCTCCAAGTGAAAGTAAAATGTCACTTAATTTAAAAAATATTTTCCGAGCAAAAGTGAGGTCAACAGCCAATTCTAGATTAATGACTCTTCCTGTTTCAGCAGCCAAAGCCCCTAACTGTTCTATTTTTCCTCATGCTCTGGATCATTAGCAGGTAAACACAATAGATTTATCTTATTTCTTTCATACTTCTAAATAATGAGATTTGGCAATGTGATAACAAAATTTTCTAATCAGCATACATACTGAAAAATAAAATTAAAGAAACCTCATCTGTTGCACTTTGAAAGGAATAAAAAAAAGTAGAGACACTTTATTGCTTTGTTAAACCCCTGCGGGACCCATCATGTGGAATTTTGAGCCCATTTAAACTGTTGAAAACTTGGAAACACTGGCAACATTCAAATAGCCACATCAACATCTGCTATTCTACATATTTCCTTAGCCACAGGGACATAGGTTTCTGTGAGGTGCCCTCACTCTCTAGACACTCATAGCTTTGTAACCATACAAGCAAGAAACAAACACTGGCCAGACTGAAGGACAGTAAGAATGAACATGACTCTGGAGCCCAATTAGAGCACTGAACTATGTGGAAGAAGCATTTATTGTTCCTAAAGAATTACTTATGTCCACTAGCCAACAGCTATCCCACATAAATGAAGTAAGAAGGCTCTAAAGCAAGGAATGGACCTTATCCTAATCACAGAATTATACTGTTATGTTTCCTTTTCTTTCTTTCCAATGTCCACTTAAGTCTTTTATGTACGCTGAGACTGCTCAAGAAACCAGGAAAAGACTGCTACACGTAAACCAGACTTGGAGACCTAAGCTGTAACACTTTAGAGAAGAGACGTGATGTAGAATCCTATTCTCTCTGCAGTTCATCTTTTCCTTAAACACTTGTGAATAGGGCAACCGTCTTTATTAAAACTCCTTCAAATTCTCTCAGTAAATGCTATTAAATTGTAATTTATCTATTTTATTTTAAAACTCTTTTCTGTTATAACTCTAATAACTTAATTTTCAACTAGGGAATGAATTTGACAGCCAACAAAGAAATAATTAGAACTACACTTGCACCGTAGGAAGTTCTGCTTAAAAACTTGATAAATGTGTTATAATTAGCAGTTAATGAGAGAAAAATATAGTCTCATTGGTGGTTCTCTCTTTCTGAGTGACAGAATCATAGAATATCCAGGTTGGAAGGAGACCTCAAGTATCATCTGGTCCAATCTTTCTTGGCAAAAGAACAATGTAGAAAAGATGGCCCAACACCCTGTTCAGCTGAATCTTGAAAGTGTCCAATGCTGGGGAATATGCCTGGGGATATTATTCCAGTGGCTGATTATTCTCACTGTGAAAAATTTTCCTTTTGTGTCTAATCAGAATGTCTCCAGGTATAATTTGTACACATTCCCTCTCGTATTTTCCATGTGATTCCTTGTAAGAAGGAAGTCTCCATCCCTTTAAATACTGGAAGATGGTTATATGGTCTCCCCTAGACCTTCTTTTCACAGTTCTCTCAGTCTTTCCTCGCATGGCAGGCAGGGATCCCAGTCCTTTGGTCATCTTTGTAGCCTTTCTCATAGCCCCATCAAGCTTGTTCGCATCTCTTTGTATAGTGGGGATCAAAACTGAACGCAGTATTCCAGATATGGTTTGAAAAGAGCTGAGTAGAATAGGATAATGACTTCTTTACCTCTGCTGATGATGTCCTTGTTGATGCAGCCAAGCATCCCACTGGCTTCCTTTGCTGAAGCATCACCCTGTTCAGTCTTACAGAGTTTGCTGTCCACCAGGATGCCCAGGTCCTTTTCACAGAGCTGTTCCACAGCCGGGCAGATCCCAGCCTGAGTTGCACACCTGGATTACATTTACCCAGGTGCAAGACCTTACATTTGTCCCTGCTGAACTTCATAAATTGAACTTCACCCAATCTTCCAGTCTATCCAGGTCTTCCTGTAGGGTGGCTCTCCCTTCTGAAATGTCCACTTCCCTACTCAGTTTGGTATCGCTGGCAAATCTAATCAGAGTACACTTAAACCCATCATCCAGATCACTTATGAAGATATTAAAACAGCGATAGTCCCAGTATAGATCCCTGGGAGACCACACTTGTAACAGGGTGCCAGTTTACCACTCCCCTCTGGGTGGCATCTGTAAGCCAGGTCCCCACCCACGGCACAGACCCCTTTGTCCAGACCATCACAAATCAGTTATTCCAGGAGGAGGTTGTGGGAAAGTGTATCAAAAGCCTTGGAGAAAGTCAAGTAGACAATATCCGCTGCGTACCCCACATCAACCAAGCAGATTACTTTGACATAGAAGGTGATCAGGTTTGTCAAGCACAATTTGCCCTTGGTGAGTCCATGCTGGCATTTTCCTCTCACGAGCTTTGTCTGACTTATGATGAGACAAAATAGAAATGCAAAGCCCAAAGGCGATAATAAAACTGTAGGTATTTCACTAGGAATCTCAGAAATCCTCTATCATTTCTGGTTTAAACTAGCAAAATCAACATGCTTTATCAAAATGTTAAAAAGCTCAAATCCTTTCCTGTTACTTTTTCTTTTCTAGTATGTCCTTGTAAAAAAAATCAAAACTGATACTGTTTGCCATTTTGCAAAACCAACAATTAATTATTAATTATTTAGGATTTATTTATATTTAAAATAATTTAATTTATTTTATTTAATTTTTAATTTAATTTAATTTATTTAATTTTTTTAATTTAATTTAATTAATTTATATTTAGGATAATTTAACAATTAACAATTAATTATTTAGGATTTTAAATTTGAGAAATTAATCTTATATGCTAGGTATTTCTTTTACTTCAGGCTCATTAGTACTATTACAGATGCCTGTAAGTCTATTCATGTACAGACTTTTCTTAGGAAACCGACACAGGAATCACACCTAACCAACGAGTAAACAGATGCAATGACATGTGGTTTAAACAAAATTATTCACTTATTACTTTCAAGTAACCAGGCAAGTTCTGTCTGTGTTTTTCCCCAGTTTCATAAAACCTTAACTCTGGAAACAATTTTAAATAATTACTGAATCCAACTGAATTCACGGACTGTTCATAGATGAATACAACACATAGCAGAATAAATTTAATGGATCTCCTCTTATGAATTACTCATTTTGGTTTACCAAAATCTTTCTTGAATCAAGAAAAGGCAATGGTCTTTCAGTGACTTAATTCAGACATACACTATTTTATTGAAATAATGTATATTCTACTATATACTACCCTCAGGATATTGTCTAAGCAGGTTTTAAAAAAATAAACTAAAACTAGTATCAAACTGGCATTCCTGCTGTCATGTGTGTGCATTTTGACATACATGAATTCTAATGACATCTTATTTGTGTTATTTCTAAAAAGCATCAAAAAAAAAATAGGTTAATTTATACAATCAAGTTGCAGTAGAACAAGAAAAAGCAAAGCCAGAGAAGAAACAGATAAAAATATTATGAATATCATATTCATATGACTGCTAATAGGTATATATATTCAAGGCTTGAACTGTGTTGGACTTTGATTTGAACTATCTATTTCCAGCTGAACAAACATTTTTCAAAGGCAGCCTGGCTTCCAACTTATGCTGCTGCTCAACCTCAAAGGCAACTTGGAAGGAATGGATTACAATGCAGAATTTAAATGCAGAGCACGACCCAGCTCTCTGCCTGAAATGGACACAGGAGTATGGTCCCAATCTGTATATTATCATTATGCAACTAAGGGCATAAGAAAGTGAGCTTGGCAGAGTCTTGCAATGAGTCTTTGAGGACCCAGTAGGAAAAAAAGAAGAAAAAAAAAAAAAAAAGTGATCCAGGGCTTGATATCTCCTGGTCACAAAACACAGTAGGTTTTAAATAGAGGCTAGGGATTCCGGGAAAGAAAAGGATGTAGGCTTTTTCCAGAACTGACTCAAAGCATTGGTTACAACACATGAGAAAATTTCATTCACAGCTTCATGTTAATTTATATGAAATATAAGGTAAGAAGAAATGGCTGTGGAAAAGGAAAAAATATTTTAAGAATATTAATAGGCTTCTATTACTGGGAGAATTATTGTTATTAAGAGAAGCTGAGATGCGAATGGTACAGGTTACAGCAGCTCAGCAGCAGCCATGAAGCTCCAAGCCCAGCTTTTGTAAAAGAGGCTGTTAATCTAGAATTGAATGTCTTAGTTGGCAGCCTGAAAAGCATTGAGAACATCGGGAGAATCACTGTAGTAAGGCAAGCTTAAGACATTTAGATCAAGATTCTCCACTTGCGTAATTCAGTTGGAAGAGTCGATGGAACTACAAGGATCCACAAGAGCAGAGGGATTGCCTTCTGACACCACACTTTGTCACATCTTTCTCCCAATTTGCAGGTAGCTGGGGGAAAGCCCTACAATTCACAGATTTGAGCCTCTGAAGTTAGAAGGACTGGATAAATATTTTTAGAGGAACATTTCTGACTTGCTTGTGGATAGAAAAATACAATTATTCTTCTAATGTTCTGTTTCAATTACTTCTAAAGATGTTTCAGAAATTTTCAGCTCTGGTCAAGTTCAGTATTTTTTAAGCACTCAGAGCAGTGATATTTTTCTTCACTGGTTTAGGGTTTTAGAGAATCATTCCAGTGATGCAAGATCTACTGTTCGTAGAGAGGGAGTGTTCTGATGCTCAGCTGTATTGTGTCTGATAGATCTACAGTGTAATCCTCGCCAGACACACTTTGTTAAGCATTTTCAGATAATCTTTCTTAGTAAATTTTTCAACTGTGTTAACAAGTCAAGCAGTAAAACTGAGACAAGGGGTCTGGGAAGAAAAAGTTTGAGATACATTTATTTCCTGAGGTTGAAAATTGTCTTCTTCCTCCCACATTTCTGATCCAACAACAGCTCTTAAAATGAGTTGGGTTTGTTTCCACAGAAGCAATCATAACCCTCTTATATTGAAGTGTGAGGAGGTTTTATGTATGTGAGGAGCCTTTATATACCAGTACTAATCTTGTAATACGATGCCACAAAAATGAGTTATTACCAGTAAATCTGGGATGATACTGTCAGATATCAGAAAAGGATCTCAGTTTACTCATCTGAAAGGTTCAAATTAAAGGCTGAATCCGTAGGATAAGTGAGTCTGTGACCACCTTCAACAGTGACACAGAGGCTGTCCTGGCCATATGGAAGGCAGCAGTCTCTGCTGGCTCACACCTTTTCATCCCCAGTCACTGGATGATTATTTATTTTCAATACAAGAGATTGCTCATAAGAAATACCTAGCTGAAGTCTAGCCAAACTGTGAAGAGCTCTGTTATCTTTGAAAAGCACAAGACTGAGAAAATAAGAGAATGTGGTGTCCCTGCTTTTGTAAGAGAGTGAGTAAGTATGATGTCATTGGCATCTATGTGAACAGAGCAGTCAGCTTTTTAGTAATATGAAGTGACAGTCAAGAGAACTCACAAGTATTTTATAAATTTATTTTTGGAATAGCATATACTCACACTTTTCCAATATCATATTCTGGCTAGGAAAGCAGAGTAACTCATTAAATATCTATGTTCTGCAAACAAAATTACATTGGTAGTAATATTTTACCTAGTTGAAGAAACACAAAAATGTCTGTTGTCACTCCCTCTTTTCAGTCAGAGGTTGTTTTTTCTGCTTTCATAATAATAACACTTAACATTCTCAAATGAACCCTACTGTCATAACAATGACATACATATAGTTGTTCTTTAGATATACCACTGCTTGTTTGAGGTATGAGATGCTCTCACAATTGAAGCCACCAAAGGGCTTAGAAATCATAACTCAAGTGGACAAGTCAGAACATATTTGAGGCTTTATACACACTGCAACTTTGAAGGACTTTGGGCCTGATATGCCAGTGTCCCACTGCCAAGCTCAGACTAATGAAATTAATCCCATTTTTCTAGGAGACAGACTGAACTCAACAAATGTTTGGATTGAACAGCTAATGGTGGCAGCCCGGTGGCTGAACGTCTATCTCTCTAATACAGAGAGAGCAACAGCAGATGCCAGAGCGCCTCTTCCATTTCTCAGGCAATTTCAGGCTCTAGATGGAAGCAGCTGTCAGTTTTCTAGGGTGATGTTCAGCAATGGTCTGCCTCACATTCAGTCCTACAGCACTCCACGAGGCAGGCTGACCCCCTTGTCCCCTCCTGTAGAAGACTGCCAAGCCTCCAGTTGCCACTGCCTAAGTATTAGGGTTTTACAATTGAGTTTGGGAAGCAACCCCATGCACAACTTGCTGTGCAAACTTGCCCAGAATCCCAGCTTTTAACAGACAGAGGTTGAAGCACAGCACCCAGTCTTAGGATAGGTAAGTACCTGCAGACCCTTTGAACACCCAGGATTTTAATGTAAGCAAATTCATGGACACAGGAATTTACTGAAGGAGTGATCTTATTTTCTCCATGTAGATCCCTAAAAGTATCATCTGAACCAAACTGCAAGCAAATACAACCAGCTACAAAACTCAGCTACCTCTTCCCTCAGGCCTCCTCTAAAGTTACTACTCCCCATGATGTCTCCTCTGGTAGATAAAAAAACCCAAACAGAATTAAAAGAGGAAGAGTTAATCATTGCCTAAATCCATAGTAGCAAACAGTCACAGCAAGGACTGTTTGGCCCAATGAACTTGCCATTCATTCCCTCTGAAATATCACTAAACTTGGGCTGAGAACCCTGTTTCTATTTTTAAGAAATGCGGCTTGTGAGTGGGAGGGAGAAGAACCAGATACAAATAAGAAAAAGAACATATGAGGTAGCCTGTTATGCTGGTAACAGAAGAACAAAAACAGTAGGATTCAGAGGTTGTCTTGGTTTAACTCCCGACTCTGAAAACCCACCACCTCCATAGTTTGACCACACCAGTTCTAGGTGTTAGAATTGTCTAAGTTGTCTAGATTATTTTTATCCTTAATTTGAAAATGAAGCTCTTTTGATCAGAAACAGACCAGACGCTATTTATAACCTATGAACTCTCTCAGATGATAGCACAGACATAGGTCTAAATGTTGGAGCTGGGTTCTTCCTTGCAATCATACTGAATCCCAAATCTAAAGTTGGTGGACCCAGTTCAGCTTCAGACATGATTTCCAGGCACTTTACAGTAGTAGTTATTCGTTCAGCATGAGTTGAATAAGGCAGAGATAGTACAGTGGGTGCAATTGTACCCCCAATTTCTCTCTATCTGTCACCAGTCACATTACTCAGCCTGCAACTATTTCTTTCCAACACAGTCCAGAGAACTAGTGAGATCCCTCAGCTATCAATTCAGCTTCAACACTGGAAGTAGTACAACATCATTAACATGCCATTATAACCAGATTAATAAGCAGACAACTAGTGACGCTGTCCTATGAGCAGATAATACAGTTTTCTTGCTATAAATGTTATGACTGTACAATGTAGCATTAGGCCTTGTGGTAGATATACCATGTCCCTGAAGCAAGCTTAGAGCTGTTAAAGTGATGCTATGTTGCTTTGTATCACTGATAAGTTCTGTACCTGGACAAGCACAGTAGTGGGGGGAAAAAAAAAAATTTCAGAATATTGCTGATTTTGCTGCATCTTTTCTTTCATTTCAATATTACCATTAAATTAAATGCAGTACAGTTGCATGCTTGTTTCAGTTACATAAACAGATACACTGACACTAGTGAAAAGAAAGATGCGTACCAAAACACAAACATGCACACACACATACACACAGCCTTGGCAGAGTGACAAAGTACTCCACTGTGACTAATAGTAGTAGATTGGTCACATAAATAACAGCTAAGGCTGTCAGCTGCTGGACTCATGGTTCTTTTGACTGGGATTCGGAATAAAGAGAAAGAAAGGAGGGGAAGGGAGGGGAGGGGAGGGGAGGGGAGGGGAGGAGAGGGGAGGGGAGGGGAGGGGAGGGGAGGGGAGGGGAGGAAGAGGACTATTTCATTTGGAAGGGATGTACAATGACCACCTAGTCCAACTGTCTGACCAATACAGGGCTGGACAAAAGCTAAGCATGTTGTTAAGGGCATTGTCCAAATGTCTCTTAAATACTGACGGGCTTGGGGCATCAACCACTTCTGCAGGAAGACTTTTCCAGTGTTTGACCACTCACTCGGTAATGATTTGCTTCCTACTGTCCAGTCTAAACCTCCCCGCACAGCTTTGAGCCACTCCAGCTATTGTCACTGGATCCCAGGGAGAAGAGTTCAGCACATCCCTCTCCACATCCTCTCCTCAGGAAGCCACAGAAAGCAACAAAGCCACACCTTCCCTTCCTTTCTCCAAGCTAGACAAGACCAAAGCCCTCAGCCACTGCTCATGGGACTTGCCTTTCAGCCCTTTCACCAGTTTTGTTGCCCTCCTCTCGTCACATTCAAGGACCTTCACATGCTTCTTAAACTGTGGGTCCCAGAACTGCTCACAGCTCTTGAGGTGAGGCCCCACCTGTGCTGCATACAGCAGGGTAATCACCTCTTTGATCAGTTGATCATGGTGGGCTTGATGCACCAGAGGATGGGGTTTGCCCTCTGGGCTGCTGGGGGACACACTGCTGCCTCACACTGAGCCTGCTGCTGACCAGCACCCCCGGGTCGGTCTCTGCAGGACTGCTCTCCACATACTCCTTTCCCAATTCATACTCGTGCCCAACATTACTCTATCCTAGGTGCAAAATCCAGCATTTGGACTTGTTAAATTTCATGTCAGCACTGTAAGACTCCAGACCTAAACCATGAACTCACAACTTCTTCCAGATATTTCCTAGAAACTCACACCCCCATGGTTTTACACAGCAAATGTTGGTCTGGGGTCAAGGATGCTCACGTGCAAGTGGTAAGCTGGAAAAGATAGGGACATGCCTGGGTTCTTTGAAGGGCAGTACTGGAAGCAGCTCAATCCAGCTCTGCAGAGACAGCTGTTAAATCTTCCTCCAGCATGTTCTGCTCCCTGACACCCCCCACCCTGCAGACATCCTAACCAAACTCAGCCTGCCAGGCAGACTTTCTCCTCCTCCTCACACCTGCCCGCTCAGGCACCATCCCAAGAACTGCTCTTGGTGGTGGGGGTGGTGGGAATTGTCAGTTTGGAGACACAGCCTTAACTGTTTCTGCCCTTACTGCTTCTTTTCCTCTCTATATCTCAGTCTCTACCTTCATCTCCTTCCTCTACTCTGCACTCATGAAACCCCACCTGGAGTGCTGTGTCCAGCTCTGGGGTCCTCAGCACAGAAAACCCATGGACCACTTGGAGCACGTCCAGAGGAAAGTCATGAAGATGATAGAGGTCTGGAGCATCTGCCATAAGAAGAGAAGGTGATACAGTAGGGGCTGTCCAGCCTGGAAAAGAAAAGGCTCTGGGGACCACTTATAGCAGCATTCCAGTACCTAAAGGGGGCCTACAAGAAAGCTGGAGAAGGACTTTTTATAAGATGAATATATGTATATATGGTGAATGCATGTAGAATGAAAGAGGGGAGGTTTAGGAAGAAGTTCTTAACTGTGAGGGTGGTGAGGCACTGAAATGAGTTGCCCAGAGCAGCCTTGGAGGCTCCATCCCTGGAAGTGTTACAGGCCAGGTTGGATGGAGTTTTGAGCAACCTGGTCTAGTGGATGGTGTCCTTGCCCCCACTAGGGGGGTTGGAACTAGATGATCTTTAATGCCCCTTTCAATACAAACCATTTCAGGATTCTATAATTTTATGATTTTTTTAAAGGCAGCTGATACTAGAGAAATCATCATGTGTGGTTTTACTTGTTGTCCAAAAGAGCTCAGTGAACAAGAGACAGATGATTACTGCATTGTACAGGGTCCAAAACTATTTTTGTTTGACAATCAGCAAGTCTGAGGCCTCCAAGGTTTGTGAGAAATGCTGAATGGCAAAATTAGCCTTCCACCAAAACTTTGCAGGCAGCAGTTCTGTAGATGACTGGTCAGGTCACATCTATTGTTTTCCTGGGTTAGATTTGGTTTTCTCTTTTTCTGCGCTTAAGAGACAGAGACTAAACCCCCCCCTTCCCCTCACACCCCCCCCCCCCCTCCAAGAAAACAAATGAACAAGAAAACAAATAAAAAACCCACAACTGAATATCTTCAATGACCCTGGAAATGTTCCCCCATGATTTTACCTGTCAAAAGCTATCCTGTACAGTTCAGTTTTAGCTGAAACTGGAAGGAAGCATTCTTCCTGGTGATAGATGTCAAGGGGAAAAACGCATCTTGCAGCCCCATAATAAGGCACAGAGGAAATGTTCGGCTGGACAGAGCAGTGCACTTTTAAAAAGATAGCCTTCTTGTTACACGTTGCACAGTCTACTTAAATGAAAAAAAGCAGGTTTTTCACATTTTTCTGAGCAGTAAGATGCAAGAATTTCATGGGACTTAACGTGTTCTCAGTAGGGCTCAAGAACCACAGAGACAATAATCAAAAGTGAAATTTAATACCAGTGATATCATCCATATCAGAAATTATTCATCACTAGTCCCAACAGAAGCATAATGAAGAGATGGCATCCTGCATTCATGACATGCCTAAGCACCATCCCACTCTTCATGAACATGCACAGAACCTCAGATGAATCTACTATTTGCCTTTAAATAGAACTTTAAATTATTTTTTTCCACATAGAGAAATGTCATTCTGAGCCTGTGGTATCGAGTCAGAACAGTGATCTTTTATAAAAGCTACAAGTGTACAAGCTAGACTAACTGGATATGTTCCTGTGCATTACACATGAGGATCTTAGCCTAGAGATCTTTGGGTTCTGGCACTGCAGAGACAATTACAGAGGTCCTTCTAAATCAAACAGTTGGGTTTTTTTTCTATGTTTATTTCCATATTCATTTCAGCATTTGCCTTAGGCGTGTAGAACAAGATTATAACTAGAAACGTATTGTAGCAAAGACCTCGAAATATCTCTCTCAGCCCACTCTGAACTTCAGCTTCATCAAATGTCAGGTCTCTCCGTGCACAGAACAGCAGGAGCAGAGAGCAATCAATCAAACACACAGGAGCATAAGCAGTACAGTGATTACCATAACTGAATATAAGAAGACAAATGAAAACCATCTTTCTGTACTAGTCATGCAACAATTTGTGTTTGATTATTAGAATTAATGCAACCAGAAAGGAGAACACTTTTTTATATCTTGGCATCTCCATCTTCTGGAAGACGTCAGTTTCTCCCAGGCCTGCTGAATTTTAGTAGAGCATTTATTGATGTTTCTTTAGCTTACATTTTGTGATTTCTCACCTTTTAAAGAGATAAGAAATCTTAAGTGGTTTGATTTGAAGAAGTTTGTTACTATGAACAACCACTGAAAAATACACACTGCTACTTACTGCAACATCTGCTTGCACCCAGGATTTTTCATGTATATCCCCAGACTGTTTCTAAGGCAGAGAGAATAATTGGCCACAAAATCAGCGTTTTTCCCTATGAAAGACCTCTTTCATATTGGGAGAAAATCTTTTTCTCACAGCAGCATAAGCTCACTACAAAGGAAGAAATTGAACCTCACTAATAATATCTAACTAGTGTCTCTGCTGAATACTGGGGGGGGAGGGAGGTATTCCAGAAAAACAAATTTAAAAAATATGTTTCCTAGTGCCATTTCTAAAATTTTTTATAGGTCTTTCTTGAAGACCAGAGATGTAATAGCAGCTATGCTGAAAATGGTCTCACTTTACCAACTCAGGTCAACATGGCTTTGATTAACTATTAATGCATGACTGGATTCAGTCTGCCATTGACAAGAAGTTTAGATACAGTAATAACTTAGGAGAAAGATTCAGAAATAACAAAGATTTTACTCAAAATCTATTTTTTTTTTAATTTGTTATATTTTCCTTTTCTTATCAACCACAAAGTTGGGAGTTAGCAGACAGAAATCAATCGTTATGGAATCAAGTTCTATGGAGATGCAGGCAAATGCTCTACTTTTCTAGTTCTCTCGGTCTCTATGACTCTAACAAAATCAATAAATTAATCTGCAAGGGCTGATAAATTAAGATGTGCCTAGACCCCCCCACAAGATTTTAGTTAGATTTTGCCACAATAAATATAAACATTACTTTTCTGCCTCTTCATACAGAGCTATTCTTCAGATACAGTAAATGCGTCCACACATAAAATAATGAGGTCTAGGAAATATACTGTAAATTCAAGGTCTTTCTTTCTTGGTAGAGACTTTACTGTGCAGACAGACCATAGAATTAATTTCTACTTTTTTGGTAATTTTAGAAGTTAATCTTGAGGATCCTGTTTTCCCAATGCATAGGGAAGCTTTTATTGCTACACATAATGATCTCTTAAAAGACTCAAAAACCAAAAGGAAGAAAATCTACACCCACTGTTTAGAGACAGAAAACTCTTTTAACTGTTGAACACAGCTAGTCTTATTCTAAAGGAATTTTGTTGTATGATCACACGAAATATTGAATAAGCAGCATGGTTCTACAGAAGCAAATGTGCAGATAGAAACTTCAAAATACAATTAAAAACCAGCTCTATTCTTACAGGGAAAATTATGAATTTTTAAAAATAATTTTAAAGTTTTTCATTTCTCTAGGAAAAATACCCATGCAGGAAAGCAGGTTCGTAATTAAGTAGTATGAATTATCACAAGCAAGAGCCCAAGTGTATATTCACCCTGTCTTGTTCACTAATGCAGGTGGAGCCTACATATCTCTAGTATACCACTGAATAACAAGGCTGTTGAAAGACATTTCTACTAGGAAAACTAATTTTTTTTTAATTAGAATAAATGTATAATAAAATTTAATTCTTCTGATGTCTCAAAGTGTGTGCACGTATGCTTAGTCTTTGGAATGATTACACTAACCTGTGACAAAGAGGAGACCTGAAAAAAATCACCCAAGCAGACAAAAACACTGAAAAACAGAAGCAACTGAAAGACATCCTATTCAAAAGCAATAATTAAATAACTTTCATTTTTTTGTTATTGCAGTTTTTATCAGCTCCAATAAAACACTATCATCATATTAAATTTAATCAGTTTTCCTAAATTCTAGCTGGTTTTGAGCAGAGCAAAGAGCTTCTGTAGAGCTGAGCAGGGAGGAATCGAGGGCAGCCAATGCAACACATTCCTCAAGATTGGGGTGGGTCTGCTGAGTCCTGTAGTTCCTACAGCAGAGGTATTTGGGTAGTAGACTATGTTTGTGGCAGTGCAAAACTTGTATCACACGCAGTAACTCTGAAGATGAAAAGTGAAGACAAATGCTTTTAGTCATCAAGCAGAACAGGAAGGATGGAAACAAGACAAAATCTACACAGAAAAAAAAAGAAATGATACAAAAGAAAAAAAACATAACGGTGACTTACTAGCATATTTATTAAAATTTTAATTATTCTGGTCATTACTCCTATGCCCACTCAATCAGGCAAAAGAAGAAAAAAGTTTAAAATTAACAAAACAACTAATATGCTAGACTACACAGAGAATAGATTAAAAACTTTAGTTTGGATGAATAAAACAGGACAGAATTTATACATAGGAACAATGTCTATGCAAATACAGATGCAGATGCAGACACACACATACATATAAACACACAGCAATTATGAACACACTGATTAGCACCTGCAGATCACATGAAACACATCTGTATCACAAACTCTTCTACTCACATGCAAAATTAACATGAACACCCTGCATGTATTTACTCTGTATGTATGAGTTCTTTTGCTCTAAGTATCGGGTTTAATGATTTGCTGCAAAAAAAACGTATTGCTATTTCAGTTTTGCAAGAGCAGCTTCAGTAGTGACAACAATAGTCCTTAGCTGAGCCAGGCAGGTGGCAGTCTGTTCTCTAGTTTCAGCTGAATGAAATCTCCCCAACATCTATTGTAATTTCAAATTTTTTGCTATTTATGCTATTAAATATGTGAAAAATAAGGTCCAAGAATTTTATCAAACCCTTTCCTTAATTGCAGTGCAAGTCATTTAACAGAGAGCATTATTAATGTGTACTGCATGGCAGCCCAATCCCATAAGTGCTAGTAATGTTTTCCATATGAGTAATTCCAGTGAAACTATTACAGAGACATACCTGAGCAAAGAGTACTTTCAGGTCTGAACCCTAACTTCATTATTCCCCAGTTCAGATAATCCCAATTGACCAGATACTTTCTGCTCAAAAAGTAATCGTTTTTTGTTGTTGTTCTTCTGACTGTAGTCCCACCTCCCTCAGAGGCAAAAGTATCAGGTGTTCAAACCACAGATACCAGCAACGTGATTTCTTTCATTTCACACTCCTGAATCAATGCCAATTTAGAAACAAAATGAATAGTACTATCTAGTCTATGGGACACAGAAGACCCCAGTACCCACACCAAAGCTTCAGTGAAATAAATTTACCCTAATTTTGATTTGGGATAAACACTAGGTTTGTTTCCTTTCACTCTGTACTCATTCATACTACCATCTTCAATTAACTGTTAGCCACAAGATCAATTATCTGGATTTATATTGCAAGGAATTTCAAACACACTTCCTCAGGCAAGTAGCACAAGGCACAGACAGGAGTAAAGACCAGTGTGATATTAAAGGATACTGAATGGGCAGGCATAGGTCATGAAATCGAGTTCGGATACTTTATGAGGGATACAGTTCAGCCTGAAGCCTTCTTTTCATTTAATCTCAGAATTTCAGACCTTCCGTTACAGCTACAGCATTTATTTGTTTTCTTATTTCTGTCAAGAGAGAGAATCACTAACTAAGATTAAAGAAGATGAACAAAATATTAAAGAACAAACCGCTGAAGGGTGCAACACAGAGCACTTATTGTCTAAAGTAAGAAGCCAAGATTTGAGTTTATCAAGCAATACCACAGACACTTCCAGAGGCACAAATTTTCAAGAGAGATCAAGGGGCTGCAGCTCTCACATTGGTGAGGGAGCATTTTTCAAGTCTCAGGAAGGCTGCAAAAGGGAAATAAAAGGGTAGACACAGACCCTGAACTAGTCCTGTTTCCCCCATTCACCATTACAACAGCAGCTATTTTCTGCTACTATGCAAGGACCTTATTTTCTTACACATCCTTATGCTTTCTGTTGAATAAGCAGCTTGCTACTACCACTACACACATATTTAGATAGGCTGGGAAATGGGCGGCTTCGGTTTTTAATACTGTTCAGTTTCCCAGCGCTTTTTTTCTAAATTTTTTTCCTTAAAACTACGCAGGCAGCATTATTAGATTTGGGGGTCAAAGCATTTTTCATAAGGACACCAAGTACTGCACAAGATTTATGTGGAGTTTTAGTAACAACAGCAGAACAAAATTAAGCAGCCAACCTTTGTCCAGACCAGCAAGCAGCCTCTGCCCTCGCAGCAGGCAGGGACTGAGCTCGGCTTCTCTCTGGCATTCATCAGGGCACTCCAGACGTCCTGCTTGGTTCCTGCTGCCTGCCATGTTTCCCAGGGGATCACTGCCGCAGCTGAGGGCTCCTGATGCATTGCAGGTCTCAGCTTTCCCCGGCACAGACTGGGGCCCCAGAGTCTCCCTTCACAAAGCTAGGAGCAAGAGGATATATGCAGTCGGCATGCCCTGTGGCAGGAAACCCTGGCTGCTCCCCACTCCGCCTGAAGTCACAGTAGCTTTGCACCTCTTCTGCCGCAGAATTCCCATCTTCTTGGGGAATCCAAGTGTAAATTTCCTATAGCATATCCTGGACTTCATTTGTTTCCCCTCATTTCCAGCAGGTTTAGAAATAGCAAATCCCTGCAAGATTGCTGCCCAAATGTTTTAGAATCTATAAGAGACATGCTCTGAAAAACACCTAGTAAGAGTTTACCACAAAACACAACTCATTTCAAACCATATGCTGATATTAGACACTAGGGGCAACACTACACAAGTGCACTGCAGCATGCTTACCCTGGGAGCAGGAGCCAGCACAGGGACACCATCTCAAGTGAGGATCAATTCAAAACCCAAAAGCAGCTTTGCAATTACCACAGACTGTCACCACTGAAGCCAAGGAGCTCAGTCACCAGGCTGTGTAACCACAGAAAAGCTTTTCCAGCTCCTGAGGAAGCCTGAGGGTCCAACACAAGGCTCTGCCCTGAGCTACAGAGAGGAAAGTCTGTCAAGACCCTTGAGACCCCAGGTGTTCTGATCACCTTTAAACAACCTGATTTTGACTCCCAGGTCATTAAGGTGTCTTTAACTCTGTCACTCTAATTTCACATGAGTGGTTACTTATCCACAGTTGAATATTAATGCCTACATTTAAAAAATATATTTTTAAAGTGTCACTAGATATTTTTAATGTGTCCTCGACACCTTAAGAAAAAGCTGTACTGAGTAGACTTTCTATTTTGATATTTTCTGCTATGGTTAACATTAGAAGGATGGCATGTTTTTGATGAATTTTCTCCAACAGATTACCTCTCAGTAAGAGTGCTTCTGCGAAAGAGCTCAAATTGTGGGTGTGAATGAAAATGAAGGCTATAAGCTACCACTCATACTCTGTTATATAACATTTCCTTGACTCTAATTTATCCTATTTGCGAAGTCGCTATGTTTGGTATCTTATACAGCCTACACTCCGTTCCTCAGGCTCGATTCAGAACATTCACTACACATAGCAATTAGTGTCATTTTATTATTAGTAGTATGAATGGCACTAAATCTAGTTTGCAGCAGGAAGCAAAGTAATTTCAGGGAGAAAGAACAGGGATGGGAGACAGGAAGCACCAACTTACTAGTATGTTTAAATCCAGAGAGAGTTGATGTTTTCTGTAGTACCAGCATACACAGACCTTCTAATGCCTGTCTCTTTAGCTAAAACACAACTTCTGAAGATGCTAGAGACAGCATTAAACCTTAGCATTAGAAGACACCAATATAAAAGTCTCCAAAGTAAACCTCATCAGCTTCCTATAGAGATGGCCAAGTAATTTTGCATATAGCTACTCCAAGGACAGATTTTAGGTGTTATATACTTGTACAACTACCATCGAGTCCTAAGGCCTGCAAATGTCCCTAGGCAGAATCTGTCCATAAGGTTTTACTCTGTATTTGCCCTCACAAATGATGCTGAGCAGCAGAGTGGGGTGTTAATTACTGCAATCTGTTGACAATTTATTTTAAGGAACAGTGACATCATGATTCAAGATCTTTACTTATGTTACAATCCTGATTACATCAGTTGCAATTTGTTACACTTTTTTTTACACTTTGCAGTGTGTTGCACACGTAAAAAGCACTCCATAACCTTAGTTTACACAATATTATTTGTAGTTCTAAATAAAAACAAGTAAGCAAGCAAGCAAATAAACAAACAGAACCTACAAAAATAGCAATAGCTTTCCCCTCAGCTTTCTCTTATATCAGTACTAAGTGGGGACAATTCAAATTTAGAAGCATCTTTGTCTAGTAACTCTACTTGTTACCAAAGTGAATGACTGTTTAAATGTCTTTAACATATTTACTCCTGCAATATTTTTATAAGAAATATTTCTAACCTCCCTTCTAGAGATATAAAATTTCTGCACATGGTGACAACAGGCATGCCTACCTCATGTTGTGGACTACATTGTAGAAAACTCTGAGTCAGAGCGCCTTGTACTTATTTTGGAAGTGGAAAGAGGCTGTTGGTAACAAAAGGAGGTCTATCCCTCTTGCTCTCCCTGGCTGCTCAGGATGTTGCTGAGAAGTATCAGATCTTTGGCAGAACACTCTCTCCACTCGTTTGGATAGAATAGGATTTAGGCACCACCTCTTTTGTTCCTACTTTCTTTGTACGTGTTTTTGACACAAGCAATGTACGTATGACCTACTTGATTACGAGTACTTTGTAGGTCATGTTCCTAAATCCTGAAATTGTGAGAGTAGAGAGGCATGATGGCCAAGCACCGTGGGAGCTGCAAAAGCAATGTGGCTGTGAAAGATGACAGAACTTTAGCTCCACAGAAGTTTGAAGCACAGACAGCCACACCTGAAAAAACACACAGGTCCATACCACAGGAACATGATACCTGACTCAGCTCCTTCTCTGGGGATTTGATTTGTTCATCCTCATTGCCTCTCTCATTTCTCTTTGCTCCAAGCTTATCTGCTTCTACTTCCTTTACCATGTGCAATGTCAAAGTCTAATTGTCTCCTTAGCTTAAAGAATATGTCTCTTTTCTCCCCATGTTCTTCATATTTCCTTCTCTGATCTCCTTTTCCTTGTGAGGGTTTTCAATCCTATGATCCCATTTTTTCCACACACAAAAAAAGGAAACTTGTTTCTCTGAGCCTAGCCAATCTCCAGCAAAATCAGGCCAAGTTGTTCTATGCAAATGACCTCCAACACAGGAATAATGGTTGTGTAAGCATGTATAAGCATGACCTGATACAAAAACTGGTGTCAGAAAACATTGCAAGATCCTTCAGCGACTTTTGCTGTCTGACACTGATGTCACAGCAACACCCACGAGAGGGGATCGGAAATCACACACCATTACATAGATAGGACTCCTGGATTATTGGCTTTCTTCTCAGTCTTCTGTTCAATGTTGCTTCTGTTCCTGCGACTCTCCCATGCCAACACAGGCATGGGGTGAGGGCAGGGCATGGCCTTTTCAATGTCATATGAACAAAAATTATGCCCGTCTGCTCAGAAGTTACACTTTGCATCATGATATATAGAAATAACAGTGTTGTCATTGTGCCAAAGCTTGGTCTTTATTCCCTCTGACTCACAAAATAAAATCATCCCTGTAAACATAAACTGTAATTTTATAAAACAATTCTTTTAGCAGAGCCCTGAGACAGACCAATCTCTTGTAGAGCTAAACCTACCAAAAAAGGAATAGGTCTCATTGCGTGTCAAAAGCTAGAAGCTCTATTCCTCTACACAGCACTTCCCCTCTAATAACAGTAATAGCAGAGTCTGGCAAGACAGGAACAATGCATCAAGCTGCAAGTTCTTTGGTTACCCTTACTCCTTGGGTTAAAATACCAGTATGCAAAAAGTTGCATCAAGAAAAAAACCTCAGCCCATGTTTTTATTGAAATGGTATAGGTAAACTGAGAGACACTGTCCCTATGCAATGACATTCTGCTGACACATATCTGATGAGACTGATAAAGCAGAGACAGGTTTGTAGCATAAGCAATCGCTTTATATTGGCAGAGTGACACTCAGAAAACCATAATCCTATGTGAGTTCTATGTACCAGACTATACAACACATAGGAAAAACATACTTTTTGCAAAACTTTTATTATTTCAGGCCTTAGTCCTGCAGTCTAATTTATTCACACACATTAAAAATTCCCTTTAGTGATCATGGCAGTTTTTTTCGCTAACAAGGTGAATTAGGACCAGATAATGTAGCAAAAGCAGATACTATTAAGAGTAGCAGATTTTTAGGCTCACACCTGGGACTTCATTTTTTAAGGACCTTGCCTTGCAGGAAAACAGAGCTTTCAGACATAACCAGCACTTGTTCAGTAACAGAATGTTTCTGGTACTTGAGAATATCATGTTGTTGCTGTAGAAAAGTATAAGGTGTTCTCTCCAAGGAGTTAACAGTGCTTTCGTGAACAAAATGCTGGAGACAACACAGCATCTCACTGCGTCACATTGGAGATGTAGCAATCACAGAAGTACCAAGATAAACAAAGCATCTGATTTAATTCTGCCATCCTTTTTCCCTGTACCACAGGTATACTGCAGCTTCTAAGACGTCTGTGAGGTTATGAATCAACGCAGATAATCCCATCCTTCACATGTGTAGACACGTTCTCAGTAACAGAGTGGCGAATCAGTGCAAATGAATCCATTGATCCCTTTCACAATTCCGCCACAAATCAATTTAGTGTAAGATTTATGTAATGTTGAGAGCAGCAGTTGTAGCTTGAGCAATGATATAATTAGGGATGCTCTAAGTGTTCGGGGGGAAATGAAAGAGTATTGTTTCTCTTAATAAACAGTAAAAAGGCACCAATGGAGCAATAATGTTTTTATTGTCAGCATAGTTCCAGTGACCCAACTGTTTTAGCTATAAATGGTCTTTAAGCTCTAGTAGTTTGCAATAAAACCAATCATTACTGCAATGGGCCATGTCATCACTAAAAACAGAGGAGATCTTTCTCTCATTAAAACTGGCCACAGGCAAACATCTCACAAGCAGTGCAGTTCAAAATCTGTAACATTATAGAAGCCAAAAAGTAAAGCAAAGTCAATCTAACCATGTTTTTAGAAGAGGTGATACATGCAAAAGGAACTTCTCTCCAAGCAACCAAGAACACACTGCCATAAGCAGGAGGTGACACCTTGGAAAACAGTTATGAGATAAAAGTAAACTAAATGCTAATATGTGTGTAGTGATCTCATGAGGTCCCACCTGGAATGCTGCATCCAGCTCTGGAGTCCCCAGCACAGGAAGGGCATCAAACTGTAGGAGCAAGTCCAGAAGGGGGCCACAGAAATCATCAGAGGGATGCAACACATCTCCTACAAGGACAGTCTAACAGAATTGGGATTCTTCAGCCTGGAAAAGGAAAGGCTTTGGGCTGGCCTAATTGAAGCATTTCATTACCTGAAGGGAGCCTGCAAGAAAGATGGAGAGGAACTTTTTACAAATGTATGTAGTGACAGTACAAGGGGGCATGGCTTCAAAACAAGAGTAGGTTCAGATTACATAGGAAGAAATTGTTCACTGTGAGAGTTGTGAGGCAGTTGGAACAGACTGCCCAGAGAAGTTGTGGATACCTCATTTCTGGGAAGGTTCAAGGCCAGGTCAGGTGGGCAACTGGGTCTTGTGAAAGATGTTCCTGCCCTGGCAGAGAGGTTGGAACTGGATGATCTTTAAGGTCCCTTCCAACCTAAGCTGTTCTATGATTCTGTGATTTATCTATGCAGGTACACTTTCACTTGTCCTGCCACTTAGCTCTATAGAAATAAGGATAATTTCAGAGTTAACCTGCATTATTGGAAATTATTATATGAAAATACTTCCACTGCAGTACAAAGGCAAACAGCTCTTGCTTCTTTCCATTTATCCTCTTAGTAATTCAAATCCCACATTTTAGAACTGAACCAGATCAGAACTGTTCAAAGCTCTATAAATTGAGACATACAGAGGTGTACTGAACCTTTAGTCTGATCACACAAGCACTACCCTTCCCACTATCACTTGACCAAAGCCAGTGTAGAATGAGTGGGATTCACCCTCCACACCTTCCACGTTACAGATGTATTCCAGGTTTTTTCTCATTTACTGGACTTGCAGTCTATGAATTACGTTTATGAGTTATTAGAAAGCAGATCCAGACATCATGTCACCCTGTCAAAATATTGCCCAGTGAAAGAACACACTTCTGCTCAGTCATTTCTCCACAGCCGTTTCAAGAGTCTTCACATAAACTGGAGGGATCTAGGTAGCCCTGTGGTAGCAAACATTTCATTCAGCACCTTGGGTATTTTCAACCAAATTTTACTATCAACTTTAAGCTCTTCTCTACTAGACTTAGCTCTCTTTATATTTTAAAGACCTATTGGTCGCAGCTGGTAAGGAATCAATTATGTTAGCATTGTTTAAATCAAAAGAGTTTTTATGGGGGACTTTTTCAGACTTTTTTGATGCTCGTGTATTTTATGCATATAAAAGATGGGAAAAGATATTTAAATAACTGGCCTTTGAAAGTAATCACATTAAAATGTCATAGTAAACATTTTTTTCTGTGGAAGACAAGCATTAGTTTTGTTTTTTATTGTTATCTACTAGGTAAGGCTTAGCAGTTCACAGATAGCTAAAGATTGTATTTTGGCTTGTCAGAAACATGACAAAAAGGAGGCAAGAGCTGTTTGAAAAACAGTCTTATCTCTTTTTATATCATGTATTTCTTACCACCAAGCTTCATAGTGCACAAACATATGTGTAAATTATATTCATCAGCAGCTTTATATTATACTCAATATAATATATAGGGGTTAACATCACTATGGTAATGCAAGGTTATATATTATTTGTGATATTAAACATGAACTCTGCGAACATTCTGAAAAGCAGCTTGACTGCCTTGTCATACAGGAATATCTGATGCAAAGACAGGCCCATTCCCTTGGCAAATCACTTTAACATGAAAATGAAGCTTCTTTAAGTGAAACTTGCAATCATGATTACAGTGAAGTAAACCATTAAGTGTTTAGTTCTGTCTTACATTACAAAACCTTTTAGCTGGATCTCTCCAAAAGCCTAAGTAGTTTATTTTTATGGAGACTTACCGGGGAAAAAAAAAAAAATCCTCCTCATTAAAAGCAAATAACAAAACAGTTTACATACATGAAACTCCAGAAAATCAAACCACAGAGTGTACATCACAACCACTATTTCTTTTCCTTTAATCTTCTAAAGTTTCTAAATTATCCCCAATTCTACTCAAAAATAATACTTTGAACAAAGTGTATCAAAGGAAACACCTGAGACACTTTGATCTTGTTTTGGTATACACCTTTACTCTTTGCTCTTCTGACCAGCATTATGTTTTCAAGGTAATCTAAAAAAATTTTTAAAAAAATTGATTTGAAAAATACCACTGTCCTATCAATAGTTTGAAAGCTGAATTATTTTCTAGGAAGAGCAAAAAAATAAATGTAGGAGTTAAGTTTGATTAGCTTTCAGCAAGCTGTGTGCCAGATTTCAAGGCAGTGAAACAGCTACTTTTATAGAGGCATCCTCCTTTAAAGTGTACAAAGTCCATAAAAATAGAAAAATTACATCATATTCTGCTGCATCATTCTCTCACTGTTTTCTGTATTTTCATATTCACATGTCTATGCAAAATGGTATATGGAATATGAAAACATACTCGCCTATTCATCATGAATCTTGTCAGGTTAAATACATACCTCTCTCTGCCAGCATTAGAGAAATAAATCTTATAATTAGCAATAGCAAGTAAAAAGAAAACTGACAGAACTTATTTTTGTCTTGATTACAACCTTCCAGTATGCATCTGTAATACATTAGTCCATCTGCCTGGGAAGATAAAAGATTTAATGTCCAAGCTGTACAGTGCTATGAATTATCACTCAATATAGTGGAGAATAATGTACAGAGCTACCTCACCACCAGTTTTCACATGCAGCCCCCATACCCCAGAGCAGCTCAAATGCTCCCTTGAGCTGGTATCAGTCCCCTCAGGGCTGCAAGCCAGCCAGCCCCAATCCTGTCCAGCCCCAGCCCTGTGTGTGAGAATAACCTGAAAAGGGAAAGGAGCTGCAGCAGCAGTGCCGCAGGTGCTCCCTGAGGAAGCTTTCATTCTAGGGAGGATCCTAGCTAGCTGCTTCATTTCCACTTCAACCCCTGGCAGCAGCAAGAGAGGTTGGAGGCAATCAAATACCTTCTCATGAGTTGCATTGGCCTAAGCAGTAACACCATGGCATTGAAGATGATATCAGACTTTTTCACACATATTTTTAATTTCCAGAATGCTTCAACAACTGGAAGAATAAAGTTAATATACTGAAAGAAGCTACATGGATATAAGTTGTGAAACAGTATAACTTTACTGTACTGTCAGCCTTGTTTATGTCTTCTAGGGCTTTTCAATAAAACACACAGCTTAGTGGTGTTTGTTTGACTGACGTGCATTGCATTAATTTTTCAAAAGATAATATTTAAACTGTATTGTCTTGTACAAACCATTCTGCAAAAGTTAAGCAAAGTGTTTTTTAAAAGTATTATTCTGCTCACAATTTCATACTTTTATTAGAGATGATGACAAATTCATATATTGTACCTGAATCTCTGGTTGAAAGGTGACCAAAAAAAAGAAAGTCTCATGTAACAAACTAACCCTCAGTAGATGAGTAATTCAAATAGCTCAGACCTATGAAAACCTTCGTAGGAGTCCACATTTTTTGAGTTTTATTCCTACAGATTCACATTTTTGGAAGAAGAAACTAGAACAGAGTTTACCCTCCCACTAAAACCAGTATAAACTATAACACTGTTAGCAGATTGCAATCATCTAAATTCTTAATGGATTTTTACTCCCTCCTGAAGCACTACACAAAAGAATAAACTCCCCCAGAACAGGCAAAATGAAGTACAGGATGAAAAGGCAATCCTTTTAAAAAGAAAAAGAATCCTAGGCCAAATTACTTGTGACTACATATTGTTAGTGTTCCTAATAAAACATTATACATACTTAGTGGCTCTCTGTGATGGAGTAACTACATCACTGGACAAGGGAAGGTCTATAAATGTCATTTATGTGGACTTCTGTAAAGCTTCTGACATGGTCCCCCACAACATCCTTCTCTTCTCATTGGAGAATGATAGAGTCAACAGGTGGACTGTTAGGTGGATTAAGAATTGGTTGGATGGTCATATCCAGAGGGGAGTGGTCAACAGCTTGGAGTCCCAGAGAACATCAGTGAGGAGTGGTGTCTCTCAGGGGTCCATACTGGGGACAGTATTATTTAATATTTTCATTAATGACATAGATGAAGAGGTTGAGTGTGCCCTCAACAAGTTTGCAGATGACACCAAGCAGAGTGCTGCTGTTGACACACCGGAAGGATGAGACACCATCCAGAGCGACCTGAACAGGTTTGAGGAGCAGGCCCATGAAAATCTTATGAGGTTTAACAAGACCAAGTGAAAGGTATTGCACTTGGATTGGGTCAACTCCCAGTATCAACACAGGTGTGTTGAGGGTGATGGTGAATGAGAGGCTGGACAGGAGCTGGCCATGTGCTCACAACTCGGAAAAGCAATCATATCCTCGGCTGCATCAAAAGCAGCATGACCAACAGGTTGAGAGAGGTGATTCTGCCCCTCTACTCTGCTCTAGAGAGATCCCACCGCCATTACTGCACCCAGTTCTGGGGTCCTCAGCAGAGGAGTGAGTCCAGAGGAGGGCCACCAAGATATTAGAGGGATGGACTTCCTCTCCTATGAGGAAAAACTGAGACAATTGGGATTGTTCAGCCTGGAAAAGAGAAGGCTTTGGGGTAACCTAATTGTGGCCTTCCAGTACCCAAAGGGAATTTACAGTACAGATGGGAAAAGACTATTTACTAAGGCACATAGTGGCAGGACAAGGGGGAATTGCTTCAAAATGAAAGTAGGTTTAGATTAGATATTAGGAAGTAATTCTTTACGGTGAGGGTGGTGAGGCACTGGAACTGGTTGCCCAGAGAAGCTGTGGATGCCCCATCTCTGGAAGTGTTCAAAGCCAGGCTGGATGGGGCTCTGAGAAACCTGGTCTAGTGAATAATGTTCAGATAAGATAATCTTTAAGTCACTTCCAACCCAAACCATTCTATGATTCTATGCTTTCACCAGTATGTCATATTTAATATGACTTGCCTCCTGATGTTCTTCCTGCCACGTACTCTCTTTCACAGGACTCTGAATGACTCAGCTAGTATTCAAAAAACCACTGGTTTTGCAGATAAAATCTCTGCTCTTCTCTCTTCTGTCTATATGTGTGATACAGGTTTTCAGTGGCTAGTATTATCTGGTGTATCCAGACTACAACGAACACATGCTGGTTTTTTTCCCCCCTCTGTAATCAGGGTCCAGATTCTCAAACCCAATTCTCATTGAACTGCAAGAATGAAGCACTGCCTGTGGTGTTCAGTGACATGATGCAGGATTTGTCTGCTTCTTATCTTTTACATCAAGAGGCTCTGCAGAGGGAAACATGAGTCAGCATAGTTTTTAGGTCTACCATATCAAAAACTTTGACTTTTGATACATGTATGAACTGCTTTGTCAAGGATTCTAAGCCAGTTTTGCCTGGAATCCAGACTTTTTCAGTTCGTGACTGAATTATGCTTTTAGATTCATATTAATCTTAGTTACAAATTACCTAATCTCACTCTCATTTACATGTGTGTAACTATGGTTTTAACACATAGATTGATAACTTCCTTTTAAATTTGTATCAAAGGAGAATGACATGAATTATATACCTTTGACAGAAATGTGTTAAAGTCATATGAGGTATGTTGCCATTTCATAAAGCCTGGAGCATTTATTGATGCCTTATTTTATTCTACATTAGTAAACAGATATTTTTGTGGCTTTAGATTCAAACTTGGTGTACAGTTAACATTACATCATGTTTTGCTTTTCAGAATATAACAGCCTTTTAGTGAAAGGAGTGCTGTCCACGGGGTTAATGCAAAAGCGCATGTCCCACAGTGTGAGTGTTCTGGTAGCACACATGTCAGGACTGCTACTTTTTTAATGCTGCTGTTGACACCAGACATCTGGATCCATTTCTTCATTTTTGGTAGCTCACAGCCCAGGAAAATTTCTAACTGTGACATAAAAACAGGCTAAATACCTGACCTGGCACAACAGTAGGAGGAAGGAACCCAAGGAGTAGAAACAAAGTTTTTCTTACTTTACCTTTGCAGGTACTAGCAAAACACTGAAAGGTACAGCAGAGTGGGGTTTTGCACCCAAGTTCCATAAAACTTTCAATGCAAACCAGAACAGAGCTACCCCAGTGACAGAGCTATTGCAGTGACTTAAATGCATCCAAAATATCAGTAGATTCAATGCATCTTCAAGAACCCTCATTCTGCACTTGCTCTCTTGCTTCCCTGAAGAAATTACCTGAGTTTAGCATCAAGTTTAGCTGACTCTGATGTAAATGTCCACAACACGCATGGCACTTGAGTCCTATCAGTGCCATACTGCCACAGCAACACAACACTTTGCACATGGTGTTCCCATTTCTGAGGGTATATACTAGGAACCTGAGTGAGCCACACAGCAATTGTTTTTGTATTGAATCATGAGACTGCTTCTCTGTCTTTTTGTGGCCCTGTGTGGGTGTGTATCCAGCCTGCCAACACAACAAGTTAAAACATTTCTGATTGCACATGCTTTTCTTCTCTGTTCTGGCTGCTGTTATGTGTAACTTGCTAACTTCAACTAAACAGAAATACAAAACAAAACCTGGAGAAGAAGCTCCCTCTTCCCATAGCTGACTGATAACAGGACTGAACAAGAGCATCATGCAGGATGGATGAAAAGGTGAAGCAGAAGACACAGGTTGAGGTCACTTCGGTTTTTTGAGGTAGTCTGACAATTCACTGTTGCTTCTTAGACATGAACTACGAACTGTCAAATGAGGTGAGGGACCAGAAATTAATGGTTTTTCATAAACTAGGTATAATCAAACTCAGGAACACCTTGTTACTGGTTGCTGTAGATGTTAAGAACTGACTTTGATCAAGAGCAGAACCATGACCAGGATCATGGATAAGGAAACCTAAGGAAGGTTACTGACTGCATAGGGACTACCTCAAATTTCTTATATGTATGCTGTCACAGACAGGGTATCTATGTCAATGGGTCATATTCTGACCCACTTCAGCAATCCTTACACACTTGTATATGATTAGTTTTATTAAGAGGGGCAGCTTTTCTTATTTTCCTCACTAAGATCTACGGTATGTGACATTATAAAGGTAAACATAACAGATATTTTCCACTGGTTGAGCTCCTAAGTCTTGGTAGTTCTTGGCAAGTGCATGGAGAATTAGGATGCCATTTGCTGGAAGGCAATAGGAATCGCATGCCTAATTTCCATGTACACTGAAATGAAAATGTACTTGTTAGTGTTTGCACATACAGACATGCTGCCAAGTGCATCAGCAGTTGCTTGAGTCACAGCATCTGTTGAGTTTCTGAATCATGCTCTTAACCTTGAATGGAGTAAGACACTGGAAGCAGCTCCTGATCTGTGCTTCGACTATTATATATTTACATACCACAGGGAGCATGAGATATGCAACTGTCATTATTGTCTCATTAAAAGAATCATACTCCTTTTCCCATGCAATATACTTGAACCAGGACTGGAAAGAGACTGGCCCATTCTTTGGTCCTCCAGTGCAAAGGTGGTGTTAAAAAAACAGAGTAATCACATTTTCTTTCCCCGCTGTTTTGGGTCTGGCTGAGATAGAGTTCATTTCCCCATAGCAGCCCTGTGCTTTGTATTGTTAGTTAGAAAGGCAGTCATAAAACACCAGTGTCTTGGCTACTGCTGGGCAGTGCTGGCACAGCATCAGCACTGTGTGTTAACATTCCTCCCTGTCCCACCACCTTCCCCATGGAGGGCAAGATCCTGGGAGGAGACACAACCAGGCCAGCTGACCCAAACTAACCAAAGGGATATTCCACACCGTATGATGTCAGCTCAGATATAAAAACTAAGGAAAGGAGTAGGAAGGGGGGCGTTCATTGTCTCCAATGGCTACCTGCTAAGAAATCATTATGTGTCACTGAAGCCCTGCTTCCTGGGAAGTGACTGAATATTGCTGCTGATGGGAAGTAGAGACTAAATCTTGTTATGTTCCTCTTCGCTTGCGTGCACGCAAACTTTCACTTTTGCTACAGTAAACTGCCTTATCTCAACCTATGAGCTGTTTTTCATCTTATTCTCTCTCTCCCCTGTCCAGCTGGGAAGGGGAGTGATGGAGCAGCTTGGTGGGCATCTGGGATCCAGACAAGGTCAACTCACCACACCCACAAAAATCATACCAGTATACATTTTTTGCTTATTTCATGAAAAGATTTCAAACATTTAACTAATATAATTCATCTGATGCTTTTTGTACATTGCCATATTAGCTGTGATCGGTAGGGCTTCTATTCAGAAATACCTCAAGGAGCTGAAGAGGTGGGCTGACAGCAACCTTTGGAAGTATAGCAAAAGCCAGTGGAAATCCTGCCCTGTGGGAGTGACAGTAAGGATGGGGGATCAACTGTCTAAAGAGCAGCCTCATAGAAAAGGACATCCAGGCCTCGCAGACAGCAGGCTGAACATGGGTCAGGAATGTGCATTTGTCCAACCAGATATTACGAGATTTTTATACCATAATGTTTCTCAAATGCAAAAAACACCTCACCTTCTCTAAGCCAATCATGCTTTGAGCAAGGCAAGTTGATGTCCACACAGCTGATATCCAGAGGTGCATTCCAACCTGAATTAAATGGCAATTCTGTTATTTGTCTCCTTGACAATACAGTTTAATACCTTATAAATAATTTCATATTTAGGACAAAACAGCTGTGTTCCCTCCTTCCACTGTAAGCCCACTAAACACCCACTAACAATAAAAAAAAATCTTCTTCAAACTAACCTGGCTATGATTATAAACCAGATGTATGCACTTAGACTTCTATGTTGTTATCAAGTTCTGGAAGAAACAGAACAGACTTTCACTGATAACTCCAGCAGCAGCCAATAGCAGACGCTCATGGAAATAGCAAGGACTCCAACTTGCATTAAACAAGTGGCTGGAATGTGGCCCCCATCTTAAGCTTAGAATAGCTCTAAGCTTAAGAAGAAACTACATAAAAGCAAAGTGAAATCTTCAATAGCAACTAGTTCATTAAAATCAGCTAAAACACTGAGGGGAGTGGTTTCTGGCAGAAGGACCAGACAACCATGTCTGAATCATATGGATCACTGTATACAAAAAGGCAACTGACACAATGTTTTCTTTGTCCTTTCTAGTCACTTTTTTAGTGTATTTGCTCTTCTAGCTCCTAAGAAATGTCATGTCAAAGACTTCCGCAACTTAATTGCACACCAGGCAAGAAAGTATCTTCTTCTTGCTCCAGTGTAAGAAGTTCTGGCTGAAGATTTATACTCAGAAGCCAAAACATATGCAAAGGGCTACGTGATGACTCAGCTCTGCATGTCTCTCTGTGTCTCTTGATCCCCTCAGAGCAGTGAGCCTGACAGTGTCACATACACTCTCTCTTACCCAATGTGTTTCTAAAGACATGTCTGAGTTCATGGGTTGAATAAGTATTTTACTCTGTATCTGACCCAGCCTAAATGAATAGAAAAGCCACATGGGAATGGAAGGCATGATCAGAAATATTGCTAACTGGTATCGCTGGGAAAGAGCATGCCATTAAAGCATGTTGTTATCTGCAACAACAGGTGTAAGGGGAAGCCACAGAATACTCATTTTACACTCCAGCTGATTGCCTGAGGCATACCAAAATTGAACATGTGAATTCCCTATGAATAAAATATATTCATAAGTGTTATTTTGTTCTGAGAGTTGTCACTTCCTACTTGATGTGGTGAAGACAAATGGTACAGTTGTGGACAACAGCGTAATCTGTAGCAACTCAATAACTGTTTTAATGTGGCTTAACATGAGAGGAAACAACACAGAAAGCCTCCTTCTTTTTAAGTGTTTGACCTGTTTGAATGTTTGGAGAACTATATTCTTTAGCCTAAAGTATAAGAAGAATTGAAGCACACACAAAAATCTGACTACACATAATCAATGCAAGAGCATTAGATTTAGATAGAGTATTTTCAGGATTATAGACACCCTCTGGCTTAATCCCTGTGCCAAAAAGGATGATTTGTGAATTAGTGTGTCATTAGGATATTTAAGTAAGTCTGTAGCCCTTAGCAAAAGAACAGCCACAGCTGAATCATCCATTTGCTTTCAGACCTTTCTATACATTGAGGACTTTAGCTGGCAGAGTGTTATCCCAATGATATCACATTATTTATTCAACCACTATTACATCACCAGAGAGAAAGTAAAGGGATACATTTTGCACACAAACCTTTGTGTTAAGCTTTTTTTTTTTTTTTGCCACATTACAGTCCCTTGTTTTAATGTAAAAAGGGCTATGAAATAATTCCATTTATCCATGTTCCCATTTTACAGACTCCTTCAGGAGTTGGTTTATTCAAATAAAAAATTCAAGTCTGATCTTCCCATAATTGTATTATGTTTGAACTATTTTCAAGAGGTTTACTTCCTTTATGTGTTATGAATAATTCCAGTGTTCAGAGACTTTGCAGCTGTTCAAACTGCAGCTCATCTGCAAGTAGCTTTGCCAAAATTTATACACACCCTTATGCATGCATGTGCACAAACACATACACAAACTCTCAACAAGCAGAGTGGTAAAATATGGGAAATCTAAGCAATATTAAAAACTATTCCTAGGGAAAAATGCTTTTTTGTGTTTGGCATGCCAAGTTAAGAAATTTGGCATTTTAAAGAAACAATGAATCCAGAAGTAAAAAAAAAAAAGAAAAAGAAACAACAAAAAAATCTGAGCACTTAAAAGGTTACTGCTGCTGGACTGATTTCTGCAAGACTTGCTCTCTATCAGCATCCTCCTTTCCAATGCCTCCAAATCTAACTTGAACCAACACTTCCCCCACTAGTACGGAGGTTGTGGAATAGCCCCATTAATACGGGCAAAGCAGCAGAATGGGAAAGGCAGAAGTAGGTGTACTGTCTAAAGAAGACTTCAGCAGTTTAGAGCCAATAACAAAAGCCCCAGTCCCTAAGTCAAGCACTTCCTTGACTGCACTTTGCTTTTTCTATGAGAGTTTCCTGCAGCTCATGCCTACATTTCTCCTTTTCAATCCTTTTTACAACCATAATTTTTCCTTTTTCATTCTGTCCCTTGTTGTTCTTACATGGAAATGGCTTTTCATTCCTGCTATCTCCCCAACTATCCTCATGTCATCTGCACGTAAATAATGCAACCTAACAAGGATGTAAAGCCTGACTAAATTAAATTTAAAATAACGAAGACTACAAACTCAGAAAGTGAAATCAGAAAACCTGTCCAAAAGCAAAGTTCAGCAATGGAATTTCAGTTTAAATTTTATTCCCTCTTATATTTTTTAGAAACTAAGCCTGAGTACAGAGTAATGCCTCACGAACCTCTGACTGCAGAACAAGTTCTCCCCAGCTCACAGTAGCTTAATGATTCATATGGGTAAAAAATTTGCAACTGTCTAATAAAAATACTAATCCATTGATGCTAATGCTGTGCTATCATTGTAAAACGATCAGCTTGGGAGAAGCTAGAGTGTTTCACTAAATTCTATTGGAAGCCTCAGCAGAAGAACAATTTTTAGTTTGTGAGCTACAAGTTGAATCTGCAATCTTGACTTCTCTGTAATTAAGGAGGAAGCTAATAACTTGTAACTGATTCTTTGCTACCATGTGCCTTTTGAACCCTTGATAATAGTTATTATTTAGAAACAGACCTTACTATTTGCATTCTTAACTGAAATTTATGTTGATAGGAAATGTTGACAATTATCCCCTTTGCCATTTACAATAGATTGTTTTTAAATAATGTTAAAGAATAAACAACATAAAAAATATCCTTTTTTTTGAGTGACCTCATAGTCTTGTTCCAGACAAAACCACCTTTTCATAAAGTCTACACATTGTCCAGCACAAAAAAATTCAAAACCTGGTTGAAGCCTTTGTGTGCTCTAACAGTGTCAAAAAGAAACTGCAATAATAGTCAGTAAAATGAAAAAATTAAGTTCTGTGTGATTCACTCTTTGAAAGGAAATTTGTACCTTGAACTTCAATAAAGGAGAAGTATTCAGTGTACGAATCAATCTCTGGCCTGAGGGAAAGAGAAAGTAACTCATCAGAGAATCCTCGTACTCAGGCTAAAAACTCAGGAGTTTCTCAAATGGAGTTCCTTAAATACAGGTTGCTTCGCCTGCACAGGGAAAGCAAGACATTTAAATGCCACACTTTCATACCACCATCTGTCACAAGGCCAGTAAAGAAGTGTCCAACTAAATTATGTTAACAATTTCTGAATGATCTTTAGCAGATGCATGTTTTACTTTGTGGAGGTGTTGAGGGCATAAATAGTAAGTAAAATCCTGCTCCTCTTTCTTTCATAAATAGCTCTATTTTAAGGCAAAAGAGTGATTCACTTTCTATTACTGCGTTGAACTATGCAAATTGATTCAGTTTTGTGACTTTCCTTCTCCTGCTACTTTACACAGGCTTGCACATATTTACATTCTACAAAATTTTTAAAAACACATAGAGTGTGGAAGATAACATACAACACGTGAGGTTTGTTTTTATTTTATCTCTTAGGAGGCTACTGCTAATTCATTTTCATAGGTCACTGCCTTTAAACTCCGTAATTGTTCGGCACCGTGACTGCATTACATCACCTTATTACAATAGTACCTAGCAAAGAAATTAAGATCTGAGCTGTTAAAAGAAGTAGTAAAATACAAGGTGCCATGAAAACTAAGCAAGTTAAATATGCAGACCATAGAGGCCACTCACCCATCCATTTTAATGGCACAACAACAGGGACCAGGATTATTATAGTATCATTCTGGTACACAGTGTTTTCAATCACACTTTTCTGACCCAGATATTTTCAGTGTGGCTCTTAATGGGGAAGGCTCATGGAAACAGCCAGAAGAGGTCCTCATTCATACAGTGATGTCATGTTAATTTTAGTGCTTTTCAAATTCAGATGCAGTTGTTCTGACAGACAGCTTCTCGGGAGTTCAGGAAAGGAAGGTGGAGCAAAACAGGGTGACAGCCTGTTTCTATGTCAGGGGATATTTGGGAACTTTGAAAACTTTCCTGACAGGTAGTATTTGATATGAAAAGATCACAGGGATGAGTAAAATTGTCCACTACAGGGAACTATCTTAATTGCTCCCTGTTCTTGAATGCTGAAGACTGCACAGGACTGAAGAACTTCTGTCACAAGAGGTTGCCTCTCGTCTCCTTGCCACATTCACATGGCGCTGTCAGCAAGACGGAGAGTCCACAAAGGCAAGGCACAAGACCCTACTCAGGAACAGCAAACACAGAGAAATGCACCTGAGCAAAGCATCCTTGACTCTGTGCAGCAATAGGCTCTGAAGTTACAATTGCTGGATATGAAAGAGCATCAAGTCATTATAGATAAGGGGTGGGGATAAAAAACAAACCAGGTATTCTAGAGGGTGCATATTTTGCATACTGAGTGTAATTCCACTTATTCCATCTTGAAAAGCACAACAGTGAGAAAAGGGTCACAAAAATTATCAGAAATGGACAAAACAGTTTGTGTGAACAGAGAATAAAATAATATTCTCTAAGAAAGACACTCAGATTGATAAAATCTATGTATAAAGCCTGGTGAGAAATTATTCCTTATTTGTATCTCCTATATTATGCATCAGGTTTAAAGAAAAAAAAAAAAAAAAGAAAAGGAAAAAATCACTTAATCTTAATTACAAAAATACATCCTTCAAGGCTGTTTGATAATGATCCTTTGATATCAGTTCAAGTAGGCCCTGACAGCTGTTTGCTGGAGCCTGAAGGGACACAGTATTCAGTTCTTATCTTCGACTTCTTGCCAAGCAACTTCACCAAAGTGTCAGGATAGTAGACTAGAAAAACCTGTGGTCTGACCCAGTACAACAGTTTCTCTTCTATAGAGAGCAACCCACCCCATATCTGTTGACAGAATAGCTAAATAGCTATAAATTTAGTAGAACCTGAATGGAACATCTCTGTCATTTCCCATTACCTACAAAATAATAAATAAAAAGACAGAAAATAAACAGAGCATGAAGTACTGAGGTGGGTGAGGGAGAGGGAAAGGACAATAAAACTGTAACTTTTTTTGAAGATATTTTAGGTACTGATTTTGTTCAGCAAGTTTGGAGCCCTGCAACCTTCTGCCAAATGAAATCTGACAGCGAGAGGGAAAAAAACAATAGCATTCCTCAGGGTTTTCTATGGATTTTTCAGCATCCAGACTTATTTCCACTAATGACTAGCTGATTATTCATACTGCTTAAAATCATAGTAAGAGAAGGAGTTCCATTATTATTTGAAAGGAAGACTACTTACCTATGCACACTGCATCAAGAGGGGGGAGGCCTGATTTCAAGCTTATTTCACAACATTACTGGTGTTAATTAATAACATCTGAGCCCCCAAATAATGATCCATGCTGCCAGACACTTGCATCTGTTTATAAACATAACTGCTAGAATATATTCATGTATCGTACAGGCACATACTGTCTGAATACATGGTATAGTTCAATAACAGAAGAAAACACAGTTAAAAAAAAAAGCTGAAAAGAGATCAAAGCTGAAGAAAACCTCCCTTTTAGGTACATAACTCCAACAGACTCTCTCCAGCTGGGGGAAAAAAAAAAAGGTAACAACAAAAAAAAAACCCAACCTGAGATCTGTAACTTTGGTATATTTCTCAATACCTGAATATATAAAAGAACAATATTTTTCTGGTTATCATTTCCTCAGATTCATTTTATAAAATCCATTCTGCTTTTCTTCCTTTACTGAAAATATAGCAGTCCAAAACCTACCTATTTCAATTATTTGGTTATCTGTTTTTTCAATTGCTTACTCAATTTTTGCTGCACTATATTTAGAGAACATCACTGAAATAAGAATTTTTATCTGCCCTTTGGCTCATGCTGAGCTCTTTTTTAATTATTTCAAGGAATTTTTCTCACCATTGAAAACAAATTCATGTTTCTCATCTTCCACATCTAATTTTCTTCATAATTCTTCACAAGATTCTGGTTTTCTCTTACTGCTGACATGCCACAAGATAGCAGATTCAGAGAAGACTTTTTCCCATGAGTCACTACTCTCTTGCCAAAGTCCTGTATGAAAATTGAGGGCAATTTCCTGCAGAGCTCCCCTGACAGGTGGGCTCATTTGAAACTTGAACTGTTAATGATGTCTTTCTGTCAGCCACTCAACTGTTTATTCATTTAAGTTTCTGCAAATCCTTACAAGTGTTCAAGCGGGAATATAAAGGAATTTTGTTCCTTGTAAGGACACTAATGAAAACTACAAACACCTCCTCTCACATTCGTAGGAAGACTTGGTTACACCTGAGACCTAGCATTACTTGTCTGGAATTCTCTAAAGCCATTTTTATAGACAAAAACGGATTTGGTATCAAATAAAACAAAACGAAACACACAATAAAATCAACAAATCAACCAACCAACAACAAAAATTAGTGTCCATTAATTTACTACAAAAACTTTAATAAAATGTATGCAATATTTAAAGTGCAATAGATGTAGAAAAACCCAATCTGATAGATTAAATCAGTCCCAAAATTTCTTTAAAATTAATTCCTTTATAGTAAAAAAACCTCAAAAAATTAAAAAGTCTGAATAACAACAACTAAACACTGAAAGTAATTTGAAAACAGAATGATATCATAAAGAGGGAAATAAGAAACTTGTGAGATTTCTTTCAAGCTGGCAAACTCAAGCTGCACGTTACTTAAAAGTTGCAATTCATGTTGTGCATTACATAAATGAACAAAAAGGCAATGACTGTGCTCTCCTTGGTACCCTATCAGATGCTTCCTCTGGTATTATTTTTACTCTATAGTAGATCAGCACTTAGCTAGATGTTCAGCCCACAGGGTTTGGTAAAGAGACAGCTGTAGTCTATAGACACATGAGCTCATGCATCTTACATTTTAGTGATGAAGTATCTGAAACCAAAGCTTGAGTTTAGTAAAAACTAGAGGCAAGGATGAGCTTATAGCCATGCAGTCAATTTTACCTGTGCAACACAAAACAAGTATCAGTGAGGCAAGGAATATTTGCATTCTGAAAGAACAAGAAAATGACTTCCATACAAGAAAGAGTGCATAAGCATTTCAATAAATTACTGTCCCAGGTTTATATTTCAAGTTATAATTTTAAAAAAAAGGGGGAGGAAAGGATCTGAACATCACTTTCAGAGTCATATCTCTTCCCTAAAACCTCTGGAATTGTACTTTTAAAGCATCAAGATCAATTTAATCTTGCTGTGTTGTATTATGTATGTATTTGTTCAAGTAAAACAAAAAAAGGATTTAAAATCCAACTAATTGCTGTAAAAATTATCATCTGTAAGAGCTTTGAAATCTCATTTGGACAAGACACTCGTTCTTTGCAAAGAAACAGCATATTGTGAAAAGAAGGAAAGCAAGGAAATGCAAAAGCTGTGTAATACTATTTCCCTTTGGTACTGGATGTTTTTTGCTATCATCTTAAATTTCATCACATTTTTCTAAATCTACTGTGTACAGTGAGAAACCATGCTGGTCATAAAGACAAAAACACAGTTGCACATTGATATGTGCTCAGTTACTACAAGGATATTTCACCCACTGGAACAAATATGTATCTTATTTGCATTCAGGAAGAGCAGCTGTTTCTCATGCATCTTGAGAACTACTTCTAATTCTGATAGTACTACATTACAACTTAATATATATGCGTTTTATTCTTCAAACAAAAATAGCTACCAAAAATATTTGAATTATGAGACACTACTTACGGCACAGAAACTATGTTTAAAGAGTCACTGAGCGGGTGAGTGTGTTATTTTAGTTAATATTCTGTTTCTAGCTGGTGTCAGTATTGAAGTACTCAATATAATTTTTCATTTTAGTTTTTTAAGACATATATTAATGAAGAAGTGTGTCCTACTGCCTTGCCATGACAGCTTTGGTACACCAGGTATAGTACAAAAAAGACAGTCAGTGGTTCACACTACTTTGGAAGCCCATGCTTGTTCTTCAAAACCAAAGAAATTAGTTACGTTTTTCATGTCAGGCAAAGGCTGCCCTGGTGTCTAGAATCACACCATCTGCTTTCCATACCACTGCTCAAAAAGATTTCTGGAATAACATACTGATTTCTTCATCGAGGTAACACAGATTTAAGTCTTGACCAGATCTGGGTCTTTTTTCACCAAGGGCTGCTAAAATCAATTAGGAGCAAAATTGGAAAGACATATGGTAGGGGGGAAAAAAATCCTCAAATTCTTCAGCATTTGTTAAAACTTTTACTTTGAGCTCTCGGGTTCACAGATTGTATTAACTCCCAAGAAGGGATCCTCTTTAAACTGTCCTCAGCAGATATTAGTCTTGCTGTTCTTAAATGCCATTGCTAATACAGATTCTACAGCCTCCCCCATCAAATCTATGCCTGTACTTGGCTGTGCTCTCTAACACACAGTATTTCCCCATGTCTAAAAATTTTCTAGGCCACAGGCATCTCTAATTACTCCTGACTGGGTTCTCTGCCGCTTGCCCAGGCCTTGTCCAAAGTGCATCACCCCAGCTTAGGTGACATAAAGCCTGAGTAAAAACCTTGTGAAAAGATAAAGCATTTGAACTACGTATGATGCATTTTTATGCCCACCAGTACAACTCCTATTATGTTGTTATACAAGTTTTTCAATGTTATATGACATTGTGGGGAGTCCCAAAGACTTTCAAAAGATCAAAAACTCTAAGGCATCACAGGTTAGAGAAACCCCTGTCAAAAATAAGCAAGGTAGCAAACACTACCCCAGTCTGAGGAAGGGGACTGGATTAAATCCAGATCCTTCCACCCACTTAACCACTTTCTAGATGCTGAAGATCTGCTGTTAATTACATCCCCACCATTTAAAGTTATTGTATTCTCCCCTCATTACCTACATATATTCCCTATTTCATTTCTTAGACCACAGATGAAAATATTGCATATATCAAGACCCATGATCAACCCCTCTTGAACCTCACAATATCAGTTCTTTCAATTTGGTCATAAACTCCTGGTAACTACTGTGTCTGTGTTTTTCCCAATCAGTCACACATCTGCTTCATAGTAGATATCTCTAGGCTGCTTCTTTGGCTTTTGGAGACTGTCACCTGAGGCAATATCAAAAGCTTTATTAAAGACAGGCTATTTATAATTGTCTCTCTCTTCTCTATCCTGTGATGTCACAGGAGATAATCAGACAACTTTGGTATGATTTATTATTTTCAAGAGATGTTTGCAGTTCTTGATAAACAGGTCACTTATTTGTTTTCCTCTGGGCTCAGAAGTCGATCACTCAGTAATTTTCTGAGTACTTTTGCCCTCTTGCTTCTCTGCTTGTGTCCGCTTTTCTCTTAAAAACTATGATTATGGTTGTCCTATTCTATCTCCTGGAACCTTATCCACTCTCCATGACATCTTGAAGCACCAGGGACAGCCTTAGCTACCTCGTTAAGTATTCCAGGGTGAGTTTCATCAGGCCCTGCCAATTCATAAGCATCTCTAACCTGTTTTTTCTGAAGCTAGTTAGAGCACTTACCCATCTGTCACCAATGTTCATTGTGTTAGCCATCTGGCCACATTTATCCTGGTTAGTGAAATTGAACCAAAAAGGCACTTAAACACTCCAGTTTTCCCAATATCCAATCACAGTTTCATCTTCTCACTGGGATTTGTTCAGTACTTGCTTTTCCTAGCAATGCAATTTTAAATTTTTTTTTTGTTATCTTTATTTCTCATGTTTGCACTGACTCCAGTGAGCCTTGGCGTTTTCTGTTTTGTTTCTCTGTGCCACAGTAATAATCTTTTTTGCTTTTTTCTTTTTTCTTTTTTTTTTTTTTGTGAGCAAAATAACTCAATCCTTTTGTATTAAATAGTAATCCAAATACAATAAAGAGAATAAAAGGATTTTTTGAGAGATAGATAACCCCCAAACAATGTTTTTAGTAAAACAAGTTAAATAAAGAGTCCAAGTTAACATAAAAATCTTTTTCTGGTCTTTTTGTTTGCTTTCCAAAAAATAAACAAATAAACAACAAACAGTGAGAGAAATACCAGGAATTCCCAATGGAGCTTTTTTACAAAGAACAACAATGTGTTTTGGACTGTGAACCTGAGTTACAAGTTGTTCATCTATCTCCAGTGCTACGGGTAACCCTCAGTCCCAGTGCCCAGAGGTTACTAACACAAGGGAAACAGTACATCTTCAGAAAAAAGAAAACTGTAAACCAGTCCATAAAAACTTCTCTCATACAATCAAGTCAGCTACTGCTTGCTTAGACTAAAAGCAAGGAGCCTTTTCTCTAAGTTTGGAATTTTTTTTTTTTATTAATATTTGGAATCTGTAGTTTACAGATATATTCTTCAGTGCCACCACACAAACAGCTAAGCCTGATGAGATGACATTGGAAGTAAGATTTTGCAACACTGTAGCTTTGATCATATTCAATTTGTCAGCAAAGAGCATGAGGAAGAAGAGTAACACCTCAAAAAACAATATAAGACACTTTACAGATAGTAATTAAGGGCCAGTAATTCCTCAGCATTTGAAGGGAAAGTAGGCTTATATATAGTCAGTAAGAAGACATGAAGAAGGCCTTGTGCCCTTACTGTGGGAAGATAAGCAGACTAAAGGAAGAATCAGAGGATTAGGAAACTTCTTAAAGTTTGCTGAGCGCGTAAATTTGTTGGATCCCAAATCATAATCTTAGGTCTAATATTAAGTATTAGCTGAAGTAGATTTTGTTTTCCTTTGCATCGTAAGACTCCTGAAATCTTCTAACCATGACTGAACACCTCTAAAACATCTGGTTTTGTTTGCCCACAAGCTATTTTTTTGATACCAGTCATCCCCTGGACTGAAATCAATCAACCTTTAAAACTATAGGTTCAGAAGATGTATTACTTTTTTTTTTTCTAAAGTTTGTAATTCAAATGCACTTTTGATGTGGAAACATACTGAAAGCAATGTGCTTTTATCAATGACAGCATACTTAACAAAAGACATAGATAAGTTTCTTCTCTAATATTAGTAAGACTTTATTCAAAGGAAATTCAGAGGCAAATTCATGCAGTTTTTCAGATCCACTTATATTTTCCTTTCCACTGAATAACAATGTACTTCCCTCACAGCTTCACAAGAATCCTCCTTTGAGTCTTGCTGCTTCTCTGGATGCAAATTCGAGGTTATAATGAACCAAAAGGCTTTTTAAAGGTCTTAAATAAAATGTCATCACTGTGGGCAGCTCATGGCTTAAAATCCAGCACGCGACACATGCCCTAGGAGTTTTGCCTCAGATGAAGGTCAGTCCTCACCTGTGATCTGTACTTGAACTTCATTGCAGTCAGACCAGGTACTGCCTGATCTGGACAACTAACTTCACTATATAACTCTTTCATTGCCAGGAACCCTGGCAATTGGTGGACCTCTCAGGTGGCCCTAGTCACCAGATCTGGACCTGCTCTGCACTTCTGGTCTGGATAGCATGTGATGGCACCAGGTAGGTCATTGCTCTGACTCCTTACTGTCACCCTCCACTCCCAATTCCCTTTCCTCACGGAACATCCTGCTCTCTGACATTAAGCCAAAAAAAATCCTGAAAGCATAGTGTGAGCATTTGATGGTAGAAACTGGTGATAACTGAAAGAAGGTCAGAAATAGGCAAAATAGGCAGCCTTCTGGGGCAACAAAGCACGAGAATGTGCACATACCTCATGAAGCAGCCTGGCTTCTCTGTTTGGCCTAGCCCAAGAACAGCAAGCACAGCTGAGAGTTGCTTCACAAGTAAACATAGGGGCAGATCACCAGCAAAATTACTTAAGCAGAGAAAAAAAAGAGGAAAGGAAAGTGTAGATTTACCCAATAGTAAAACTAGATTTGTGCCAGTACAGCAAAAAGGACGTACATCTCCCAGGCAAAGCTATGTGAGTCTCCTCACTTATTTGTCTCTAAAACATGAGAGAACACAACAGATGTATGTTACATTGAATAAGTAATATACACATTTAAATCATATTTCTTTGTGTGATGCAGAAGGGAAAAGTCTCCTTTTCTCACTAGAGGGTGCAGCAGATGGTGAGGCTTACTGTACTTGGTAAGGTCCATTAAAGGAATCGAGTCTGCTGAGTGATTCTTCGATAGAACATGCCTCTTAAGGTGTACCTAGGAGTTTTTCCTATGATTTAGAAAACATTCTTTTGTACAGTAATACACTGTAACAATCATTATTCTCATTCCTACTGAATGTTTTTCCGCCTGGCACCAGGAACATTATTCTAATTATAACACCCGGAGGCACCAAACTATATATATATGGCCAGACACAGTCTCTGTCAGTACCCAAAATAGCTTGTAATCCAAGTAAAAGAAAGAGACATTATAATCACTGCCCATATCAAAAACAAGGGCAACGAGGTTGTATCTTGTTAATATGGCAACGTAGAGCTATAGAGAAGCTGGGCCATAAATTCAGATATCACACTGCCTGAGCCAAATACAAGCAAATTTCTCAAACACTAGCAACTTAGCCTTTCAAGCTTCATTTCAAGCTACTGTACTTTGATAAATCACCTCTGAAAAATGGCCATACCCTTCCTTCAGAAGTTTCTCTTTTGTTCCTTTTTGGTTTGGTTGGGGTTTTTTTAGGATTTTTTTTTTGTTTTTATTAATGTCATATATTCTTTCAGCTCTGGGAGATTATGAAGAGGTACGCAGAGATGTAAAATGAATGGTGGTTTCTTCCTCCCGTGTTTGCTGCTTCAGATACATAAGAATTCATGTCATGGGGTGAAAAATAATGATTCCCCTCTGTATGTGAGGGACCCAGTTTACTAGGGTTTGACATAAATGAAGAATTTTCGATATTCCCTATGTAGCTGTCATATAAGTTCATAGTATTTCTCAGGGGTGACGGACACTAGAAATAAAGATTAACCTTTCCCCTTTAATCTAGTCATCAGAGCACTCTGTTAACAGCTTTTTACTTCATAATGGAAGAGGAAAAGCAATTCGACCCTCCCTCAAAGGGTATATGAGATATACCAAACATAGCTACCACTCAGTGGGTTCAAAGCAGTACTCGTTCACTTTGCAGTAGAGAACGTTTGTTCAAAACACAAATTCCTTGCTTGTATTTGCTTCTCCCCAAGTCATACATCTCCTACATAAGAACTGCACATCATATCATATGCCCAAAAGCACATTGGCACTTCTGGGCACTTTGCCAGCCTCAGCACCAGCTCCTGGGGCACAGGTGTTGGTCTTTTTTTTTTGCCACCTTTCCAGAAACAGACCCAGTGCAGATGCATTTCTCACCTGGCCAATGGAGTCCACACAGGACTAGAGAATGGACATTTGTGGTTGGTGTACACATCTCCTGCAAAGGGCCTGAACACGAACTTAACAGGCCACAGAAAGATGTGTGTGATTATCTGCAAGAGAACCACTGTAGACGCCCATACAAAGTAGAGTAATGCACAAGATAATGTCCTTGCTACAATAATTCAAAATGTGTCATAGATTCACATGCCAAATATGTGATGACTATTTCAGCTATGTAAATACAGGACACTACAGACATATGCATGTGTCAAATGGTCACAAAGCACATATATAATGCAACAAAATAGAATAACCTCTGGTAAAAAAAGGATTTCTAGGATAAATATTGGCATTATTGTTACAGTGATTTTTTGGAAAGGATCATGCCATTGTTGGATTTTTTTGCTGCCTGAATAAGGCTCATAAGTGGTAATTCTGAAACTGGGCTGGATTTATTGGCTATGTGTTAATGTTTAAAAGAAAAGCCAAAACCTATTGAATGATTTTTCAAACTAATGAAATTGAAAGGTTTGTGATCTAAAACGGCTGAAAATGTAAACAGTAAATACACATCTATATCAGCTGTACAATTGCTTAAACCAATATTACACTGTGTGCTATCTAGTTCGCTCTGGGATAATTCAGGAAGTATTCCTTATAAAAGGAATTTCCTCACCTACCTTGCCTATAATTCTGGTTGAGTTTCTGTATTTTCCATATTTCTGCTGATTTTTAGACTGCTGTCTCTCCAGAGAAACAGCCAAACATAGAGGGTAGGGGAATGACCACAACCACAGTCAGAACTATAAAGGAATTGTAATAAACTCCTCACTCAGAAAAGCACCTCTGAAAAACAGACCAACAAACCAAAGAAGCAGATCCTTCTTCATAAAGAACTTGCATCAAAAGTTAAAGAAAAGAGGGGGAGATGAGGAGGGTTGTATTATTTGTTGTTTACCTCTCTGTACAAAAAAGCCATCTTCTTTATTGAGATTTTCCTACACAGTGATATGCTTCCATAAAAAGAAGTCTGATTGCTACTTTTTCAAAGTAAAGGTGGACTACAGGCAGTCTTAGAAGTTGAGATTTTGCAGACAGTCCCAATGTCTGCTTTGAGCAAGGTACCCAGGGCCAGGAACCTTATGCTCATCTCTTCAAAGTCCTTTATGTGACCTTAAGCAAATATCAATCATCTCAGCCACACAGCAGGTGGGAGGTACTGGGAGATTAACATATGATTAGGGTACTAAAAGTACAAGCAAAACTACAGTATCATATGAAAGTATGCCTGTATACTACCAGACAACACTTAGTGGCTATGTTTCCTTCTCTGGGTTTTATGTTCATTGCTTTGCTTTGAGTCTACACATTGGAAAAAGATCTCTTAAATACAAAGAGAGACATAAACCAGCACATTTTTGTTTTCAATAGTCTTGGTCTTGTACACTGAACAGTAAATTTTTAATCTAATGCTGATGTAAAATGGGCAGGTTCAAACATTACATGGTAGCCAGGAATTTCAGAATACTACCAATGCTCATTTTTGAACCTTTCATGCACTTCTTCCCTTTGGCTTTTGATCATACCATTTAACATTCAAAACACTGGGATTTAGAGGAGAGGGGAGGTTCTTTGGGAGTTCAAAGATTTTTAAATGTACCAAACAAAAAAACTTAAAATTCAAGTGCAATTCAAGTTGCAAGCTCCTTAACGTAAGACTATAAAAGTGGCTGTGTTTGGTAAGACCGTAGGTTCATTTAAGCCATGGTGCTTTTTCCCACAAGTCACATATGAGAGTACTTAACGAAGGACATAAAAGCAGGCTAAGTATTTCCAGTTTTTCCCACCCAACCAAATTTTTCTCAGAAGGGTGCTGAGTCAGCTGGGGTTTCTACAGTTGCAGTAATTCTCCATGGATTTCCCTTCCATGAGGTTCTCCAGTCTCCCCTGGTACACAAAAAAGCCTCTGGTGTCCTCAATAACAAAACAGTTCTCTTGGCTTCTGTGTGAAAAACAAACTCCTGGTGTTTGTCTTGATTGTGACTCCTACAACCACCAGATCACAGCCTCTTGTTCCCGGTCTGGAAAGAGATAATGAGCAGCAGATTCTTCTCTGCCCTCTCCACACGCTCCGTGCTTCATAGACCTTTGCCACAAGTGACCCATGTATTTATACTGAATCATAATAATAATAATGCTCTCACTTTTAGTTTCTGCTCCTTTCCTCTATTTTTTGAAAATCTGAATTGCTTTTTGACTGATACGAAGCATGAGTTCATGTTTGCATGGAAACATGAGTCATAACCTCAAGATTTCACTCCTGGGTGATGATGGGAGCTCAGAGCCCATCTTTTCACATGCAAAGTTAAGTTTGTTTTTCCCATATGCATGACTTCATATTTATCAATTTTCGGTTTCAGCTGCCTCATTTAATCAGTGTTCTGCTTTGTGTGAGCTATCCATTACTGTCTTCCAGAATACTCTTGTTTACTGCTGTAATTGTTTTTTTGTATTTAAAAGAAACATAATTTGTTTTTCAATAATAATTGCACTAGCAGTTTTCACAATACATTATTAATTCAATTACAGAAAAAGAAACAACACTTTTTATTTTGAATTAGAATACTGCATTTGCTGGGAAACAGAAACATCCTTAGAGCCAAGTTCCAAAAGGTGCAAAAATTGCTAATGTTGTCTTCACGGTCGTAGATAAGAAAATGCCACATGCATTTTGACACTGTATTTTAGTTTGGAAACTTATATATTTTCTGAGACTCTTTTTAGGCAACAGCTACCTGGGAGATGAACAAGATACAACTGATACTCCATTATCTGATACAGAATTAACTTGCAATAAGCAGTTAATCAGGAATAAGTTTATGTAAACATTAAATAATACTAATATTTACTTTATCAGGTTTTAGACTAAAGTTGAAAGTGGAAGTTTTCTTTCTGAATTGTTCCTATTCAAAAATATAAGAAAATTTCATCACAGTAATGTTTATACTTAAAAATGCAACAAATACAATTATCTATATCAAAATAAGCCTGTTATTTTATCTCATTTAGTCATTTAATAATACTTATTTTTCTTGAACTATACAAACTTGTAGACAGTAAATAAAAAGATAAAGAAGGTTTAGACAGAAAACAGAGTGGGCAGAATTTCAACCAGCACCAAGATAATTACTGAGCTGTTGTTTTTACAAAGCTGTATTTGTAGATGCGAATTAAATCTTCTGGTGCTAATACTCACATGTATTTTAAATATATAAAAAACAGATTTCATTATTCCAAGGAAGTGAGACATTAATCCAACCCTGCCTGGGTGTCGTCTTCAAAAGAACAGTAGTAAGTTAACGAGATATTTCTCCATTTACTTCAGTTGAGCTACAGTTCCACTCAAGACTGAAAAGTCTGGAAATTTTAATCTGCCACTTTTTATTAAATACAAGTAAAACTGCAATTGTAAGAAACTTCTCTCTGAGCTGTGCTGTAGCAAGTAGAGAACACATACTCATGTCCTAATGGTAGATTCCACCTGGCACTCCTGAACAGAAGACTTCTCTTTGAATCTCCTTTTGACAAAGAAACTTCAGAGATGTACTCACATCTGGAATTAAGTCACAAGGGTCTAACTTCCACGTGAAAGGAGATTACATAAACTCTGTAAGCCAGCTTTGCTATTCATTCCTTGTTTGCAAATGGGCATATAGAATAATAGCACTACAAACTAGTGTATAATAAAGGAAACAAAAAAGCATTTGGCTTCAAGAACCAGAGAAATCTTTCATCAGGTTGATTAATCTATTAGAGTAAACAGAAAGAGAGTGTAAACAAAGTATCTTTTCATAAAGATTTTGATGAAAGTGCTTTAAATTAACACAGGTCTATCACATAGCTGCATTCCCAGATAGTTATGGAGGTAATTGATATCAGGAATTGTATCTCAGAATTTATACTGACAGTTTATATGAAAGTTGGTTTAACAGGAAGCAAGATTATTTTCAAAGGAGCTACTTATTTTGTTGAATATTAAACCTCAGAGAAGAATTCTTTACTGTCAACCTTCGGAAGAGATGTGGAGATCAGTTCTACTGAGCTGCTGCTGTTACCTCCAGAATGCAATGGAGTTCTTACTGAAGAGATCATAATCAGTCCTGAATAACATCTCTTTACCTGTGGTTAGGAAAACCAGAAAGAAGAAGCTATAAGAAAATTCTCCTCCCTTAGAAGAAAAGCCAAGAATAGCCTTATATGTCTGTATAACCAGATATGGAGCATCACACATTCAGTTCCTGTACTTTAATAAGAAGATGAGGAGGCTGCAGGCCTAAAGACAAGTGCTTGACATAGTCATATTAATGGGAATGCTCTAAGATATCCTTATGAGAATATGTATGTCTACATAATAAATCCTGGCAGACAGGATCTCATTCAGCCCACACTCTATTACAAAAGAACCACAGACTTGGGCAGCCAAAAAGTCTCATTCATTGACCTCAGAGCTGGACAAACACGGCCATAAGCTTGTGCTTCTTTCTCTTTGGACAATGCCACGAGTGACATCCCACAGCCGATGGCATACAACATAGCCATTCCCACTGAAGCAGGACACATTGTTTCTAAGGCTTTGGAATGTGGTACCAGACGTGGCTTGCTCTTTGCTCTTTCAGCACGCAGATGTCTACATCATGATCACCGAGACTTGTCTGCACCACAGGGGAGAGGACAAAGCATGGGTGCTCCTGAGGACATGTGTGAAGGAAGGAGACCATCTCCTCCCCAGACATGCAGACAACTCATACATGGATGTCGTTGTGCTCGGGTGAAGCAGGTTAGCTCAGATTAGTGACTTTCAAAAAGGCTTTTACTCCTTTCTAAATTTGTTGTGGACACATATGTTGTAGTAGTTAGGACGGCCACAAAATAAAAACTAGGCACCTTTATGATGATGGTCCGATAGTCAGCTTTATTGCTTCGTCTAGCTTAATAATTTCTCTTTCTCACCCATACTGCACTCACACTGCATACAGAACTTTAAATGCTTTTCTATTATCAGCTCCCTATCTATAATTTATTACTAGCCTTCACACCTAATTGGATGTTCATTCCGTGTTTACATTCTTTTCTCATTGGTCAGTTCTGGCACCTTTTCAAGTCTTTCACGGTCCCTGTGAATTTTCTCAGGGAAACGGCTTCAAAATGTCTAAGTCAAAATCCTTCACCTCTGTTTCCTTCATCAGGAGTTCTGCAGAACCACCACCTACCCCAATACACATAATTGCCAGTTAATCATGGAGCAAACATAGCAAGATGGTAGGATGAGCTTTTTGATTTGTGAATGTGCCTGTCAAACTCTAATAAAGCCATTTAATCCTTGAAAAGAAAGAGAATTGGGACCATGAAGTCATGCTGACTCTGAAAACAGATCCTCAACATTGAAAACATCCTGTGAAGTCAAACATCTTTGACTTGTCAGAGTCAGTTTGGATTTATATGTGGCTTCAAACTGTTCCCCAAAGAAGTCAGTAGAAAGACCACAGCTACATTCAACTAAGATTTACTGAGAGTAAATGATCAAAGGAGAGGGAGAGGGAAAAGGAGTTTGGGGAAATGCATTCAAAGACGCTGTCAGACCCCTGCATGGGCCAAGGGCTCCCCAGGGGCCATGGGGGTTTACTTGTGTCCATCCAATGACAGGTCCTGGCAGCCAAGGCCCATCCCACCACCTCAGCCAGGAACAAGGCAGCCAGAGGGCACCAGAGAAGCCCCAGTCCCAGCATCAGGCACCTGCCTGGGGCCAGGGACAGACTGGGATGTGGGCTTAAGGGTGGTCCTGATTCAGGAGGCACAAGGCTGAGCAAGGTAGAGCTGTGAGGAGTGGAAGATCAGCCCTTCTGTGGCATCACCGGAACAGGGGCTGATGACCCCTGGGGGCTCACATGGGGTCCTGGGCTGTGGGTGAGGTGGGGAGGCTCCAGATCGATGAACATGGACAGGCAGGGCTGTCAGCGTCACAGGGACACAGCAGACAAAGCATGCAATATCCTGGACAACTGCCTACTCTGGGTGCCTATATATGTTCTCTGTCTTCCAAACTTGTGTAAACTGCTCACACTCTGTCCATTTCAGGTTGGGGGCTGCATCAGTCATTGCCACATTCAAATCTCTCCTCTTCAGCTCTGCACCGATTCACCTCATCCCTTTCCATGTTTCAATCATCCCTCCTCATTCTCCGTAAGAGGTATAAAACCTGCTTCAGGATACACGGGAACAGCTTCTGAAGATTCCAGCTTCATTCTGTTCTACGCTGCAATAATGCCCATGCTCTCCCTTATTGCTACTTCCAGCTAACTGAGTTATATGAAAGTGTGATAGACCACCTTCAGATGTTCTGCTCAGCTTTACATAACAGAATAGATCACTTTTCCCCAGGGCAAGTTTATTTATTATCAGTTGTGGTCATTTCCTCCTTCATTAGGCTCTAACTTTACGTGTAAAATAGTTCATATGTTTGTAAGCTTTTTAATGCACCATTTGGCCACCAGTGACAACCCTCAACAAGCCCCGTGAGACAAAAGGGCTTCAGATAGTGGTAACTTCTCCATAACAAGTAATTTCTTGCAGTGAAATTTTTGATTGTGCCATATCCTGCCAAAAGACACTTGGGAATGCCTTCCTCAATCCTTTTTAAAAAGCTAGAGACACTAACAACTTTGCCTAGCTAGGGCCAGGCTCTAGGACTGGTGAGCGTGAGGAGCCTGTGGCTAGCTACAACTGCTGGTGCACCCACAGGGCTTCATCTTCTGGCCTGCTGGGACCTACCCTGCCAAAATCCTCATGGCAGCTGGAGCATTAAAGCAATGCTTAAGCAAAAACAATAGCAGTGAAGCTGTGGCCTGTGTCGGGATCACTTGCTTCGCTTCCAGCTCAGGAAAAGGGATGTGTCCACTGATCCTTAAACAAGATGTACAAGCCTGGGAGTCTTCACTATCTATCTAGCCTGCCTTCCTACAAGAATTTTAGGGTCATTACACACAGTTGCTCTGTCAGCACAGTAAATCCCATACAGAACAGCAGATGACATTTTAAATACTCCAGAGATGCAGCAGACAAACTTTATGTGCATTATGAAATTTACTTCCTTTCCTGATGAACATTTTCCTAATGATGTGTTTGAAATGGAGATATAGCTTTATTTTACCAGGACAATTAAGCTGTATTTCCCAGGCAGTGATGCACTACAACAAAGAAAAAACCCAAAAGACCTCTCTTCTCCCTAGGTGCACTTTATAAATGATCCGTCACAGAGTTGCAGTCTTTTTTCAGAAATGCTCATATGTTCCTTTATCTCTTCTCAAGATGTGTTCTAAAGAGTTCAAGAAAGCACAAAGATGTTTGAGTCACATTAATATCCTGTGCTGTTTTGTAGCACATTCTGTGCAACGTTCCACAGATAGGATGTAACTGGAAACTCTGGCCTCCCACAGCCCTATGGGAAACGAAAAGAAAGCTTAGCAAAGCCTGAAAAAAAGTTTTTATTCTTGCCTTTAGAACATCCTTCTAAATTAAGAGCCTCTTAATTCAATTTTAATGCTGGAAGAACAAGATCTGCATTGTTCACATCTGCCCATTAAAGTAAATCAGAACATGTTCTGGGGGAAGAAGATGCAAATGACTGTCCTTCCTGTGCCTTCAGTTCTTCTACTCATTCATTACACACCTATCGAGGTTGAAAGAGACTCAGGCAAGTGAGTACCAGCAGCAGCTCTTTCACTGTGCTGGCACAGTGAAGCCACCAAGCCTTATCCCATACCTGAAACACTGGCCCTGTAACAGAATTGCAAGTAACCAGGTCGTGAAAGAGTATATAGCACAGCACACATAGGAGCAAAGAAAGACTGTGTAACATCCACTGCTATAGTTTGGGAAACACTTTTCCACAGAGAAATGTAGTACAAGGATTCTTGGGGCACTGCTGAGCTAAGCCAGAGTCCCCACATTCACTGTAGCTATGTTGTCCCCAGATGTGTATATCCTGCCGGGACACTCAGACGTCTCTGCACTTAGGGTCCATTAATTAAAAAAATTAAATGATGGGTTTTTTTCTGTCTGTTCAAGATGCATTGTTCACTCCTTTTCATTTACCTGCATAAATAAAAATTGTTTATGAGCAGGTAGTTAAAGTTATTTGAGTAAATCTAGATTGGGAGAGTAGGAAACTCTCTGTAAGACAGCAAAAATTCTGTGGCTCAATGTTCATGTCCCTTAATCTGAATATAGATTCCTGGAGAAGAGTGCTGTAACTTGATGCACCCTTTGCATTGCAAATTCCTTTTATAGTACCTTTGCAGTTAAAGGTAAAGCGACATAAATGAAAACTAAGCGGCATGCTAGAGAAACCAAAGATTGGTTTCTAGAATTTTCCCAGGGTTCACACAAATCTTGGATAAGATTTCCTTTTTCTGATGCAATGCATGTTCAATTGCAATTGCGTAGAAAAAAATTGCAGGCATAGACATAGGGGTATTACGTCAGACAGATTCCATTATTCTTTATCCTTGTGTCATAAGGACAGGCAACGTTTTCGTCTTGCTGACAGGAGGAAAGTGAGACTGTTGCGTGGCCACAACCACAACAGTCATTTTTGTCTATCCCTTGCCCTCAGTTCATTGCCTCTCAAGATATGATTTTAGCCCTTTGGTCACGCAGCCTACTTATTCAGATTTCCTCTCCTCACTTTTTGTGCTGTCATGTGTATACGTCAGACGTACATTCCTCACAAATCCATTGCACTGTTCAATCAGGCAAGGAAGAGAAAATGCCAGAACTCTTTGGGGAGATTTTGGGGATTGGTGAAAAAAAGGTCACAGGCACAGCAGAGGATCAGCGAAGAGCAGAGGATCAGCATGGAGCTTGTGGCATCAGCCCGAAATCAGATGCTTTGTCTCAGTGCTCATTCATCATACATAAAGATTCCTGAGCAAATGACATCACTCTGGAAAGACAGCAGAATCTGGGATTCTAAACATAACATAGCAGTGTCCTCTTTTTTTTTTTGTATTAAAATAATATTTACTATTGCCATCTTCCTTTTATTTACTTTCTTCTCCACATTGATGCTTGTGCAAAATCAGCATTGAACTATAAAGAATCTAATTTTTGACCCTATGGCAATGACCAGACACTATAACTGTGATAGAGGCATTTTATAAAAGCTCACTATAGCTACAAGGATTGTACAAAAAGTTCTTCTGATTGAAGAAAATGAAATGTAAATACATCTTTGTATTGCAAGTTCTTCAGTTCATGTTGAATTTCATATTTAAAGTGAAATATATTGCATATTGGTGTTATTCAAAATTTCTGGGGAAAAATAATTAGTAAAAATAATCATATTGAATATCAACTTAGAGTTTCCTTTTTTTTTTTTAAACTAAGATGTCCCAAAATCATTAAAAACCAATGTAGCAGTCTGTATTTTTGGTTCAGAATGATGTGCTTTACTATTTATCTTACAGTAAATTTGTTTATACTGAGTCATCAAACTATGTTTTGCTGTATAAGAAAAGATTTACTTCTGGGAGATATGAGAAAATTGACTTCTGCCTTACAAAGACATGAATTTATCTTGTATATCATGGTAAACTGTAAAATAAAATGTTATTCTGATACTAAAAATATGATGAACTTCTACTCATAAGCACACCGACCAAGAGAACATGATGGTCTTGCTCAAAAGAGCCATGCACACCTGCTCTAAAAATGTGAATTGAAAGAAACTATAAACAAACACTAATGCAGCTATATTATTAGCTTACCAGGCACTAAGCAGAGCTGGCTTCATGGCCATGAACTGTGGGGATGTGAAGGAAATGGAAAACAAATTTACTGGTTTTCAGCAGGAATACGTAGACTTGAAAAGAATTAACTATGCCAACTTCTTAGTAAGTTCTGCCATTAGGAAAAAAGGAATAGGTGAAAGGATCATTTCAAATAGAAGTGACAGACAGAGAGCTGTGCATAAAAAAGAGCAGATTTGTTAAAATTTTTAGCAAATTTTGAGAATAGAAGAGGAAAGGAACAGAAAAGAAACATTTTCACACAACAAGCATTTGCCAATTCTGCCTTCCCTAAACATTTGGAAGTCAAACTGCACCTTCAAAATATCCATTTAGAATCTTCCTTCATTTAACTTCAGTTCAATGTTTCTTCATTTATCTTCTTTCAGTCAAAGCCAGGGTTTCAGAAGTCTGGCTCCCACTGAGGAAAACCTATTTTATAAAAAGTTAATGCAATTAAAAACATTAACAGAATAATAACATTTTTTTAAAAAATCCTAGAAAAGCAACAGTTCAAAATTGTAGACAGCATCAGCCAGAAAGAAGCTGTCTGGCTTCCAGAATGGGGACAGGGACAGAGAAACAAATCCCAGTGACTAAGAAGAGCTCTCAGTAACATGTCCAGTGCGACCATGTCATCGGGTTAATTTTGATACTCCACCCTATCAGTGCCTCTATTCCTCGTAAATGCAGTGGTTGCAGATTTTTGAAAACAGTTATCTGAGCAATAAAATGGATGCTGAGGCTCTTCCAGGCATTTTGCTGCCAGGTCCGGACCATCCTGACTATCTTTTCCTCTTAAAAGCACGGGTGGAGTTCCCACCTTCACGCCCTCTCCCTTCCTCTCTCATTTACTATGTCTCTGTCCATAATGGCAATTCCTATAAAATATCTGGGACTTCTGTATGAGACAATATCCAGTCTTTCATTAGTTATAAATCCCCAAAGAGTTTTATAAAACTAACCATAAAAGTGTTGCCAGCACATCAAGGGAGGTGATCCTTTCCCTCGGTTTGTCACTGGTGAGGCCACAGCGGGAGAACGTGCCCAGTTCTGGGCTCTTCAGTAAGAGACATACATTAACATACCGAAAAGAGTTCAGCAAAAGGCCACAGGGATGACTGAGGGATTGGAGAGTCTTTCATTAGGAAAATCTGACAGAGCTGGGGCTTCTCAGCCTAGAGAAGAGAAAGCTTGGGGGGATTCCATTAGAGCATATTAACACCGAAGGGAGGGTGCAGAAAAGATGGAGCTCTTTCTAGTGGTGTCCAGTGACTGGGCAAGAGACAACTGGCACTAACTGAAACACAGGAAAACTGAACATCAGGAAAAATTTTGCTCCTGTGCGAGTGACTGAGCACTGATACAGGTTTCCCAGGGAGGTTGCAGAGTCACCATCTGTGAAGGAAAGCCTAAACTTGGTCCTGAGCAATTGGCACTAGGTGGTACGGCTTGAGGAGGGGGGTTGGGAAAGATGTTCTTCAGTGGTCCCTTCTACCTTCTGCAGTTCTTCTGTGAGAGATATTTCTAACAAATTAAAACATTTTTTTCAAGATGCTGTGTTTTTACCCAGCAAAAATAGAGGAAACATGTAGCAGGCTGTTCAAATGTGTTTCTTCATTGAAAAGTTTTTCTCTGAACAGAGTGTTATTTGGTGAAAGATGAAGTCCAAGGTTCAAAAAAGAATCCTCCCAATAAATTATTTTGAAGTGGAAATTTGTTTGGGAGTATATATCTTAGAAACTACAGCAGTCAGCAGTGGTACCTATTTAACAAAACAAAGCAAGAGGTATTAAAACCAATTAAAGTAACTAGAGGACTTTGCCCATTTAAAAAAGATCAAGTTACTAAACAAAAATTGAACGTGCCTCTTGTAATGTCTATTATCCCTTTGCACATCTCCAAAAATGAAAGATTTTACTGGAAAATCAACCCTGCCCTTTGATAGTGACTCATTACAGCATGCTGCAAAGTTCTGCTGCAAGAATGTGCTGCTATAATGTGACCTTCTTCCTATTAAATAATGCCAAGACTTAAGTAAGGTGCTTGTTCAGACTTCTAAATTAATCAAATCCAAGCACCTTTTCCTAATTCTGATATTATCTTACGAGAGAGAGAACTCATGCAACCAAGAACTCTACTGTAATAGTGCTCTGGGGTGTATTGTGATTCAGCCTCATTATTAGAGGACAAGGAATAGGCATGGCAAATGCAACTTGCATGGCAAATTCTGATATTTAAAAAAAAAATTCCAAATCAAATATCTGAAATCTTCTTGAAAACAAATTGAGCTGTTTCCTACAAGATAATAGCTGACCCTGCCACACACATATTGCTCCATCTAAGATTTTATTTAGTTCTTTTCTTAAATATCATCAAATGGCACCAGCTCACAGCCGCTGTGTGTAAGCTTTAAGTTTCACACCCTTTTTCCTCATGTGATTTCTATGGACTCTGTGCAGGTTATTTGATTTATGCCATCAAATATGAAATCTGAATCTGGAATAGTCCAAGCAATAACCTACTTCCTGCAAATACGGCTTTTCCAAACCAGTGAGTTAGCAACCCAAGTGCACATGTGGGGGAAAAAAACATTAAAGGAAAGAAAAAACCAAACTTTTTTGTTTATTTCTTTAAAAAAGAAGTCACATTACAAAAAATATCTTGTAAATTTTCTCAGTTGTGTGGGATCCTGATCACTAGAAAAGTTTTAAACTTATACAAAACTCTGCTCTTTATAGCTGTTGAAAAACAAAACTAAAACTGATCTTTCAACGTTGCATCCTATGATCTACGGTTTCATTGTCCCCCAGTAAAACTATTTTAAAAGCAAGGCTGTCTTTAGCAGGACAAATTCTAAACCATCATGTCAGGTTAACAGCAACCCCACCGGAATATCTGAAGAATTAAATAGAAATTTGTATGGAGTAGGTCGTTATTTCTTTCATGTAGGAATATCAAAACACACCTCACTGAAAGTTTCTCAAGATTACTTTCAAGTAAGATTTTAATATGATCCTGACTACAAATTGCCCTTCTGGGACTAAACTCCACTCCTGAAATCAGTTTGTTGAACTAACGCTTTCAGAATGTCTTAGAGAAACAAATAACTTTTTTTTTTTTTAACTACTTCATACATGTTTTAACTTACACATTCCCCACTACAATAATATTTCATCTTTCTCCAGATAGCAAAGTATCAGTTTTCACATTTTGTTCCCTGGCATCTTCTTGAACAAGCCATCTCAGGAGTGGTGCCTATAACCTGAGTGATACGTTACTGCCCTGAGCACTGAAATGAGTGGGTTTGGGTAGGGAGGAGAAGGGTTCTTACAGTCGGCCTATTTTGTTTGATTTTGCCTTCTGCTGAGTGCACTCATCACAATACTGGTTCTATATGCTTAAGAACATCATGCTGGAGTACAAGAGGAATAAAATAACAAGCCTTTTGAAATACTGGAGAGTATCTGTAGCCTGCAGCAGAGGCCAGTGTCAGGCAGAGGATTTCAGTGTAGTTTTTGCAGTTCTCAGTCCCTTGCCACATTTCCTCCTTCAGCTGGAAAATTCACTGCAGATTCAGTACATTACTCTTCACTTAACATGCTGTCCAGGAGCAGGACAGGACCCTATTCCATTCAGGTTTTGCCCATTGCCTGTTCTCTCCTCTGATCACTTGCTCTAATACAGAGGAAAAACAGCATACATTTCTGGATACACCCCAAAACCTAATTAGTTTAGCAAATTTATCATTTATTATGTTCAGTTTTCTTTATATTTGCATCCACATAAGAAGTGTTTGAGCTGCTCCTACACATATATTAAAGAGTATATGATTTCAGTGGTGCTAGGCCAAGGCTGACTGTTACCAAATCACAACTCTAGCTAATATCTACTTCTTGTTTTTGCTTAAGCTAAAAGATACTAGACAAAAGTAAGAGGTGAAAAAGTAGATCAGTTTTCTGATATTCAAAACCCTGGGCATGCTTTGCAAGAAAGCCATTTGGCTGCCCATTCAGGGAGAACATTTTAGAGGTAATTATTCCACACACTCTGCCTCATTATTCCTCCCTTAGGACTCTTCAAAACACAAGTGTTGGTGTTCTTGCTGTCAACTCTAGGGCTTCAGGAGCTGTTGTCTCTACAGAAACAAGCTGTGGTCTGTGCGCTGGAGTGTGTGAGTGGAAGGTCCATTAGTTCCTAGGAGAAAATTTCAGGGTGTTACTGGCATCAGCAAAAGGAAAAGCAGAATACTTTTTCTTCCTGTGTTTTTTTAGCCTCTATCAATGATAAGTTGGAATTAATACAAAATGATCAACTGTTATTTCTATTGAGAGAGCACTGAAAAATGACTGATTTGCTTCTACTTCCAATCTGCTTGTAGTTCTCGCTAAAAGATAAGGCAGATTCTCCTCAGAAGCAGAAAAAAAGGAGCAGAAAATGAGAAGCTTGAAAGCCCCAGAAGCCAAAGAAGAGAGGAGTGTTGGGTGGAGATACCAAGAGAAGGGCAGGAAGTGCCAGGATCTGCATAGCAATAAGGAACATGGATAGACAGTGGTGGTCAGCACAGGCCGTTGGTCGGCTTGGGCATGGGTAAGAATCCAAACCTGAAGAGAAGGAAAACTGGAGCAATTACTACTTGAACAAATCACAGCCCTGGAAAAGCTGAAAGCAAAGTGTTATACCTAAATCCAGCAGGCAAAAGGGATGGAGCAGTATGCTAGGATGGTCAGAGAAGATGTCACAGATGACATCAGGGAGAGGGAGAGATGACCAGAAAAGGGCTGTTTTCCTGTGCAAGTAGGAGGCAGAGAGATACAGAAGAGCTGTAGATTTGGATCATTATGGAGATTTGGAAATAAGGCAGCAGTGGGTTAAATCTGCCAAACACGTCATAAAAGCATTCACTGAAGGGCACTCTCACACACTTTTGATGATTTGTGAATGGTCAGGATTTTTTCACCCTTAGCTCATAAGATGGGTATTTTGAACTTGCAGTCTGAATAACTGACTAAGCATTTCCAGATTTGGTCATTAAAGCAGATCATGCTTCTTAGCTTCTCGAAAGCTATTACATTAAGGGGATTAATAGGGAAATAAATATGGAAACATTTCTGCAGCCATAAATATCTCTAAAATGTGGAGATGAGCTTTTGAAAAGTTTGCAACTTGACTTAATTCAAACACTCTTTATGATGTCATTGACATTGCACATTATAGGGGTTCAAAATACTGAAACGAAAGCAATGTCAATATTATCCTCATCAAGGCAAATCCTCAAACAGATTAAGTTTTACTGTTCACTAATCCAGATGTTACTCAGTTTCTAGTTAAGCCAGATGATGTTTCATCTAGGTTTGTGGTATCCTGTCTTTGTAGTGCCAGAGAGTTTTTGATTACCATATGGTTGGCAAGTGTAAAATGCCCATTAAATAAATAAACTTTGTAATTAGTTAGTACACATGTTGTCAATATGTAGTGTATCTGTATGGCCCTTTCATTAGATTTTCTGGCTTTTATGCATCTCAAAAACAGAAAAATCCTTGATCATTTTATCTAGAGGGACAAATGAACAGCTTGTTACAGGAAAAATACACTCATGAACTCTATAGACAATCTTGGTATTCATGCAACTTCACCAACAAAGCACTAATAGCCTAAACCCCAACTGAGTGGAGACCATATAAGTGAAGACAGCAGCTCCACTGGTCTGTAGCGGTAACAGTAGATCTGTAACTACTGATACAATCCAGTTGCTGCCTAGTAATGATTCCTGAAGCAACAGACAAATTCTCCAGAAAAAAAACCCTCAAGTATTCCGTTGGCAGATAAATTCTAGCAAAAAGTTTGAAACAAATAAGAATGAGAAAAAAATCATCATTGTTTCTCTGTTACCTTAAATCCTTGTTTATAAGGGTAATTTCCAGAGGAAGAAGTGTATGTTATTTCAAATTTATTTTGTGAGCTAGACAGACAGCAGGGAAATAAAACTGCAATAAGTAACATCACTCAGCAAGTCATAATTGAAGCTTTTCAAAAGGATGACTAAAAGCAAGGTATAGCATTTTATCTAACTAGAAACTGATGGAAGTTTATGAAACACACAGGCTAAACTGGGGAAAGTCCTTGAGATTTGCTGCAGGCTTCGCTTCCCCATTCATTGTGCTGTCACGGAAAATGCTAAAGCTTCCTTAGTCACAATGAGTAAACAGAAGAAGAAAGAGATTAATAATCAGATAGTTTGATGCCTTTTTGGGATTCAGGAGAACCTTTGCGTCTGAAAAGGGGTTGTTTATTATTTAGTGTACCCAGAAAAACTGGTGGGAGAGCTTTATTGTGTGAATTTCCATGTTGTTTAATTTGCCCTTTTCAGGAGTTCGTTTGCTGCTTACACTCATTTATGTTTCAATCATTCATTCATATACCATAGAGTGTTATCATTCTCTCCCCACCCTCAAAGGATTGCCTTGTATAGCAAATGCAATCAATACTTCAGTCTGAGGGGATAAGCTCTATCTCAGACTTCCTATTGTTTTGTGGTTGATTTGATTTTATCTCAAACTACAGACATATCAAGCAATATTTTGTCTGCATGACAGGTCTATTGCTGGGATATTTTTTTTCTTTCTTCATTGTTTGGACTGGACCCACCATTTATTTTCATTTCCTAATTAGTGTTCAGCTGACCCAGAGTCATGTTATATATATTACAAGAGTTATATTTATTTTTTCCTCAGCCAGGCTGTAGCTAATTTAAAGTGATAATATTTGTGCCAATCAAACACACCGTTGATACTATTTTAGTAATAACTACTCATAATTAACTAACATCATATGGACTTCAGATGTAATTAAATTGGCTTAACTTTTAACATATGATTCAACCTGTTTATACTGAATACTTGCAGTGAGTTGAGTTTCTAGTAAATAAGAGACAATCAACCAAAGTGGAGCCCCACTAAAATTCTTTTGTATTAAAAACAAGGTGTACCAAAAGTAGGCACACAACTTGATTTAAGAAATTAATTTTATTTTGTTCTGAAGCTCATACTTTCTAAGAAAAAAAGACAGTATGCTAAGTTAGTGCTGGAGGCTGCTCTTCTGAAGCATCTTTAGAGACAATAAATTGTAGTTTCTTACTCATAAGCATACACAGTCATTCTCATTCAGTATACCTGAATTTTCCCTAACTTGTGTAAAGAGAAAATATCACAATTAGGCTAATTTTATTTCAGTCTTATTCAGTTCATCTTGACAAACTCGTGCCTTTTCTTGTCTCCTGTCTTATAGAACAGCATTTTATAACAGTGTGCTGCAACAGTGCAAAGAATTTAGGAGGAGAGCCTTCAGACATTCAAGAGAGGGATATCACCCTATTCTCCACACTTTCCGAAACATATCAGGCCTAGATAGTCAGAAGTTCACAATAAGAGAGGGAAGGGGAGGGGCTAAAATAGAAATGAAAAATTTGACTTCTGAAAAACCAACATGTTCAAATGACATTTCAGCTTTTTGTAGAAAAATATCTGTTCTCCTTTGGAATATTAGAATTGTCTAAAAGCAGATTGTCAAAACCACCTACTTGCATATGTTTTCATATTTTGGTTGCAGAACTAACCAATTTTCTGCAATTTTACCCACCATGCATTTTACCCACCATAAGAATGAGTGAAAAAAAGATGAAGAGCTTTATCATTGCATATAGCTTGCCTGTATAACCCAGGATTTGCCTCCCTGCTATAAAAGAGAACCACTTTTATGTCTGTTTATGATTCAAAGGATTTTGAGGAACCATGGCTGACAAATCTGTAGAAGTACTGGCTTAGCACAGAAATTCAGCCAAGTGTCAGGGTGGGTTAGATCTGCACACGTCTGAGGAGTATCACAGTGCAGCGTAGGAGAGCATTGTCCATGGATTTTGCCTCGTTTTCCTACTTTGGCGTCTCGTTCCTGACCTCCATAACCTGCAGATAGGGACTTTTCTGTTTCCAACATGGTTCTTCTCAAAGTGCAGGAACACTAAGATAAAAGGCCAGAGAAGAGTGGAAATTTATTTTAAATTAATGCAATTTGAGCCAGTGACATAAAAAATGTAGGGTTAAGCATCTGGGCTGCTTAACTTAGTGACCAAGTCTCTAAATCCAGGGGGTCTGCAGCTCCAAAGGTAGTTTAGTCAGAACAGGAACCCATCTGAATACAGACTGTTGTGAATGCAGGACACATTTGGACTCTGAATGTTAAGCTGGAATACACAGTCTAATGGAAACAAAATCCATCATTTACTGTCAAAATTAAGGGACAAGCATACAGTGAGAAAGAAAGAGTAAAATGTTTTGGTGACCTAAACAAACCTTGTTTTATTTTAAATTGCAGTAATAAAAATGTCACAGGTAAGGGAGATAAAATTATTGTCCACATTTTGGAACACAATCTCTTCAACCAAAAATTAAGATGCCTGTTCTATTACTGCTATTTCGATCTTTGAACCCTTTATAAATCAGAGCAGAGAAAAAAACATAGCAACATATATTATTTTTTCTTTGTCAGAATCTGTTAGCTTTGTGACTGTGTTAAATCCTGCCATTTAGTATTTGGGGGTTTTATTTATATTTAGTACATGAGTTTGATGCTTTTGTGGGAAACTGTTTTCATTTTGTGCTGTCTAGTATAATATCTGGAGTCATGCTTCAGTTGTTGTTGTGAATAAAGATTTACTGGGGAATGCTCAAATAAGGAAAGGCTGTCATGTTGCTGTGACAAATCTAATGTGTGAAGCAATCATGTCCCTGTAAAAATAAAGATTTATGTAGATATAATATCTTCAGTTACAACAGCTTATATTGAAAGCTATTTCAGGACAGCTGCTATCCAAAGAGTCTTTCCCTTCTCTCTCACTTCATGGAGATGATTGAAATTTTCTTTTAAAAGAATCTTCATTTTTTTTCTCTTTTAATTTTTATTTCAAATGTACATGAATACACATACTCTGAGTCGTATTCAGACAGACTTTTATCCAACTTTCTCTGCCTTATTAACAAAGAAATCCAGATGTTTCTGGTGATAGGCCTGAACCACTTGTGTTAAACCAAAAAGAAACACAAAAGGGAGCTGGCCAGTACGAAGGCTGCCTAAAGAATGCCCAAAGGTCTCATAAAGAGTTTAGGGGTTAGATCAGTGGCAACCAATCTATTTACTCCTTTGGAATACGGATTAAATTTATGAGAATAATTTATTTACACCATAAACAAGTCTACCTGCTGCAGAAATTATCATTATTCTTTAATGACTTACAAGAAAGCATAATAATGTATAACAGTTTGAATATTCTCCTGATATAAAAGTTGTGTGAGTTTTTTTCTTTTTGAGATGAACAGTTAATTATATTTCAATAATCAGGCCATATGTTCTGAACTTTAGGAATATTTGATTGCAGAGCTGACAGGGACCTTCCATTTCTGAGCACAGGCATCTGAAGTGCGCTGGTTCACAAAAGGATGCAACTACACTAAAGACTAGTTCATGCTTCTAAGGAAGCAACTCACTTCTTTCTGCAGTATATGAGAGATTTTTTGGGGGGGAATATATTGAGCAAGGGGAATATGCCAGAACATAAAAGACCTACCCACTGTAAGCTGTTCTTTATTGTCCACCAACTCTCTCAGCCAATTTATTGACTCTTGTTTTTAGAAGGTTGTTTTCCCTCATAAAAATTGTTTTTCCTCAAATGAAGAAGACCTCTTTTCAAGCATTTGGTTCATCCTTGTTTCATACTTTCATCATTTTTGTTCCCTTAAACTGTACATTTTAGCCTCCAGGTTGCACAAATTTTGGCGTGTTCAATAAACTAAAACAACTTAAGTTATTACTCTTGGATTACACAGTTTAGAGACCACAGTGTTGTTATTGTGTCTTACCCTGGGAAATAATAAGGTTTTTGTACATTTCGTGCAGCAACAGGCAATGGTGTTCACAAGAGAGCTACACTTACAATGGCCACTTAAGGCTTTCAAGCTGATGTTACTGCTCTGCTGGGTCTGAACCTTTGAAATCAAAACATATTTAGCAGTGTCCAGATCTGATCGTGTTAAACAAAAAAAAAAAAAAGAAAAAACAATATGTGCTGCTCTCAGCCACGGTATGACTGCAAAAATCTCAGAAAAGAATAGGTAGAAACCAAATGAAAGAAAAAAAAAAAACTAGGAGGAAAAATATAATATCCTAAATAGGTTTTACTGGCCATTAAACTTGAGGTGAGCTGTTTAGACACACAGATTCTTGTGGGTGAGTGATATGCAGCTTCTTCACAGCCTGTGGCTAGGGCTGCTAGCAGACACCCAGCACATCTCTAAATCTAAAAGGCTTTGCAGTAATCCCATGAGGAGCCCTCACCTCCTGTCTCGGAAATTTTCTCATTCTCATATTGCATTTCCTTTTGCTGTAATGTCTATTTTAAAGTGAAGCAACATTGGTTTTTTTAAGTGGATTTTGATACTCTGGGGAGCATATGTGTAATAAAGCACCAAGTGCCTGTGGAATTATTTTAGCAACTTTGTTCAAGATAGCTGACCAAAAAGATAATCATAATAAATCAATAGATTAAGATGTACAGTAAATTTATCCTTATGTCTTGGTAGCCATTCTCACAGAACTAGTTAAGTGGCTCCATAGGGCTCATAGCAGATTTTCTGGAAGACTTCAGAGAGGAAAAGAAGAGGTTTAACAAGCACTTCTTGAAAAATATGACTGCTTGCTAAGGCTCATTCCATTCTGTTTACATCTTGTTGCTGGGTACCATTTTCTTTTCCTGCACAATCTTCATACAGACCAAATGAAGAAAGCCTGAAATATCAACAGGCCACCCAGCTAAAAAGCAGCAGGAGGTGAATTTAAATGTTCTGCCTCTGGGCTGGGCACTTACTTTCTTACAAGCCTTCCTACCTCCTACAACAACGCTGTGTATGAGTGACTGGTGCCATCCGGTGCCTTCCTGTCAGTTGTCATTACCATCACTTTTTTTTTCATTCTTCTTCCTGCATGTGGCGTAACACTTTAAGTACAAAACACTTACTAACTCCTTAGGACACTTTCTGACTACTGACTTCCTTGTCTGACTCATTATTTCATCTTTCTACACTGTGATCAACTTTGTCTAAAGTCACTGAATTCTGATAGAAAGTGAGAACATTTGGCAACATGTTTTCATGTTTGGACTTTTCAGTTGATATTGAGGGAAATTTTAAAAACGAGTAAAATTGTCTCTTTAATGTTTCAACTAGAAGGAGGCAAAATCTGTTATTCAAATGTGAATTTACTCACTTCTCTTTGTCCTTGATTATACTTGTTGATTTCCCCCATTATATGTATAAAAAAGTAAGTATAAAAAAGGAGGATGCCTAATTTTAATGAGCAGCAGCCGTATACATTAAAGACCAAATGGCTTATTCATGAGTCAACCTTTTTTCATCATTGTTGGACGGAACTTAGTAACACCTGCAGTTTCATTTGCATTCTCATATCCATTTCTACATAAAGAGAAGGGAATGAGATTTGCCATCAAGCGTCTCACAGTGAGACTGTTATACATTTAATATTTATGGCATTTTTATCTGCATTATAAAAATACCTGAGAATTTCTTTCCAAACAAAAGCAAAAGATACTCAACAAATAATAAAGTAGTACTAAAAGGACTGTTTGGGACAGGTGGTGTAAATCAGCATAGTTTCACTAACTTCTACATTGCTTTTGAAGGAGGAAGGGGGTTTTTACTGGTTTGACTAAAAAAGTCAACTACTTTGAAATCAGATAACACGAGCAGCAAGGTGAACAACTCCAGGTTTAAATGTGTTTGAGTAATCCTTCTCCACCTACTACATGTGGCCTGAGGGAAGGGGATGAAAAGCCATAAGACAAAGTACAGCAAATAAAACCAATAAAAGAAGCAGTATCTGTAGAATCATATTACATACATCTTTGGAGATCTGTAAAGCCCACTGAAAAGCAGCATTAAGCTGAGGCAGATAAAGATATCCTCTACAAAGAGAAGAAGAGTAAGTTTAGATCGACAGGTTTATATGAAAAAAAATTTAGTTTCACTGCCATGGGTGCAGTGAATTGTCCAGTCTTCATCTTTTTCAGCTTTTATGAGATAGCTATGCTATAAAATGTGTCGTATGAAATCTTCATAAAATCCATCTTGACATTTTATTAAAAGCTCCAGATCTGGCTTCAAAAGAAAATGTAGCTTCTCCATTCACAAAAATGTCTTCCTGATAGCACATATTTTGTATATATCCTTCACCCTCTTACCACTTGTTTACCAACTCTGCGTTTTTCTTTGGGTTAGTAAACATTGTATCCACAAATATCTTGAGGTGGAATAAAAATCTGCATCAATGTTTTCAATCAACACTTAACTGCACGCGTTTCTGCTTGGTCTCTAGCAGTCATGTTTGAGAACACCTTTTTAGGTAAACCCTTGAAAGATTCAACAGAGACAGGGAGGGGAACAGTCAAAAGTACTTTTTTTCCCTGAATAAAAGGTACGTTGAGATGTTCAAGTGTCTGTTTTCTCCTTCTTTCTTATATCTTAGTCTTTTCCTCTTTGTGGGCAAAATTATTTCAAAACTCACCAACACTTTTTGTTCCACTGTCATAGCTTTGTTCCCACGACATTAAGAAAGATTGATGTTGCCCCCCAAAAAAATCACTCATTAAGAGTTAAAAGGAGACCTGCATGGTGCCAGACTGTACCGCATCTGTCTTGCATGAGTTTGCTGTGCGATGCCCTGTAGCATCTGGCACTGGCCACTCTGAAAAAGGATGGTGGATTAGATGGATCATGGATGTAATCCACTTTGACAAGATCTATGTTCCTGTGACTCAAGGAACATAATCCAATTATTCAAAGGAGCGGGCACAGCATAGATAAAAACACAGACTCTTGCGTTAAGTTTTCAGCTGAAGCAATATAAATGCAATATGTGTTGTATTTAAAGAATGTGTTGATGAGACATGTTTGTTCAGGTCTTATTTAAGGTTTGTTTTAAACACGAATTCGTGTGTGTTCCTGACAAGATTTTTGCTGAAATGGTAGAACAGTGAAAATATTACTCCTGCCCCCCAGGCCTATATATTACAATGTTTGATGGACCACAATTTTAATGACAAAGTTACATTAAAGAGGAAAACACAGACATCAAAATTTTACTGATGCCTGATTCTGGTATTTTAAGAAACTAAGCCCTCTCCACACCTAACTCTAAAGTGCAGCAGAGAATCCTTGTTGTTAAGTCAAATGTAGAAAAAAAACTTTTTGTTTTATGTCCTTGTAGCTTTCTCTTTTCTATCCTTTTTTCTTTGGTGGTCTGGTTTGTTTGTTTGTTTGTTAAATGTATGTATTTATTAAGATTGCGGTCTGACCTCACTCCTTATTTAATGGAGAAAAATTTTTGAACAGTGAGTGGATTCTCTCTGACCTGACAAGGCATGCAGCCTGGTTATAATTTTTCATGTGGTTTGTAAACAGAGAGGAGCGTGTGTGGACTCCTGCATGACTGTAGTGCAAATTGCAACCTCAGAGCAAGCACTGAGAATATCTCTTACTCTCAGTCCTCAAGAAACAGCCAGCTAAATTATCAAATACAATTGGGCTTGGCAAACAAGTGATTGGGAGAAGATAGTGGGTGGTGAGGAAATGGAAGAAGGAAGGGTAACAAACAATACGAGTATATCCACTATTTTCCCTTAAAAAATGAAGTTAAGAGTGAGACATCAACTACTGTGGGTCATCAGATCATCAGCTAGTTTAATCCTTGCAGTTTCCTTAAGCACTTTAAATCAGCTGTGAATTGGCCCTTGACTTTAGTATCATTGGCTTTTTTTCTCATGCTATGTGAACAATCTGTGATTTTAGAGGCACTGAGTGACAAATACTCATAACTATGCCTGCATACAGCTCAACTTAAATTATTTATCTCTATTCCACAGATTAAAAAGCTCTCTACACAGCATTCAAATGGTTATTCTGTTTTGCCACACACTGCTTACTCTATTACTGCTTTCTCAGTGTTAATTGAAACAAAGGATCTCCTCTTTTACACTCAACTCCCACCTTAAAGTTCACCTTTGTCAGAAGGTTGGTAAGCTGGTAGTCAACTAATAACATCTACAGCAAGGGCTGGTTTAAGACTTTCTAAACATTTTCAGCAGCAACATATGCATAATTTGTGGTATCAAAAAGGATTTGCCAACTTAGAGTGGTATGTCTTCCTTCCTTCTGAGGTTTCCATTTTGTGGTTATCAGACATAACCTCAAGTAGTTTTCTAACAACATCACTGAGAGACAAAGATTTACAGTTATTAAAAAGGATCTGTCCTAAATTCCCCTCTACACAGGGAAAAATAACTTAAACAGCAAATCAACAACTTGTTTCTGAATATCCCATATGAGCCATTTACCTATCCATGTATACACGGTTTATTACTTGCTATCTGTGGGTCAAAATTCTTTTGATTGCAGTCCCCGCAGTAATATCTAGCAACAAGGTGTTATACAGGTTGTTCTAATGAATAACAGAGAAGGCATGAACCAAAACTGAATTTCATGAACCTCATTCCCTCTTGAAAAATTCTTTTTAACCCAATTTGAGGCACCCTTACCCTTATGCAAAGAATAATATAAGCTTCCTATCTAATGATTAAGTAGACCTAACACTATGAGATCATAGTGTTAGATCATTTTCTTCACATTTTAGATTAATGTTGTTACTAGTTTCAACAGACACTATTGTAAATCACTCAAAAATATCTACACCAAAAATGGATATAAAAAATAACCATACTACTGACTGTTCACTGCCTAAGCCTTTTGGAATAATTCACAAGTACTGAGATAAGGCAGCTAGATGAAAGATCTGAGATATAACTGATCCAAGCATCTTTGGAGACCTCCAAAAAGTCATGTAAACAAAACCAGTAATGCTACCTACAGTAGCACCACCATGCTTTTCCCAGTAATAACATGATCATAACTATAGTACTTCTTGCCCCATCTGCCTGATGTCATTCTTGTGTACAGAACAGCAAACGAGGATGTAACAATATGACTCCCCAGTGTCAGGAAAAAAAAGAAGTTGGAGGCTTCTCTTAAATTCTAATGATACCCCTTGGGCAGAAAAAGATTGTTAGCTTTACAATAAAGATGGAGATCCTTTATTTATATGAAACAAATCAAATTTCAAACAATTAATTGAGCCCTCTCTTTCTCTCCAGTCTCCTTTTGCAAGTATCAGCTTTACCTGAACAAGCTGATGTTGCATCCGCTGGATGCTCAGTTTCTAAGAAAGCCTCGGCTTGGAAAGTAATAATCCTACTTCATCCTACATACTTCAGCCTCTATGCCTTTGTTTTTACACCTGCTTATCTAATAGGAGAACTTACCTTCCTACAGCCTTCAGTCTTACGTTGATCTGTCCCTTACTACACAAGTCAATTCTTTCTTGACAAACATCTTCAATCATTTTGTACTAATAGTTCTCTAGATAAAACATATGACATAGGAGACACATGAATAACTGTGAAAATTTTGATTGTGGATTATATGTTCTTTAGACTTCCCATAATTTCTCCCTTACTACTTATAATAAATTATTTTGGATTTCATTATAACATGGATAACTTAAATTTCACAATGATCGGTAAAGGTAATGCAGGTGTAACAGAAGGCATACTAGACAAAAAAAGAAGTCTTCTGTATATCTGCTATGTTTATTTCCCCAGATTTTCATTTAAAATGTTGCTTGTGGGATCTCTGCTCATTAGGTTCTTGCAGGAAAGCACAGATAGAAATACTTTTCAATTAACCAGCACACATGCATAACTACCAGAGGCAGTAGTGCCTGTTTAATATCTTACAACCTCAGATACAGTATTAAAGGTACTGCAATCTAAAAACATATATACAAACACAGTTTTCCTGGTTTAGCACTTTGGAAAAGTCTCTAAGGGAATCAGGTCAGGAATAATCTTTTTTCTTTTGTTTTGTTTTAAAACCTCATTCAGCTTGTAAATCTAACTGCTAGAGGTATTCAAAGAGACCGTTCCATTATATTTCAATATTATTTTCTTGTCATTTTCCATTATCTTGACATTATCTTGTCATTGCTGCTTTGTTATTCAGGTAATATATCTCATTCCTGTTGAATAGCATTGAACCTTCAACACAAAGCTAATGTTATGTTTATGGTCCAGGTGCAGAAAACAATGAAAGACTTCCCAATCCAGTTTCCCCTTCTCTTTCACCATGATAAATAATTTCACCATAATAAAAAGGCTCCTCAAACAACAGCATTTTAACTCTCTTATTGGAAAAGCTGTTTTCAATGCATTACATGTGCACAACCTGAACAATTCAAAGCCGGAGTTTGATTCCTTACCCAGATTTCTCAACGTTCTGCAGGGAATAGGTTTTGCAAGAGGAAATCTCTGTTACTCAGGCATATCACTGCTGTATCTCAGGTGTACAAAAAAAGCAGCCTGGTAAGAAATTCATTCAACAAGGAACTTACCAGTAGTGGGAAAAGGAAGTAAACATAAGTGAACACGTTGGCCTTTTGAACATGATCTGTCCCTGATCTTACACAATGTGTGTGCCTCGTAAAAAATTCTCCTGTTCACAGTTCTTATTCAGTTAATAACAACCAGCTCTTAGAAAGCTCTGAGATAAACACCCATAGAGGAAGAAAGAAAAGTTACTGGGAAAGAGAATTAAAACAGTCATTGTTACAGATTGGCACTAACTGGCACTAATAACTGAGGTTGTCACTTTGATAAGAAGGCAAACTACAAAGCCATGTTCCTGGGTATGTGTATAGTTATAAAAATGAAAATGTAAACCAGTGAGACAATTTCCAGTAACCGCAGAGTGGATACCACGGGTGTATGGGTCCTATGGGTTACTCTTTCGATTTCCTATGGCTTTTCCCCTTCCCTTTTCCTTTCTAAAAAGATGAGGTAACTGGGTTGTAAGAGAAAAGAACAGAAATAAAGTTAAAGCTGTGTGACTAAATGAAGTTGGCAGCAGTCCAGAGGAGCTGATATCAGAGTGGGGAGACAAGAGGCTCTGACGGCTGCAGGCTCTGTGGCGGCTAAGGTGGGTCATCCATCAGACGAACAAGACAGTTTTAATGCATGGCTTATAATGAGTTCACTGCCAAAATTTTGTGGGACGGACAAGGAAATGCTTGCGGCACTAATGCTCTGTTATGTCTTCTGTTGGACTCAGCATGAGCAGCAGAGGGCTGGGGGCAGTCGCCAGCCAGGCGTGACCTTCCCCGAGGTTGTGGTTGGACACACTCACTTAATTGCCAGCAGATGAACATGATGAACAGGAGTCTCATAAATTCTCATCTTTAGTGCAGTTCCATTATTAATGTTGTCAGCAAACATCCATTCAGAGTAAAGATTAGTCCACCATAAAGCTCTTGAGAAACCTGCTCCTATGTGCATGCCTGTCGCCTGACTGGTCACAACAAGCAATCCCCAGGCTGGGCTTTCGAAGTATAACAAAGAAGTTTCAGTAACAAGCACCAAAAGGACAAGGTGTTTCTGTCACAGAAAATTTTCAGCTCTCACAAGCACAGACATACTTAAGTACATCAACTTTGCAATTTTTGAACTTGAGATAACTTTATATAGTGCCTTCTGTGTTTGATAAATATGCAGCTGGACGTATTTAAGTTTTAGTGAGGGTATCACACTATATTAACTTCTTTTCCTATTTGAAAGATAAACATTGTTGCAACAATGGCATTTTGCTAATATTTTTATATTAGTATCTACAAAATCACTGTGTTGATCAATAGTTATCCTATGGTGGCCTACCTTTTAAGTCAGTAACAATTTTTATTGATAGCAGACACAAAAAGCTGCATAAAATGCAGCATACTTTCCCCTATTTACAATACCTGTAAACCTACTAGTCCTTTTTCTAGTTTATAGAGTCTATCTCATACCAAACCTCAGATATAATTATTTTTATAGTTTATCTGCATCCTTCTGAAGACAAGGAGCTAAACTATTTGTTATCCTTCTCACTGCAAATGAAGGATCATTTTACTCCTTAAACGGTTTTCCAAAAAGCTTATTTGCAGCAGCAATCAGTTACTTCTGTGCTATATAATTTCCATAGCAACAGTGCTTACCATGAGAAACGAAGCCCTAACTGACTAAACCATGCACATTAGCCTACAAATGCTAAAGAAAGGAGGTAACACTTAAGTAATTTTCTGAACCAATGTTATCCTTGCAATCCCCTTTAATATTTTGGGAGAAGAGCATTGGCACATTGAAAGTTTCCCTGGTTTTAACAGGAAACACAGCCAGTGAGATGGTATGGTTTTTCACCCACCTTCATGTATATTTAATTTTCAAAACAGTTTCTGCTACAGCGAATATACTAATATAATCACCTTTTTAAAAACTATGGTTTGTAGAAACTAAGATTATTTCTTGCTAATTACTAACTTTAAAAGAAACCACTATTAATATTAGTTCTTCAAAGCAAAACTTCAGCCAACCTCTGAAGGCACTCATGCAATTCACATTAGGTCTATAGCAATTCAAGCAGAAAAAGGGGACTTCTTACATCCCTTGGCCTTCCTCTAATGTGCTTCACGGGGATCCCAGCTTTCAACTCCCTAAGTATAGAGCAAAGTTAATATGTGAGCAGGATAGCAACAGTGCATGCTTTGTCCAGCTAGAAAATCAGTTAACTAATTGCATAGGAAATTTAGTCGTTCCTGGGAATACCAAAAGTAAAGCATTCATTTCCACTTTCTCAGTAACTTTCATGGCAATTTTTCTTGCCTGAAGGTTCAGAGACTGCTTCTGCTCTTTATAAATGAGTAGGCTGTGCACTGGGGACTAAGGATTTAGAAGGAAGAATGTAGTTAATGTGGTCAGCTCAAAGCACACTGCAACTGAAAATGTGATGCTGTATTATATCTTGAGTATTAAGTTGTCAATATTTCCACTATTGAAATCACCAAACCGATTATTTGTTTCCACAACCACTATCCAACTTGGTATCTTTGTACCTTGCTTTGAGTTCTGAATCCGTGATCTCTACTCCGTGCTGAGGGTTTTTTGCTTCACAGCAGTCTCCCTTTTTTTCATTTCTTTGTTTTTCCCCTATGCCTGATACCAGCCACTAACTGGCTTTCAGCTGCAATCTCAGATGAAGAGACCAGCTGCTCCCTTCTCCATCAATCCTCTGAGCTTCTCGATCCAGTGCCAGCAGATATAGGAGGAGACATGATGATCTCTTTCAGATGTCATGAGTTGCTCCTCTGGCCCCTCGGCTGTAGGAACAGACTGTTCCTGAGTTACAAGAGGTATACAGAGGAGGATAGGGAACTTCTCATTTGCAATACGTATCCACACAGGGCAAAGGACATTTCCCCTAAGCAAATGACTCAGAACACATTAGACATAGAAAATACTGTAATTCATACTATACAGCAGCAGCAAAGGAACAATATTCATCCACTCTTTAGACTGAAGTCACATTAATTTCATGGTAAAATACAAGCAAAACAAACTTTTTCTCCTAATGACCTCAAACGGACTCAAACCTGGAGAAGAGAATAACTGGGTAAAGAAAGGGCAGAAGAGCCCCTTTTCCAAGCAGTCTGGTAGACTATAATAAGATTTGCACAGGGTACTTCCCACATACTGAGAATGGGATATAGAAACTTAAGGTTTGGCACTCAAGAATGTTTTACACAGCCTTTCATGGTAATCAGTAGAAAAAACTAAAACTACTTAAGTGAAAAGCAAACAGAACAAAATTAAGAGAAACATTGGCTTTGATGGTTCAGATTTTAGAATTAATTTTAAGCCTCACAGGTTCCTCTCTTTCATTCATGTTGAACGAGTTAAATTATCTTGATTCATTTTCCATCTCTTACTATCCTTACCTCAACGGTGGGGTTTGTTCCTTAAATAATCTTTTCTGTAAAGAAAACCAAACATGTATATATCAAATACCCATGAAAACTATATTTTAAAATACACAGAGATTCTCAACAGCAACCATTCATGTCAGCTCCATTTTATTTACCTTTGTCTAAACTGACTGTCTCAACATATTTATTTTATGAACAGGGATGTTTGGCTTGTGGATGTCTCGCCAATGCCCAGGTCGATAACGAAATGTTTTCTCCAAACTCTGACATTTGGATTTCAAAATACCAAGGCATTCAAAATTCAGTATTAATGTTCACAAACATCTGTCAGGTAACCCTTTGCCTGCTGACATATCTATCAAACTTGTGCTAGGACTACCGGAATACTCCATTCTCCCCTTGTATTTTTAGAAATTACTTTGATGTTTCAGTGCATCTGCAAAAGGTCATCTGGCTTCACCAAAGGTGTCTCATTCCTCTTTGTGTGTAGCATTATGTGCTGCAAGACTCCTGTAACCCCTTTTTCATGGTTGTATACCTGCCCATGCTTGAATGGGGTTCTTGACCATGAAGGTGTGATAAAGAGTCCAGAGACTGTTGTCTTAGGGTGACATTCTTGATCTCCAACAAGTTTGTGGAAGGACAAGGTGTGGTTAGGTTTAGGCATAGAGCAGAGCATGCAGGCTGCCAGGGAAGATGAGGACAAAGGATGGAGGGAGGGCACAGCTTCTGCCTGCCCAGCCCCTGCAGCTCATTGAGAAAGCCGTAGGAGAGGCACAGGAAGATTATTATGCCAAGACCCTCTTGAGCAGAATTTCCATGGAGGGCTCTGCTGGAGTCAGTTCATGGTTAGAGAGAAGTTTTCAGCCCAATAAGTAGCTAAATATTAGAAAAATTTTAGGGAAGGAGAGGAGAAGCATGAAACAACACACAGGCAAAGTAGATAAAGTAATATTTATTACACAATTTGACAGTTCTCCTCAGACTTCTCTCCCTGTGAAGATCAGTAATGTAGCAAAGAAAGGGTAGAGAATTCATATCAAAATACTTTCAACATTGTTTTTTTACCAAAATCTTCTTTTCCTCTTACCTACTGCACATTAAATGAGTTCCCTAAAGACCTGAGTGAAAAACGACAAAGAGATAACTGTGGACAAGCAAGTGGGCAGAACTATTATTGATATTTCATAAGAGCAAATGGAGACTCAAGGGTAAAGATCCTTTGTTTATTGGTTTTCAGGGTAAGAACAGACACTAGCAGTCTGAGCCAGAACAAGTGAAATCAGTATTTCTTCCAGTGTACGTCTGTACACACTCACACGTGTATGTCTACATGTATGTGTAGTGTACTCATAGGTGACACCACAGTGCAGGAAACTGAGCACTTATAAAACCCTAAGGGCTTGCAACCTAAGTAGACAAGACAAAGGATTAAGAGGATGAGACTTCCCTTGGTAAATTCCCATAGCTGGAAGGAGAGGGAAGATAGGAGCCCATTAGGAAGAAATATCTTATATGCTTGAACTCTTCTTACTCTCCTGTAAGAAGTCAGAGAGCATTAAAGACAGGATGGTGACTACATGGGCCTTTGGTTTCATCTAGTACAGCCTTTCTCTTCTAGAGATTTAATTCCACTTTCTATCTCTGTTTCTGAGATTGTGTTTGGCTCTTTATTGCTAAGTGGTAAAAACTACCACATTAGAAAATACTGAGGCACCCTGCCCTCTCTTAATGGTTTAGTTCAGGCGATTGGAATTTTACATTTGGAATATCTGGCCTTAACCTCGTATTTGTAGACTATTGGTTAGGATTCAAGTTGCCAGTTCATAAAAGACAGTATGCTTTAGTGGCCAGCTGACATAACAGAAGAGCATATGATATGCGCCTTACAACATACTTCTTGCTTCTTTCTGAAATTTATCACACCCTTCAGCTGAATACCAAAAGTCAGAATTAATAAATGACATGAGGGTCAGTAGTAGCTGAGTTCTTAGTAGTAGCCAGAGAGGAAGCTTTTGCTGGAACTAGCGCAGGCTTGCTGAAAATACAAGAGGAAATGCCCTCAAGCTGCTCTAGTATAGGTTTAGGTTGGACATCAAAAAGGATTTCATTTTGAAAGGGTTGTCAAGCATTGGAACAGCTGCCCAGGGAAGTAGTGAAGTCATCATCCCTGGAAGTGTTCAAGAAATGACTGTATGTGATCTATTGCTGTGGTCTAGTTGATATGGTGGTGTTCAGTCAAAGGTAGGATTCAGTGATCTTGGAGATTTCTTCCAATCTCAGTGATTCTATTCTGTTTCTAAAGGCTGTTCTATCTACAGGTCACTGCTTTTTCGCTTTCTGATTCACCTTTTTTCCATGTTGCTCTGTGATTTAGTTGTTGTCTTACCTGTTAGTTTTCACTGGAACTCCTTATCACAAGTTACAGATTTCAAACAAGTGAGCTGAGAAGTGATGGTGAGACAGCAGCGTTCGTTGTTCTAGTCCTCTGCTCCTTTGAATGTTGAGTAATGTTTTACCACAGATAACAATGAAACTTGGTTCAGTGCAGATGTCACTTCTGCTCTGAACAGATCCCTCCATTTCTTTCCTCATTCCAGCCTACATCTCTCCCCAGCTGGACCAAGATAAAATGGTTCTCAAAATCTAGTCTCAAACAACCCTGTTTCAGAATAATACCACCTTCAAAACTCTGCAAACCCAAAGAACATAAATAACTGTGGATTTTGATGTTTGGTTTTGTTGTTTGGTTTTTTTCCCAAAGTTCTCTCACAGCTTTTTTTCCACAAATTTTCTAATGGAACTTACTGAAGATAAGCTGAGTTGTAATGCATGGTCTGGGGGATGAAATATTGAATGCAAGGCAGTGCAACTATTTATTCAGTGCTGGATAAGGACAATATTAGGCCAATAGAACTAATGAGTTTGAGGGAGTCAAATGACCTTTCCTCATTTGCAGCAAACAGCTTTGTTCCTGTGATTCAGTTGATTTTTCAGTAAAGGTTGGGCAGCTTGTTTGCTGTATTTTTACACCAGAAATTAATAAATGAGGCCACAGTGTTCTGCATCTACTTGGTGACCCACTATTTTGGGCTTCACCATTTGAATGAAGGCTTGCATTGCCGAAGCCTTTCAGCAACATTGTAAGGAGTGATACATAAAGTCACTCAAGAGCATCAATCACGCCTTCAAACAGCTTGTTCCACAGATAGCTGTGTGTCTCAGCTTTTGCTGAGCGGTGGGGGGTTTTGTTATTTTCTTTTGGATAATTTTATATAATTTATATACTTTATATATTTTATTGCTGCCCCGTCTTCACTGTTCTTCTCAGAAGAGATAAAATGTCTAAAATGTTATCTAACACTATCTTTCAAAACACAGATTTCAGTATTTTCCATTGTATGGAAATGTCACTTTCCTCTGTCTTGAAGAAAAGGAAACAAAGACTCAGGTAACACCTTTTTTTGGAAGCATGTCTGTTTTAGCCAGTTTTACCCAGAGATCTGACCAACCTCTAGGTACATTTCTTAAGACCATGGCATCCTTATTATTCAAGGTATGCTGCCACTGTGGTCTGGCCTATACCTGCAAGTGTCACTCACAAGGAAAGAAAAGTATGTGGGAGATACAGGCAAGAAAGTGCCCATGCCAGTCTTTCCCCCACACAGAACTGGGGTTTGGCAGTTCTGAATCTCTCCCCTGGTTAGATGCAGCTATTTTTAGAGGACTGTGATGAAGAGAAAGGATTTGGCCATGTCTGAGCAGGTTTGACAAGCTGTAATTGCTTTCTAATCTCTTAACAATGCATGCTTGAAATTATGCATATGCTTAAGTGATTCAATGAATTTGGGCTATAGTTGAAAATCAAGCAAATTGTTTGGAAGGATATCTCCTCAGATGAGGATATTAGCTACATAAGGTTAGAACTGTCAGGCAGTGATGGATACCTCAAGTCCTAGTGTACATCTATCTCTTCTGTTTCTTACTGTTTCCCGTCTACATTTTAAAACGCATTTTTGGGGTTTTTTTCCCCTAAACAGCTTCTCCTATAAGTGACACCAGAAAACCCTGCCATGACATATATGTGCTGTAGTGATATATATCTTTTGTTTCCCTTTCTCTTGGTTACCAGAATGGGCTTTTATTTTCAGTAATTCTGTACTCTCTTTCGGATGATGATAATGTAAATTGATATATGCCCTGAAAGGATAAAAAAGGGTACTGACACACAGCAGCTGATTGACAGGAACTGTTTAAGTGCTGTCATATGGCTGGCATGTCACTTAGTGATCAAGTTCTTCTCCTGCCAGTAAAAATTACATTGATGCCTCATGAGGATTTTAGCCTCACCATAGTGCCATAGATCCATCCACAGAATTTACTATGAATCCCATACCTTTGTAGAGATTGGATGAAGAAATCTCCTGTGCTTCCTTGACTCCTGCTCCATATTTGTGACAGCTCTGCCTGCAGGATAACACACGTCTTTACTGGTCAACAGACACATTTAGCCATTTATATGGTAACATAATACGAAGTGAGGCAGCTGGACATATCATAGCAGTACAAAGGCCTTTCCAAGTCATTTACTGGTACAAGATACCCGGAAGATACCCTTTTAGAAGCACTTTTTGTCACATTAGACCATGACTAATTAAAAAATCCTGACATTAGTCTGCTGAAGGTGGAAAGAGACTTGGGTACAGTATCATCAAAGCTCAGCCTGGTCAAGGAGGAAGAAGCAAAAATTTCATCTTCTCTGTTAAGACAGCACAGGTTAATACAAATGCAATTATGATTATTTTGAACTCACAGAATGGTCTGAGTTGGAAGGGATCTTAAAAGCTTATCTAGTTCCAACCTCCCTGCCATAGGCACAGACACCTTTCACTAGACCAGATTACTCTCAGCCCCATCCAACCTGGCCTTGAACATCTCTAGGGATGGGACATCCACAACCTCTTTGGTCAACCTGTACTAGTGTTTCACCACCTTCTTAGTAAAGAATTTCTTCCTAACCTAAACCTAACTCTTTCAGTTTAGAGCCATTACCCTTCATCTGTTCCTTCTTGAACTGAAATAGTGCCTTTTTTATTCCTTCTTGGACCAAAACAATGCCTTTTTTTAAAGGATACTAAGTAGATGATTTGCCTAAAATAATCCACACTCAAATCACTGTTATTAAAAAGGCTGAATTTAAACTGACTTCCTGATCATGACAAGACAAATTAAGTACATACACCACCAGTCCAGATCATCCTGGTCATCACATCCTTCATTTAATATTATAATTATAACCATAATTACACTTTCTACACCACAGAATGCTTTGTGATTTGAACAAATACAAGTTGTGCAAAGCTGCAGGTCAGTGCAGAAGAAAGGTGCCGCCAACAAGCATCAAGGAGCATTCCTACCCCAGGGAAAGCATGCACACCAACATGGACTTGGCATGCTGGAGCTGAGGAGTGGTACCCTCCCTTCATCTCTGCGCTCACATTATTAGTAAGAAGCACATCAGAGTTTTACAGTCACTGTAGGAGGGAAGGAAATAAAGTAACTAGACAAGAGATAGAAAGGCATTCATGGATATTACGAAGCAGTGGAGGTCTGGTAGAGTTTGAAGATGGGCTGTTTCAGAGGCAGTTCCCATTCCTAAACCATTGACATTGAGGCTGCAAGAGAGGCAGAAAGCCAGTGCTACAACAAGGCAAAAAGGCAGTGCTGTGGAAGACAGCATCTGAAGACACTGAGGGAAGGAGGGGAAGGCACTGGTGTGGTAGCTCTACTTTGCATAATGGCAAAAGAAGGCAGCACTGATCAGCACACACAAAATATCTGGGAGAGCAGAGATTTGATGATACCAAAAAAAAAAAAAGCAGTGTAGAGGTGAAAGGAGAGAAAGTCATAAAGAATTTTAGCAATGGAAAGCAAGGCATCACCATGTACAGCACAGAGCAGACAGATTGGGTGGAGGGGAGACCACAGAAGTGACATGTTATTCCTATTTCTGCTCAGTATGGAAATACAATCAGCTAATTCTTAATCTTGTCTGCTTATTAACTTTCCATCTAATTACAAGATACAAAACTTGAAATTAACAGAACATTTATGCATTACAGACTTTTTTATTCAAGGTTCCTCACGGCAGCTGTAAAGAAATTATTCAAAAAATTTGAAGTGAAAAATTGATTAGGAAATGAAGTCATGACTTCAGGGAAAAAATCCACTTCAGGGAAGCTCTTAAGATCTGGCAGTCATCAGATGTGTTAGAATCTGACTGAAATTCAATAAAGTTTTCATGAAATGAACACACCTGTTCTGGAGTAGCTGAATGCTCCCAGGAAACCTTGAAAAACATTCCGTTTTGAAGGAGTTCTGCCAAATGATCTATATTTTATCTTTCTTCCATTTTGACATTGATATAAAAAGCAACACCTTTGCTTCTCAAAAGTTCATGTGTCTCTTCTGGTGATGATTACCCAGATGAAGTCATACTTCTTGTGATTATAGTCATTTTGCTAAAACTACATTTGATGCTGTAAACAACAGGGAATTAGTCACAGGTGCTGATCAACTCCTAAGAAGCAAAGTGTTTTCATCCAGGTGCTCCTCTGTGATGAAACCATGACATTAAAAGATCCAACACAATTGGCATACGGAACTATAGTGACATAAAGAAAAATATTTCATGGTGTTTTCCTGGAGGCATCCATTTTCCATCCTTTACATCATATGTGGTTCAAAAATAGGCTGGAACATTTTGAAAAGAATACATAAGAAAATACATGGAAATATGTTCCTAGGAAAAATTAACGTGTAAAAATCTGCTTTTGATACAGTGCTTCTACATATTAGATACATAAGAAATAAATAATAGAAGAATAGAAATAGTAAGATATTATTTTTCAGATAAAAACATCCATCATTTGTGCAAAGAACAGGCAAATCACAATCTGTTCCTTTAAAATATGTGTGTTAAGAACATTTTCCCTTAAAAGGTAGAGAATGAGATTAAAACTACTGGACACTCAACCTTTAGGAAGGCAACCTTTAGTGGTAAACCATTATCATCTTGGCATCCCTTCCCATTCCAGCAATTTGAGGATATTTTCTCTTCTTGCCATGCAGGCCACCAGCCCACTGACAATCCCCTTCCGTATTATGTCACTCTTCCCCCACTTCAAAAACTAAGTGCGAAGCAAGTCTAGCACATACCAAACCAGCCAGCCTGCAAACGCACCCTGGTCCTCATTGCACACAAGTATCTACTGCTTCCCTGGCGAAATAGCGGAGCAGTCTTCTAAAGAAGGAACTTTCCCTACTTCAGCCATTAGTGTACAGCTTCGTCAGCATCTACTTGCCCTCCTCAAGCTGACTACTGCAGACTTTCTCCACACAGCCACCCTGATACCGGACCTTTCTTACTGATGGAGTGATTTGTAACCCTGTGGTGTCAGGGAGTCTGCCTCATCAAAATGCCACTCCTAATTAGCTCTCTTCTCATCTGCTTCAACTTAAAGGCAATTTTTCTTCTGAAATGCATTACTCACATGAATAAAGGTCACATGATTAGGCCAAAGCTTGATAGAGGAAAAAGAGAAAAGTTTGTCACTGCATCGAGGTTACAGTCCTTCTCAGAAACAATAATAACCACTTTACAGAGAAAGAGGTGCTCTCCTTCCCTAGTTGAGACAGTAAATAAACTGAAGTCAAAGCAATAAATGTGCTTTGAAATTTTGATAAGTACTTTCATAGCAAATTTTACAAATTGATCTCATTTTCTAAAGCACTGCAGACTGTTGAGTTTGTTGCTGTTCAGCAATAAGATTTAAGTGTGGTAGCACTACAGAGCCCTCATTATATGCTGACAATAATGTTTTCACTTCAGTACTCTCTTCATACTGTGGACAAATACCGAGTTGTCCGCCTGTCTGTTGTGCACTAAAAGTGCTTCTGAGGTTTGCAAATACAAAGGGTCTAAACCCCCTCAAAGCAAAATCACCATTGCCTTCCAAGGGAATAAGAGAAATCTGTATAAAAAGACCATATTAGAAGATATATATTTAAAAAAAAACTCTTTATGAAAAAAAATCTCATCTACATTCTTGAAAGCTATCCAGTTATTCCACAATCCAAATCTGTTCAACAACAGGAGTAAAAAGTATCTTACCTTACAAAACAGCTCCTCTCTTCAATTTTTTAAGTGCAGAGCTGGGTACCAAATGGTACCTCTGATGATAAATGATAGCCTCAACCTGGATCTTGACCAGCAAGATGCATTCCTTTTACAGCTGCGGTCCTCTTTTGAACACACTGGCTCATCTGCACAGGTAAACATGGTCCATTAGAAACTAAACTTAGACCAGCAATTTCATGTATGACATGAAATATAAAGGTCATTTCACCACTGTGGATGGGTGGGACCATTATCATGCTGATCAAATTATTCCGTGTTTGTATTCTTTATTAAATAGTTCCTAATTCAGTCTGATACAGAAGAGACCTCTTCCTTCAATGAATACACTGCAAAATGCTCTCCTCCTGCTGCACGTCCTGCTGACCAAAATGAAGTCAGGGATTTCCACACTCCCAGTTCATCTCAGCTACTAGGTAACACATGACAGCCAGCTTTCTTAGCTTGCAGTCATGTTTATGATATGAAGAACCCTGCCCATCCAAGGGGAACTGCAATGATGGACCTCTTCATGCCTTTATGTGAGAAGCCTGAGAGGCCTCAAATTTGGCACATTACCCAACACAGAGGACTGTGCTTATTGACACCATTTTAAAGTTCTGTAGAGGAAAGAACAAAACCTTTTCCTCTTGTAATGTGGTAATAAACAGCTTTTACAAAGTATCTCCAAGCTGGCTGATAAAAGATAAAAATGAGCTTCAATAACTCTTCATTTTGTAACTGGCTTTACATTATTACTGCCCTCTCTTCCTATAGTAGAAAAATCTCACTCTGAATTTTAGATATCCCACTATCAACACTAGCAACAGGAGCGTGTTTGGTCTGGTTATTCATTTCTGAAGAGCTGCTGTGGGATAGCCATGGGAGGGATTTGTTAGCACACTGCTACCAGTTTGCCTGACCATGTTATAACAGAAATCAATTGTTCCTCTTACAGAAGAGGTCTCAGAGGACAAAATAATGCAAGATCTAATATGCATCTTAGTTATTTTATCTGTCTTTGTATCATTGACAGATGACAAGGAAAACAAAAATTCCATTTAAAGAAAGAAGAGACTCACTCCAGTCATCTATAGAAGGTTATGTTTTTTAACCTCACAGGAATGAGGACACCACTGCAAAATTCTTTAACTTGTCCCAACAGTGTAGCAGGCAACTCAGAAAACTGAAACTGCACTGTGTCAGTAGACTGTGAGCACAAAGAGGTTTTAAAATTAAGTTTTTCACCCATTTTTGCTACGTCAAAGTCCCCTTCAGTTTCTGGACAGTTGGAGCTTGTGAAAAAGTGGGAATGACAAGACAACTTGTGAAAGATGCTGGGAGGGGTCAGAAGCAACCAGGGGGAGTAAGGTGGAGTTTCCTGAGTAAGGAGAGATGGTGGACTGGAGGATCCTCTTAGCTGAATTAAATTATATCAGCAGCTTGTACTCATACTTGCTGCCAGCTCCACTGAGAAGATACAGACATAAAAGATACATCCAAATTACCTTTTATCAGGTTATGCTGCAAAGTTGAGAGGTGGCATTAGGATGATTGGAGGCTTCTCAGAGCACCGCAACCCAGTGATAAAGTAGAACATTGCAAATGCAGTAAGCAGAATAGTTCTCTCATCTGAATCTAATGAATTCACTAATCACGTTGTTGTAATTTTCTTTCAAGATACCAGTAGAATAAGTGGGTACCTGGGGAGCCAACACTGCTTGTGGAATTGAGAACTTCTGCTGTTTGTTTATTGGTATGCGTGGGAAAGTGTTTTTCCTGGATTTATTTATACACTGGCTTTAAATACTTATATCTACTTGGGGACTGTAAATACTGTTATAAATGGTAAATTGTCATTAGGTCATCTAATGATGATGCATCCCAGATTAAAATTAATGCCCTTCAGGTAGATGCTATTAAATTAGCCTGCCACCACCTGACAGGTATCCTCTAATCAAAAATGTATTGTATTCTCTGCTTAGATCAACTTTAGTTCCTTCTGGGTGGAAAGATAATCCCCATGAGTAGTCCAAGTGTTTTCAGATGTGTGGGGTTGTGCATACCAGCAACAAACAGGAAATCACTTATCTCCCTTAATTCTTACTTCTTGAGTAGGTCTTTCTCTATGTGATGAAACTTTGAACTTTGCACGTTTTCTTTGCATACATAAAATTTAAATTTCCAGCTCTGATGCTGCAGAACAAGTGGAGTCAGTGTTCTAGGCCTTTTGGGGGCTGAAAACCTGCTTTAGGAACATCAACAATTGTGTTCATAAAATGCCTTAATTCCCTCCCATGCCCAAATAACTGGCTGCTCAACAACACCAGGATGCCTCAGGACTGATTAAACAGGACCTCAGAGCCACAGGCATTGCACTTACAATTTACCACAATTAAAACTAAATTGGGTAGAAAAATAGCAGCTGGCCATAGGTTAATGTTTAATTTTTTTTTTAGATGGGGTTGTGATATTTCTTTGTATTAGAAGAGACTGAAGTTTTGTAGAAGTGCACTTTCTTCGCAACCCATTATGTATGTGATGGGGTCCAAGGGTTTGTACAGAATAAACTGTCCCTATTTACATTTCTATTCATGAGTAACAATAGTTTTTCATTTCTGTATTTTAAACTTATTTACCAAGTATTGCCAAAGAACAATTACATTTTATAATATGTGTTCCTTCATCTGTAGTAATCAGAAAAATAATCTGATTTATTTTCACTAGAATTGTCTAACCTAGGCAAGTCAGATAGGGGTATTTTAGTATAGAACACTCTTCAGACAAAAGTAACAAGCATCTGGACAAGGAGTTAATTGACAAATGTGGATTTTAAATGAGATTATCACATTTTATCCCAAGAGATTGAAATTATTACATAAATAGCATTCAGAATACAGATCAGTTCTCTAAAGAAAAAAGGAGCTACAAGCAGCTGAAATGAAAATAGAGGATCCCTATAGGCAATATAATCAGTTCTCCATCCTTTGAAACAGACCAGACATACTACTCCAAAAAATCCCATCAGTAAAACCATCTCATAAGTGTTCTTTGGTCGAACCACTTCTTCCCAAAGAACACATGAGAAAAAAAAAAAGAAATTTCATAATTCTTTGAGTTGACACCAAGCTTTTCACAGGATCTGTACCCAAAAGAGTCTCTGACCATATCAAAAAATTGGTATTTTAATTTTTTAATATATATCTGCTTACACATACACATCCCTACAACTCTGGACAGTCCAAGTGTTCATGTACATGAGTAAAGCAGATTAGTGAACACTTTTTACCTGTCAGGTATGTGAAGGATATCAACCCATGTTCAATACTAAGTGTTCATTTACTAGACAACATTCATGCCAATTTATTTTTATACATAGAAAAGTAGTTATTTCACTGAAAGTGGGGTTTGGTTTTTTTCATCTATTTTTTTATGACCTATTCTAAGTTTTTCTTCATGTTGTCCATAAAGCTTTGCTGTGTTGCATCTTTGATAACCTGCACCACTAAGCTACTTTAGTTGTTGTTTTCTAAGTGTGATTAATAATAAAATAACATGGAGACAACTGGAGGTTTATAAAGCACCAGAAAGTGATCTTCAAAAATCTGTAAATAAAGAAAAATTCCTCAGCACCATTCCCAAATATGTTAGCAGGTAAATAAAACAACTAATATTGGATGTAATGCACCTTTTAAATAGCTCTTTTCAACTCAAATGAGAATGAGAGATATAGCATGAATACTGCACAAGATCATCCTATTTTCCTTAGACTACAAAGGTAGCCCTGGGATAAAAACACTGAGAAGCTTGGATTAAGGTAGCCCTCTTAAGGCATGCAGTAGGATTTCATGTCGGGATTTCTGAAGTGAGATCAGTGCCGCGCAGTTACTACACAGCAGAGATTTTTCAAACTGAGGCAGTCAAGCTTTTTCCAAGCAGCATCCCAGCACTGTCCAGATTGCTGGCCTTCTCCTTTTCTGCATTTTTAGAATCCACTACAGAGAAAAGACAAATTGGTGGTGGTATATTTAGAAATCTCTTTGTCTGAAAGCACGGACTTTTCCCCTTTCTTACTCCTCATTTGGATGGTTGATAACAGGGAAATAGTTGTCTCATTTCTTGAAGGTCCCTCAGAAACCAGTCCAGCATGAAACAAAAGTGAATGGCCCTATTATGCTGAGGGAGTATAATTTTAAAAATACCGGGGATGCTTTTCTTAGCCAGTAATTGCAAATTCAATTTTAGTACAATGAATGTCAACAGCCTTCTAGGAGCAAGTATATTGCAAGCTGGAGTTTGCCAAGTTCAAGACAATCACAAGTGCTCTTTATTTCACTGGTCACTCAATATTAGACTTCATTAAAGAGGGGAGATTGCATTGCAGAAACTGAGGCCTAGAGATAGCATCCACTTACAAATAAACAGAAAATATAACCTTGCAAAGTACCATATCAGAATATAGACTGCCAACAAATACAGAAAACATGGTATTCTCATTTAATATGGCCTTCCTACTGTGCAGTTTACAGTATATCAAACGCAGAGAGACAAAATTAGTAGTCAAAAGAAGAATTGTAAAAGTAGATTTTGCAGTAATACTTAGATTATAGAATCTAATCCATAGAACATAGAATGGTCTGTGCTGAAGGGACCTTAAAGACCATCTAGTTCCAACACCCCTGCCATGGCAGGGACACCTTCTACCAGACCACGTTGCTCAAACCCCCATCTTACCTGGCCTTGAACACTTCCAGGCACGGAGCATCCACAGCCTCTCTGGGCAACTTGTTCCAGTGTCTCTCCACCCTCACAGTAAAGAATTGCTTCCTAATATCTAATCCAAACCTACCCTCTTTCAATTTAAAGACATTCTCCCCTGTCCTGTCACTACATGTTCTTGTGAAATGTCCCTCTCCAGCTCTCTCATAGGGCCTCTTCTAGAGCCTCTCATAGAGCCTTCTGTTCTCCAGGCTGAACAACATCAGCTCTCTCCACCTGTCTTCATAGGAGAGGTGCTCCAGCCCTCTGAGCATCTTCATAGCCCTCCTCTGTACTTCATATAGCAGGTCCATGTCCACCTTATGTTGGGGGCCCCAAGAGAGATACGGGCAGAGGTGCCTGTATCGTACTGCTAAAAGAATAGTATTAACTTTATTTCAGTTTTGTGCAGGACTGGGCCTTTCACCGTAGCATCTCAGGGCACTTTATATGGAACTCCACCCCGCTGCGGCTGAAATGCTACTATGAATCCCCACTGGTATCAAGCACATCAACACTCTGGTATAACAAAAATTAAAACAAACATGTAAATAAAGCTCATGGCCCTGTGCTGCACCCGAGGTATGATGCTTCACTGCTTACAGCAGAGCCATGAGACCCAAGCCACCAGAGACAATACAGTCACTGATCTCATGTTTCTAAACATGTATATTAATTAATGTGTAAGGCCTCCAGTTACTTGGAAGCCATTTCCGGTTTTTGCCTTCTTTAATGCCAAACATTTAGCAGTATTTCTTGCCTTTTTCTTTAAATTTCAAACTTTCCATAATATATAAAGAAATTATGGATCCACTGATTTTAGTGAAAGCAAAGCCATGCACCTGAAAAGGAGAAAATGGCCAGACTAAAGGTGATTAACTATTCATATTTGTTTCTGCCTTTTGAATAGACATCCTCTCTCCCATGAGATCAGGGATCAACCACTACTTAGATATTTCATCCTCGCCTTTGGCATTAAAACCTTCCCCACCAAGCACTGTCTCAGTAATGTTCTTTCTAGTCTAAGGAATAAAAATAACAATGAAATGAATGATTAGACATGCTATATATGGCATTCAGTGATGGGAAAGAATGAGATGGTAAAAAAAGCTGTATTATATTTACACTACTACCTTATGCTTTCTTTTTTTTCCCAAGAATAAGATGTTTTCTCTTTTACATTCTGATTGTGTTGTGTGGCAATCATTATTCAGGGAATGAAGCATTTTAATGACCTTAAAATTAATTTAGTAGTCTCAGCTAGCTCCCATTGAACACGTGTCCACATTAAAAAAAAAAAAAAAAAAAAAAAACACACTAATTGGCAGTCTCATTGGCATTCACAGCACAGAAGCCAGGAACTCCATAGAATTTAAAACCAGAAGTGACCATTGTGATCATCTAGTCTGACAGGTCATGGGACTTCCCTGCATTAATTATTGCTTCAAATTTCAGTAGCTGTGATAGACCTTAAGCATGTTTTTCAGTGAAACATCCAGTGTCAATTTTCAAGATTCTAGTAATGGAAAATCCACAACAATTCTCATTTAGTTATTCTATGGGCTGATTGTGCTCACTGTTAAAAAACAACAAGAAAAAAACCCACAGTGAATTTTCATTTTCCTCTGCATTTTTGCATCACAAGCTTTAAATTTTAACATCCTACACCTTTGTTTGCTAAGGTTCACTGTCCTACTCACAAATTATTAGGGAGAGATGAATGTCAGGACTGTGGGAGGCTTTATTTTTAATACTGTAGTCTGGTTGTTGGGTCGTGTGTCTGGGAAATTGGAAATCAGTATTCAGTGCACTTGTAAATCTCAGGAATATGGAACCCACAGCACCCATTTCCCACAAGAACATCCCAGTTGCTGGACTAACCAATGCTGCAAACTGAGACTTCTTTTTGAAGCTGGGTTATTACACTGGTTAAGAGCACAGTGTTTCTGAGGGCAAAGAGAGGACACCAAGAAGTTTGGCAGTTAGTTTGAGGTGCAAGGCCCTTAGTTCAGAGACAGCATGTTATACTACAATATACTGCATATATGCTCTGTAATATTAACCATAGTAGTTAAAAAGTGAAATAAAACAAAGAGATTAAAACTCCAGGTACATCCTTCTGCATTCCTCCCCTTTCCTGCAGAATGGCAAGGTATTTTTTGGTTTTAATTCAGTTTTCAAACTTCTTTATCATTTCACTCCTATATTTCCCATGCCATACCTGTTTATTCACTACTATTTTCTGGATTTTACCTTACAGATCTGACAGTTCAATATATTCTATCACCAATTCTTTTTTTGTTATGTTGTTAATGTTAGATAGTTAGTTATTCAAAGTTAGAATATGACCAGCTAACTACTGGCACTATAGTATAGAAAAGCAACTCCATCTTTTCAAGGAATATAATTAGAGGTAGCTAGGCCTTGCATATGCCACCAATAGAATAACTGTTTTTTCCAACAGATTGAGTTAATAGGGATTCACCCTAATTAAAATCTTGAAGTTTTAATGAATATATAAAGTCTTTCTTGGGAAAGATCTCTGCTTTGATTCACATTCAAATCACAGTGGCAGCATGGCTCTTAAGAGACCACCAGCAGAAGTGAGGTTGTTGAACACTCCAAGAGCCCTCAGGAGGACCAAGGTATGAAGCTTATTATAGGAAGGCACAGTAGTGGGTCAAGGTCTCTCAGTGAATAAATGGTGCATTTGTGCTCTAATTAAAGCACTGCTGTTTCTTTCTTTTTGGTTATTAGGGTTATTATATGTACCTGCAATATGTTAGGGTAGAAACCCTGACATCTAGCACTATTTAGAGACGGTTTAGTCTAAGCAGACTAAGCAAACAACATTTTAGTCTATTTGCTCAAGTAAAATTTGGAGATCTTCTTTTATGTTGGTTTTTTTTAATGCATAATATCATCTTCCCTACAAGTTCAAAGACAAGAAAAAGGACATTAAACAGCTGGTTACTAACACACACACTTCCTTAGTGTTAAGAAAATCTTTCTAATAGGTTCTTTAATTACTTAACAGCCTAGAATAAAGTTGCAACCTTTTGGTTGTTGTTATGATTACTGACAACTAAAATGTACAGCTCTGGCAGAGTAACTCCCTCTGCAGAAAATAAAACTTCTACCTCTGATGCTGCCCAACACTCCACTTAATTACGTTATCCTTCATTTAGATGGTGATTCTATTGCAACATCTAACAAGGAGAAGATATTGCACAATAATAGTGAGTGACTAGGACAGCTTCTTGATCAAGGCATTTATTGAATTACACATACTGAGGATGCAGCTGGACAGTGAAAATTGATGCTTTCACTAGGTGATGAAATTCTGCTCTGTAGTCTTTTAATACAGAGTGTATCCAAGCAAAAATTAAAAGAAAAAATAAGAAGAAAATAGATTACATGCACTGAGGCATTTCTACCCTGATATTTTTATTCATGACAATATTATCTCTCTTATTGTCTTCACAGTTTACGGCCACTTAGTTGGGGCTGGCTACAGATCTACCAGTTGTCCCAGTTAGGTGAAACCTTAGGTACAACAGATATTAAGTGAAGCTATTCAAAGCTCCTGCTAAGCAATTACAAATTCAACACAAGCCATACAGGGGTTTCTTTAAATGCTAACCTTCCAAAGCCAGGTCCCTCTATAGCAAGAGACTTATAAAACAGGATTTCATAAGGGCCTCTGCCACGCACTGCAGGGAGCTGGTTAGCTGTGCTGGGAGCTGGCAGCACCCTGTAAGAGAGCACGGCAGTGAGCACAGCAGGGCTGTGCCGATCCCCAGCCCCACAGATGCCCCAGGCTCCAGGGACGGCAGCCCTGCTTCACTGCCAAGCCTGTCACCAATCCATGCCTGGCATATGGACTGCCCACAAAGGAGCACCCCTGGGCCCCACCGACACTGTGTGGTATGCAGATGATCTTTAGGGTCCAACAGCAATTTCAGAAGGCCTTTGGGACTGTCTATTTTAATTAAAAAATTAAGCCTGAAAGGCCACTGAAGCCAAGGGATAATCCTGGATCAAAGCCAGGAAAGACAAACTGGAGCAGCCCCAATACAGGCAATCAACACAATCAGCATTGCAATTATTTTAGAATAACATAGCTTGGCAAATAGAGGTAGATTTGAGTTCAGGGACTCATATGCTCAACCTCTAGTTAGTGGCTGTGAGAAAGATCTTTTCCACAGAGCAGACCATGCTGTCCCACCTCTGGGTCCTTTCTCCCTCAGGCAAGACAGCATTTTCATGTCCCAATGCACTTTATGGTCAGAGAAAGCCTCAAGCATTCTAATCTCAGATGGAAAAAATAAAGGTAATACATTCCGAAGTAACTGGAGAAGACCCCTCAAAAATTATGGGGAGGAAGAAAGGAAAAGAGGGAAAGGACATTTTATGATCAAATGGGAGATGGTAATAAAGAGAAATAAACCCATGAGAGAGCAGCAGAGCCTTCCTACCAAAACATTTCTCAATATTTGATTTTGGTACCAGTGACTTCATTTTTAAACATTTGAGGGGAAACTATGTAAAAGTGTTAGACTAATACACATTAGGATGAGCTCTTCCACAGGTCAAAGGTGTTTCCTTTGCCTTACTTGCTCCTGATTCAGGAAAGGTAAAAAAAAAAAAAAATTATGTTCATTTGGTACATTTATTCAGTTATGCATTCACACACACACACAAAAGATCATGAACTCCAAAAGCTTTTAAATAAACACTGCACAGCCTTCTGGAAAACCCACTTGGATATGCAGGGGAAAACATGTGGCAGGGTTTCTTTTGACAGACTTAGGACAAGTATTCAGATATGACCTCTGAATTTCATCCAGATAATAGTTTACATACACACTTCAAGGGCCAGCTTATTCACCAAATGAAGCAATAAATTCCATAACTTGTGCAGGACAGGAGAATATATGGAAGTCCAACTACATTTGCCAAAATCTTGCTTTGAGAAACATATGGCAATCTAGGTCAATTGCATTGTAAGTGCCAGAAAAATTCTGTTCCTACTTCAGGCTCAGTTCCTGCTTCATCATTGTCTTTGTCCCCATGTAGTTGTTTACACCTGTGCAAAGAGAATGGAAAAGACTACAGTGTGAGAAGGAGAACAATTTTTTCACTCCTTTTTACAGCGACAGCAAAGGGAGAGAAGCAGGCACTGAATTTATCAGGTTCAAAAGAGACTGAAAATTCAAACAAATACATTTATACTATTCATTTTCAAATGAAATTAAGCACAAATTTTAGCCTAATACAACATTATCATTCTGAATTTACTATGTTACCCTTAGTAGCCACTGCATGGCTACAATTTGGACATATGTAAATACTGTGAACTCCATTGAAGTCCCATAAAGTTATGCATAAACAAAATTGTTTTAAATAGGAAGAAAATGCCTTGGTTTGAATTTACATATTTATGCACACATACAGATACATTGTGTATGCATTCCTCACTAAAGTTAGCACAAAATATTAACTGAATGGTGTTTAAACTATAGTATCAAAAGCATTAAAAAAATTAGAGCAACAATATCAGAAAGCACTGACTTGTGGACAAATTCTCACATATTATTCCATATTAATTCAACAATTGCAGCAAGATTTATTTTCACACTCTTTCTGTGACTACCAGGCTGAACTAAAATTTCATTATATCCTGGAACACAGTAATACAAAGCCTTGACTTTTAAATGATAATATAAATAATAAAAAAATCAGAACTTTGAAATCACATACAGTATTTCATGAAAAAAAATCACATTTACATGAACAGGTAATAATATTTAAAGTAGGGATATTTCACATCAAGTATGCGAATCTGTTTAAAAACATAAAAAACAGGATTTTACAAGCTGTTAAGCAAATTCACATCAGATCTGCAGACTGTTTCATAAGTGTTCATTTATATCTGGTACAGGATAACTGGAAAAGAAGCATTAAAATAATAGAATAATGCAACTATTTAGTTCAGGTATTAAATGCAATTAGATCTATTTGCAATTTTAATTAAATTTTCACTTTCCATGGAGCACTTTCTACACATCAGAAAGTGTAAAATAACAGACCTTGATTTTTTTTTTCTACTAAAGACACTATTTTTTGAGAACCAAAAAGAATTGCAGTAATACAGCAGGATTTAAATCTGCCTTCTAGCTTTCTTTAGAAACAAAAGGAAAAAAAATAACATTCCACAAAACACTTTTTACAGATGACAGCCAATTTTTTCTAATTAATTTAAATGGTCATGTCCCAGGGAGAAATATGTTTGGTAGAATTTAATGTAAAAGATCAGCTCAACAGCTTTAACAAAATAAAATGTTTACTAGCATAAAATTTTCTGAATTTATACATTATTCTGTTAGGCAGATTTTTAAAATACGGTTGTCTTGTTCTGTCAAATATTGTACATGAGTATTAAAAAGCTGGGATTTAAATAAGGTTTAAATCTACTAAGGAAATAAGACTACTAAGCAGCTCTTCAACAATGAAAATTAATCCCGGAGTTTTTCACTTATATATCTTTAATAATGTTCCAACTGAGCCAATACTGACAAGAGAAGAAATTTATTTCACATTCATGTTATAGAAATTATTCAGCTCCAAAAAACAGTTTTCAAAAATGGATTTCATTTCATATTAAGTACATAGCCCACTTACTGATTTGATCAACAGCGCTAGGAAATGCACTACTGAGAAATAAAGCCAGTGTCTGCTCTGTCTCTGCATTAGGAGTTTTGTTCAACTCCCCTTAATTTTACTTTCAGAGGAAGATCTGCCTGTCTCCTCAAAAATTCTAGAAGATTTAGAGCTTGATAGCTGGTCCTGGGGAAATAAAGTTATAAAGCCAGCTGATCTGCCCTTCAAGAAGACAAGGGAGAAGAGAGGAAGGAGCAGCCTGACATCCAAAAATTGCTGGAAGGACTTAGAGATAGATAGATATAGATATAGATATATAGATATATTCAGCATTTCTGTTTCAGAGGGTGGTAAGGCCTGTTCAGAGGAAGAGAGATCGACATCTGGGGAAGAAACCCCGGCTACAGTCAACTCAACATGATTTTTTTCCAAAGTTGAACCTCTAAGTCCTGGGGCTGGCTGGCACTGTGTGGCCAAGGAAAGGCCAACATATAGAGCTCTCTCCAAGACAGCTATACATTGACATAAGTGAGAGTGGGAATTAATTATTTAGGAACGTATTATCAGTATGAACGATAATGAAGCAGAACTGAAGGGCAGATACAAAGAGGCAGAGCATGATGAATTTATTGGAAACTCCAATATGACACTACAGTGGAAATGAAGAAGTACTCATAAAATTGAGCTTTAACTAGAATTTTCACACAGTTTTCAATCTTTACAAATTAACATTTTATAATTACAATTTCAATTATGACTGAACAATTACGGCAGTTCAACTATGTTTAAGGCATACACAGGAGGAAGCAGCCACGTAACAGTGATTAGATTCTTAGTATTCTCTTAATGTGAAATCTCAAAAGTTAATGTTCTTCCAGACAGTTATGAAGACTACAGAATTCTTTCATGCAAATACAGAACAACTTGTAATCAACTTTATTCCTAAAGTATGTCAAAAGTGTCTTAATTAGGTGCTTTCTATATTACCATAAATACAAATCGAAAGGACAACTATTGAAGAAAGTATTTCCAATATGATTATCAGATATCAGAGACCACAAAAGCCAAGGTGTGGGGCAAATTAAAGTTACATCATTCTTCATACACAATATGAAAAATAAACATTTTCTTAGCCTTGGATATTTGGCTTGGATTGTATAACAATTTTTTTAGCAAAAATACAATGAAACCAGAGCTTAGCAGGCAGTAAAGGAGAGAAAGTTCGTAAAGAGAAGCTGGCAAAACTCTTTAGGCTCATGTGAGAGAATATGTGACCATACTTCTAAACTTTACATGTAAAAACCGGCATGGTCTATCTGGATTCTTCTTCACCCACTTGCGCTGAAATACCCGTCTATCAAATACATAGAGAGAGAGTGTGTGTGTACAGTTTGATCTAACAGTTCTTCTATGAAGTGAGGAAGCATAATCCACTTTTATAGATCTCTGAGGTGCAGGGAAATGATATGAGATACCAAAGGTCACATAGGGTGGTATGTGGGGAAGTTAAGATACCAACCAAAATCCCATTTTATCAACCTCAGAAGTAGAGAAACAAAACTAATTTTAATTCAAGAATTTAACAATGCTCCAAGCATTTAAAATTACTATAGTCTGTAACTATTTATTTGTCTTCTCCTTTTGAAATTGCATTTTCGTCCTCAAGGGCAGAGTTCAGAAACAATTTTTAAAAAATTAAATCTGAGTGTACAGTTTTCACTAAATATATGGATATTTGCTATTTCAATTATAACTTCAGCAGCTGAAGCATTAATACACCAGACCTTATGATAAAGTCTAAATGTCAGGGATAACAGAGGTATCGCATCTCATACGTTTCCTTTATTTTGTGTTTTCTCATGTAGTTCTTAGCTACCTAAAGACCCACTTTTAATGACTGTTTTTGGCACAACAATTTATAGTGCAACCCTGTTTTATTTAAGAGTGTTGCGTATACCAGCAGGAAATCCTTAGGATTACACCATTACTAGAGATAAAAACAGTAATCATCCTTTTCCTCCTGAAACCTATAAAATGGAAAATTCTGGGGCACAGTAACCAGCTACACAGAGAAAACAATTTGTTTTCATTTGCGCCAGTCACTTCATCAGGAGTTAGCATATTCAAACTACATTTCTTGGGTGAAATGTAACACTTGGTAAACAAGAAGGATATGTAGTCCTTCTGTTTAACTGGAGAATCACCAGCCCAACATCACTGCAGTCCACAGTAGGAGAAGCTTAGCTTCAAGAAACTGCAAAAGGGGCCGGCAGATATTATGAGCCTGACCTCACAGCAGATGATGATCCGAACCCCTTAAATACCTCTTTGGTTAGAACCAAGAATTCTTTTTTCCTGACAGTGAGGAGTGCAAGTAGCTGCAGGAGCAGGTATGCTTGTGCATGAGCAGTTGTGCATGATGCTGTCACAGCCATTCCACCTTGTCGTGGTTTTGCCCTGGGTCAGTTTGCTCACACCCCTCACACAATTACTATTAGTTGAGAGAAGGTTTATGCAGACAAAAGAGACTGGATTTGGGGAAA